>JAZGQO010000006.1:12107500-12810000 GCA_036850965.1 Patella caerulea
TACGCGAATAGTGTGAAAATATGTTATATAAAGGTTGTGGACCTTATAGAGGTCACAATTTTGAACCGATTTTGATGAAACTTGACATGTATATTTTATACCCAAAGATCTTGGTTCCTTTCGATATTTGCGCCCATTGGATCATATCTTCCTGAATTATGTCCCCGGATTGTCCGAAAAATCGCTTTTGTTCGCTTTTGGTCCCTCTTGAGGTCAAAATTATTATCCGATTTAAAAAAACGTTTAACTATATCACCGTTACATGGTAATGAAGAGAGAGTTTGAATTACGTGAAAATCGGAATAGAATTGACGGACAAAATGGCCGCCATTTGTACACGAATAGTGTGAAAATATGTTATATCAAGGTTGTGGACCCTATAGAGGTCACAATTTTGAATCGATTTTGATGAAACTTGACATGTATGTTTATAACCCAAAGATCTTGGTTCCTGTCGATATTTGTGCCCATCGGGTCATTACTTCCTGAATTATGTCCCCTGATTGTACGAAAAATCACCCTTTTTAGCTTGTTGTGCCTCTGGAGGTCACAAATATTATCTGATTTTAAAAAAAACGTTTGATTATAAAAACCAAACAAATTCTAATGATTTTCTGATAATTCCTTAATATGCGACAACTCTTGTTGACTGCCCGGAGGATTTGGCTGCTGTGTGGGCGTATGTTTCGTTGCCTGGCAACCTATTTTTAGAATTAAGAGAACTACAACGGCTGGGTGAAACGCTGGCCTGCTAGCCTGGAGGTCGCGTATTTGGTCCCTGCATTGACCGAGAAAGTTCTTTGATATTATATCGCCTCAATCGGGGGTTGGGATGGCCTAGTGGTCTAGAGTGTCGCGCTTCGACCTCTAGCTTTCCGGTCACCTCTGGCTTGCGGCTGTGGTTTCGAGCCCTGGTGTGAGCGTATGTGGCATGGAGATAGGGGCGCCTTCTCAACCTCGTGGGTTTCCTCCGGGCACTCCGGTTTCCTCCCACTGCTAAAGACCCCTATTATTGAAATAAAATTAAACCATATGTTAGTCCCGAAATGACCTAGTTTGTGTTGAGTGGACGTTAAACCCCATTTCTCTCTCTTCTCTCTCCTCTTCTCGATCAGTTTTCGGGAATTTTCTATAGGAAGGATGAATGCCAGGTGCAAACGACTTCGTTAAATTTATGATAACCGGGTTATAAACGAGACAGGTAAACTATTTATAATAATTATTCTACCTGATTCGTCACCTTTCTCGACTGGAGAAAAACTGTTTTTAAAAGTAACCGAGGTGGATCAATAAGTAAGAAGCTGACTCGATAACAAAGAGGTTTTGAATTCGATCCAGGTGTACATCGGAATTTTCGGGTCTAGTTTCTCCTTTTACGATCTGGCAAGGAATGGTATCTAGTCTTTCGGATGGACAAAAACTGAGTCCCTGTGCACACTTTAGCGTGCACTTAATATAATTCTTCGGAATAAAATAAAACCGAACAATCCAAACCATTAGACAGAATTCGAAGTCCTAATAAACGTTATAGGCAAAATAGTGTAATCAGCAAATGGACTGCTATAGCAAATTACATAGCGTATGTTCATCTTCAATGGTCCGGCCAATGCTGAACAGAAGGACGTAAAACCACATTCCACATTGTTATTGCATTTTACCCTTCCATTATATGTGTAATTTATTTATGCTGCTGCGATATCGTATAAGTTGAACGTCGTTCATTACGACCTTACCCGTGATAGTTCGGATTAGTCATCAATCGTGGTACAGTTTCTTGTCTTGATATATTTACTAAACTCGATCGAATCTATGATGCCACCTGCATTTTTTATTCGTGGGGCTCGACATCATCTTGTTGTCAGGTAGTCTATTCCGAGATATTGGAAGGGTGGTGTTGATTTTGGACGTGGGTGTGGGTCAGTAGGTGTTCGGAAGATGGCTTGAGTATTGGTCCAGAATTTATCCAATAAACAGAATTACAATGGAGTGTCACGAAATTCAGTCCAGCCACAGTGTGACAAAGTGGTTTGTTCACATATTTTCCTGGTTCAGTCCGCGCAAAGATAGAATTTAATTTCGGAATTCTTAACAGTGTATCCCCTTCAAAACATAATCCGCCAATATTCGGTTAAATCTATTTGTTAAGGCCAACTCAATTTTCGTCAAGGTCGCTGGGATGTAATTTAGCGCACGTGATTGTTGGCGAGAATGTAGGTTAGGGTTACGGTAAGCGTTAGGGCTAGGGCCAGAGTTAAGATCAGAGTTGGGATTAGTGCTAGCCCTGTTTACATCTTGATGTTGACCTTATCAAATAGATCGAACCGTCAAATATCTTATCGCCTTTCGTCTAGCACGTATTTCATTATTAGATTATTTACTCATACGAATTTATGAAAGAAATTATGGTAGCTACAAAAGATAACCTTTTTTGATTTATAGACATATTTCATTGTGAGATTGTAAGCAACCAGAGATAACCCAATAGTTTTAAAATTATTTGCACTTTCTTGATTTTTTGATATTGGCCAATGAAGAACGAAAATCACATGCCGTGCATTCTAGTTTGGATTACTGATTGGTCCCAATGGTCTTTCATAGAATCGAACACCAAAGAATATTAACGACGTTGCACCACGAGCTGTCGAGAAAATTAACGACGTTTCAACACGAGCTGTCGTGTGACGTAACGTTCCCGGTTTATGAGTTAAGCTTTCTCTATTTACTATCAAATGGTGATAATTCGTGAAACTCATAGGTTGACTTCGGTAAACGTTGTTGATATAAAAAAATAATTGGACGATATTTTTGAAACAGATCAAGATGAATTTTGTGTTTGTATTAATGGTTATTATGCCTGCTGTAGGTAAGATATAACTAGTCTCCCTCTCTCTCTCTGAGAATTCTGTGGCCGAATGTTTAGCACGTGCGCGCCTGGCGTGTTTTCGAATCCCCAGTTGTACGTGACAAGGAGTATAAGGGTCGCATGTTCAACATAGATATAGTGAGTTTTCTCAGTCCTACATATCTTTGTAAATGCTGAATGATATGAAACCTTTTTGGACCGAAAGTCTTTTAGAAATGGAAGGGGTGGGTCGAATGGGTAGCACGTGCGTGCTGTATCATAAAATCATAAAGCCTGTCATTGAGTCAACTGGCGTGGTTTCGAATCCCTGTTTGTACGTGGCAATGAGAAGGGTCGCCTGTCCAACAACGTGGGTTTACTCTGGGTCAACCGGTTTCCTCCCGCTGCTAAAGATCCCTCCGGGCAAGCGAATTATTGAAATAAAATTAAACCATATCTTATTCACGATATGGCCTAGTTTGTGTTGAGTGGACGTTAAACCCCACCCCACCCAACATTGATTTTCGAAAAGGCTGAACCCTTGCAAGTCGGATTACGGAAAAAGCCGAAAACTTCCGTCTGTATTTTAACATGATTATATAATTGTGTTTTATGTTTTGGCTTACTGCATAATGCTCTGGATTGATCCCGATGAGGTTGTGACAACGAACAGCGTTTCGTCTTTAAGATAGGAGGAGAAACGGAACCCCGTGAATTATTAGGACCTTTCGCATCGGTGCGGACGTATGTTCGTTTACGTTGTCGTATCTTCTAACACGCGGTTTCGCAGTCCAGCGTACGATAATAGCTAGATGGCGTTAGTTTCCACTCCACGAACTTCTCGGTTCATACAAAGATTCCATTCAATGTTTTGGCAAATGTACAACAAATCAACCAGAATAGTGTATTGCATTCTACAAATCATACGCAATCAACAATATACGCAAGGTCTCGCAAAATGGTTGGAATTCAATATATGCGACAAGAAACATGTTCGTTTGCATGCCTACACGTGAATCCAGCTCCATACGCGTAATGTTTTTCGCTGCCGAACACTCATTACGGATTGACGTCACACACGAATCGATGACGTTTTAGTTTTCGTATTCCTACCGATGCGACAGGTCCCTATTGTGTGTGCACGTAATGGGACCACTTACAGTTAGAAATAGAAACGCCACTGATCGGGCAACATGTCCCCCATTGCACATTTCTGGACTCGCCATATTGCAGCCGACAAAAATGACGTTAAACCTCAGTTCATTTCATTTCAGTATCCCAATCAGTACTGTCAACTTTCTGTGTAGGCAGGGATGATGGCGTGTATTACCCAGCCTGTAAACGATTTATTAAATGTGTTAATGGCATTGTTTATGAAACGGAATGTTTCAATGGTCAAGTATTAAACTTAAACACGGGAGAGTGTGACGAGTAAGTCGTTGTTTTATTTCATTTAGACGGCAACGAGTAAGTCATATTGATTAATTGATTTAGCTTGAAACAAGTATGTCGCAGTGTTAATTTATTAAGAATGCAATGAGGAAGTCGTGGCATTTATTCAATTATTAATACTATAATATACAAAATACCATATGTAGTTTAATGCTGTACACAATCATATACCATATACAGTTTAATATTATACATAATACCATAATAGAGTTAAATATCGTACACAATGCCATGTATACATATAATTCAATACCACATAGAGTTTTGAAACTCTGTATGTTATTGTGTATGCGTATTAAAAGACGTATACACAATGCCATACAGAGTTTAATATCATACACAATACCATATATATACATATAATTTAATACCATATAGATTTTAATATGTATACACAATACCATATAGAGTTTAATATCATACACAATACCATAAGTTTAATACAATACACAATACCATAATAGAGTTTAATACAATACACAATACCATATAGAGTTTAATATCATACACAATACCATAAGTTTAATATGTATACACAATACCATAAGTTTAATATGTATACACAATATCATATAGTGTTTAATATCATACACAGCACCATAAGTTTAACATGCATACATAATACCATACATAGTTTAATATTATAGTCATGTGAGGATTTACGAAACACAATCAATTAAGAGTTTGTAAATATACACAATGTAACGATACATTAACAAAATAATATATTGACTGTTTCAGTGCTGAGAATGTTGATCCACCTTGTGGAAGATTTGTCAACTGTAAAGGTTTACCCGATGGAAGATATCCAAATTTGGATTTGGGTTGTACTTCCTTCTACACTTGCAAAAACGAGATTTTCCTTGGGCATAATTTCTGCCCGGATAGTAAGTTTTATTTTATTTGGCGCTCAACGACGTTTACAAGGGTACTTTTTTGTCTCATTCCGTGCCAGTCCCTTAAAAAGCAAAACTACGCTGCAAATCCCACCGTAGCTCTCCTTTTGTGTACAACAACCTCGCGAATTACATTTGTCACGAAAAATCCATTTCGAGAGACAACTTGTTTTATGTAGCTCGATGTCTACCAATATTATGTATGTGAGAGAATTGGTAGGAGACTACCAATATTATATATATATATATATATGATATATTTGGTTAAACACA
Organism: Patella caerulea; assembly: GCA_036850965.1. NCBI lineage: Eukaryota > Metazoa > Mollusca > Gastropoda > Patellidae > Patella > Patella caerulea. Next base: position 12,112,964 of record JAZGQO010000006.1, read on the forward strand.
CCACAAAAAAATAATTTTAACATTAGAAGAATCTGCAAGTGACACAAAAAAGGAAAACATGAGTTATCCTTACTGACTGAAGTAAAGCGTGACAACAGATATATCGTCGATTTTCAGCTCACTGATAATTCCGTAGAAAACGAAGAGCTACCACTAGTATATACATGTATGAGCTTGTGTTTAACAAGTTCTATTTGTCCTTCAAAGCCAGTTTCAATTTTCAAAAAAATGTCAAATTCCGACTTGGATTCAGTGGGATTAATAGAGGCCAATCAAATGAGTTCAAATTGTAGGTGGCGCCAGTTCATATCTTTTTTATGTAGTCTACAGAAGGTGCCGAGAGTAGAAAAATTTTCAATCCATCCTATCTTTGTAACTACGAAATGATATAAAAAGGAAACCCTTCTTTGGTCTCATATTTCTTTTAGAAATTCCCAGTCGACGTTAGGTCAATTTTAGTTGTCGGAATAGTTTGCAAGGGATTCGACAATCACTCAAATAACGTTCAAAGACTACAGTTGGTATCTAATATGAACCAAACCAAAAAATGTTTCCAATAAAATCTTTGTTAATATTGAATGGAATGAAACCTTTCTTTGGAAGGATATTCACTCTAGAAATTCAAATTTCACATTATTGTAAATTTAAATAGCAAAGGATTTCGCCATCTCTCTGATGACAGCAATTGGTACGTAGCGTGGACCAAACAAAACATTTTGGTTTTTTTATTTGTGTAGATCTGGTGTTTAACAAAGTTAAAGATTATTGTGATTGGCCTTTTAATGTTGAGCCGCCATGTGGAACGAAGGTTGTTTAACCTGTACTTGAACAATGATTCCATGCAGCACATTATGACGTACCATTAATGCCATAAATTCAATAAATATCGTTTATTGGAAAATTCAATTAGTTACTGATTTTGTATAATTTTGCATTGTTATCAAATGACGAAGAATAAAATGCCATGGTGGGGGTGCCATATATTAATACGGTTATGGGGTGCAAGCGGGGGTGGGTGGTGACCGAATGGTTAGCAAGTGCGCGCTATATCATAAACCCTGCCATTGAGTCAAATTACGTGGTTTCGAATCCCCGGTTGTCGTGACAAGGAGTATGGTCGCCTTTCCAACCTCGTGAGTCTTCTGTGGGTTCTCCGGTTTCTCCCACTGTTAAAGAAGATCCTTACGTGCAAGCGCAAGTTTGTGTCGAGTGGACGTTGAACCCCATTTGTCTCCCCCTCTCTTTCGCTTAACCTCAATAGCTATATCATTAAGAATCGGCTGTGTAGAACATTGTGTATCTGAGCCACAGTTTGTTTCAGCTGAGAGGAGTGACAAAAAAATATCATGAGAGCGCAAATACTTTATATCCATGACACAAAGTCTCTGGCTGTAAATGAACCTTAACTACTTTACCAACGAGATCAGATATAGTGGAACCCACATCGAACAGAACATTTTACCCGAATTATGTCCTATTGCTTGCCGAGGATTGTGGAACTCTGATCAACAGTGAATATTCGCTATAGGCTGCTACAATCACTGATAAGGATGACATTGATGCGACTTATTCAGCCCCAAATATATACTTTTTGCCTCCGACAAATTAAATTCTAAAACATGTTTTTACTTATTAGAGAGAGAGAGAGAGAGAGAGAAATGGGGTTTAACGTCCACTCAACACAAACTAGGTCATTTCGGGTCTAACATATGGTTTAATTTTATTTCAATAATTCGCTTGCGTGTAGGGGTCTTTAGCAGTGGGGGGAAACCGGAGTGCCCGGAGGAAACCCACGAGGTTGAGAAGGCAACCCCTATCTCCATGCCACATACGCTCACACCAGGGATCGAAACCACAGCCGCAAGCCAGAGGTACCGGCCAGCTAGAGGTCGAAGCGCGGCACTCTAGTCCACAAGGCCATCCCAACCCCCTTTTTATTTATTAGAAAACTACATAAAGACGTTTGAAGTATTTTTAGTAATGATGATCGAAGCTGGACCTAAAATTCATTCGCTATTATGTCGGTTCAGAGTGGAGCAATTTTTCTAAAATTATAGCGAGAGCTGCCAACACCTTATCTAATTTCCCATACTGCCATTTTAACGACACAGTGTATTATTGTATCATTTTGACTCGTGTGCGACATGCGCCAACATGCCAATCATTCACCGATGCGTACTCAATCAGACTTTTATAAACGAGACATGTTATAAACGAGACAGGTAAACTATTTATAATAATTATTCTACCTGATTCGTCACCTGTCTCGGCTGAATACAAAGAGAGAGAGAGAGACACACACACACACACAAACATGGTTCAATTCTATTTCAATAATTCGTTTGCACGTAGGGGGTCTTTAGCAGTGGGAGCAAACCGGAGGACCCGGAGAAAACCCACGAGTTTTGACAGACGAACCTACTCCTTGTCACTTACAGCCAGGAAATCGAAACCGCACAGATTAACTCAATGACAGACCGTCCTTATGATACAGCGCGCACGCGCTAAACTTCTCCTACCCCCAATAAGTAAGAGGCTGGTGCTCTAAGAAGTTCCCAGATTCGATTCTGCGGATCTGTGGATTGAAAACATAATATTGTTGTCGGTTGGTTTGTCTACATGAGATCTATTCCGAGACATTGGAAGGGTGAGTTGCATTCGGCGTGGGGGGAGGCGGGGCGCTTGATTATTGGTCCAGAAGAACTATCCTTTTTAACAGAATTGTAATGAAGTGTCACAAAATTCGGCCACGTCACAGTGCTGTCAGACCCCAAACCGCGACTATTTTTCAACTGTCGTGGTTTTTTGACTTATTTACCAACTCAGTTCAAGCATATGTTGTAGCCCGAAAGAAAGGATTCAGTTCTGGAATACTCAATCGAGTGAGAGAGAGAGAGAAATGGGATTTAACGTCCACTCGTTACAAACTAGGTCATTTTGAGACTAACATATGGTTTCATTTTATTTCAATAATTCGCTTGCGTGTGGGGGTCTTTAGCAGTGGGAGGAAACCGGAGTGCCCGGAGGAAACCCATGAGGTTGAGAAGGCGCCCCTATCTCCATGCCACATACGCTCACACCAGGGCTGGAAACCACAGCCACAAGCCAGGCGTAACCGGCCAGCTAGAGATCGAAGCGCGGCACTCTAGACCACTAGCCCCCCCCCCCCCGCCGCTCAATCGAGTATCACCTTCGAAACATAATATGTTATATCCGTCAATATCCGGTTAAATCTATTTGTTAAGGCCAACTCAAGTTTCGTCAACTTCGCTGAGATGTGAATTAGGGGACTTGATTGTTGGCGAGATTCTAGGATTAGGTTAGGGTAAGCATTAGCGTTACGTCCAGGGTTGGGATTAGAGCTGGTCCTGTGTACATCTCGTGACCTTTGACCTGGAGTTGGCCTTATCAATTAGATGTGATCGTCAAATACCCTACTGCCTTTCGTCTATTACGTATGTCATTAGACAATTTATATTCACGAATACGAATTATTTATGAAAGAAATTATGGTAGCTACAAGAGATAACCTTTTTTTCATTTATAGACATATTTCATTGTAAGATTGTAAGCAAACAGAAATAACACAAAGTGCATACTTTTAAAATTATTTAATGCCCAGTAAATCTTCTGATTGTTAAAAAAACAAAGTTGATAAGTAAATAATACATATGACATTTTATAATTATTTGATGTCCAGTATCTGTGTAAATCTTTTGATTTAAAACGGATGTAGCTGAGATTAGTGGATACAGTACTACGTATGTTAATCCCGTGGTGGTTAGATTAGACCTTTTTATTTGTTGGTGGGCGAGGTAACACACCACATGGTACATAAACATTATTTTGCCAGTCACAGATTCCAGTTTCTTCATTAAATACCAGACCTGGAACATAGATCAATAACAAAGTGCACACATAGGTCCATCTACTCTATACATTCGAGACTAAATATTAGTCTCTATCATCCATACAAATATTTTACGAATATTAGTCTGGATGGGTCCTCAAAATTTGACGGAAAATAGGTCATTGTCTGGATTATCCAGTCTTTTAAGTTACCACGTACTGAATCTATCAAAACAGCTCGCTTGGCAACGATGACACTCGTTTTGTTTGTAAAGGTTTCAATTGAAATGGTAATTTTCTCTCGTCATGAATCAGACGTATGGCTTCTCACAATCTTCTTAATTCTTCTTCGCGTTTCATGCTGCTTATTCCTCGTCTCTATTTTGTTTCTAATAATAGATGTGCCAAGTGAATTGTGGGATATATTTCAACCACGCTTTATAGAATATAGCAAAATCGGTCCAGCTTCATAAGATCTAGCACTTACCGAAACTTTAGCCAAAAGGTTCCATTGCCCATGCGTAACCAAATGTTTGGTTTTTTATGTGATAGATTATTCAGTAATTTTCGTCAAAAATTGAGAACCGAACCAGACCCTCCGTGCGTTAAAGACTAGGGGGTTCTGGGTGACCGAGACTAACTAAATATCTGCCCTGAATGGCCGCCATATTCAACAAGTAGTACATAGTTTTTTATTGGGTTCAACTCCGTTTTACATTTCGCCTATTCCATGAATACTTCTCAAAATCCCCCATTTATGCTTGGTGTTTTCAACTAAAATCGGCGATTGGGGGCCTTAAAATGTCAATCAACTAGCTTACTGCTCAAATGCATGCCTAACTGTTGACATGCAGCCCAAGTTTAGCAAAGGGTCAAGACACTAACGAAAGAAAACGGAGAAATGATATGAAATGGAGCATCACGTCCTCATTGTTCTGAGGGCGATGAGGAAAATTGTGCCTAGTCTATTCTTATTTCGAATTCCAACAGTCCAAAGATCTTTTACGTCAAGAGATATTTTTCTCCCACCAGAACCACTATACGTTGTCCCCACTCCTGCATCACTGACATTGGGAGGTAACCGGTGCACAAGGGGGAAAACCCATGAGGTTGGACAGGCAACCCAATACTTGTAACCTACGAGCGGGAAATCGAAACCAAACAACTTGATTATATTCGACACACCATTCTTCCATATTAAATTGGACAATGAAATAGGTCTCAGTGATCTTTAAAGGTTAAATACGTATGGTTGGCAGCTTAACGATTCTAAATGAAATGGGGTTAACGTCCCACTGTTCTGCTGGGACTGGACTAATGAAGTGTACTATGAGGGAGAGAGAGAGAAATGGGGTTTAACGTCCACTCAACACAAACTAGGTCATTTCGGGACTAACATATGGTTTAATTTTATTTCAATAATTCGCTTGCGCGTAGGGGTCTTTAGCAGTGGGAGGAAACCGGAGTGCCCGGAGGAAACCCACGAGGTTGAGAAGGCGCCCCTATCTCCATGTCACATACGCTCACAGCAGGGCTCGAAACGACAGCCGCAAGCCAGAGGTGACCGGCCAGCTACAGGTCGAATCGCGGCACTCTAGACCACTAAGCCATCCCCCACCCCCGTACTGTGAGGGAATTATGCCCTCGTAGTGACGCTATGGTCTACTCATATATAGAATTCCAACTACCAAAGGATCTTAAACCTGCACGTCAATAAGTACGCGGGGTCGCTGTTTTTCTTCCCATCCAAACGTCAAGACATGGATCGAACACACGACCGCCAGGCTAGCGAGCCGACGTCTTACCCACCGTAGCTCATAATGTACACTATGACCCAAATGATTTTAGAGACCAAATTTATGTGAGAAAAAAATGCTTACCAGCAGGACAGTAATTATGGCCGAAAAATTCTCCATTTTGACATGTATAATACGAAGTACAGTCTTGATTGTAATCAGGATACTTGCCATCCGGTATATTTGTACAATCTATCCATTCTCCACAAGGTGGTCCTACGTTAGTTTGACTAAAATGACAATCGTGTATTTTAATAAATAATATTTTGTATATTTTTATAAATAATATTTTGTATATTTTTATAAATAATATTTTGTATATTTTTATAAGTAATATTTTTGTATATTTAATATTTTTGTATAATATTTTATAGATATTTTATTTTTAATATTTTTATTTTTAATATTTTTGTATATTTTTATAAATAACATTTTTGTATTTTTTTATAAATAATATTTTCGTATATTTTTATAAATAATATTTTTGTATATTTCTATAAATAATAATAATTTGTGTATATTTCTGTAAATAAATTGAATAATATGTTTTGCATATTTCTACATAAATAGTTTGGATATTTCTACATAAATAGTTTGGATATTTCTACATAAATAGTTTTGTATCATAAATAATATTTTTTGTATCTTTATGTAAATGATGTTTTTTGTATATTTCGATAAATAATATTTTTGTAAATAATAGCGATTGGTCTGATACAGAAAATAGTGAAACATCAAACGATCCGGGACCATAGTTAACGTTCGTGTTTTGTTTTTCTTTTTGAGATAGAGAAATGGTCTGAATCCGAATTCTAATTCAGGGGAAATAACTTGTTTAAAGAGAGAGAGAGAGAGAGAGAAATGGGGTTTAACGTCCACTCAACACAAACTAGGTCATTTCGGGACTAACATATGGTTTAATTTTATTTCAATAATTCGCTTGCGCGTAGGGGTCTTTGGCAGTGGGAGGAAACCGGAGTGCCCGGAGGAAACCCACGAGGTTGAGAAGGCGCCCCTATCTCCATGCCACATACGCTCACACCGGGGCTCGAAACCACAGCCGCAAGCCAGAGGTGACGGCCAGCTAGAGTTCAGAGTGCGGCACTCTAGACCACTAGGCCATCCCAACCCCCAACTCGTTTAAAATCGGTTCTTTATGATTAGATATCAAAGTAAATGCGAGGAATGAAATACGGTTTGCACAACTACTTTTCTGCTCCGATGATTAAATGCACCCCTGTTTTCTAAGAGACCACAAAATCTCACACGCAAAAAAGGTTATTAGTCACACGACTTACTCGTCACAATCCCCAATAGCTTCATTAAAGACAAATCCTTCTTCACATTCAACAGTTTCAGCCTCGCCATCTTTACATCTTACAAAAGACTTGCAACCAATTTCATAGATTCCATCTTCTTCATTAGTACAATCAAAACTCAAAACTATAGAATAATAAGAAACATATTAAACACCCATAATGTAACTGATAACTCGGCCATCTGCAGATCTTTTGTTTAGGACTGATTCTGTAAATGAAATGAAATGAAATTGGGTTTAACGGGTTCCGGGCCTGCTGTTTTGCACCGAATGCGCTAATGATGACGGGCATATGCCACACAGGGTGCTGTGATTGACCTACGTAGGCGCTAAGACCTACTCTAATATCCAATGCCAACTAACGATTACACAGCCACCCTTATCAGGCCCTCCCTCTTGCATCGGGAGGGAGGGGGGACACATTGAAACCCCAAGGATTAGTTAGCCAGAACTCTTTCACTTTCACTCAACCGCAGCTTCTCAAAACCCCGTGGATAACACTGCTGTTCTGTGGCCTAAACGCTAATGGAGACGGGTATCCACCACACAGTGGGCTTTGAGGTAAATTCTACCGCCTACTCTTGTATCGATTCCTGTCGATCCAAACAACCTTTCGATGTCCTTACCAGACACTCTGTGCTGTACCGGTCCCGATAAACTTCCTTCTCTGACATCAGGATCCAACGCCGGAGTTTCTGGTCAGCAAGCCTAACATGGCCCTACGTTAAAGGGAGAATTTCACATTTTCTAAGAACGTCAAAACATAATTATTTCTATGTCTTTTGCTCAATAGGTTGTCAACTCGTTATTATACGATTATAGGCATTATTCCACACACTTAAAAATCATTGAAACGTGAAATAACACAATTACCTCCCCCCGTTTTCTATTCTCCCCATGGAATAGCTATCTTAAAACATTTGAATTTGAAGTTAAAAATGATATATTTGCCAATTTCTCAATTGGCAATAGTGCATTAGGATTAATAGGATTATGTTCTTTAACAAGGTAGGACTGTTTATAGATACCATCTATTTTAAAGCTTTATTTTAATACCTTTTAAAATATAACTTAAAAATAGGAAATAGTAGCTTTAACCTGTAACTTACCTGTAACGGTGAAACAAGTTACAAACAACAGTAAACACTTCATATTGGTATATTATATCACAAGCTATATATTCCCTCTGGTTCCCAGGTAATATCTCTTATCCTTTAAATACTGTATTATCATTTTAAAAAATGCATACACGTTGTTTATCTCATTATAAATATGCCACACAGAAGTAGAAAAACTTAAACCGTCATAGTTAAAAACCCACTTACATGTTTGATCGTGCTGACAACCAAACTTCAATCTTAAGGGGACACTGGTTTATTCAAACAGTATTTTTTGTCGATGCACGGAATTCACCTGCCGTTTATGCAGGGTGGTTTGGTCTGATTAGAACCGCTGTCTAGTCGTCCGGATGGATCTAAAAACCGAAGTCTTGTGTACACATTGGCATGCACGTAAAAGATCCTTTGCCAGTTGGAATTCGATATAAGAGTAGGCCGGACAAAATTTCACTCACAGCACACTGTATGGCGTTTGCCTGTCTCCATTAGCCCGGTTCAGAGCATTAGGACGTTAAACTTCATTTCAATTTACCCACCTTTTAACCATTATTCCTTGCTCAAGACAGATAGATAATGCTTATTTTCATTGAATATTCGATACCACGTGTAATTACGGAGGGTATGGCGATATTTTTGAAATACACAAAAGTGCTTCTAAAAGCACATATTTATAAATATATGTGAAGTGATTTATATTTAATTTCAAATTGAAAGACAATCATTTACGCCTGCTTAGTGCATTTTAAACGTTTCTTTTTAAATTATTATTTTGTCGTTTGTGAATCAACCTTTACCAATTACTTCCAAATTGTGTTGTGGGACATTCATTACCAAATGACACCGGAAAAACTTGGGTATAAAATGTTAATTGTGTCTTAAATATAAGATATTATGATGCTTTAGTTTCACGGCAAGATTAAAAATCAATATTGATTGAAACTGGTCATGCAGTGTTAAATTCTACTTCGTGTTTTTAATTTTGAATATTGTAGAAAATCTGAGACTTGGCTCCTTTAATGATCAAATGTATGGTAGATCTGTTTTGTAGGTTTAGTAGACTGATCATACCTAGATGATTTATCGTCCACTCAACGTATACATGTACGACGTCATTTAGGTTGCGCTTATATAGTTATTCATTTTTATCTTTATAGGTATTTGCGATTTGGGGTGTTTGGCTGTCGAGGGATACTAGAGGCCATGGAGAACAAACCGAGGTTACGAGCCCGACCGTGCACCCATAGTTTGGCTTGACACCAGGCGCGGATCCCGGTTTTTTTTGCAGGGTGGGGGGGGGGCGTCTAGATTTGATAATTGCTTATCTAATTGCGCTCAACCGATTTACGGGGGGGGGGGGGCCTCCCCCAGAAAAATTTGGTAAATTAGATTCAATTTGGTTCATTCTGACGTATTTCCGAAAGGTAAATTCCAAAATTACAGGTCTAAATCGCCAATAAAATCGCATAAAAAATGTTCAAGTCTGGGAAGGGGGGGGGGGGGGTCCGGACCCCTGGACCCCCCCCCCCCCCCTCTGGATTCGCGCCTGGACACCACACCTATTAATTCAATGATCAACCTTAAGATCTAATGTCCGGGCAAAATTTCATTCACTGTATGGTGTATGCCCATCTTCGGAGCTAAACACTACTGAATCAAACCAAAATGATCTTTGATCCACAGGAATATATGAATTGTCGTATTAAAATCATATACGGTAAATTTTCAAGCGTGGATCACCACCGCCAATCAAACAGAATAATTTGTAAACTGGGTCGTTTTCTGTTTTGATGTCGAAGAAAAAAAGAAACCCGATAACAAAATAATATTTCTTATTATAATCATGTGTGTAAAATAAAAATGTCAGTTTTAAAGTGGATGGTAAATACGTAGTATAAATAATCTTCCTTAAACTTTAAACTGTCGTCTTTCATCGTTATTCTTCTCATTTATTTACAGTACAGTACAGAAGTAGGAGAAAAGGTATTGTATCTTTATGTAAGGAAACGGAATTGAATAGGCCTCCTAACCGACCTCGCACTTCCTCTCGTTTTCAAGGCTTGATACTTGGCATGTCGGGAAACGGAATTGAATCGGCCTCTTTGTCGACTTGGCACTTCCTTCCACGAATAGTTTAAATTTCCTACTTTTCTAACAAGATTCGCAGGAAATACTTGTGTGTGATATCACCCAAGGTAGAAGCGGACGTTAAGCCTTCAGACCCGGATCAAGGATTTTGCCGAGGGAGGGGCCATACATTGGAGTACGGGGTAATAATCAGGTTTGGTGTAGTCCCCAGCGGAGATAATGCGAAAATCATATTTATATCATCTGGTAAAGAACAGATATGTGAACTACAACAGTAACAAAGCAAACCAAAACGAAAATCAACTGTTACACTGGGCTGACGGGGGTGGGGGGGGGCGGTGCACGGCCCATTGGGCCTCCCCCTGGATCCGCGCCTGGCACGAACGATGTGTTTCGTACAGAAGATCTGTTTACAGCACAATGGTAACGGAATGAAACTAACTGAGGTTTAACGTGTCACTTTTCTGCAACATTGTGAGGAATAACGTCGGGCAGTACAATATAAATGACATCAAAATACAAGAAATATAGTTTCATATATATATTTGTTAAAAGTCTTTTTACTCCGACGTACATATATGTTTTGTAGTTGTAAATATCTGTTGAGTAGGTGCACTATTGTTTGCCCGGCGATGTCGTCATCAGTGATAATGCATCTCGGTAAATCTCGACAGATTCCGTAAACTACATCTAGTCTCGGATGTATGACAGTAAGTGATATGTACCTACGCCCATACATTTGCGATGCGGCTACCGGTTTACTTTAACAGGAAAACTTGGCGCTATTACACAAATTGGGAACCTATTCGGCTAGCAACCTATTCGACCGATCAAGGTGCAACCTGTTCGTTGGAAACCTATTTAGAATAAAGACAACAGTCGAATTAACTCATCTATTTATCAACCAATAAAATCCAACGTTATGTCTATCAAATGAAAGTAGAATATAGAAGTGTAATTTCGTCATTATCTTACAGCTGGATCGGTCGAGTAGGTCGCTAGCCAAATAGGTCGCCAATTTGTGTTCATCCCGGACCTTTAAAGTAGTTCAAATATGGCGGAATTCGCCATACAGCCGAGGTTAGATGTAGGTTACGGAATCTGCCGAGGTTGGCCGAGTGTGATAAGGCATTTCATTGCCGTGATATATTTACAACAATTTAATTTCAAACGAGTTCCTTTAATGAAAGAAGCCACAATCTGAACGGGAGTTGGGTGTCACTTAGTCAAGGGGCGTGGTTTCGTTTCAACTCTTGTGCGTGACAAGGAGAAGGGTCGCCTGTTCAACCCGTTTCTCCGGGTCCTCTGGTTTCCCCCCACTGCTGAAGACCCCTACGTGCAAGCGAATTATTGAAATAAAATTGAACTATATGTTAGTCGCAAAAGACCTAGTTTGTCGAGTGGACAGAAACACCCCTCCCTCCTTCTCTTTCCTTCCTTCTCCCTCCCTCTTCCCCTCTCTCTCTCTCTCTGCATTCTGTAGACTGAAAAAAATCATATTCATACATCGACCGGGAACCACGGTGGCAAGTGGATAAGACGCTGGCTCGCTATGCTGGAGATCGCGTATCCAATCGGGATTTTCTGACGTGTTTTGCCCTTGTCAGTGGTGCAGAGTGGGGACCTGTCAATGACAGCTGTATGGTAGTGCGAATGATACATTGGCATGCACGTAAAAGATCCCTTGGCAGTTGGAATTCGATATTAGAGTAGGCCATAGTGCCCTCATAGCACACTGTATGCCCGTCTTCATTAGACCATGAATATCAGAGCAGAACAGTAGGACGTTAAATCTCATTTCATTTCGTTCGTTTTTGTCTGCGGGTTTGACAACGTAAAATATTGATGGTGACCGATTATTAGTCCATAACGTTTTGAATTAACAGACTGGCAATGGAGTGACACGGGATTCATTCACTCCTGAAGGTTGCAATGACCGGGACTATGTTCCAAATTTCTAATTCAGTCAGCGCATGCATGATTATCCCGTTTCGCTCGTGAATACCACTTATCGCTTATCGTCTATGACGTTAACATTGGACCGATTACATTCACTGAGACGAACATTGGAAATAAATTATGGATACTACATTTCGTTGTGAGATTGTTAGAAAACGGAGATAAGACAACGTTTGATATTTCAGAATTATTTAATGCACGGCATTCGGGTAAATCAGCTGATTTTTATTTTATTTTTTTTAAAGCGATCTGATTAAAACTGACATCCTATTTCGTTTCATTTTTATAGTTCAAAATTTTGTTTTACTTGTCTTTACAGCACTATGATCTAGAAGGGTTGATGTGAGGGATCAGCCAATGAAACAGTCTGTGACGGTATTTTTTGTCGTGAGGTGCTCGAAACTGTGGGTAAACCACTAGACACGTCAACGCTGATTGATAATCAATGTCTGACTTCATAAGGTCAAAAGCCTCTCGAATGACACGTGACCTGCTCATCGTCCACTATAGCTGTATAGTTCTGTATTTTAATCAGATTGAAGCAAAAAGTATGTAAAAAGTAGATTTGAGATTGATGGATATTAGTTTCGTATTCTCACAAACAGTGGTCGTTATTCATTTGGACGCGGTACCAGGCCACATGGTACATAAACATTATGTTTATAGTCACAGATACCAGTTTCTTCGTTAAATACCAGACCTGAAATAAATAATAATATATGGTTTAACGAATGTAAATAGACACGTGCCATGTAGTGTTCGGAGAGGGGTGGGTGGTCGAATGGTTAGCCCGTGTGTGTTGTATCATAAGTTCCAGGGGCGGATCTAGGAATTTTGAGGGCACTGACCACGGAGACGGGGCATGCCGCTGAGAGAGGGGGTGGGGGCCCCCAAAAATTAGCCGTCATTTCCTTGCATCTGTAGCCAATTCAGGAGCTATTTGGCTGATATATTCGTCTAGACGTTCGGAAATCGTAGAAAAAGAGCCTCAAAATCGAGCAAAAAAGCTTGTTGAAAGGCACTTTCAGTAGTAAAAAGGGCACTGTCCCTCCATTAAATCCGCCTCTGAGTTCTGTCGTTGAGTCAAATGGCTTTATTTTGATTGAGTCGCATGTCCAACCTCATGGGTTTTATCGATCAGGGACCTCCGGTTTCCTTCCGCTGTTAAAGACCCTGCTAAAGGCGCAATCGAATTATTGAAATATGTAGTCCCGATATGACTTAGTCTCTCTCTCTCTCTCTCTCTCTCTCTCTCTCTCTCCATTTTACGGACATGCTAGCGACGACACGTTTACCTCGATAGACGGGTTACTTTTCCAGACCACAATTCGCAATCGGCCATTTGTTCGGAGCCCCGCAGACCCCTTGTGATTTAAATTCATATAGATACCAATACAACAGAGCTCCGTGAATCTGGAAGGTTCCATACGTAATGGTGGAGTATTGCAGACTAGAAAGACTAGGTTCTATGGTCCTGAATGATTTAAAGACCAGATGGATGTAAAAAAGATACGTACTACCAGGACAGTAATTATGGCCGAAGAATTCTCCACTTTGACATGTATAATACGACGTACAATTTTGATCGTAATCAGGATACGTGCCGTCCGGAACATTTGTACAATCTATCCAGTTTCCACAAGGTGGCGCCACGTAATTTTGACTGAAATAATTTTTGTATATTTTTATAAATAATTAAAATAGCGATCGATCTGAAATGATTTTGTCCTATATATTTTTATAAATACTAATAACGATTGATCTGAAGTAATTTTGCACATTTTTATCAATAATAGCTATTGACATGGAATTATTTTTGTACATTTCTCTAAATAATAATAATAACGATTGGTGTGCAATTCATACTAGTATGTTTGTATAACTAATTATAATAGCGATTGATTGGAAATTATGTTTGTATATTTTTATAAATAATAATAGCCATTGATCTAATAAAACACAGAAGGTAAGAAGCTATTGTTCACCTGCACCACCGACAAGGATAACCACGCAGAAATCTCACGAGAAACATAATCTTAAAAACAAATAATTTATTAGCCATACGACTTACTCATCACAATCCCCGATCTTTGGGTTAAAGACAAATCCTTCTTCACATTCAACAGTTTCACCCTCGCCATCTTTACATCTTACAAAAGATTTGCAACCAATTTCATAGATTCCATCGTCTGCATTGGTACAATCAAAACCCGAAACTGCAAGATAATAATGGGGATAGAGATAAAACTTAAGTATAAGGATAAAAAATGAGTATAAGGATAAAAATAAGGATAAACAATAAAAATAAGGGTAAAAATGAGAACAAGGATAAAAAAAAGAATCGTCTTGATTAGATAATGATGAGGATAAAATAAGAGAGAGAGAGAGAGAGAGGGAGAGAGAGAGAGAGAATCGACTGGTGGACAGGGTTAATGAAGACAGACATGGCAGCGTGATATGGTAGAACTTTTGTCTGAAAACGCCTCTATGGCAAGGATGTGGGGCATTTGTGTGGAACTGTCAGCGGTCTCTTTATGTGCATGTCATGTATACACAGGATCGCGGTCTTTCATTCCAAACGAACGACCAGACCCTTCGTCCTACACCACCGACTAAGGTAAGGCAAGGGTTTCTCATTGCTTAACCTTGGCTCATTGCTTAACCCATTAAACAAACCCTTGGCTAATAGCTCTATTACTCTTATTCATAAATTATAAATGAGTAGGGCGTTGGCTCGATAACCCGGAGGTACCATGTTCGACCTGCGTTGGCCGAGAAAGGACATCGGTCTTCTTCCGGCGTGTTCACCCTTGTCATTGGTGTCAGTGAACTACCGCGGTTCCCATGTGGTTATCACATTGTAACTTACCTGCAGCCGTGAAGCAAGTTATAAACAACAGTAAACACTTCATATTGGTATATTATATCACAAGCTATATATTCTATCTGGTCTCCAGGTAATATCTCCCATCCTTTAAATACTGTATTATCAGATAAAAAAATAAATACACATTGTTTGTTTGATTATAAATATGCCATAGAGAAGTAGAAAAAATCAAAAAGTCATCGTTGTAAAACTTATATTGGCGCATCAGTGTCATCGCGGGGTAGTGATACTGGGGAACACAGAGAACAGTCCTAAGGTATGCAGGCGACCCTGTCCCTTGTCACGTACAGCCTCATGCTCGATATCAAACAGCTTGATTTAATGATAATCATTATGATCTAAATCGTAAACAACAACAATAAAACGTCTATCAAGACAAGTAGTCACAGTAGATTGATTTAAAGTGCGCATGGATAGCCTACATATTCCAAACTCTGCGCACATAATTTCAACCTCTCCGAACAAGTATACTGAGCGCCATTTGCATATTGTTCATAATAAGAAGCAAAATAAATAAGATATCTTTACAGAATAATTTTGTTATACGAAAAACTAAGTGATGTGTTTTCTATTACGCTCAGTATAGTTCCTTACCAGATCGCGCCGACTTGCCAGATTTTAGGCGAATAATTTTGATAGGTGTCAAGGTCTTGGGTGACCAAGAACACTAGACTCGAGATGAAGGATAAAACAAATTAGACAGGTAAGATCGGAAGCATTTCTCATTTTTGATATATTTTACCACATAATAACAAAGTTCCGGAATGGACTTGTGGTGGGTGTGATTGTAGTCTATTCTGCTAACCATATCATTATTGGTAGATTCTGTAGATCTGCACTGCTATATCACTAAGCCGTTATCCTCGTCTCTTATTCAGTCTATGCTAAGTCTTAACATTAGCAACATATATGTATCGGCCGCCTTTTGCTGCCGGATTAAACGTAGATTGCAACTGTTCATTAGCCATTTTTCATTAGCCATTGAGACGCTCTTCGAAAATCCTCAAACTCCGTCAGTTAAGTCCAAGCGACAAGAACAATGACGCGCTTGTTCTTTAAACAATTCCGCGGCGATTGGGTGAATTTGATTTTTGAATTTCATGCAACAACATTGTCATTTCCAACCAAAATTCTCGTTTTATAATATTATTTGTTTTTCTTTCTATATGAATTGTCATTTTATATCAAATATCTCATCTACTGTGTCGCTACCGCCATTCCATATTCCTGAAGCAATGGCCCTAGAAATCCCTCTCTGGCCATTGCTGGAATAGCGTCTGTTCCGTTCAATGAAAGCTATCACTTAAGTACAGCAACATGACAGTCCTTCGTTTAATCTCGGTCTTCCCTAAAACTTTGGACAGTAATTTAAGGTATTAAAAACGGTGAAAGTATGTTCGTTTCCAAACAGTATTGCTTACATTACATTTGACTTGATAGCCTCGTTTGTCACGCGATTAGTTTTTACTAGTACAGTATTCTGCTATGCACGGGTTAATTAGGCATAATAAAATCGTGAGTCATGACGTAACGTTATGTAAATATATTTGGTCCAATATTGGCACTCGTTTTAAATGTAAAGCTTTTGTAGGTCAGTTAGTGATTGGTTGGTAGACGGACTACTGACCAATCAAAATTTAAAACAACAAAATCCACTCATAATAGCAGTGTGTAGTGGGATTACCTCTAATCAAACGAAACGCTGCGCGCGGTGTATGCCGCCATTCAAACAGCATAATTGGTATCCCTATATCTTCATTAGCCCAGTCGGAGAACGTTACCCCCCCCCCCATTTCATTATTTCATTTATAAATCAGACCAAAAGGATTATTGATCTACAGGAATATATGAATTGTCAAATATCGCATCTACGATAAATTTTTAAGCGAGGGTCACCACCGCCATTAAAACAGAACAATTTGTAACTCAATCGTTTTCTGGTAACAATAAATAACATTTTGAAGTCGAGTAAAACAAGTTGATAACAGAATATTTCTTATTATAAACATGCATGTAAAACAAAATGTCAGTTTTAAAGTGGATTGTAAATACCTAGTATAAATAATCTGCTTTAAACTTTAAAAACTCTCGTCTTTCATCTTTATTCCTCTCATTTATTTACAGTACAGAAATAGGACAAAGGGTATTGTGTCTTTCTTTAAGGAAACGGAATTGAATAGGCCTACGAATCTCACATATCCTACCCATACAGGACTACGCCTACATGTCTGAGATATCACGCTAAGTGGAAAGGGGCATTAGGGCAAAGGGACTTGAAGGGATTAAAATAAAACTTCTTACTACTGCTTGACTATAACTATATGATAAAGGGATGGCAGACGCCATCTTTGTTCTGACTTTTTTATGATATATTGTCTGGTGTCATCTCACAATACTCACTAGTTCTGACACTTCATGTCATTTTTATTGCCAACGAGACTTTATTTGATCATTATTCACCTTCCGATGAAATTAAATTGGTCCTTTTACAGCGTTATTAATAACAAATCAAACTTAAAAAGCTATCATTTACCGATATTCAACTTCCCGAGCCCGGAAGAAACCCGAAATAAGGTCAAAAGAAGTCTGTATCACTCAGTCCCTTTATAAACCTATCATTACTCGATATGTGCATAGGAACTGGGTGATCAAGTCTCGCTCAACAGCGGCCTCGCTTCGTAAGTTCTATCACGTGATAAAGCCTACGAATCGAGGCCGCTGTTGAGCGAGACTCGATCACCCAGTTCCTATGCACATATAGAGTAATGATAGGTTTATAAAGGAACTGGGTGATACAGACTTCTTTGACCTATTTTCGGATTACTTCCGGTCTCGGGAAGTTGATTGTCGATAAATGATAGCGGTTCAAGTTTGATTTGTTATCAATAACAGTGTTAAATGACCAATTTAATTACATCGGAAGGTGAATAATAATCAAATAAAGTCTCGTTAGCAATAAAAATGACATGAAGTGTTAGAACTAGTGAGTATTGTGAGATGAATTCAGACGATTCATGGTAAATCAGTCAAAACAAAGATGGCGTAGTGACTTACCTTCTTGTATTTATTAAGCAGTGGTAAGAAGTATTATTTTAATTTATTTTAATTCCTTCAAGTGCCTGTGCATTAGGGGTAGAAGAGTGGTTTGGGCGAGTGCATGGACTGACCCGAATTCAACCGCTGCCTTGACAGAGGGGCGGAAGGTTGGATTTCATGTAGTTATGTACCTTTATATGTGTTCTTGTTGTAGTCTAGTTCCCGATGTAGTTTAGTTTCTGTTGTAAGTATGTAACTGTAGCTGTTTTATATACCTTATGCAAATAAATCAGATCTTTACTGAACTGATATCTGCAGTTATCACTAAGATGGTGTTACATTAAGACCCACAGAAAGGGTCGCAATAGGTAGATTTAGCTCTTGCATAATGCATGTTTAAGCATGATGTATTGGACAGTGACAAGACCCTTTTATTTTAAACATAATATATTGTTATGTAGATAGTGCGTCGTGTGTGGATTGTCATGTACAGATAACACACCTTGTGACGATTGTCGTGTACATTGTTTGGTCTTTTTGACACTGACAAAAAAAAGCAAGCTTATCAAAATGTTTTAAAGGACACCCACTTATAGATTTAAATAGATAGAATCCCCGGTTGTCATACTTTAATAAAAAAAAAAAACACAAAAAAAACGACTGGAACCAGGGGCGCACAACAGGGGGTAATAATTGATTTTCTAATGGTGAGTAGGCCGACTTTACGATAGAGTCCCAGCTCCATTTGAGACAATATGTTTGTGTGGTCTCTGGGTGCAGGGATATCTTATCAATCATGTGCAGCACAGTTAACCATCTTTGTCGTACTTTTGGCTTTGGCCCCTCTGACTTTGTACCGATGATTACAGATTAATCATCCATAAGTGTACAAATGTGTTGTTATTAATGTGTTCCCATTTGAATATTGTTCACAGTAAGAAGCAAAATGAATAAGATATGTTTACAGGATCATTTTGTTATACGAAAAACTAAGTGATGCGTTTTCTATGGCGCTCAGTATTTTTAAGTTTCGATTCCAAAATATTCTTTTGGTTGCGTGTGGCGGAATGGATAAAAACTCCCGCCTTGTACCAGAAGGTCTGTCATACGTGACGCGGTGGAGGTTCACCTTATCGACCTCGTGGGTTTTCCCCGTGTCCTCCGGCTTCCTGCCCCTGCTAAAGACCCATACGGACAAGCCAATTATTGAAAACAATTTAACCATAGGGCCTATTTATGTATTATGTTAGTCTCAAAATTACCTACCTTTTATCGCGTGAACGTTAAACCTCATTTTTGTATCTGTCGCCCTTTTCTCCCGTTTTTCTCTCATTATTTCAGTATGTCCAAATAAAAAAAATGGTTAGTCGACGAAACGACAAAGTGTCAAGGGATCCTTGTTGTGGGATTTTACTGGGCAATCGTACAAGTTATTGGCGCCGTATGCTGTAACTTAGCGGGCACTTAGTGGCCCGCCACCTTGGACAGAGTTAAAAGAAAGCTTTCGCATTACCGCTTTTAAACAAATTATCGATGCACACAAGAAATTAGCGAATCCTATCAATGTAGAGCAATTCCTGTTAACTAGTGCTAGAGTTAGGTTATCTTATTAGTTATTTATGTGTTAGTTACGAAGTTAATTTACCAATTGAACCAATCGCCTTGTATTTAACACCATGGGTTTTTTTTATGGTTTCCTTTTTTGTAACATAAATATTGCCCTTTAGTTTATTAATTAACATTTGTGCTTGATAACGATAAGAGGATACTTGTTGAAAAGTCGTGTATAAACCAGTGATTGTTATTTCCATATAAATTGTGTTGGTTTTTTTATTGTTACGCGTGGTTTCCACTTGTCAGTGATGCAGAAGGAGGGCCTGACAAGGACAGCTGCCTAGTCGTTCGGATGGGACTAAAAACTGAGGTCCCGTGTATACACTGGCGTGCACGTAAAAGATCCCTTGGCAGTTGGAATTCGATATAAGATTAGGCCGTAGCGCCGCTGCCCGGGCAAAAATTTTCCTCGTAGCACAGGTAAGGTGCAGAAGAGTAGGACGTTAAACCCCATTTTTTTCATTTCATTTCATTTCTTGTTACAATACCTATCGACTGCCCGGACGACTCAGCGAGCGCACATTTCGCTGTCTATAGTAACCTATGTATATAAACGATGCAATACGATAGGTCTATTGTGCTGTATATAGAAACTAGAGCTATATAGACACAGCTGTAACGTGTATTTCTATAGATCTATAAATATACACCTGAGCATGTGCGTTGTTTATAGTTGCTTTCATTTGTCCTCAGGCAATTCAATATGCCTTCTACGTTTCTTAGTTTATATTAAATAATAATAACTTGGTTTCATATTACTGTCCTTACAATGTCTATTTGCAGGAAGTAAAAAATGGCCGATTTTTTAAAAAAAAAAATAAAAATGTAATCTCCCCGACGGGGAATTGAACCCCGGTCTCCCGCGTGACAGGCGGGGATACTTACCACTATACTATCGAGGATTACATACGATACAGGTATATTAGTATATGTAACATATGTACTAGATAAATCTTCTGTCATATAAGGTGATAAACTTAGGGGACTGTGATACGATATGATGTGCTCCTCTTAAATGGGGCTTACATTTTACAACCACCCTGTTTGACGATGGTACGAAAAACCGAGGTCCCATGAACAAATTGGCGTGTACGTAAAAGATCCCTTGGTAGTTGGAATTCGGTATAAGAGTAGGCCATAGCGCCGCTGTCCGGGCAAAATGTCCCCCATAGCACACTGTGTGGCGTATGCCCGTCTTCATTAATCCAGGTTAGGAGCAGAACAGTAGGACGTTAATCCCCATTTCATTTTATATCACAAGCGTGGTAATGATCTGAGCTAACGAATTTAACAAGGCACTATGAACCAGGGCCCTGTTTTACGAAATTTTAACTAAGATAAAATCCAAATTTTAGTAGATACTTCAATTTTGATTGGCTAAAAACTAAAATTTATCTAATTTTGACCAATCAAATTACTAAAATTTGATTTTATCTTAGTTAAAACAGGCCCCAGTTCAGTAGGTTAGCGTATGTGCATATTGTTAAAGATTAAATAAATTACAACGGGAACTAACTCTATAATGTGAAAAGGGTGCAGACCACCTGAACTATACTCATTGCGGTTGTTACGTTAATTCTTGTATTTTTTTTTTCCAACTGTAATTTTGTAGTAACGGTATGGTTGCGTCATATGACGCATGCGCCACCACTGTTGAGCCACCACACGCACCACCGAATCAACGCTTAATGTGGGTCTGTATTCAATATCTTCAAATTGGAAATGAAATGAAATGTGGTTTAACGTCATTCTCTTCTGCTCCGAACTGGGCTATTGAAGATGGTCTTCAAATTGGTAAATCATTAAAAACTTGTGTACGTCTTAACCCTAAGGCGTGGTCTCCATGATTGTTTAAGGTTAAAAGATTTATTATTATTGGCTGTTTGGAAATCTTACATGGATATGACATTTCCCTACTCCCTCCAGTCAAAAAATATCAAAATATCGTAATTTCGCGTAAAAATGTCGTACTGTCGGGTAAAAATGTCGTGATGTCGATTATGAAGGACGACAACACGACATAACGACATGATACAAATCAGCCAACATAAAATACCGACCAATTGTCAAAAATCAACCGATCTACATGCACAACACGAAATGTTACGTATGACTCGTAAATTAAAACTGCACAGAGAGAGAGAGGGGGGGGAGAGAGAGAGAGGGGGGGGTAACGTCCACTCGACACAAACTAGGTAATTTCGGGACCATCATACGGTTTAATTTTATTTCAATATAACGCTTGCGCGTAGGGGTCTTTAGCAGTGGGACGAAACCGGGGTACCCGGAAAAACCCCACGACACGCACAACCAGGAATACAAAACTACGCCAGTTGACTCAATGACCGGCTTTATGATACAGACACACTTGCTAACCATTCGGCCGTCCACCACCCCCTCGCACACAAAGATGGACAGCAAGTTTTTTTATGTAATAATCAATGAACATAACTGAAAATTATTCCTTTATCGCATCTCGTATTGTACAGTCTGTAAAAATAATGAAAGAAAAGAAACAATTCAAAAACAAAAGCAACAAAGGCCCTACAAATCTAGTATACTCCTTTGATAAACATGTGCAATTGTTTGCCATGTTTTACTAACGCACAAGATATTCGTATTTTACTCCTTTGCTATACAATGGTTATAGGTTCTATACTAAAGCACAGGATATTGGCCATATTTGAATATTCCGGATACGTGTTAATATCAGTCTATGGGTCCAACAAGCCACAGGGTTTAGGTACACTATGTGGATAATCACAAACTTCTATTTCCTGGTGATACACCAATCCTGAAACAAATCAATAATCAACTTCTTCATATTCAACAGACAGATATTCTTTTCTAGAAGTTTGAATCGGACGATTTACTGACCAATCAGACAGACCGTACTTCTCCGCAGGTCTGTTGAGCTATTGTACACGAGAAAGTCATGAACATAAAGATAGTCGTTTGTACCTGGTTGAAGGCACTTTGAAATGGTATTACTGTTTGAACCCATAAGCGCCACGAATCTTGTTCTTGTTGGTGTTCATGGGCGGCGCACTCCGAAAAACATATCCTAAGATCGGCTTGTTCCTTGGACAGTTGGCTGCGATGACATCATGTTCAGATCCTGGTCCATAGCCCGGCGTTACAATATAAATGAAATGAAATGAGATTTAATGTCCTATAGATGGCGTTGTTATAGAGACAGCGAAGTAACTCTATAGGATTAGCTCACTACTAGAAGGTCTCGGGTACGATTTCAGTATTCGTCGGTATCCTCTTGTCAGTGGTGCCTTTAACTTAACGGGTGTTGGATGATTAGGTCACAGCCAGGCTGTCCTGGTTTCGATCTCAGTGTTCGTCGGGCTTTTCTAAAGTGGTACCCCCTTGCCTTACTGGAATTCCACTGTCGAGAGTCTTTACGTGCACGCCAGCGAAATTATGTCAGTTACAGAGACTATTATTCGTAGGGCAAAACACAGCATATCGGTTAATATTATTACTCATGTTATATATAAAGTGGCTTACCAGTAGGACAGAAGTTATGTCCAAAGAAGCTGCCACCATTACACGTGTAATATGAATGACATCTTTGATCCAGATCGGGATAGTGTCCATCAGGCTTGTCGGAACAATTAATCATGTTACCACAAGGTGCTGCCACATTCTTGGGACTGAAATGAGAAACAATTAAAACGCCTGACCGTTATTTGCAGAGAGAATGAATTTCGTACACTCAACACAAACTACGTCATTTCGGGACTAACTTACGTTTCGACTTTATTTCAATAATTCGCTTGCGCGTATAGGGGATTTGAGAAGGAAGGGGAACTGAAGGGCCCGGAGGAAACCCACGAGGTTGGACATGAGATCCCACTCCTTGGCATACACAAGTTGGGAATCGAAACCACGCCACGTGGCTCAATGGCAGAACACAGGATGTTATTCGCACGCGTTAACCATTTGGCCGCCCGACCCGCCTCGTTATTTGCAATTTTCGAAGACTCCTCTCTAGACTCTGCTCAGATTGATTATTTAAAGATAATGAAGTCAAAACATCAACGGTAGAAAATCTACCAGCTTGGACCCGATCAAGACGAACTCCACATATAAATACATGAGATTTTACAAAAATGGATAAATATTATCGAAAGCATGACAATGATAGACAGTAGTATTGAAGGTTGGGATAAAATGACATGTTTACGGAAGTTATGTCCGAGATTCAGCGACGGCCAAATTTACCGATGCAAGTGCACCCAAGCGTAATATTAATTGATGTCGGCACAAAAAACTCGAGATTTTATTAAGAGGCCACTCCCGTTAAGCGGTCAATCCTAAAATTTCCCGTGGGTGGCTGCTTAATGCAGATTCTACTGTACTGAAAAGAATTGAGCCGTATTTGGGAGAGAGAGAGAGGGAGAAATGGGGTTTAACGTCCACTCGACATAAACTAGGTCATTTCGGGACTTACATATGGTGTAATTCTATTTCAATAATTCGCTTGCGCGTAGGGGTCTTTAACAGTGGGAGGAAACCGGAGGACCCGGGGAAAACGCACGAAGTTGAACAGGCGACCCTACTCCTTGTCACGTAGAACAGGGGATTGGAAACCACGTCAGTTGACTAAATGCCAGGCTTTATGGTACAACGCCGAGCCATATTTGGACTGAAATTAACTGGAGAGATTCAACTTTCGTAGTTTGCAAAATATCTAATGACGGCCAGCCTCTCTATTATAAACAAATAGCTAATCAACAAAGTCCACAGTTGAATGCAAACACATCCACTTCTTCCATGCACAATCTCTGTTTGCGCAGATCATGATTTCCAACCCAGAACTTAAAATGGCGCTGATCAGCCAGATGCGTGTGCAATGTTTCAAGCAAACTTGAGAGAACACCTGGTTTAATGAAGGCCGGCATGCGCCATACAGTGTATTATGGGGACGATTGTGCCCAGATTACGGCACTACCCCCTACTATTATATCAATTTCCAACTGTCAAGGGTTTTTTTATGTGCATGCGAACGTGTACACGGGACCGCGGAATTTCGCTCCTCTCAAGCGACTAGTCATTGACCTAGAAAG
Organism: Patella caerulea; assembly: GCA_036850965.1. Taxonomy (NCBI): domain Eukaryota; kingdom Metazoa; phylum Mollusca; class Gastropoda; family Patellidae; genus Patella; species Patella caerulea. The sequence goes on from JAZGQO010000006.1 coordinate 12,137,707, forward strand.
TCCTGGCCCCAAGTTCACAACGCATTCTCAGACTTAAGTTGAGAATTTACTCAACTTTCAATCACCGTTTATAAGAAATATCTTTGATCCAGAAACACAAAACTTTGCATAAAGTCTCTTATTACGGTATTTGATACATTAACACAACAAAAGTTTTCAAGAATGTTCGTCTTATTTTAACTAAAATATAGCCCTTTTTTAAACTTTTTTTATTGCAAAGTTTTTTGTTTCTGGATCAAAGATATTTCTCATAAACAGTGATTGAAAGTTGAGTAAATTCTGAACTGAAGCCTGAGTATGTTTTGTGAACTCGGGGCCAAGCCAACCTACATTATAGCGAAACAACTTAAAATTATTACTTACTCATCACATGCTTGTATTACTGCATTATAAACTGTATGTTCGTCACATTCAAACCCCTCGCCTTTTCCATCTTCACATTTTATAAACGATTTGCACCCGGCATCATAAACTCCATCGGGTTTATTCTCACACTCAAACGTCAACACTGTTTCCAAATAAAATAAAAATAATAACAACACGTTTATTCCAATACTTGAGTCCGGATCCCGCTTTGGGCCAAGATGAACATTTCATTTTTCGAAGCCGAGTTCCTGTACATGGCATTGAAGTGTGTGTGTGTGTGTGTGGGGGGGGGGGGTACTTGTTTCACAGTACGGTTCCGACTCGCCAGGGTCACATGACTAACCGATCAACGTTGGGAATGGAACCACAATCTCCGACATATTACAAAAACCAACATGGTTCAAAGACGTTTAAGGATAAATAGGCGGACGTCTCTGCTATAAGGTTCCCATATTTTCAAGCTAACAATTTGTATGAGTTTAAAGTTTGTAACAAAATGTGTTACATTTATCCTTTCAAAAATCTAAAATGTAAACATTTAGTTAAACATTTATTTATCCTCTCAAAAACTAAAATGTAAGCATTAGTTAAACATTTTCCAAAAACTAAAATAGTTAAACAATGTAAATATTAGTTAAACATTTTCCAAAAACTAAAATAGTTAAACAATGTAAATATTAGTTAAACATTTTCCAGAATGTTAATATTAGTTAAACATTTTCCAGAATGTAAATATTAGTTAAACATTTTCCAGAAATTAACGCGTAATCATAAGCTAAATATTTTCCAAAACTAAAATGTAAGCATTGGGTAAACATTTTTCAAAAACTGTAACGTAAATATAAGTTAAACACGCTTTAAAAACTAAATGTAAACATTAGTTAAACAATTTCCAAAAACTAAAACGTAAACATTAGTTAAACATTTCCCAAAAACGAAAACGTAAATATTAGTAAAAATTGCTTCAAAAAATAAAATGTAAGCATTAGTTAAACGTGCCCCAGAAACTAAAATGCAAACGTTAGCTAAACATTTTCCTAAAACTGAAATGTAGCCTAAAGATTAGCTGAATATGTTCCAAACATTGAAATATAAACGATTGTTCAAGAAAATGATTAAAATACCTAGACAGAGTAGGTAATTATAACTATGAAAAAGTGTATTCCGCAGCACTTTGAAAAGAAATTACAATGACACCGGTGGCCCCTTTAAATATCATTTATCTTATCTGTAAATTAGGGGTCGATGCAGTTGAACCTTTTGGTGCAAGTCAAAATATTTAATACATACCTGTTATTGGCAAACAAACTAGTAAAAATACAAAAATATTCATTTTTTCTAAAAAAAAAAAACAATAAAAAATGGCGCCCTCAATATGATATGCAGATCCTTGCGAATGTATTAGACTATGCGACATCTCAATTTAAATAGTTCAAACATGACGTCATAAGTTCAAATTAGATATCAATATTTGCCAGTAAATATGTATTTAGATACACATGTCACATGGTTCCCTGTGACGGTCATAAATAATGACGTAGTATTAGCATGATTTATTGAGATAATATTATTCCAGGTAAACTAATAAATTTAACTTTCTTCGAGGACTTTGAAGATAATTTGTATTTATAATCCACAGTAAATATAATCTCATAAAAAACAATTACACTTAATTTATTTCTTTAGATATGGTTAGGAAACGTCTGGCGTTTCTAGGTCCACAAGAGATATGGAGTATTAATCATTAATTACAGTTATTGCTCTGGTTAACCCCGGGGGAAATATTGAAATTCTATCGGACTTCTTTTCTGGCTGTGCTTGTTCTTTCGTGATCGTAATAACACTACAGAATCAATGGTATAACAACTTTATTGTTAAGCTGATTTAACTTTGAAGGTTCCTCGTTCTCAATAGGTAATGGCTACTTGAAATATTTGGGTGAGCTCTGATGTAACTCGCTCTACACCCTAATTTATACCCCCTAATTTCTGTTCGTCCAGATAGCCTTGACGTTAATTTCTTTTCCAAATGTGGAACAAACCTCTTTATTTCATAAGACTAGAGGAGGAAACATTACCTTATTTGTTTTTTTTGGGGGGGAGGGGTGATTTTTTTGATGCAAAACTATATATTCATGTTCATTAAGAAAATGCAATTTAACTCTATAGAAAGAGTGTTGCAACAATTTTCCAAAGACACAAAATTGCTCTTAAAGACCAAAGTCTTACAATAAAGCATAATGATAATTATTTCTAGTCTTGTTTTGATGTGGTTGGCCAAAGTCCGCCATTCATTTTCCGTTGAACGAACACTTTCTATACAAAATTTGGGGCAATAGGCTGCAACCCATTTCCCAAGAGCATATGGGGATGACAATGGAAATTGTGAGATATACAAACTAGAATTAACACATACTAATTAACATACAAATATTCAACCTGCAGAGATCGAAGAACTACTAATATACAAGGGAAGGGGATAGAAAGACTATCATTAGGAAATATATTATTATCACATGTATTATCAATATCATTACTCCGCATGTATATAACACCTATGCCCTTATAAAATTCTTAGATTATAACGAATTAATATTTCGTAATATTGAATTAGTATTTCGTTATAAAGAATTATGAATTCGTATTATTGAAATAGTATTTCGTTATAACGAATTATGAATTCGTAATATTGAAATAGTATTTCGTTATAACGATTTAATATTCGTAATAACGAATTAATAATTCTAAATAATAATTCGTAATAAAGAATTAATAATTCGTAATAACGAATCAATAATTCGTTTAAACGAAATAATTATAGTGGAATCGTGCTCCAGTGCGCTTTCCAATATAAAACTTGGTCTGAAGAATGGTGGCCACTAATGAACGAATCGAATCGTATCGATATTCAGTACTCTGCAACTTTCAGTTCTAGAGATAGCCACGCCCTACCTGGCTTTCCCTTTGCGGAACACATCATCATCTTTATCCCAAGTGGTCTTTTTCCGTTCTACTCCACTAAACCCTGGGTTCATCAATAGGGTATTTACATATTCAAAGTCAGATTGATACCCCACTTCCGGGCTCGTACATGGAAAACAACATTTACTAGTGGAAAGAACCCTTTCGTTTTTAATTACGTCACGTCCGAAATGGACCGAACTCTATCTATATACATGTTTGCCAGGGTAGAGATTTGAGATAGATCTATTCTATTGTAGACCTTTCTTTAGGCCTTAAACGTTATATGTAGCATTAGTTGGATGCCAGATTTTAACTAGATTAGAACGGTTAAGACATTTAAAGATGGGTTCCAAGAAATGAAATGGGGTTTAACGTCTTACTCTTTTGCACCTAACCTGGGCTAATGGAAGACGGGTATACGCCATACAGTGTGCTATGACCTCGGTTTTTCGTCCCATCCGTCGAGCCCTCCTTCTGCATCACTGACAAGGGGAAATCACGGCGGAAAATCGAGATGAACTTTCTCGGCCAAAGCAGGGATCGAACACCCGACCTCCAGGCTAGAGATCCAGCGCCTTATCCACTTAGCCACCGTGAATCACCTGGGTTTCAAGAAAAGTATTTATTGGGTGGTTATTGCCCATAAAAGTATGACAATTTTGGTATACGTGTGTATGGAAAGTAGAGATATCAAATCTTACTCGAAAAATACTGGATTCCCTGAAAAACACTCATGGATCGTATACAGGACAAAAATGTAAGGGTTCCCTTAATCGACAGCAGGACGATTAAGAATATCTGCACGCGTGACGTCAAAGACTGCGCGCACTTGAGCACTTCGTGTACATGTTGATATGAAGTGTTAGACGTAAAACTCTCTGGGATAAAAAAAATACGGAAAAAGACGCGGCCGGTGGATAATCCTATAATTTAATTAGGCGATTACAGACAACATCGTCTTGTGTATGCAATATGGCCGAATGGTTAGGACCCAGCCCTCCGGTTTCCTCCCACTGACCCCTACGCGAAGGTGAATTAGTGAAATAAAATTAAATCATATGTTAGTATCGAAATGACCTAGTTTGTGTCGAGTGGACGTTAAACCCTATTTCTCGCTGCCTTTTTTTTTTATCAATTTACCCAATAACTCACGCTTTTCGATAACAGTAAGCTAGACTTGATGATGTATTTATGACTGTGTAAATGAAACTGGGAGAGATTATGACGTATTCGTTTAACATCTATTTATTACGTAATTTGTATATATGAAAGACCTACAATCATACTGTCGCTTAAACACAGAAGACCATTAACCATGAGGTGCCTATTGTTACCGTACTTTGCCTTACTATGTGTCTCAACAGGTAAGAATCACCAATGATACAATAAATATTTGTGTGTTTAAAACAGTGTATCTCAATGGACAGGAACTGTCAATTATACCATTAATATTTGTTTCTGTTTAAAGCTTACCTCCTCTAGTTTAAAGACATAAGACACAACTAGATCTAGTTTTATAACGTTATATTGTGGTAGGTTTCCAACATCACGATTCGTGCTACGTGGTTTTAATCGTGGAGTCATCGTGGTGATCCTGTCAGGTCTTAAGCCAGGCTGACACTTGCACGACTTTTGGTCACGATTTTGTCGTGCCCATCAGTGTCCACATTGACACGAATTGGCACGACGAGTTCACGCATAGTTTGCGCATTGTTTACGCACTTGCTGCATTGGCACGACGAGTTTGCGCAAATCGGACGGTGTCGTGCCGACTCGAGTCGTGACAATGCGTGCCACGGAATGGTGTCAGCCTGGCTTTATCCTATATTGTGTAATCGTGTTGACCGCCGTATGGAAAATTGGAAACGTTTCAGAACGTATCTGCAGGCGCGGATCCAGGATTTTTTGCAGGGGGGGGGGTCTAGGTTTGATAATTGCGCTCAACCGACTAACTGGGGGTTTGCGGGCCCTCCCCCAGAAAAATTTGGTAAATTAGATTCAATTTGGTTCATTCTGACGTATTTCCGGAAGGTAAATTCCAAAATTACAGGTCTAAATCGCCAATAAAATCGCATAAAAATTTTTCAAGCCTGAGCAGGGGGTTTGTCCGGACCCCCTGGATCAGCGCCTGAACTGCGCGTACCAGATCGTCGGCAGATAGGTTCAGGTGCTCTCACAGAGACCACAGTGAATGCAAAAGAGCCCTTGATAGTTCGAAATCGATTAAGAATATTTATTATGCTTAAACTACGATATCTGGTGGAAATTACCCTCGTAGCACACTGCGTGGCCTCATTTTATCTCACACAGAACGTGTTTATATTAGAGACAGATTTGGATGTTTCCATTATATTTAAAGTTGTTTGAATGCTGAAATATTCTAGAAGCAGTCATGCTCTGTGATGACAAACCGGATGGTGTGTATGAGCAAGGATGTAAAGTCTTTACACGATGTACTGATGGACAAGCAACAGTAGTTGAATGCGCTGGAGATGAAGTTTATAATCCAGCCATTGAAGACTGTGATGAGTAAGTAACCGATTCAACATAATTTACCAAATCTGTTGACAAATTGGGTTCAAAATCTTATGCTAGGTTCCCATTATCACGATTCATGCTACGATTGAAATCGTGGTTGTAATTGTGGAGTAAACGTGGTGATCATATCATGTCTTATCATATATCGAGATCAGTCGTAGCAGTCGCGCTGATCTTATCGGAACGTAAAAATCTGAATGTACCAGATCGTCGACTCAATAGGGATGATCCTATCATAACGCATCGCACGACAGTAGGAACCTATATCATTGGTAACATTAACTGTATTTTGTTTATTGTCCAAAGTGTTTTAAAGTATTAAGCCAGGCTGACACTTGCACGATTTTGGCCACGATTTTGTCGTGCCCATCAGTGTCCACATTGACATGAACTGGCACGACAAGTTCGCGCATAGTTTTTGCATTGTTTACGCACTTCCCGCATTGGCACGACGAGTTTGCGCAAATCGGACGGTGTCGTGCCAACTCGAGTCGTGCCAATGCGTGCCACGGAATCGTGCAAGTTTCAGCCTTGCTTTACACTATCTAGTTATTATAATAAATACCCTGTACGTGGAAAAGGGATAATGGTCGCCAGTTCAACCCCGTGTCCTCTACTTTGCTGTCATTTCTCATTTCTTACGCTCCAGCGAATTATGGAAAGCATATTATTATGTTAGCGACGAAATGAACTAGTTTGTGCCGCGTGGACGTTAAACCTCATTTCTTTCTCCATTTGACGTTAGTTTTTTATATTACTTGATGCGTTCATATCTATATTTCATTGGGTTTTTTTGCAGTCCCAATGATGTCGCACCACCGTGTGGTTTCATAATTGATTGTTCCGTTAAACCCGATGGACATTATGCTGATGTGGGTTTTGGTTGTCATTCATACTACACATGCGAAGGTGGCCGTTTCCTTGGCCATAATTTCTGCCCGGTTGGTAAGTGAACCATTTATTTCATCTTGTTATCCAGTGTATGTCCAGTATCCGAGTTAATTGCTGTGGATATTGGTACCCCTGTCGTTCAGGTCATGCAATCGCCGTTGACCCCTCTTTGGAGTCCATTGAATATATACGACCCCAGCCACCAGCCCCCAGCTCTGCCTGAATATAGTTTCTCCCATTTTTGAACATTTTATATGACTTTTCAGGTCTTGTATACAATGAGGTACTAGATGTTTGTGATTGGGAACATAATGTTTATGAACCATGTGGAATTGTACCCAGACCGTGATGAACCAACTCATCACTTTGATGATGGATTCTGACAATAAATCGAGTAATTGTTATTTTTTATGTTATTTATTCAGAGTATATCTTTTTTTTTTACCCGTCACCATGGATCATTGGACAAGGTCGCTTGTAGCTTCCGGTTTCCTTCCCACTGCAGAGGATCCCAACGCCCAAGCGAATTATTGAAATAAAACTGAACGATATACTTGGCAAGAAATGGTCTAAGTTAGCGTCGAGTGGGCGTTACCCCCTCCCCGCCCCCCCCCCCTCTCTCTCTTAAGTTCTGTATACGTAAAAAATCCCCTGGCAATCACAATTCGCTATAAGAGCGTACGGGAAACATTTTCCTCAAAGTACACTGCATGCGGTTTGCTACTCTTCATTAGATAAGGTCGAGTCTAACAGAAGGACGTTATACCCCAATTCATTTCGTAACCTTCATCTCTTTGAAACTGGAGAGTAGAGGTGGGCTGGGTTGGTATTTGTGATGCCTCCTACCATTAACTGAATATTTTCGGGAAATCAAAGATGGCAGAAAAATGTTTATCGATACCAACATACCTCTGGGTTCTTTGGGGGTCACGGTGGCTAAGTGGATAAGGCGCTGGTTCGCTATCCTGGAGGTCGGGTGCATTGGCGGAGAAAGTTCATTTTGATTTTCCGACGTGATTTCCCCTTGTCAGTGATGCAGAAGGAAGGCCTGAGAAGGGCAGTTGCCTAGTCGTTCGGATGGGACGAAAAACCGAGGTGCCGTGTACACATTGTAGTGCACGTAAAAGATCCCTTGGCAGTGGAATTCGATATAAGTGTAGGCCGTGGCGCCGCTGCCCGGGCAAAATTTCCCTCATAGCACACTGATGGCGTTTGCCCGTCTTCCATTAGCCCAGGTTAGGTGCAAAAGAGTAGGACGTTAAACCCTATTTCATTTCTTTTACGTGCACCCAATGTGTACACCAGATCGCGTGATTTCGTAGCCTGAAGTCACGGGATCGGTCCCGATGTTGGCTGAGAAAGTTCATCGGGATTTTCCGGCGAGGTCTCCCCTTGTCAGTGGTTCAGGCCGGATGGCCGGATAAGGACAGCTATCTAGTCGTTCAGGTGGCAAAATGTCCCTCATAGAGAGTGTGTGTACGATGCATTAGCCAAGTCGAAGCGGAACAGTAGTGCGCTAGACCCAATTTAATTTCCCAAATAGCTGTATTGAACGGCTGTTTCCAGCCATGGACGTTAAAATTTGTTTCCGTTTTCCTTTTACATGTCAGAGTTCATACGAGCGGCTTTTAACCCTATCAGACATTTGAATAACCAATCAACTTTGATTTTCTAGTAGAATACCCACAGTTTCGTGCACTGCACAAGGACCCACCGTAACAGATCGTTTCATTGGCTAATCCTTTACATCAACCAGAAAGGAGGTTGCATTTATAGTGTAGTTGACAAGTAAACGAAATTTTGAACTATAAAAAACGAAACGACCATGGGTTTGTGTTTTAATCGGATTGAGTCCTGATTGGACCATGAATGGTGTTATCGCAACTAAAGAAACTAATTGAAATAAAAAGAAGATATTTTATTATTTGTTTGTCGGTGGGCGTGGTAACAGACCACATGGTTCATACACATTACTTTCCCAGTCACATGTACCAGTTTCTTCGTTAAATACCAGATCTGCAATAAAAGAAATTAACAACGTTGTACATAAAGATGCAGTACGATGTTGCATTATACGCACGTTATGTTGCGTTATCCATAAAGATATAGTAATAAGTTGCGTTATACATAAAGATAAAGTTGCTTTATACATAAAGAACTAGTAATATATACATAAAAATATAGTGATAGATGATGTTATACATACAGATATATTAATATGTTGCATTATACATAAAGATATAGTAATGCGCGGTTTCATATATTGTATGATGACTTTATATATAGTAACAAGGGATTGTATACATACAGGTCTAGTAATAGTTGGGGTTACACATAAAAATCTGTTAATATGGGATTTTATATATACATATCTAGCAATATTGTAATTGACGGCGTTGTGCATAGGGATCTAGTAATAGGGGGGAGTTTTATAAATAAAGATGGTAATAATATGAACATTGACTAATGCTAATAAATGTGAAAATAAACTAGTTTCTTTCTTTCGCCACAGGGGGGACGGAATAAGACCTCACTGTGTTTTAGGGGATATTTTGTTCGGACCACTGTCAAGGGTTCATAGGACCGACTAGATAATCTCGAGGACGGCTTTCGACTTACCCGAACCTCTTGGTTGGAGACCGGGCCACCGTGGCAAAATGAGATGAGATTTAACGTCCAACTGGGTTCAGTAAGATTGGACTGAAAGCAGGGTATGATGAAGATACGTACCATCAGGACAGAAGTTATGTCCGAAGAATTCCCCACCATGACATGTATAGTAAGAATGACATTGCTGATCTAAATCGGGATAATGACCGTCCGGTTTGTTTGAACAGTCAATCAAATTTCCACATGGCGCAGGGACGTTTGCTGGCCTGAAAAAATAAAAATACAATTTGTAAATGTGTATTTTATCTACTCAGTTCCTATGATTTATTCGTTGTGTAGTCCAAGAATAGTGTCTTGGTGTCTTGTCTCTTATTTTACAATGGTGAAGTAATTACATCAGCCCTTGGGAAACATAGGCAATCCTATTCTTAGGCTGGTCTAGTGGGGCTATTATAAAAGGTCAGATAGAATAGTTAACTGTATGCAACACACCATCGAGTCAAGATCAGACAGGTGGTGGGACTAGAGTCCGACTGACAGTCAAATCCCTGAACCTAAGGCCGGACATGCGGTGGGCCATGGGACCGGCTGACAGTCAAGCCTAAACCTACTTAACCCACCCGTATGTGACTATGGCAAAGCGGATCAGACCGCGCACGCTCTCCACTAAACCCCGCTTTAGGATGAGACATACCTTTGGTGCTTCCCCACAGAGACACTATGCCCTACCCCCACCCCCTATTATGCTTATCCTGTGGTTTCCTCTGGCAAGTTTCCTGGAAGCGAAGCGTTTGTCTACGATATCACCCTCATTGAAAGTGAGCGTTAAACCCCAGAAACGAACGAACTCTATGCAATGGTTACCGCCACCCAGAATATCAAAACCCTAGAAATAATTAAGTACCACATCAGCCATATCACTTACTCGTCACAATCCCCAATAGCTTCATTAAAGACCAATCCTTCTTCACATTCAACAGTTTCACCCTCACCATCTTTACATCTTACAAAAGATTTGCAACCAATTTCATAGATTCCATCGTCTTCATTAGTACAATCAAAACCCAAAACTGTAAATAAAAAATCAATTCGGCCCCGAACTGTTAATAATAATATTCAATCACTTTAAGTTGGATCCATTTCACAGTATTACTTAAAATAAAAGAAAAACCTATAAAATGAATAATGATCACATACATTCCCCTAGAAGCATTCCATGGCATATTATTAGAACAATCAGGACCAAGAATTATATAATAATAGGCTACTACTCGGCATAACTTTCTTTGATTGGCATTATCGTCTTGTCTTGTCAACCCTTTCATTTGGAACATGCACATATAATGAGCAAGCTGAAACATATTGGGTCAGCTTTTTAAAACATACAGTACGTATGTCCGGTTTATCACCAACAACAGCACCCGAAGATATTTTATAGAAATTCCTGTTCCACACAATGCAGCTAAAATAATTTGAATGATTTCATGAAAATATTTTATGTATAATTGGAATTTTGACCAACGGGTGTATGAAAGTGGCATCATGTCAGATTCAGTTCAAGGGCTGACAGTTCTCGGTATAAGTATAACACGGCGATACAATAACAATATGACATCGATTGTCATCGTTACCATTGTTACGCTTATAAACAAAGTCTCCATTATCCTGCTTTAAGGTTATTTCATCAACTGCAAAACGTATTCAAATCCACTAAAAATCGGAGCTACACGATGGCATCGAGAGATAATTATGGTCTTGGTAAGTTAATTAATGTAATTTAGATAACATTTAAGCCCTAATAAAAAAAAACCCTGCAGATTTTGTTCTTGGACAATAGTTGACACTGACAAAACTCTGGTTGTAAAACCCATTGAAAAGAAAAAATAAAGAGAGCATACCCTGCACATATCACTTACCTGTGACAGTGAAACAAGTTGTGAGTAACAGTAAGCACCTCATTTTGGTAGCCTATTATTCTATCTCAATTCTATAATATAAGATCTCGCTAATCCTTTAAATACCTTTCATCTAGATAAAATAAATACACACTAACTTGTCAGTGCATGCATGAATAACTAATAAATATTTCAAAATATTGGCCTATGTTGCAAAAACAAACAAAAAGGGGGTAAAGCCCCAAAGTAACAGAAAATTTTTAAAATAGTGTGTAATATCATACACATCAAAACAAAAGTAATTTTATCTACCCCCCCCCCTCCAGTAATTTTATCTAAATCCCCCCCCCCCCAAAAAAAATACATAGGTGACTGGGTTATATAATCTGTGAATTCGTGGGATTGTGTTACATTCTGTGATTATGATATGGGATTGTGTTATATTATGTGAATATAGGATTTTGGTTTATCATCTGTGAATATAGGGGTTTGGGATATAATCTGTGAATATATGGGATTGGGATATAATATGCGAATGAATGGGATTGGAATATAATATGTGAATATAGGGGATTGGGTTATAATCTGTGAATATAGGGGTTTGTGATATAATCTGTGAATATATGGGATTGGGATATAATATGCGAATGAATGGGATTGGGATATAATATGTGAATATAGGGGATTGGGTTATAATCTGTGAATATAGGGGTTTGGGTTTGGTTATAACCTATGAATATTGGGGATGGGGTTATAGTATGTGAATATTGGGGGTTAGACTGTGTTCTGTGAATATAAGGTATTTAATGGTAATCTGTGAATATATGGGATTGGCTTTGGGAAGGTTCAGGTTTTATATAAAATTCTGGGGCCTATTTCACGAAATTTTAACTAAGATAAGATCCCAATTTTAGTAATTTGATTGGATAATATTAGATTGATTTTAGTGCTTAGCCAATCAAAATTGAAGTATCTACTAAAATTGGATTTTATCTTAAGTTAAAATTTCGTGAAACAGGTCCCTGGACCTAGATGGGATAAGTTTGGCTGGGTATTTTTCTATTTGCTTTAATATTACCTTTTAGTACACCCATATATTTGAATTATATTGGGGGGGGGGTGTTTGACAACATGCATTAATGCCTGCCAGAAACACTCACAGTCTGATTCGGTCACGTTTTTACCTATCCTAGATGTTTCTGGAGTCTGCGTCATCACGACATAAAGAAATAAAATCAATATTTATTGATAAATCAGTAAATTCAATAAATATGTCAACCAGTATTATTCGTTTATATGCTATATAATAAATCATTATAAATAATAGCCATATTTTGTTTGATGTTGCTAGAGTGCAATAACAGGCCTACGTATTGTGAGATTTTTTATCTTATATAAAGTATATAACTCCTTGTTGGTAATAAATTGTAAAGTTGATTCAGTACAGTGTCGTTAAAAATATATTGTGCACTATGCTTAGCTCCTCGACTTCAATGTGTTAGGTTCCAATCCCAGTATGTGCAGCAATGTACCACAGGGATTGTCTGTGGGTCTCACGTGTTATTGTCACGCCTGTTTGCTGATGCGAAAACCGTGCTCATTCGTACGGATGGGCAGAAAGGCCACACATGTTCATATTGAGGTGGGGGTAAAAGAACCCTTGACATTTGGAATTCAACCACTGCCCCCCCCCCCAATCCCCCCCCCCCACACACACGCCCCACGCTCGGCATTTACCATGGTCAGTATTGTTTTAACGAATTATTAAGCCTCATTCTATCCTACACAACTGGTTGTTTACGTCATGATAATCTAATGTACTTATATTAAAACAGTGTAAATATGATGTAAATCACAGTATAGAAGTATTTATTAGCCACGGTAAGGTACATGTAGATAACGTCTATATATGATTTACTATTCTTGATGTATTATAATTTATAGAACCACTGGGTGTATTAAGGTACTCTGAGTGAGACAGGACATTATAAACATGATAATCAGTATACAAATATTAAACTCTCAAGCGTTAATTTGGTAGTCTTCTTCCGAATTGTTAAAGCCAGTTATCTCTCTTATTTTGAGAGCCGCATTGATTTTATAGTTTTATAATGGAGTTCATGGTGTATTTTTCTCAATCTTTCCAGTCCTTATAGACTTCTGTAAGTGTATGCAATTAAATATAAACGACGTCGTTGCAAACATTGTTTTATCGTACCTTTCGTTTCTGTTAGCCAGTAGGTTTCAAAAGGATACGACTATTTCAGGCCCGTGTGCAGAAAATTGACCGCGGAATCTCGAAGGTGGGGTGGGGTTTTACGGAGTACTCCCCTCGGAAAATGGCTCCTGGATAGGCTCCTCGTACCCGCTCCTGTATTTTTAGAGGGCCAGTGCTGCAAATTGATATCCTGTGATCCTAAAGCGCTGCTCGCATTTACTCTTCAACTCTTCACTTGGACTTAATATCAGCTTTTGATAGGACAATGCCTGGTATGTCACATGTGGTGGAAAACGTATTGGTGCCGGGCGTAGAGACACCCATTGGGGGATTAACTCATCAAGTTAAGCAACGTCCACCCGAGATGGGGTTTAACGTCCACTCGACAAAAACTAGATCATTTCGGGACTAACATACGGTTTAATTTCTTTTTCAATTTTCAATAATTCGCTTACGCGTAGGGGTATTTAGCAGTGGTGGAAACCGGGGGACCCGGAGAAAACCCACCTCCTTGTCACATACAACCGGGGATTCAACACCACACCAGTTGACTCAATGACAGCGCGCACGTGCTAGGACTGAGGACTGATGGGCGAATTAGGGTGCCTGACAAGCTCCCATTATACCTTTTGGTTTTAAATATTGTATTCTCATTTCTACCGACAGTTGGCCACGCCCAGAATATTATGTAGAGAGAGAGAGAGAGAGAGAGGAGAGAGAGAGAGGGGGGTAACGTCCACTCCACTCAAACTAGGTCATTTCTAACACATCGTTCAATTATATTTCAATAATTTGCAGTAGACGGAAACTGGTGGACCCAGATAAAACCCAAAAGGTGGGACTAGTGACCCTACTCCGTGTCACATAAAACCGGGATTTCGAACCGCGCCACTTGACTCAATAACGCGCCACTTGACTCAATAACGACCTGGTGATTTTATGTGCACTCGTTAAGCCACTGGAACCTCTCACCCCCACCCCACCCCCACCCCAGCATTATGAAGAAAAATACCAGTCTTCATTTAGTTTTATATAAACGTTAATAACAAAGCTTGTACATGTACGTTCAGATCATTACGTTGTCCGTTCATAACAATAATTTGGACAGCGTTACATTAAAAATACTAAACCATGTCCGTGTTCATTCATAACAACCCCTTTAAAAATATTAAAAGAAGTAGGTGTACTTCAAATCATGAAATTGTTCATTCATAACAACCGCTTTAAAATATTAAATACATGTACGTATACTTCAAATTATGACGTTGTTCATTCAAAACAACCCCTTTGTACTTCAAATTATTACACTGTACGTGTACTCCAAATTATTACACTGTTCATTCATAACATGCCCTTTAAAATATTAAAACATGTACGTGTACTTCAAATTATGGCGTTGTGCATTCATAACAATCCCTTTAAAAATATTAAAATCTTCACTTGTATTTTCAGTTCATTCATAACAATTTCTTGACTTTAAACTCATTAAAACATTAAAAGTTTTAGACATAAACTTTCCACCCACTTATATATATATACACACATAATTCGTTGTTGAACAATCATTATCCAAAGGGAAACAACTCCGATTGTGAATTCACGACCGATTAAATTGGTGATCATTTGGTCTTCAATTTCACCCTGCTTTTACTTCTTTCAGCATGTCTACGTCACTTGAACGGCGTTCACGGTTTGAATATATAGTCATAATTATCAGGTCTTTTGTTAAATATTGATAACTATATTAATGTTTATCAGTGCGTCGATCAAGTCATCAAGTTCCATTTCCTATTTTATTTAACATGCGATTGAACACGTGACGGACCTGTTGTGCCGAACTACGCCGTCTGCCCTTATTCTCCATCATTTTCCTTCGCTTGATATCACGATGTAGTTCATGGAATATTTCAGTAATATCTTCCCGACCATCACTGACGGACGTCTCAAAGAACGCACATGCCATATCCTGGGCGGCCATTTCACCTTCACAAAAATCTACTTTTCTCTCGTGTAATAGATCGACTTTGTTCCCCACGAGCACACACTGCACGTTCGTTTTCTTGATGTCATCTAAATATTGTTTGACGTTGACGACGTCTTCAAAACTTTGTCTGTCTGTAATGGAGTAGACAAGAATGAAGCCGTCTGCCCACTTGACGTAGCCTTCTCTATTTATATTCTCTTCCTGAAATAAAACAAACGTTTTAATTGGACGAAGGATTGAGTTGGAGAGGCGACAGGCAGATCGACAGACATAGGTGACGACAATGTTTATAATAATACAGAAATCAGTTCGCCGTTTAACACACCATAATAATATATTTCCTTCTCAGTTAATTGAAATCTACACCAACTGTCGAAGATGGAGGAATACCCAACAAGGTCATTTCAGGACCAACACGCGGTGTATCAATCAGAAGGGTATTCTAACACCTCGCTGGTACGCAGTCTTTTAGACCCTACAACGTGTGTGTGTGTGTGTGTGTGAGAGAGAGAGAGAGAGAGAGAGAGATAGAGAGAGAGATGAGGGAGAGAGATGGGGGGGGGTAAACGTACACCCGACACAAACTAGGTCATTGTGGGAGGTTGGACAGGTGACGTTATTTCTTGTCACGTACCCCTCACACACACACTCTTACAACGCAGTCATAAAGGGATTTAGTGACATGCATAAGGCAAAACGCTCCACATAATATTACCTGTCCAGCCGTATCCAGTATCTCCATGACAACTGGTTCCTCGTCAATATTTGTTGTGTGTTTATAGGAACATTCTGAAATAAATACAAAGTTTTAACATTAAACAATTCAATAAGAACTGAATTAATGGGGATGGGACAGCATCAGAAATTAATTAAAATGGAGTTGAACGTCCAGCTTTTGTAAACAAGCCAGGCTAATGAAGATAGACATACGCCATGTAGTGTCTTCATCTTCGGTTGGTGATATCGCTGGGGTCTTCCTTTTTGGGGGAGGACTGGAGTATAATGAGTATACCAACGCCGTTGAGAATTCGCCCCTATCTGCAAGTCACATACGTTCACACCAAGGATAAAAATCAGTCCATAAGCCAGAGGTGACCGGCCCACTAGAGCTCGAAGAGTGACACACTGGGGGTAGAATCCAATCCGGAAACTCCCAAGGAAACTTCTTGGCCAACCACGGGAGCGAAGTGAGAGGCGCCTTATGTACATACCACACAAACCCATTACCCCTCCACAAATCCCTGATTCCACTAGTCGTTGATTGTATACTTACCACCAAAACCCCTTTACAAATCCCTAAATTTCGCTATTTGTGGATTGTATATTAAGCGCTTCAACACCCTCACACCTCCACAAACCACTGATTATACTAGATTAACCACGCCACCCGATCGGCCTCCACAAATCAATGGTGCCCCAAGTTGTGGGTAATGTACGCACTCCGTTGCACCCCTCCACAACTTCCTGCTGTGTCAAGTTGTGGATAATGTGCGTACCACCTCACTCCGCTGTACCCTCCAATACTCTCCGTTACGTCTTGATGTTGATAATAGAGACTTTTGGTAAGTGGCATTTTCCCTACCCGTATCACGTATCCGTATCGTATACGTGACTCATTGCGTCAGAGTAGTTTTAGAGTTTTGGCAGATTCTTGTGTCGCTTACGTATGCGTCACTGAACTGAGCTTACTTCTGTACAGCATGATGGCACCACCACCATGAGCTATTATAAAAAATTAATGTCGCATCTTATTTAAAAAATCTTTGACTTCGACAGCAATTTCGGTTTCACTAATTTATCAAGTATACCCCTTTACCATAGAATCACATCATTTACAGATTTGGAAGTTCGCATATCTACTTAAATCTAGCACGTAGATCAACCAGCGTATGAAAATTCCGACAATACCCCATCAAAAATAATGATTAAATTCCACTCTTTCGTATGGTTAAATTCACATCAAATATACACATTCGTGTTCTGGGATACACATAGATTCATAAAAACGCTATCACACAACATTTTAGCGTCTAAAATGACGACAATGTTATACGGACCTTCTCCGTATGAAAGCTGCCGTATCCGTGTGCCGTTTCACGTATGAGAAATACACACACATTGATGACGTCACACACAAAATCCATACGGATACGCGATACGTACTAGGGACTTACGCTTGCCAAAAGTGTCTAATGAACGTACCAGCCCACCCCGTTGTACCCTACCGCAAACTCCGTGTGTGCTTAGTTGTGGATAATTTAGTACCACCTCACCCCGTTGTAATCCTCCACAATCTCTTGCTGTGCCAAATTGTGATTATATACGTACAACACCCCGTTGCACCCCTCCACAACTCCCTGGTATGCCTAGATGTGGAACACCCCTCGTCACACGCCTGTACAACCCCTTGATAATGCACTTACCAAGTGTGGGATCATATTCCCAGATAAATCTTCTCGTTAAGAAACGAACAACTAAAGCTGAAACGATAAATAAAGCTGATTAAATATTATATTATTTTAGATTTCTGTATGTTTATATATCCTATCTCGTGTGTTCATTGGCGTGGACATCAAAGATCCTTTGACAGTTGGAATTCGACATAAGCGTATGCGATAGTGTCGCTGCCCGGGAGAAATTTCAATCATAGCACACTGTTCGTCTGGGGAGTCATTCAGATTTCTTGATTATCACAGGTACACATTTTAGCTGGAAAGTGCCAGACTTGGTATTCGGGAAGATCGAAGAATCTGATAGACTCTCGAGCTGGGTCAGTAGCCAATCGAAATTAGTGCCGAAATATGAAGGGTATTGCGTGCAGAGCTTGATAAGATGTAGGAAGGAAAAGCGAGGCGTGCAGGGTAAATGTGGAGAGTTGCATAAGATGTGCGAAATTAAAGCGAGAACAAATTTTCTATTGAAGATGCTGTGGGTCATAATCCAAGCATGGCGCCTTTTACAGCGCAATGAATTTTAAACACGCAGTTTACTGACTGAAGAGGTTCTTAGAATTGTTTGTGTTGCAGGTATGTGTATTTTGCAATCTTTGTTTTCTTCTGCGTGTGGCACAAGACAGCCAGAACAATACCAGTTGGCGTGTGTAAAATCAAAGCTTATAGATACTACTACCACGGGCCGAATGCTTGCCATCAACAATTTGACAAGGCAGATAACTGAACGTTTGTTGTTTCAAGAGTCGTGAGAACCGTGCTTTAAACCACTGAGCAAGATATGTGAGGCATGTCTGAAACTAGAATTTCTTGGAATAAAAAATAGATTCTTTACGCTTCCTGTTTGTTTGTTTTGGCTTGTTGAACGTCTGTATAATAGACAGCTAATTGACAAGCCAATAATTAACAATTAACAATGTACGAAACTGATTGCCGTGTTTTTGTCTATTAGAGTACAGATTAGGGTGTCCATTTAAACCACAGAACGAGACGAACTATATGTACTTATTATTTATATAGTGAGAGAGAAAAGAGAGATAGAAATGGGGTTTAACGTCCACTAAACACAAACTAGGTCATTTCGGAACTAACATATGGTTTTATTTTATTTCAATAATTCGCTTGCGTAGACGTGTTTAGCAGTGGGTGGAAACCGGAGGTCCCGGAGTAAACCCACCAACTGTACAATCCACTCCTTGTCAGTACAACTGGGGATTCGAAACGACGCCAGTTGACTCAATGGCAGGCTTTATGATACAGCACGCACGTGCTAACCATTCAGCCCCCCCCCCGTCTATTTATATAGTATTTTAAACATATATTATGCAAGAGCTAAATCTGCCTATTGCAGGTCTTTCTTTAGGCCTGAAATATTATCTAAATTATTAGCTAGACAGTAATTAACTGATCTAGGCGATAATCATCTCTCGGTGTCATCACTAGTCTGTGATATTTACTGGATTTGAATATATTTTGAGATGGATGATTTAAGGTCACAATGGATAATCGAGACTTTGATTTTTAACGTGCTGACTTTAGTAATGATGAAAGAGTCTAGGCCGAAAATTCAGACACTTCTATCTTGGTTCAAAGTGGAGAAATTTGATTGATATTCGCTTTAGGTTATCTATTTTTAACTACATTTATTATAAAGAGAAATGAATTCAAATGGGGTTAACATCCTACTGTTTTGCTCCTAAGCTGGGCTAATGAAAACAGGGATACGCCATACAGTGTGCACTGAGGGAAATTTTGCTCGGGCAGCGGCGCTACGGCCTACTATTATTATATCGAATTCAAACTGCCAGGGGATATTTTACGTGCACGTCAATGTTTACAGGGGACCTCGGTTTTTCGTACCATCCGAACGACTAGACGGTTGTCCTTGTTAGCCCCCACCCCTCCCGTCCTTCATCACCGACATATTATAGCGAGAACTGCCAGCTCTTTATCTAATCTCCCATCTTGACAGTTGAAATTCAATATAGGAGTAGATCGATGCGCTGCTGTCCCGGTGGATTTCCGTGTATGGTGGATGCTTGTCTTCAATATCCCAGTTGGTGAAGAAAAGTAGGACGTTAAACCCCATTTCATTTAAATGATCTGGGCCCTGATTCACGAAATCTTAACTTAAGATAAAATCCAAATTTTAGGTTTTATCTTAGCTAAAATTTCGTGAGAGCGAGAGAGAGAGAGAGAGAGAAATGGGGTTTAACGTCCACTCGACACAAACCAGGTCATTTTGTGACTAACATATGGTTTCATTTTATTTCAATAATTCGCTTGCGCGTAGGGGTCTTTAGCAGTGGGAGGAAACCGGAGTGCCCGGAGGAAACCCACGAGGTTGAGAAGGCGCCCCTATCTCCATGCCACATACGCTCACACCAGGGCTCGAAACCACAGCCGCATGCCAGAGGTGACCGGCTAGCTAGATGTCGAAGCGCGGTACTCTAGACCACTAGGCCATCCCAACCCCCCAAAATTTCGTGAATAAGGCCCAGGAATTATGTCGAGTCGCCCTAAACCTTTATGTGTTTTTTGCTAAAGACGTTTCCTGTTTTGTCCAAGTGTGTAGATTAGCATACCAGTATACCTCAGTGCAACCTAAAAATGTACACAAGAATTAAAGTTATTCTTGAAATTGGTTCTAAATCTTTAGAATTTGACATTAAGAAAATTGAATTATTTTTTATCAATAGCCTTATCTAAACAATTGCGAAGTGTCAGCGGAACCAGATTTAGATACGTCAATTATATCAAAACGAGGAAGATCATTTCCGGTAATATTTGACATGGAGAAATAAAGTTAATGGCGTTTATATTTAACAGTTCTAATTAAGTTGTCTGGACTATAACCTAAAGTTGCACCGAATCACTTTACTGTTTGAAGGAGCTAAATTATGGTGGCTGATTGGTATTATTATGTCGTGCACCCTCAGTGGTCTCATTCCGTCCTATTCCACGATACCACAACATTAAAAATATCGTATTTTCGAGTTAAAATATGGTGATTTCCGGTTGTCAGTTTGATGTCGGGTTAAAAGGACACAGATCACCAAACAAGGGCGAAAGTTATTTTTAGCCTTTTTGGGGGTTGGGATGGCCTAGTGGTCTAGAGTGCCGCGCTTCGACCTCTAGCTGGCCGGTCACCTCTGGCTTGCGGCTGTGTTTTCAAGCCCTGGAGTGAGCGTATGTGGCATGGAGATAGGGGCGCCTTCTCAACCTCGTGGGTTTCCTCCGGGCACTCCGGTTTCCTCCCACTGCTAAAGACCCCTACGCACAAGCGAATTATTGAAATAAAATTAAAAACCATATGTTAGTCCCGAAATGGCCTAGTTTGTGTTGAGTGGACGTTAAACCCCATCTCTCTCTCTCTCCCTCTCTCTCTCTCTCTCTCTCTCTCTCTCTCTCTCTATTTTTAGCCTTTCTCTCCCTTTCCCCCTTTTGCATGGCGATTTTTGTTGAGATTTTGGTGTAGAATCGAAGATAAGGGTTTGAAAATACATTTTCTGCCAGGTTTTGGTGATTATTCATGATTTTGAGGCGGAAGGATACAAGAGTTGTGAGGTTGGTTACGTTGAAAGGGAGGGCCGAAAATTGCAAGGTTAGCTGTCTCTACTTCCAGCTTGTCTATCTCAAGTTTTTCATGAAGAACCTCATACACGCTTTGGGGCAAGAATTTGACACATGTTGCTCCATCTGTGGCAGAAAGCGTTTTACCCAACGAATATTTGGGGAAAAGTTACAACCGATCTAAGAGACGAGAATTAACATTGAAGTCAATGGGAAAATAATTAGTGATCTGTGGCCAAAATGTTATGAATGGGCGTCGCCTTACGAAGGCCGACAACACGACATGATACCAATTAGTCACCATACTAAACCACTATGATCGAAATCAAAATAAAGCGCTGAATTGGATTAGTGTGATTTTGGTTTTTCAGTGAATAATTCGACAGCCATTCGCGTATTTCATCGAACATTATTAATTGAAAATTACCATGGAAAATTGAACATAGTTTAACATAAATCACTTTTATACATTCATATTACATTAATGTGGGCTTTTAGACATATATTCCGTCTATGTTCAGGTTTCAAGGATAAGAGATAAATATACGCTATGGAAGCAAAGATGGGTCAGTAAAGATATCACGATATTAATATGGCAATATGTATACAATTTTTGCCTAGTTAATTTTAGCAACGCGATATTTTGTATGTCGCTATTTCGTTTATAATATTACTACTCTAAACTTTTGTCAACATATTCCAATTATGACCATGCTTTATGTCGACATATACTACGGCGAAATGGAATTAGGCAATGCTTCAAAACAGCAATGTATTATAGCAAACTGATGACGACATAAAACATGGTGCATTGATTTAAATAACTTCGCAAAATTTAAGGGTTAAAATCATCTCAACGACCACAATATGTTGACATATTGCGCACTAGCCTAGAGTTCGCGGTTCGACCCCTGCATTGGCCGAGAAAGTTTATCGGGATTTTCCGACGTGGTTGCCCATAGTCAGTGATGTGGGATGGTAGGCATGATAAAGACAGCCGTCTATTTCGGGTGGGACGAAAAACAGAGGTCCCGTGTATACATTGGCATACACGTAAAAGATTCCTTGTAAGTTGTAATTCGATGTAAGAATAGGGCATACTGCCGCTGCCCGGACAAAATTTCCCTCATAGCACACTGTATGCCCGTCATCATTAGCCCAGTTGGAGCAGGACGATAAACCCCAAATTACCGTATTGATATCGCTATGGATATTGACCCCTACACGTTTCCATATTACGTATTTTAATGATTGTATGTTGAGATTATGTTAAAGGTAACAGACGAACTACTTAGTCGATGGACAGCTGAAGTTGTTAGATCAATAGAAAACATCACAACAGTTTGTGTTTTATGCGTTAATGAGTAGCCTATAAACCTAGATTTATCACCATGAACACGGTCTTACCTACATATATATACACACTATAATCAATGGCTACTTGAAATAAGGTTATAGATACGTATCATCAAATAGGTCGAAAATAAATCTCTTGATTTTATTTAATCAATACATATCTTTAGAACTGATGTTATGAGATCCGTACAAACCACTAGCGGTAGCAAAAAAGAGAACCACATATTATGTGATCTGACGTTGAAGATCCATGCAATTGAATTAATTTTAAAAACTGTGGAGATGAACTAAAATGAAGACGGCCAATGTCGGTTATATGTCACGTGAAATATTTTACCTTGAATGCGGAAATGAAATGAGCTGGGGTTTAACCTCTTACTGTTCGGCCCCGATTGTATCAAACTAAAATTGTCAAGGATCTTTTACGTGCACGCCAATGTGTACACGGGACCTCGGTTTTCGCCTCAACTTACGACTAGACAGTTGCCATATATCTAATTCCATCTACCAGGGGATCTTTTACGTGCACGGCAATGTATACACGGGGCCTCAGTGTTTAGTCCCATCCTAATGACTAGGCCGCTATCCGTGTCAGGTCAGAAATCATGTCGGAACTGTGCCGGTAATAAGGTCTATCATATATTCAAACAGCGTTTTGGATCATAGGGTCTGTTAAAAATGTTGTAATGTCGCGTATAAAATTTCGTGACGTCGGTTTGTCGGCTATCTTCCTCTCAATATACTGTTTTATAAAATGTACACTGGTCCGGCATTTTGCAGAACGGGTTCTCCATTTGGTGGTGCATGACAAAACAAAAGCCCCTGTTAAACACATAAAAGAACCCTTCACACATGGTATTCGATGGAGAAATGCCTTTTCTCAAGAAAACTTTCTGTCATAGCCCGTATGTCTATCTTAAATAGTTCGATTGGCCCAGAGAAGTAGGAAAACAAGCCAACAGTGAGGCTTATGTCCCCCGCCGAAATCCCAAAATAAATAGATGACACATATTAATTAATCGCACATTTATTTTTTTCAAACGTATCGACCAATCAAACTGAACACGAAGTGTCATCCAAAAATTGCTTATCTCTGCCTACCGTAAGAAGAAAATGCTCATCTTCGAACTCCATCAAGGCATTGACCTAATAAGCATACACACCAATTTTGAACATTTTAACTCAATTCGAAAGAGAGTTATTGTGTTCCAAAGTCTCGGCAAATCAAATTGCTTATCGCTCTACTTACCCTGAGCAGAAAATGCTCATTATCGATCATAGTCAAGGTATTACTGTAATGAAACTATACACTAAGTTTCATCACTCTCACTTAATTAGAACTAAAGTTATCGTGTCTCAAAGCATCAACCAATCAAATTGCTTATCTCTGCCTACCCTAAGCGGAAAATGCTCATCTTCGAACTCCATCAAGGCATTGACCTAATAAGCATATACACCAAGTTTGAACATTTTAACTAAATTAGAAGGAGAGTTATTGTGTTCCAAAGTCTCAACCAATCAAATTGCGTATCGCTCTGCTTACCCTGAGCAGAAAATGCTCATTATCGAACTTAGTCAAGGTATTACTATAATGAAACTATACACCAAGTTTCATCACTCTCACTTAATTAGAACTAAAGTTATCGTGTCCCAAAGCATCAACCAATCAAATTGCTCATCTCTGCTTACCCTTAGCGGAAAATGCTCATCTTCGAACTCCATCAAGGCATTGACCTAATAAGCATATACACCAAGTTTGAACATTTTAACTCAATTAGAAGGAGAGTTATTGTGTTCCGAATTCTCGACCAATCAAATTGCGTATAGCTCTGCTTACCCTGAGCAGAAAATGCTCATTATCGAACTTAGTCAATGTATTACTATAATGAAACTATACACCAAGTTTCATCAATCTCACTTAATTAGAACTAAAGTTATCGTGTCCCAAAGCATCAACCAATCAAATTGCTTATCTCTGCTTACCCTAAGCGGAAAATGCTCATCTTCGAACTCCATCAAGGCATTGACCTAATAAACACATACACCAAGTTTGAACATTCTAGCTCAATTAGGAAGAGAGTTATCGTGTCCCAAAGTATCAACCAATCAAATTGCTTATCTCTGCTTACCCTAAGCGGAAAATGCTCATCTTCGAACTCCATCAAGGCATTGACCTAATAAACACATACACCAAGTTTGAACATTCTAGCTCAATTAAAAGTTATCGTGTCCCAAAGCATCAACCAATCAAATTGCTTATCTCTGCTTACCCTAAGCGGAAAATGCTCATCTTCGAACTCCATCAAGGCATTGACCTAATAAACACATACACCAAGTTTGAACATTCTAGCCCAATTAGGAAGAGAGTTATCGTGTCCCAAAGCATCAACCAATCAAATTGCTTATCTCTGCTTACCCTAAGCGGAAAATGCTCATCTTCGAACTCCATCAAGGCATTGACCTAATAAACACATACACCAAGTTTGAACATTCTAGCTCAATTAGGAAGAGAGTTATTGTGTCCCAAAAAGTGTGACGGACAGACAGACGGACGGACAGACAGAGAGACAGACAGACAGACAGACAGACAGACGGACGAACCCATTTTAATAGTCCCCTGTTTTCTTCGAAAGGCGGGGGACAATGAAATGAATCGAGGTTTAACGTCATACTGTATACTACCCCCCACCTTAGGCTCGAGCAACTAACTCAACATATGTGATACGTTTTCAAACAACATAAACCTGTCAGTCTTCATGAAGAGACGGAGTCCGGTGTTCCAAACAGTATTATGTGATGTCTGAATAAAACCAGACTTTTATTTTATACATTTACCTTTCGTTATCACGCACAGCACATCTGTTATTCATTGTATAGGGCTCTTAAGAACCGGGAATCAATTCTCATATCACCCAACGAAAAATGGACCCGAAGGTTACGTGTCCGGATAAGCTGTTTTGACGTTCACGTCCAAACGACTCAATATTTTGAGCTGACATTTGGAGAGAAGGTACATACAGCATTCTTCCATAGCTTGGCACTTAAATGTCATACGTACTCAGATTTTTATTTTTGAGACTCTGTTCAAACCGGGATAGTCTCTTTAAACCCGATAGTCTCTTTAAACCCGATTTAATCCAAGCAGGGAATTGATCTAGCGTCGGTATTTTGGTTCTTTTTTAATACATATGTAATCTGAATACATATTTTAGTCGTGAGAAATTTGAAATATTTACTGAAATGCGAGAGGGAGAGAGAAATGGGGTTTAACGTCCACTCAACACAAACTAGGTCATTTCGGGACTAACATATGGTTTAATTTTATTTCAATAATTCGCTTGCGCGTAGGGGTCTTTAGCAGTGGGAGGAAACCGGAGTGCCCGGAGGAAACCCACGAGGTTGAGAAGGCGCCCCTATCTCCATGCCACATACGCTCACACCAGGGCTCGAAACCACAGCCGCAAGCCAGAGGTGACCGGCCAGCTAGAGGTCGAATCGCGGCACTCTAGACCACTAGGCCATCCCAACCCCCCCTTCCTGAAATGCAAAATGCGCATCAGTATAAATTATAAAATGGAAATTGTTCAGTGCTAGGGAGGCTTCGGTGGACCAATCCCTTCTCACGCGTTCTAAAATTCAGTGCAATAGCTTGCAATTATTACTTTTATGACTTTGAACTTAGTTACTTCAAAAGAAACAAAAAATAGAAAATTGCCTTAATGTGTACAACAAGTACCCAGCTAGTTCACATAACTTCTCGTGTTAATTATATATTATAAACCACTCTAACTGTCGAGTTCATATAAGAACGAACAAATACTAGATGCAGGGGTTCTATAATAGTACTCATCACTCTATACCGTGCATCGTGGGATGGGACTAACATAGTGTCAACCAAGAGAGGGAGAGAGAGAGAGAGAGAGAGAGACAGAGATGGGGTTTAACGTCCACTTGACACAAACTAGGTCATTTTGGGACTAACATATGGTTTAATTTTATTTCAATAATTCGCTTGCGCGTAGGGGTCTTTAGCAGTGGGGGGGATCCGGAGTGTCCGGGGGAAACCCACGAGGTTGAGAAGGCGCCCCTATCTCCATGCCACATACGCTCACACCAGAGATCGAAACCACAGCCGCAAGCCAGAGGTGACCGGCCAGCTAGATGTCGAGGCGCGGCACTCTAGACCACTAGGTCATTTCAGAGAGAGAGAGAGAGAGAGAGAGAGAGAGAGAGAGAGCGTGTTATATCGGAACTAACATACATTTTTATTTCAATAAATCGCTTCCATGGAGGGGTCTTCAACAGTCTGTGGAAACCCGAGCACGGGATCAACTGACACTACAACCCCCTGAGACATTTGTAATGAAGCGACTCGATGAACATATCCCACAAGAGTATTCTACAGGTGTAGACTGGAAATAACTCTTCGCGTATTTCCCGAACATAACTGATTAAACATTAGAGTAAAAACAGAAACTACTTAATGTAAATCAGTTACAACTCCTCGGTGCCCATTTTAAGGTGCCAAAGAATCTGGGTTTAGCCCGGGGTTTAAGACAAGACAGGGGTGTGTCTATCCCTTTATTGGAACTGGGCTGATGAACATTAATGGCAAGGATTTTGGGAACAGTTCACGCCATGGCCTACCCTTATTTCGAATTCAAAATGTCATGAATTCGTTTACGTGAACGACAACGTGAACATTAGACCTCATGTTTTCGTCTAATCCAAACGACTGGGTGCCGTTCCTTGCTGGAATTTGAACTAGAGATATTTATTAACCAGCGCTGGGAAGACGATGAAGGTGATAGCGATGTTTATAAATATGCAATTTGTGCTATTAGAAAATATCACAGATAAAAGAGACGCCATTTTAGAATAATTTACTTCAAATATATTTTAATTTCACTGATCTATGGGTGTTTACATTACTGGCAAATTTTGTAATTTATCAAATATCAGATTGCAAATTATTTTATCAAAGACGTATATTATAAGATTCGTTTAAGTAGATATATAAACTGAACATGTCTAACAATTATAATCGTCTTTCAAAGAGGAGCAGCGGTGGCTCAGTGAGTAAGGGAATGGAAAGATGAAATGGGGTTTAAGGTCCCACAGTTCTGCTAATGAAGACGGGCATACTCTTATATCGAATTCCAGCCCCCCCTGTGGCTACGGGCCCGACTATAAGTAACGTAAATGTTTCGGCTCTGCTCTCTACTTCGTGCTGTACACGGTCACTAAACTTGTTTTAATTCAACATGCGTGAGTAATTATTACACAAAATCTATGAAATAGAACAACGCATTATATTGACCTTCATAAAATGTTTTAATTCAGTCTATTTAGAATAGTGGTTGAGCGTTAGTTTGAAAATGGCGGCTGTATTCCAATGAAAGTTGTTTATGTATTTTTATCGCACAATTCTACATGAAAATAGTGTTGGATTTTTATAAATCTGTGTCGGATGTGGCAAGAAATGAGTCCTTTTGGCGACTAAAGCAGAATCACGGTGAAAAATAGACGGTAAGGATTTCAAAATAGTCCTAGAACGGAGATTAGGGAAAAGCCTTATTTTCATACTAGTTCTCTATAACGGCGGACAGTAACGTAGTGGAGAGCAGAGCCGAAACATTTACGTAACTTATAGTAACTTCAATCGGTGCAGAAAGGTAGAACAACATAAAACCCATTTCATATTTACTAATTAAGTTTGTCAGCTGGCCTTAATAGTTATCTATCCTACAAAATGTTCTTGTTGCAAATCTATCTAATCCTGACTTGCAATTATTTGTTTATTTTCTTAGTTTAGTTTCAATTTATTCTGAATTCATTCATGAAAAACAGGTGAATACTGCACCTGAGAATTTACTAACTCGTGTTTCTCACGTTTTATTGCAGAAAAAATGATTCCACCAGATCCCAGCACAACTTGCTTAATGATATTCACAGACTCCAAACTCCTATTACAGATTTCACGGGCGTACTTGATTGATACCCAGAATGTCGCTATCTGTAAACTAAAGGCAATGATCTTTGATTTAACTGTGGCTTCAAACAACCCAATCACATTATATATATAGAGTGAGTTACTAAGTACCCTGAAGTGCAATAATATCATATAAATTGTGGGTGTTCTGTGAGGAGCTCATTTAAACATTGATGACTGGCTAACCGTTTACTTGGGGATCACGGTGGCTTAGTGTCAGTGATGGAAGAAGAGTGCCTGACAAGAACGGTTGCCTTGTCGTTCGGATGGGACGAAAAAACGAGATCCCGTGTAAACATTGGCGTGTACATAAAAGATCCCTTGGCAGTTGGAATTCGATATAAGAGTAAGGGATATGCCCGTCCTCACTAGCCCAGTTCGGGTCAGAACAGTGAGGACGTTAGACCCAATTTCATTTAATTTCATTTCTAACCGTTTATATACTCTTGTTGAATTTGTTAACTGGGTGAGAAGCATTTAAATAGTCGGGAGCCCAATGAATATTAATGCCTTTTTATATTTAATGAATTTGTTATCTACTTCTACGTGTATTGCTGCACACATAACCACAGACCTGTACATCAAGACTGCTGCGCACATAACCACATAACCACAGACCTGTATAACCACAGACCTGTATATCTAGAAGAAACAAATCGAATCCAGTCCTTCTTATTCTTAGAACGCGCAGTCATTTGTACGGCACGCAGAACCGATATACCCTGTCATATACGCAAAAGAACCTTTGGCCGTTAGAATTCAATTGCTGTCCGGGAAAAAATTCCCCTATAGCCCAATGCACGGCTTCCGCATTTGCCAGTAGCCTGGGCCCTGTTTCGCGAAATTTTAACTAAAGATAAAATCCACATTTTAGCGGATACTTCAATTTTGATTGGCTAAGAACTAAAATCAATCTAATATTGTCCAATCAAATAACTAAAATTCAGATCTTATCTTAGTTAAAATTTTGTGAAATAGGCCCCTGGTTGTAGCAGAAATATAGAACGTTAAATCCCCATTTCATTTCATTATTTAACATTTTGGGGTTTGGATAGCCGACGCACTATATCATAAAGCCTGTCATCGAGTTAATTAGCGTGGTTTTGAATCCCCCGTTGTACGTGACAAGGAGTAGGGTCGCCTGTCCAATCTCGTTGGACGAAAAACCTGAGTTCTCTGTACACATTAGCGTGTACGTAAAATAATTCGATATAAGAGTAGGCCGTAGCGCCGCTACCCGGGCAAAATTTCCCTCGTAGCACACTGATGGCGTATTCCCGTCTTCATTAGTCCAGTTTAGGAGCAGAACAGTAGGACGTTAACAGTAGAAAGATAATCGGAAATCGTTGAAATTCAACAGGAGAATACTTTTCAAGCAACCGCGGATAGTGGATTAGGTTGACAACTGTTTAACTACTTTTAAAACCAAGGACACCAACGAATAAATGCGAATATTGTAGATGGTACAGAAAAAAATCAATTAAATAGAAATCCCATCAACTCTTAAAGGGACAATAACATTCTTGCTGGCTTGGTAGCTCCAGAAAATAAATAATACCATTATTCTAAGTACTAGATGATTAAGTGTCCTACCTGTTGTGTAAATTATCCATTACATCCTAGTTTACTTTTCCAGAGGGTTCAAAAATATTTTAAAATCCAAGTCACATTTGAAAAGGTTTACGTTAGACTTTTCAAATCAATTGGTTGAATTTTTCCAATTTTTTTTTAAAATAGGTGTGTTAAGATGAAATTTATATCATAATTTAATTGGAATATTCTAAAATAATACGATTTGTTGACCAGAATGAGGATTGGGACATATTATTCAGTTACAACAAGAGTGTTATTTGGGCTTTAAAGGAAAAGGCTACATAATTGATCAAAGACCAGAGACGAGTGCTCCTGCACTTACTTATCGTCGAAGGTGGTACAACCATCTTTATCCAATTTAAATCGTATCAGCTCTTATCTGAATACATAATAACTATATTTCATATCGTCTCATTACCGGTTTATAAATAAACTTTACATACAAACAGGTATTATAAACCAGGTATAATGATGTACTTATATTACACCCGTCTTCATTAGCCCAGTCAGTGCACAACAGTGAGAGACTTAAACCCACGTGTTATTTCCTTTCTCATTATACAGCGAGAGAGGGAAAAATGGGGTTTAACGTCCACTCGACACAAACTAGGTCATTTCGGGACTAACATATGGTTTAATTTTATTTCAATAATTCGCTTGCGCGTAGGGGTCTTTAGCAGTGGGTTGAAGCCGGAGTGCCCGGAGGAAACCCACGAGGTTGAGAAGGCGCCCCTATCTCCCTGCCACATACGCTCACACCAGGCATCGAAACCACAGCCGCAAGCCAGAGGTGACCGGCCAGCTAGAGGTCGAAGCGAGGCACTCTAGACCACTAGGCCATCCCAACTCCCCTTTTCATTATATAACCATTAACATAATTATTACATCCTCAAGCCCGTCTCATGGAGAACGCTACATTAGTGACGATCATGTGCAAATTATGACATTATATGTGGATTGGGGTAAGGATAAGGGTTAGGCTTGGCTCAGGTTTAGTGTTGGGTTTAGCCGTCTTTATATCTCGAGACTTTGACGAAATCTACAGGTCCTAGCCCTTACTCTTACCCTAACCAACAATATATGACGTCATATGTGTTAAAATGTGCAGGACGGTCTCCGATATAGCGTTCTCCTCGCCTCACAGGTTAGGTCTATTTGTTCATGGCCTCCAAAAACAAAATTCAAGAAATATTCTGGACGTAATTTCAGTCCGTGTACGATCAATCTACGTCACTTTGCATAAAACTCATATTCTTATACTCATACTCATGTTCTACATGGCCTACTGGGCTTTGGCGGCAAACTTGCAAATGTCGCGCAATATTCTCAATTTCTCGAACACATTCATCCTTCGGGTGTCTCAAGGACAATATGTACCAGAACAACCCTGGAACAATTGGTGAACTGAAAGTAGCAATCACAGCAAAATTCAGTTAGATCGCCAAAGAGGAATGTATTGACAATTTTTACATCAGGGTCAAGAGCTTGTTTCGTTAACAGGCGTGTATGTTATGCCGTATCACTGTGGCATACACACCATCTGGGCGACCTTAAATTTTGGTATGGGACAACCGAGTGACAATTGGTATGACAAAGAACAACATGAAATGAATTGGGGTTGGACGCCATAACGTTCTGCTTGGACTTGGCTAATGAACACGGGGGGGGGGGGGGGCATGCGCCATACAGTGTTCTATGAGGCCGTTTTTCCCAAACATGGACGCTAAGGTCAAGGTTTCTTTTACGAACACGCTAATGTGTATACGAGACCTTGGCTTTTCCTACAATTCGAATGACTAGTGAAGCTTCCTCTCCTGCACATCTGACAATGTGAAACCACGACAATAGTTAGCAGTTAAACCGGATCTCGTGTTTCCTTTTGGTAAATGTAAAAACAAGAAGTTACGTTGTTTATCAAACGAACAGACAATAGAGCCTGGCTATCTTCTGTATAACACACAAGAACAACATTCCAATGATTATTTCCCAAACATTTGATGCCAAATTTAATTTGAAATAATTAGTAGGTAAACAAGAGATGACGTAACGTGAGATTGTGGTGCCTATTTTCTAGAATATCTACTTCCTGTTTACCATTCAACTCTTCAATGAAAGCGATTACAATATAAAAACATTAAAAAGTTGCGATTCTCGTTAAAATAACACGAAGATAAGGTTGGTTTGGTTAAAGGAGATGGTTCGCTTATACGTTTTTCATGATGATCTATTATACATAATGCACAAAGATGCGGTTAGATCTAAATATTAAGGCCATTTCCAGATTGCGTCAAGGTCACGAGGTCCAGTGCTAAACCTGACCCTTACCCAAACCCTAGGCCTATCACTAACCCACAATCCTGAGCAACAATCACGTGTTATAGCCCTGTTTGCATCTCGTGGCCTTGTCGAAATCTGGAGGTGGCTTTAATTTTTACATCTAACCCGAAGACTCGGTAGTTCAGTGTAAAAAGCACTAGCTAGCTAAAACAGAACCCACAAACCGCCGAACGTGGCGCACTGCATGGCGTGTGTTTGTCTCCAATAGTCGGGTTGTTTCAGGAAAGGAGCACGTTAAACCAAATTTTCCTTTCGTTTTCAAACAGCAGTTAGTTTTAAACCATTTACGTCATAATATTGCGTTTCCTCGCAATCCCTGTCATGTGTCGAGTCGCCTGGTTTCGTTTCACCGCTTGCACCTGACAAAGTAGGATCACCTGTTCAACCTCTTGGGCTTTCTCCATGATTTCTACACACAAAAAGACCCATACGCACAAGCGAATTAATGAAATTAGACCGAACAACGTGTCAGTCCTGAAATGACGTAGTTTGTGCCGAGTAGGCGTTAAACCTCCGATTTCTTACCCCACACCCTCAATCCCAGCTCTCGCTCTATCTATAATTTGCGCAGATAACAAGCTGTGAGATCTGCAACGCACGTGTTAATTAGACCATTACCCCCTCCTTCCCATTCATACATAATTTGTGAATATATCAATAATGATATTAAGTGAATCTAAAAATACCCATATTAATTTTACATACCACGCAGTTTTCACGGTAAAAGTGTTGTAATTATTCATGAAGACGCGAGAAAAGTACGAGTCTAAATTAACACTGTCGTAAATTAAAACGTGGAATTTTAATGGTTTCTTGCAATGTTTATGAATTCACGCCGAGACGACTTTCACATAGATTTGAGTAGAGATGGTTACAAGCGATACTGATGTTCTCAGTATTGCTCCAACCACAGTAGTGGATCGTCCTAAGGAATTCCTTTATGCACGTTTTGTCCACAGGCACCTGTAACGTGGATAATATTTCAACAATAATGACTAAGTATAATGTCTCAAGTCTGTTACGTTCATGTTCGTTAGCGATATTATCAAATAAGTGGTCTGATTCCGATTTCTAACTCACTGTCAAATAACTCGTCTGAAACCGATTCTCTTTCAGTTGTTACAATAATACCAAGGTTACAAACGGGTTAGAATAAAATATTTAAGATCAAAGCTCCCTACTCTAGATTCTATCAACCAGTGGCAATAATCACTTATTCTTGCTGGGTAGACAATCAAGTCTACGATGGCAATTTAAAATCGTCCACGTGACTTAAATCGGAATAGAAAGAATTGATCTCTAAGTCTGTTGAAAGTTTATCGGATTTTTCCTCCGCCTGATCTGGGGTGCATGGCCGTGGGACGGGCAAGGGACTACGTAAAGTCGTTCGGATGGTACAAAAACCGAGGTCTCATGTGTCTACATTGGCGTGCACGGTAAATATCCCTTAGTAGATGGAATATGATACAAGTGCATGTCGTGTCCGGACAACATTTCTCTCAAAGCACAATGTATGCACCTGTCCGTCAGGGCATTACACTTGGGACAAAACATGAAATAAATTGAGTTTTAATGCACTACTTTTCTCACAAAATCAGGCCCATGAAGGTGTGCATGCCTATTGTGCACGTGACCATATTACCGAGTGGGGGGGGCAATCAATGTGAAGGAAAGACCAAGATGGATTGAGCACATGCTGTGTATCGCTTAAAATAACTGCTTTAGTAACACACAATAAGATGTTTATTGGCTACAGGTACAATAAGTCCACGCTACCAGACAGCGATTCATTAAAATGATTTATTCGGCCATCTCGTAAAACGTGAAATCCCGCCACGAGCGGACATAAATAAACAGACGGTAGGTCCCGCGCAGTCATAGAACCAATATAAAAAATATACCAGACAGCAGACGACGTTTTTAAACAAAACAGACAACTAGTAGCAGTAACAGAATCCTGATATGAAATAGACACCGGCCTTAACACATTTCAACACACATAATGCACGTTGGTAAATGAGTATGTGGTCTGACCAGCACCGCCCCGCTTGAATGTATGTATACAGGAGCAAGACCAATTTGCTCCTGTCTCATTGAACATTTGTACAAAGACTATGCAAAGATAGATTTTTGTGCTTCGCAAACGCATAGCTAGAGTAAGGAATCAGGGATCGGTTCGGAGCCTCGTGATACGGTTATCGGTCTTACAAATGGTCCTGACTATCGATGGGGACCGGTTCTGGAGACCAGTGATAGCCTACCAATATCAACCTTGCGAAATTTCCTGACTAACTTTAGGCATCG
Source organism: Patella caerulea (assembly GCA_036850965.1). Lineage (NCBI taxonomy): Eukaryota > Metazoa > Mollusca > Gastropoda > Patellidae > Patella > Patella caerulea. Next base: position 12,172,777 of record JAZGQO010000006.1, read on the forward strand.
GTTCTGTCTTAATAAAGTTAAGTGTTATTTAAAACCAAGTTTAAGAAAGAGATTTGGGGGGGTTTCCAGACCGTACATCTGGTGTCAGTGTGGCGACTGCCGGACTAAAATGAAAAGTATGCCTAGCCATTCAGATCGGACGAAGATGTGAGATCCATCATAGAAAACAGAGTTCTTGACAGTTGGAAATCGAAGGAAATAGTTGGCAGAAATGTCGCTGTCCGGGCAAGATTCTCCATTCTCGGACTATAACCATAGACATTACAATGATGATATTATGATACTAGTGTTTCAAGACTAATGTTATCTGTTAACGAGAGAGTAAATGAAATGAAATGAGTCTTACCGTTTTGCTCTGACTGGGCTAATGAAGATGGGCATACGTCATACAGTGTACTATGAGGAAATTTTTTGTCCGAACGGCAGTGCTTCAGCCTACTTTTATTTCATAATTCTAACTGCGCCACTGACAAGGACAACCACTTAATCATAGAAATTATAATTACCATACGTTAGTGTCACAATGAGTGAAGTTATATGTGTTACCAGGACAATAAACCCCATCCAGTCCAACCGACAAGAATTTGATGCTTTATAATTGCCATTAACCACACAGTCCAGTCTTAATTAGACCCGTCTTCATTAGCCTCATTGGTGTAGACTTTCAACCCCATTTCGTTTAGCTTAAATTTGTTGACTCAACACAATTACGCCCCTGTATAAAATACATTAATTATACGAAAATAGTTCCGTTTGAATAGGCAGATAGGCTTTACTCCCAGACAGACACCACAACATCCGTTCATGAACAAGGTAAAAATACCAAACATATCATAGTCTTTAACTTCATTTTAATTTCTGTACTCCCGTGGATTCGTTAAAACAGTTTTCTAATCAGTGAAGTTATGCACACAACAAAACGAATAACATTGGTTAATTGACGGTTACTTGACTTTGAAGATGAAACGGCTTTGAGACTATTTCGAAATAAAAACAAATTTGAAAATGGCACATTATGAAATAGTCCATATTTCCCCTTAATGATCAAAGGGCGGGGATAACATTACACACACTGTCTGTGCCATTTCAAAAATGTTGTTAGACATCAATTCCGATGTAGCTGAAATATTTTTCATTATGTGATTCTGATTTCATAGCAGGAACTGGGCGATTGGATGGTCTGTCATTGAGACAACTGGCGGGATTTCGTTTCCCCGGTTGTACGCGATAAGGAGTAGGGTGCGATAAACAGCTGACGATAGGTTGCCAGGCAACGAAACGTACGCCCACAGCAGCTAAATCGTCCGGGCAGTCAATAAGGGTTATCACATATTTTTACTTTTTTGGTAATGAAACATTTGTAATACACTAAAATCTGATTAAGAGTAACAACTCATTATGTAATTATCAGAAAATCATTAGAATTTGTTTGCTTTTTATAAAGTTTTGCCCCACGCTAACAATTAGCAGGGAAATCCCGATGGACTTTCTTGGCTATCACCGGTATTGAACACCGAACCTCCAGAATAGCGAACCAACGTCTTACACACTGAGCCGCCGCGATTCACCGTGAATATGACAATACCTGCTGAACAGTCAGAGATTTAAGACTTACAAAATAACTGGTCTATATTAAATATAATGTCGAGGAAAACTCAATAGTCAGAGGGTGGGTTAGGGTTGTTGTCGGGGTGCAACTGTCTCGCGAGTTGGTTGCCCTTGATTTTGACAAACCGTATTTAAACATTCAACAGGACGTATTGCTGGTTCTTTTGATACCCATCGTAATAGTATAACAGAGGACAAGTTAAACAGCGGATAAAATGAAGCCTGTATGATCTTTCTGGGAAATGGTCGTCTATTCACCAAATGTAGAGTCAAGAAGAGAACATTCGTAGATTTATAACAGGAATGAACACATGTTAACCTTCAAGGTTCATTATCAAAAACACCGATCTTGCAATAACACCAATAAAATTATCTTTTCGCCACAAATTTCTCGAATTCCCACCGAAAATGTGCTTTCAAACCTGTTATGTTAGACTACTTTTTGTTGCTTTAAAGTTGTTGATTCCTTGACGAAGCATTTCGAAACGTAATTTTATAATCCTGACCGCCATTTGGACTTGTGTTGGGTTAACCAAACCTCTATAAGGGATTAGGTAACAACAATAATATTTATATAGACATACCTAGTTAATAGAAATGACTCGAGGATAAGATGCATACCAAAGTATATTTGTTATTTATTCTTCGCCTAGAAAAGCCTTCGGGTTTATTTTCGGGAATTTCAAACCGCTGTTTCCATTTGGAACTGGAATGCCAACAGAAGGAAAGCCACGCGGAGTGGGCGAGTATTGTAAATGGGGTTGGTGGGTGTTTAGAGTAGGGCCATAATCCAAAAGCCCGAGTAAATACGGACGGTCGAGTGTTTTGAATAAAAAGGGGAAATTTGGTGTCGAGTATGTTGGGTAGGACCAGAATCCGGGGCTTGAATAAATATTAACTTGCAGCCCTTGTCCATGTCACATACAACCCTACTCCATGTCACGCACAAGCTGGGAATCGAAACCACGCCATTTGACTAAATATCATACTTTATGATGCAATGCGCACGCGTTAACAATTCGGCCACCCACACAACCATCAAACCCAGGTCAGAATTTGCCAATAACAATCAAAATTGTATTGCAACCACGGGAGTTTTTTTTAATTTGGCGCAAAAATTCTAAACCCATGGCACAAAGCGCGTAATTGCAACCCGTTCATTTCACCCCTGGCTGTGCATACTGGTGAATCGTCCCGTAAAACTATATTTTTACCACAGGACCTTTCTTTATTCCGTGCAATAATTCTAAACCCATGGCACAAAGCGCGTGATTGCAACCCGTTCCCTTCGCCCCTGGCTGTACATGCTGGTGAGTTGGCCCACAACATTATTTCACACCATTATCTCCCACGAAATACGAGTCGATCTCATCTAACGGCCAATTATTGTTAACATGTTTAGAAAGCAAGCACTTAGTGCAAGAAAAACTTCGAAGTAAAAACGACTCGACATATGTGAGATTGATTATATAATGCTAATAACAAGTTGTTTGTTTATTTAACAAGGGGAGATAAATAACACAATCCCTATTAAACCTATCCTGTAATTACCTATAATCGGGAGAAGATGTGTTGATGGTTTGTCGACTTAGATGGGTTTATTTCTGGCGTATTGAAATATTAATATCAAGAAAACATAGACTACATACATAATCTACGTATTATATTTGTTCGTATTCCTGTTTTAAGAGAACATTCTGGTCTTCTTGGATTTTACATTAAATAAGCGGTCGTAGATATACCTTTATATAAAATAACTTTCTACCCTATTACACCTATAACAAGCTAATTGAGACAGGGATACACATATGCAGCATACTATGGGGCAAATGTTGCCCTTGTAGTGGCGCTTTCGTTGATATCCAACTGCCAAGCGTTCTTTAACGTGCACTAATAGCATTTTCGTTCATTTATAACGGAAGTTAATATACCTTAAATTACTGTTAACTATTCTTATAACTTTGTTAAATATTAACTACTCTTATAACCTTGTTGATGAACTATTGAAAATATTGACCTGGTTTAATTAAAACAATTCTTATAAATTTTGTTAGATGCTGACTTCATTTACTTTAAACTGTTCATATAACTTTTGTTTAATATCGACTTAATTCATTCTAAGCTTCTCTTTTTACTATGTTGAATAGTGAATTATTCTACAGTAAACTATTCTTATAACTGTCATGGATTTTAACCTAATGTACTCTAAACTATTTTCAATATCACTTTTTGAATAGGAACATTCCCTTAATTCACTTTTAATCATCTTTTCTTTCTTTTTTTAACTTTCTTGAATATTTATTTACCTTACTCTAAGCGATGTATATTGACTTAATGCACGCTAAATTATTCTCATAACTTTTTTTTTAAAAAAAAAAATATTGACTTAGTTACTCCAAACTATTTTTATATAATTTTTTAAAATTTAAAAATCTAAACTGTTCTAATAACTTTTTAAATGTTGGCTATTTTTGAATAATGACTTAATCTGCTATAAACTATTCTTATAACTATTTATTATTGATTTAATTTACTTTTAACTATTCTTATAACGTTGTGAGATGCATATCGACTTTTAATGTCATATTTTAATCCCTTGTCCCAAATGTGGACCTGGATTTCAACTTGATCAAAGTTCATACCTATAACGTCAGTGGAACATTTGAAGTTGGGTGTTTCGTTTTTCGTGCCATGTTTTTGTTTGTTTATTGCTACAGTAGATAACGAATTGTTGATTTCTATCATTCAGTAGAAGTATTTATCAGATATTTAACACCTTTCAAGATATCCCCCCTTTATCACCTTGTAGTCACGTGGCCAAATATATCATATAGATAAGTATAATAAATATGTACGCGTGTAAAAACAATCTGGACAGCTCCGTGTACGTCTGATGACGGATGATGACTGGCGGCATGATATTATAAAACAACTTTAGGTTAAAAATCTCATTAAAAGTTAGAAAAATATGACTTATTACCCCGCAATTCATCAATAATACACCCTTGACAGACATTAAGGCAATAAATTTAGAATTAAAATTTAAAAAATGACGTACCTTTAGATTAATGTAAATATAATTTGTCAGGTGAAGATCGTTATCAACAACTAAAAACATCACTCAAATGGGGGGTATTTTAATATTCTAATACCAATGTTGGTTGTGGTTTGTTGTGTTGTGTTGCGGTTTGTTGTGTTGTGTTGGTTATGTTGTGTTTATGATTTTTTGTGATTGTGGTTCGTTGTCTTGTGTTTTTTGTGTTGTCTTGTGTTTGTGGTTTGTTGTATGTGTTATATTTTTGTGGTTTGATGTGTTATGTTGAGTCTGTGTTGTGTTTGTTGGGTGTGTGGTATTCGTGTGTTGCGTTGTGTTTGTGTTGCGTTTGTGGTTTGTTATTGTATTTGTGGTATTTTATGTTGTAATTGTGGTTTGTTATGTGCGTTGTGTTGTGTTTGTGGTACTCGTATGTTCCGTTGTGGTTTGTTTTGCTTGGCTTTGTGTTGGGTTTGCGGATTGTTGGGTATGTGACACTCGTATGTTGCGTTGTGGTGTTTTGTGTTTGTGGCGAGTGTATTATATTAGTTTTACTTTTCTGCTTTGCAGTTTCACGTGAACATTGAAAACACATCTACAGAACAGATGGAAATACAGAAATTGTAGTCTTAGCGTCAAAATGATAAAATTCGATCAATCTTAATGCATCTCTCGGTGAGCGTTGATTATAGAATTGATTATATACAGACAGACGCTGATTCTTTGATTTAATCAATGACGACTTGTGTTATAGAAGGTGTCATTAATACTAGATTCATTCAACGATAAACACAACACACCATGAGAAAACTTATCAAAGCGATACTGTATATCAACACGTACGTTAAGTGAGATGACGAACACGATTTTTAACACGTCAAACAAAGGATTTGTTATTCTACATTTTGCAATTTGGTAAGCGCCTTTAAACGCTTTTACATCGAAATAGTACAAGGAAGGATTGATATTGAGCTATGTAATGTGGGCGGAATTGATGCCTATGGCGGTCTAACCAGTGTTAGCTTTAAAATGACCTTGAGCACAGGACGAGGAGAAAGACTATGTCAAGCGCCTAGTCGTTCGGATGGTGCATAAAATCATCTAGGCCACTGACAGTGGGTAAAATATCCTATGACAGTTTTAAATCGAACAAATAAAAGCCACTTCCCAGTCACAATAGCCCCTGTAGCACAATGTATGGCCTGATTGGCTTGTGTCGGTTTTCGTGAATCCCGGTGGAATAAAAAAGTAGGACGTTTACATCCTTTGTTTATATTTTATTTTAATATCTGCAAATTTGCAGAATACATGTCGGGTGACTTTAACCCAAAAGCGCGAGAGTCATTAACTCTTGATTTATAAGTAATCACTCACTGTTTTAAATGAAATGAATTGGGGTTTGACGCTCTACTGTTCTGCTCCAACTGCTTAATGAGGACGGAATCACACGATGGTGGGTTAATGACCTGAGAGAGAGAAATGGGGTTTAACGTCCACTCAACACAAACTAGGTCAGTTCGGTACTAACATATGGTTTAATTTTATTTCAATAATTCGCTTGCGCGTAGGGGTCTTTAGCAGTTAGAGGAAACCGGAGTGCCCGGCGGAAACCCACGAGGTTGAGAAGGCGCCCCTATCTCCATGCCACATACGCTCACACGAGGGCTCGAAACCACAGCCGCAAGCCAGAGGTGACCGGCCAGCTAGAGGTCGAAGCGCGGCACTCTAGACCACTAGCCCCCCCCCCCCTCCCGGTTAATGTCCTAATGTCCTCCTCTGCAGGGTGGTGTTGTAAATAAGACAAATCACACAATTACGTTGTCTCGAACACTCGTTTTAGTAGCTGAAAAGGTTAAGTGGTTTTCAAGGGCATTGTCTCCAGTTCGATAATTCTCACTTTGAGTGTAAAATCTTTCGATGTTGACGAAATAGCACCCCAATCCAGAAATACAAAAATGGACACATCGAGAAAAATAACCCAACTTTACCTTCAACAACACAGGGAACAGAGAAAAATGTCACGCGATTACTAGTAAAATAGAACTATTAAGAATAAATTTATTTATTCTATTGGCCGGAGCTTTTCTCTAATATATTATCAGCTGTGTATAATCTGATTAATACTCAGATCCCTATTTCGTTTCGTTTTTTATTGTTCAAAATTTCGTTTTACTTGTCTTTACTACACTAGAATCTGGAAGAATTGTTATATAACCCGCGTTTTGGGTGATGTGAGGGATTAGCCAATGTTACGTCGAGCATTTGGGGTGACGTGCGCGGAACTGGTGGTAATCCCCTAGAAACACCAATGCTGATTGGTTAATCAAATGTCTGACGTCATAGGGTCAATAGATGGACCTACGTTCCCTAGCGCAACCCCCAAACGCAACTAGTGAGATATCCATCTAGTGTAGGCCACCAAAAGGATAAAAAAAACGATTGAGAACCAGGTAGAACTGGTTAACAGAGACAATAATGATTAGGATGATCAGTGAGGATCTGAAATGAAATGGGGTTTAACGTCCTACTGTTCTGCTCCTAACCAGGGCTATAGAAGACGGGCATACGCTATACAGTATGCTACGAGGGAAATTTAGTCCGGGCACCGAGGCTACAGCCTACTCTCATATCGAATTCCAACTGCCAAGGGGTCTTTTACGGGACACCAAGGTGTACATGGGACCTCGGGTTTTCGTCCTATCCGCACGACTAGACAGCTGTCCTTGTCAGGCCCTCCGCCTTGCACCACAGACAAGGGGAAACCAAAATTATTTACTGGTAACGATTAACAGATGTTCTGTTTAACTTTCATTTTTTTTTCTCAAAATTAATATATCTTTGTCATATTAGAGATTTATTGCAATTTTATTTGATTTCAGTTTTAAAATAGTGTGTGCCTCGGGGCATTTTAATTGCTTGTCTCATTAAAAGCATACACGCGTATTAAAAGAAATGAAAGGGATTACTGTTCTGTTCCGACCGGGATAATGAAGTCGGGCAGTGTGCAATGAGGGAAATTTTGCCTGGGCAGCGGCACTATGGCCTACTCAGATTTTTTCGCATTGTCGAAGACCCCTTAGCGCAAAGCGAATTATTGAAGTAAAATTGGCCCCTATATAGTCACGAAATGGCATGGTTTGTGTCGAGTGGACATTAAACCTCATTTCACTCTCTCTCCATCTCTCGTGACAATCATATATATTTTGGTACCTTATTAATAAGAAACATTAAAGTAGCGTTATTGGAGAATAGATAAAGAGCTGATAGTTCTCACTATAATAGTTAGAACATAGCAAATGAAAACAGGCCCGAGTTCACAAAGAATTCTCAGACTTAAGTTGAGAATTTACTCAAAGTTGTCCACCTTATTTTAACTAAAATATAGCTCTTTGTATCAATTTTGTTGTTTAAATGTATTAAATACATCAATGTGAAACTATGTACAAAGTTTTGTGTTTCTGTATTAAAGATATTTCTCATAAAACGTGATTGAAAGTTGAGCAAATTCTCAACTTAAGTCTGAGAATGCTTTTTGAACTTGGGACCAGAATATGCTGAAAAATTCAGTCAAATTACGTCACGCTGAACAAAGATATCAGTGATTCAATATAAGGCTAGCCTCGATCGTCATTACTAATATTGATACGATAATAAACAAATTCTAAATATCGCAGACTAACAATGACATCGAGTGAGAGAGAGAGAAATGGGGTTTAACGTCAACTCGACACAAACTAGGTCATTTTGGACAAACATATGGTTTCATTTTATTTCAATAATTCGCTTGCGCGTAGGGGTCTTTAGCAGTGGGAGGAAACCGGAGTGCCCGGGGGAAATCCACGAGGTTGAGAAGGCGCCTCTATCTCCATGCCACATACGCTCACACCAGGGATGGAAATCACAGCCGTAAGCAAGAGGTGACCGGCCAGCTAGAGGTCAAGCGCGACACTAGGCCATCCCAACCCCCCCATGACATCGAGTGTTGGTTATGGTCTGGATAAGTTGAAGATACATTGTGTGAGATTTAGATAACGAGCTGACCATTCTTGCTATAATAGCTCAAAAATAGATAATGTAAAATGAATATATTGAAAATTTCATTCAACTTACTTCATTCTGAGCCAAGTTATCACTGTTTGTAGTTTTGACTTAGTCTCACTTTCCTATATTTAAATTAAATTTTTAAATGGCGAACCGTTCCAATCTAGTTAGAAATTCCAGTATCTGATGCCATCGAGAGTTGATTATGGTCTTGCTTTGTTAATAATTGTCCAATTAATAGTTTTTATTACATTTCAGGCCTAAAGAAAGGCAGATTTAGCTCCTTCATAATACATGTTTAAAGATACATTATGGGAGATTAGATAAAGAACTGAGGCCTATTTCACAAAATTTTAACTAAGATAAGATATGAATTTTAGTTATTTGATTGGACAATATTAGATTGATTTTAGTTCTTAGCCAATCAAAATTGAAGTATCTGCTAAAATTTGGATTTTATCTTAAGTTAAAATTTTGTGAAACAGGGCCCAGGTCATTCGCACTTAACAGTTAAAAACTAGATATATAATGCAATAGGAAACTTTCAGTAAAATTGATCCACTATGAACCGAGATTTTAGTGCTTGAATATAGGGACTAGCCTTGGTCGGTATCACCTTTTTGATTTAATTATGAATTAAAGTCGAACAGCAAATCGGATTCAAATCCAGTAAATATCACAGGCTAGCGATGTCATCGAGATTTGATTATGGTCTGGATAAGTTAATTAATGTCTAATTTAGATAACATTTCAGGCCTAATGAAAGACTTTGCATGATGTATTTTTAATATATAACCATTTTCAATTCATTCATATAGTCTTATTGTATTATATATAATTTGCAGTGAGCCAAAGCAGATGTGTTGACATAACATAGTGTACATATTATACCTTACCTGATTTTCCAACCGCTGCTCGTCCTATGACTGCTAACTTAGTAACATCCGTAGTTTTAGCCCTTCCGTTCGTGTTCATAATATTTAATCCATTGCTCATTGTCGTTGTCATACTTCCGGTGTCAAATTGATTTTTTGCTCATAGATCAAACCATTTCGATGACGTTCATTTAATTTATAAAACCCTGTTCACCTAATAATAGAACAAAGATACATATTATTATTTCAAAACAAGAAAATCTAAATAGTAATGCCATGTTCCCGCTATCGCGATTCGTGGTTTTAATCGTGGACAAACCGTGGTGATCCTATTAGGACTTATCATATACACGTATTGAGATCAGTCTTAGCAATCGTGTGCAACGTAGCAAATCGTATCCAAACGCATCTGCGCGTACCAGATCGTGGATTCAATAGAGACAATGCTATCGTAATACATCGCACGACAGTGGGGATGTAGCATAACGGTATACAATGTCCCGGCATGGATACAATCGGGTTTTTTGGGGTTCTTTGTGGGGGGGGGACAAAAAGCGCAGTTAATGGAAATCAGTGTATTACATCGCTAAGCAGCATAGATGGATGAAATTTCAACTCCAAATTCATTTGTAAAAAATGAACGGATATTCCTTTTCGCGATTGGGGATTTGGCTAGCCGACTGGTAAGCGCGCGCGTGTTGTATCATATGATCTGCCATTTTGTAAATTTGCGTGGTTTCGATTCCTCGGAGTATGATTGACTGTCCAACGTCGTTGGTGTTCCCAAGGTCCTCCGGTTTCCTCACAATATTGTATTTTGCAAGTAATTCCTATAAGGTGAAATGGGGCATCAAGACTTTAACCCGAACAGTAAGTAAATGCTCTTTATCGAACTTTACCAAAATATGGATTGTATTTACACTATACATCAAGTTCCATCACTCATTTAGAAGCAGCGAAGATTCTAACTCCCATTATAAAATTGTGTTTCAAAACGTGTGACCATGAATCTCAGCCAAGGCATTTACCAAAGGAAAATCTACACCAAGTTTGTGCAATATATCTCAATAAAAAGTAAAGTTATTCTAATCCAAAAAATGTAGACTAGCAGAAAACAATTACCCCAGTCAAGGTGTTCGCTTAGCGTACATCTGCACAAAATTTGAACAGTCTATCCCAATTTATAGGGTCCTATATTCTCAACCAATGGCATTGCTTATCGCCATTTAGCCTCAGAAGGAAATGTTCTTCGGGAGAATGTTCCAAGCGTTATTGGGCGTGAAGGTCACGGTGGCTAAGTGGATAAGATGCTGACTGGTTAGCCAGGGGGATCGTGTGTTACCCGTTGTCAGTGATGTAGGACAGAGGTCTAGTAACGTAAACGACCCCTTGACTGATCGAATTCGATATAAGAGTAGGACGAAGTGGCGCTGTCCTGGCGAAATTGCCCTCACAGAACACTGTATGACGTACGCCAGTCTTCATTAGCCCAGTTCGGAGCAGAACATTAGGACGTTAAACCCCATTTCATTCCTTATTATGCGTCCAGACAGAGTTAGCACATACTGTTCTTTCCAAGGAACCTGCCACAATTTATTTCTATTAGTCAGATGTTATGGCGGAAACCGAAAAGACATTAAAAGTCTTTCATTTTATTTTTACACTTCACCAAAACTCGGAGGAAATGACCTTGTATCTGTGCAAGTTCCATGCCAAAAATTATCAAATAGGTTTTCAGATAAATTGTAAATCTATTAAAATATCATAAGAATTCTAAATTACCAGGGGCACCTTCTTCCAGAACAACAAACTGCATGTTACATGTAGACTTATCTGAACGACTTGATAGCTTTAATCGTACTCAAAATACCCAAGAGTTTTTAAAAAAATTTCAAAGTTGCGGAAACGAGTTAAGTTATGTAAGAATAATTGTTAGAGGCCTTGCAAGATGAAACATCAAACATCATGAGTGTCGGGGCCAGGTGATAGCGTCCGTGGCGCTGTACAGACCCGTGTCTATAATGGTACAGTGTATTTGGATTTGGTTTTTATAACCTAATCAGCTATTAATGGACATTAAAATACAGATGTGACGTCATCCTTTGATGTATGCGTACCATTCTTTTCAGTAATGGTACTGGCTATGTGCCAAGCGTACATTATTTATACTAATTGAAATTTTGGACGCACGTGACATGTTTTATTGCAAAGCACGTGCAAGTGTCTGTATTTTAATCTGTTTAATGATCTCGAGTTTAAGACAGAACAACAAACTGCAACGTCTCTCGTGTTGTTTCAGTATATTATTTAATGCCTTGCGCTCGGTCATTAAACCACGTTTAATAAAATGTAAACATAATAGTTTGACCATTATGAGAAAAGAGACTAACCAATGGCCCTTTTTACGGTGATGAGCTCCCTGCATACTTCCCTGCACCACAGGGGTATTTCCCCGGGGGCGTTTTAAGGTTTATCATGGCGGAGGCTACACTATTTTGAGGGCCCTCTTTCGCGGGGGTGGGGGGCGTCTTGATTGATGATTTTTATACTGCATTCTCATTCAGTAATTGATTAGACAGTAACATCGTATAGAAAACGATTGACTCGGACTCAGAGCCCTTTTCCCTAGGCCAGACGGGCCCTTTTGTCAGACGTAGCGCCCTTTTGTCTGACTTTAGGACATCCTAACTAGGGTAAAATTTCATTTTCTCACCGGTTTTAGCATTTTTCTCCCGTTTTACTTTTCCAATTTCTTTGATTTTTTTTTCGCGAGGAGGCTGGCGCCTCAAGCCCCTCAGCTATAAAACGCCTTTGTATTTCCCTGCTTCACTGAGGGACATTCCTGGTACTTCCCTGTGTCACTGGAGTATTTACCAGTACCATTGATTACAGCACCACTGAGGTACTTTCCTGCATCACTGGGGCATTTACCAGTACCATAGAGGTACTTTTCAGCACCACTGCAGGTGCGGATCCAGGATTTTTTGCAGGGGGGGGGGTGTCTAGGTTTTATAATTGCTTAACTAATTGCGCTCAACCGATAATTTGGTAAATTAGATTCAATTTGGTTCATTCTGACGTATTTCCGGAAGGTAAATTCCAAAATAACAGGTCTAAATCACCAATAAAATCGCATAAAAAAATTTTATTTCAAGCCCGAGCAGGGGGGGGGGGTCCGGACCCCCTGGACCCCCCCCCCGCCCCCTCTTGATCCGCGCATGTACTGAGGCACATCCTGCACCACAGGGGCCTTACCTGAACACAACCAGACCACCTGCTTGACAAGCACAGGAAAACTTACATGTTATGTACAGCATTGAAAATCATCTTGCTGTTTAAACGTTTCGCTGCTAAACCTTCATTTTCTAGAAACGTCCGTGTGTATATACGCGGCAGATCTTGAAATCTTTTGTAATTTACTACTCAGAATGAAAACTAAACAGTGTTAGAACTTCGACTCTTCACACTCACAGAAACAAAGTGGTTTAATGTTTAGACAAATGTTCGCCTGGTAATTAAGGTGATAATAATGTTTGGAATTCAAACAGAGGTAAAAGAAACACACAACACAACAATTGGGTCAGTCGAACTGACCCGTGTCAGATCACTACAGTTAACGATAATCTCTGATTTTATCGTTAAGTTTTGGCAACAGTGAAACTATCCCTTCTGAAATACTGTAACAACTGTTGGACTTTTCGTATAATTAAATGGGGGATATATTTAGAGTTGTAACTATTGGGGGAGAGAGAGGGATGGATAGAGAGAGAGAGGGAGAGAGAGAGAGAGGGTAACGTCCACTCCACACAAACCAGGTCATTTCGGGTTGTAAAGAGAGAGAGAGAGAAATGGGGTTTAACGTCCACTTAACACAAACTAGGTCATTCCGGGACTAACACATGGTTTAATTTTATTTCAATAATTCGCTTGCGCGTAGGGGACTTTAGCAGTGGGAGGAAACCGGGGTGCCCAGAGGAAACCCACAAGGTTGAGAAGGTGCCCCTATCTCCATGCCACATACGCTCACACCAGGGCTCGAAACCACAGCCGCAAGCCAGAGGTGACCGGCCAGCTAGAGGTCGAAGCGCGGCACTCTAGACCACTAGGCCATCCCCTCCTGGTAGTAATGACAATCGAGGCTAGACGGCTAGACTATAATTGTATCGATAATATCTAGGCTCAAAATACAGTAATTTTGACTGAAATGGTTGGCGTATGCTCTTTTCATTATCTTTTTAACTATTATAGCGAGAACTGTTGTAAAGAGAGAGAGAGAGAAATGGGGTTTAACGTCCACTTAACACAAACTAGGTCATTCCGGGACTAACACATGGTTTAATTTTATTTCAATAATTCGCTTGCGCGTAGGGGTCTTTAGCAGTGGGAGGAAACCGGGGTGCCCAGAGGAAACCCACGAGGTTGAGAAGGTGCCCCTATCTCCATGCCACATACGCTCACACCAGGGCTCGAAACCACAGCCGCAAGCCAGAGGTGACCGGCCAGCTAGAGGTCGAAGCGCGGCACTCTAGACCACTAGGCCATCCCCTCCTGGCAGTAATGACAATCGAGGCTAGACGGCTAGACTATAATTGTATCGATAATATCTAGGCTCAAAATACAGTAATTTTGACTGAAATGGTTGGCGTATGCTCTTTTCATTATCTTTTTAACTATTATAGCGAGAACTGTCAGTTCTTTATATACTTATTTTTCAATTTGGCTTTAATGTTTCTTGGGCCACTTACTACCATAGGCTGTTTTTCGACAGTCAGTCAATGTTGGTGACGCTTGATCAGTTCAAGTGTCGATGTTGGCGGTGGAAGTTCCCGCTTGTCAATGATACAAGACGAAAGGTCAGGCATGAGGAGGCTACTGGTAGGCCAGAGGCTAATATCCATGGTCAGCCAGACGGGATCAACTCTTAGGACAGAGTCTGACATCCATGGTCAGTGAAACGACATCAAATGTTAGGACAGAGTCTAACATCCATGGTCAGCCAGACGATATCAACTGTTAGGACAGCGCCTGGCATACATGGTCAGCCAGATGATATCCACTCGTAGGCCAGAGTCTAGTATCCATGGTCAGCCAGAGGACATCAACTGGTAGGTCAGAGTCTAATATCCGTGGTCAGTCAACTGCCAGAGGACATCTAGTGTTCATGGTCAACAAAATGACAGAACACAGTCTTATCTTATTAGTCATTAAAAATCAACTTGTAGGATATTAGCGAACCGTTCACTCACTCCTACAATACTTAATAGAATAGGGTATATTTTCCCACGTGTATAATCTCCGGTATGCACGTGCCAGAAGAGGTTATCTGTCCTTACAACCCTTAGTGTTTTTAAAAGTGATAACCAGCGTCTTGGTATCATGACACTATCTCTATTAATCTGATATATGAACCGAAGAATAAAAAAAAAGATTCTATTGCATTATAAAAATTTATAAAACAAAATGAACTGAAATGATAACAACTGGAATCTCTAAGGCCAAAATTTTTTTATGCTTTCGGTTACAATATGCCAGTTATTACTTAAAGCGAGATTTTCATATTTTCTAAGATAGTCAAAACATAATTATGTCTATGTCTTTTGCTCAATAGGTTGTCAACTCACTATTATACGATCATAGGCATTTTTTCCGATACAAAATGGTAAAACAAAATGGTGATAATCCGACCGACCGACCGACCGGATATGAAATGAGATGAAATGTTCTGCTCCGACTGGGTTAATGAAGACGGGTATGCACCATACAGTGTGCTATGAGCGAAATGTTCCCGGGCAACGGCCTACGCTTATATCGAATTTCAACTGCTAAGGGATCTTTTACGTGCACGCCAATGTATACACGGGACCTCGATTTTGCGTCCCATCCTTTCATGACCTCCATTCTGCACTACTGACGTGAAACCACGTCGAAAAATCCCAATGAACTTTCTCGGCCAATGAAGGCATCGGACACGCGACCACAAGGCTAGCGAGCCAGCGTCTTACCAATTTAGCCACCGACCGACCGACCAGTTGTTTTGCAAAGTAATCGTAAACAACTAATATCTTTGAGTCGAAAATAGAAAATAGAACATTTTGTCAAGAAAAATGCCTCCTCGTGAATTTTATTTTCATCTGGGGTGTAAATTCCACAAAGCCTGTTTCTTGGCAACTACTCGTGAACCCTGACTATAATAGAACTGTCCCGGGACGTAATTTCCAGAGAACTTGTCTCTTGGCATAATACCCATTGACACAAGAACCAAACCAATCTTTGAAACTTTTCAATTGTTCTTGGCACCATCTTAATTCTTGATTTTGATACTCTTTTAAAATAAGTCAAAGAACTGCAGAGGAGAGCAGAGGCAAATAAAAAATAAAGCCCCGAGTGTTTTCTCGCAATATAACTGACGGTTATAGTATATAAAGTAAATATATATTTATAGCGATGTGTTTATTTATCCGAGAAAGAGTTCTGGTATCACGCTTCTCTACTCCCGTCAATATATCCAGTGTTAATAGGCACTCAATATAAATAAAATTATACATTGGAATAACTGTTAATAAACATGTCTATGGCCAGAATATCAATAAGAGACAGAAAAGGGTTTAACGTCCACTCGACACAAACGAGTTCATTTCAGGACAAATATATATATATATAATTCAATAGTTCGCTTGTGTGTATAGGCTTCGGCAGTGGGAGGTTGGACAGGTGGCCTTATTGTCACGTGCACAAGCGATGGTTCGAACTCGCGCCAATTGACGCAATCACAAACCTTGTGATTTGGTGCGCATGCGTTAAACGTCTATAATACCAATGAATATATTGTGGGGAATGGATATAGTTTACGTCCGCATCCACGGAAGTTATATCGCCAACAAAATGAATGGATATGGTTTATGATATTTTATAAATAAATGCTCGTGACTGGTACACTCATCAAGAGGTCCACGTACGGTCCTGCAGCTCGGCACCAGCAGAGACTAATAAAACGGGCATAACGTCATGCTGTGTGCAATGTGAGATTCCGGAAAGAATCAGCAACAGTCGTTGTTGTACACGAAACAGAACATCAATTTAAAAAATTGTTTTTGCTTCAAGGTAGTTGAACTGAATTCTATCTCCTCCACCACTAACAAGGAGAAACCATCCCTGGGATCGAACTAATGGCCTGTTGGTTAGTACGACAGCATCTTACTCACTGCTAAAGACACCCAAACTATTGGAATAAAATTGAACCATATGTCCCGAAATGAACTAATAATTGCCTGCTCTCTCTCTCTCTCTCTTTCTCTCTCTCTCTCTCTCTCTCTCTCTCATAATAGCCTATTAGTTACAACTCTAAATAGGGGGTTGGGATGGCCTAGTGGTCTAGAGTGCCGCGCTTCGACCTCTAGCTGGCCGGTCACCTGTCATACTTTATTAACCCAGGGATGCAATGCATCAATTTGTAGGGAACCATGGTGGCAACATGGGTAAGATCCTGTCTCGCTAGCCTGTAGGTTGCCTATTCGATCCTTGCGTTGGCCGAGCAAGTTCATAAGGACTTTCGGGGGGGGGATGGCCTAGTGGTCTAGAGTGCCGCGCTTTGACCTCTAGCTGGCCGATCACCTCTGGCTTGCGGCTGTGGTTTCGAGCCCTGGTGAGAGCGTATGTGGCATGGAGATAGGGGGGGGGGCCTTCTCAACCTCGTGGGTTTCCTCCGGGCACTCCGGTTTCCTCCCACTGCTAAAGACCCCTACGCGCAAGCGAATTATTGAAATAAAATTAAACCATATGTTAGTCCCGGAATGACCTAGTTTGTGTTAAGTGGACGTTAAACCCCATTTCTCTCTCTCTCTCTTTACAACTCTAAATATACCTAGATTGCCCCCTCCCCCCTCTCTCTCTCTCTCTCTCTCTCTCTTGGTTGACACTGATATAACTCTCTCTTTCAATGACAGACCTCCTGATACAACGCGCACACCTTTATTATAGCGAGAACGCGCACACCCAAATTATAGCGAAAACAACACGACCAGTTATTTATCTAAATTGTATGCAATGTACCTTTAAACACCTGTTTATTTATATTATATTTTATTCCAATAAATGGCGTGGGGGCAGGAGTGTTTGTTGATGATAGATCTATTTTTAATATTTGATATTTCCTGTATTGTTGAGGGCGATATAGATTCCACCAGTAAACGCAACCTGTTTAGTTTCAGAAATAAACACACGGTGTCTTATCTATGCAAAAAGAGATACAGGATCGTCTTTGGTTCAATATTCAACGATATAAAACTCAGATAGAACTCGCACTAGTCGACAAACACACAAAAAGCAAACAGATATAAATACACACACAACAAACAAAACGAAATACAAATACAACTCGCTCTAGTTTATAAACACACAACGATATTCAAATACAACTCACACTAGTCGATAAACATGCAACAATAGAAAACGAAATACAAATGCAACTCGCTATAGTTTATAGACACACAACAATACAATTTGCACTAGTCGATAAACACACAGCAATTGAAACTAAATATACAAATAGTCGATAAACAAGTAAAATGTGAAAGATATACAACTAAAATTCGCATTAGTCGATATACACTAAACGATATAAAACCATATACAATTAGACCTATTCGATAAACATACGACAATTGAAACGTACTACATGTACGAGAGAGGGAGAAATGGGCTTTAAAGTCCACTCAACACAAACTACGTCATTTCGGAACTAATATATGGTTTAATTTTATTTCAACAATTCGCTTGCGCGTAGGAAGCAGAGAGGGGAAACCGCAGGACCCGGAGAAAAAAACGAGGTTGGCGGGCGACCATACTCCGTGTTACGTACAACCGGGGATTCGAAACACACCGGTTGACTCAATCAAAGGCTTTATTATATAGCGCGTACGAGCTAATCATTCGGCTATCCGACCCCCCTGACTAACAACAACCAAGCGATAAAAACGCAACAGCTATAAACATATACAACCCGCACAACCCGATAAAAATACAACCATTATAAACATATACAACCCTAGTTGACAAACACGCAACAAACATAACGATATACAAATTCTATTTCCGTCTTCATTACATATTCCTGACGCAATGGCTCTAATCAAACACTGCAGTGAGTATGTCTTCACTATGACATACAATATTTCGCTTGCACGTGACTGGCTCACTCAAAAACGAATGCGATGCTGGTGTTGACGCAGAAAGTTCCCACGCGGGTGTGGTGCCCGACAACAGCGCCTAAGTCGTTCGGATAGGAAGAATAACCGTACGTGCGCGTGATTAAAAAGGCCTTTGACAGTTGGAACTCAAGAAAGAACAGGAGGAAGCTTGCTGACCGGAAAAACGCCCCATGCACTCGCCTTCCCGGTATTAACCAGCTTTGTCATATTGCAATGGCAACTCGATGGATCGCTTCACACCGCCGATATACGTAAAACTTTCAGTAAATCCTTCGATGGCGTTTTCTCGCCGACAATAACTTGTCCCGATGACGTACAACCAGAGATATTCACGTGTAAACTACGTAGCTGTGGTGTAGTAAAAGGCGGGCGGGAATATTTACCGATATAGCCATTGATGTGGGTAAGTTGCCCAATTGATATACCAGCATGCCAGATGGAATTAAGATAAAGCATTTCTGTATCTAACATGTTTGATTGGTTGGTAATAAGTCAGCAGGGTAGATGATAATACCAATCGTAGTTAAACATACATTATGCAAGAGCTAAATCTGCCTAATGCAGGTGTTTCTTTAGGCCTAAATGTTATAGTTTTATTAATTAGACATTGATTAACATATCTAGACCATAATCAACTCTCGATCGCATCGCTAGCCTGCGATATTTAGAGGATTCAAAGTAAGAATGGATGAACGAGACACCAAAGTTAGTAATGGCATGGAATCGAGGCATTGGTCCCGACATGACTTAATATTCGGTGGCCTGTAATCTTTCGCTTTCATGCAAAAAGGAGTGGAGTCGTTCACGTGGCGAGTAAGTGAAATAAGGTATACCAAGCATTAGTCCCGACATGAAACAGTGTTGGGTGGACCGTAAACTCTGTAATTGTACGAGAGAGGGGGAGAGACAAGATAGAGAGAGAGGGGGGGGGGGCGGGTAGCGTCTACAAACTAGGTCATTTCAGGACATACACATGGTTCAATTTTATTTCAATAATTCGCTTGTGCGGAGGACCAAGGGAAAACCCAAGAGGTTGGACAGGCGACCCTACTCATTGTCACGCACAGTCGAGGAATCGAAACCGCCCCGTCTGACTCAATAACAGACTTTATGACATAACGCGCACGCGCTAACCACTCTGCCATCCAACCTGTCCCCTAATTTTACGAAACCAGACAGTTGACTTTGCTGCTGGCTATTATCGCGGACTGATCGTCTATTGACAATTTAATCTTAACACATCACGCCATGTTACTTACAGTAAGCCGGTATAAGCCCTGTTTCCTGATGACTGGTCACACCTTACCTGTGTTAATTCACCCCAACAAATCCGATATTAAATCATCGTAGATTAAGATTGTGCAATCGGCCAAGTCTAGACAATTACCACACAGGGTAAAAATAGAGAAGAACACGAATCAAAATGTCGCTTGGGTAATAGTTGGATTGAGAAGAAGCGTGCGCGTTTAAAAGACTATTTAGCAAGGATTTAGCAATATATTATGCAAGAGCTAAATTTGCCTATTGCAGTTTGTCTGTGGGCCTTAAATGTTATTATACTGATTAGACATTTACATGTATTAATATGACAAAACTATAATCAACTATTGATGCCATCCGATTCTCGAAATTTAAATAGATTAGATATTTCTTCCATTCCGAACGACTACAGGCCTACCAAGCTAACACACTATAGAAACTATTAAGAAATGAAATGGGGTTTAACGTCCTATTGATCTGCCACTACTGGGATAATGAAGACGCAATACGACATAAAGTGTACTATGAGGGAAATTTTGCCCGGGCAGCGGCGTTACAGTCTACTCTTATATCGAATTCCAACTGCTTAGGAATCATTAAGGCGCACGTCAATGTGTACAAGGGACCTCAGTCTTTCGTCCCACCCGAACGACTAAACAGCTGTCCTTGTATAAACTATTAAGAAACCACTCAACTAATGTATAGATGTTGTAAATTTTGTCCGGACAGTGGCACTACGGTCCACTCTTAAATCGGATTCCAACTGCTAAGGAATCATTAAGGCGCATGTCAATGTGTACACGGGGCCTCGGTCTTTCGTCCCATCCGAAAGACTAAACAGCTGTCCTTGTAGAAACTATTAAGAAACCACTCAACTAATGTATATATAGTTAGTAGATGAATGTGCTGGTGTAGGTATAATAAAAGTCGACAAGAGAATGAGGAGAATTTGGTATGAGTAGAAATCTACTTATTGTTGATGTATAATCATAGAACTCTTATAATAAACATATGGTAATAAACACCACGACCTCGCATACCATTTAAAGGGATCTTCCCTCTTTTTTATAATTCTATAATATAAAAACATCACGACCTCGCAGACCTTTTAAAGGGATCTTCCCTCTATTTCTATAATAAAATTACATAAACATCGCCAGCTCGCAAACCTTTTAAAGAGATCTTCCCTCTATTTCTATAATATTATGTATATACTATACATCTAATCTATTCAAGACGTCATGCAGTGTGAAATGGACAAAGTTTTGGATGGACAGCTGCGCTACGCCCTACTCGTATATCGAATTTCAGATGGCATGGGGTTCTTTTCCATGTACGTCAATGTATACACGAGACCCCGGTTTGACGACCTATCCGCACAACTAGAAGCTGTTGTTCTTGGTCAGCCCATCCGTCCTGCGCCACTTTGGAAAGGAAGTGAGTGGTGTTGAATATGTCTCCCCGATTAGTGCGTGGTAGGCCTAAAGAGGAGATAGGGAGAGCGGTGGACAGGTGACATGGAGGGACGGAGAGAAAGAGAGAAACAGAGAGAAAGAGAGTGCGGTTGGGGTAGACTAGATCATTTCGGCCCTAACATATGGTTCTATTTTAATTCAATAATTCCCTTGGTGCGTAGGGGTCTTTAGCAGTTGAAGGAACCCGGAGGACCCGGAGAAAACCCACAAAGTTGGATGTGTTCTTTGGACAACGACGTTAGACAAAAATGATTCTAAAACAACCGCTTCAATAAAACAAAACTTATTACTGAATCCCACTAATGTATAAATAGAACTAAGATAATTAAAGTTTCTATAGAGATAACATTGTGTTGTAAACTACATATACCGGTATTAAATTAAATTAATCTTGGGAGGGTGTCGGATATACAGACAGTGTGGTATTCATAGTCCGACAACAAACAACATAAACAATCAGAATATGTCAAATAGAAAGCAATTAAATAGGGTTGAACGACCAATCCGTATTTCATATGTCAAGGGGTCTTTTACGTTTACATTTTACTTCGATTTGTTGCCCGGTTGAAAGGCCTTATTCCATGTCAGGGTTGGGATCCTGCTACACTGACAAAGGATTGCCACGCTTGAATTGTCTTAGCCCCCCCCCCCCCCCGGTGCAAAAGAAAAATAAAACTGAGAAACAAATATTTGTAAAGTTGAAGCAGAGGTATTAAGTCTAAAGGCTCGACCTTTCAAATTACTCAGCTCTTTTAAACCTAAGCAGACAATTTGCATAATCGATTTAAGCCATGTAGTACCAGATAATCTACAGCAGATCCTATAGTGTGGTACGGACAAATAAAACGAAATTTTGACGAAACGAAACAGGATCTGTGTTTTAATCAGTTTGTGTTAATCTCGAAGTTTGTGGTGAGTGGACGTCAAACGAAATAGAAGTATAGAACAGAAAAAAGTAGCAAAGAAGTAAAAATGAAAATAAAATAAACGTAGGAGTGGAATTAACAGTATTTATACCAGAAATTTTAATTCCTTTTAACCAACCAATTAACAAAATCCTCAAAATAACTCACGCATTTCTGCGATAAGAATTTGGTCTATCTAATGAATGTTTTATGTCATAAATTGATATGCAAAGCAGGCATGTTTTTGGCAGGATTCTTTAGTTAGTGTATTCAATTAATCAAGATAAACTTATTATTTTAATGAAATGTGGCTGATGCGCGTGGCATGTAGTTCCGGTACATTATATTCGTCGCCATGTTTTCAGTTAATATGGATTCTAGCGGAACAGTATCATCGAATATCCAGCAATGAAGATTCATAAATACTCGGAAAGGGCTTTGCCGTCCGTCCCACTATTCAGTTCCGACCGGGATAATGAAGACAGGAATGCGCCATATAGTGTGTATTGAGGAAAATTTTGTCCGGACAGCGTCGCCACGCCTATGATGTCTTACGCGTACCTCAATGTGTACATCCTGCCCTAAAGTCCATACCTTGTCCCTCACCAGGCTCTCCGACCTGCACCATCGATAAGGGGTAACCACGCCGGAAACTCCCGATGAACTTTTAGCAGTCAACCTAAGGGTCAAACATGGGATATCCGAGATACCGAGTGAAAGTCTTGCTTCCTGACTAGCCACCTTGGCCTCCAGAAATGATATTCAGTTTAGCAAGATAGTGTAGACTTGAACTTCTACACGACGTGCCTTGCATCAGTGTCTTGCACAATGACAAAAGTAACCATACTGGAAACTCTCGAGAAACGGGGATGTAGCACGGAAGTCTCTAGCGGCTAAATTGATTTGATAAACATGGGGTGGGGGTGGCGGAGGTTGGCGAATAGTTTGCCGGTTGTACGTGACAAGGAGTAGGGTTACCTGTCCAACCACGTGGGTTTTCTCAGGGTCCTGTTTTCTCCCACTGCTAAAGACCCCTATGCGCTAAGTGAATTATTGAAATAAAATATAACCATATGTTAGTCCCGAAATGATCCGGTTTGTATCGAGTGGACGTTAAACCCCATTTCTCACTCTCTCTCATAAGACGAAACTTGTTGATATTCAACAATTTCCGACCACTTGAACAGCTAAATTAATCAACAGATTACTGGTACATGTATTATAAATGTTAGCACCGGAATGATCTAGGAGCCAATCAAATTTTAATTAATTCTAATAATTACTTCAAGGATAGTTACTCTTTGCTCATATAGGTTACAGAGAATAAATATGCGACAACTCTTGTGGACTGCTAGGACGACTTAACTGTTGTGTGTGTCTGTTGCGTTGCCTGGCAACGATCTAATATGTGGCAAGAAGCTAACCGGTGTCATTCACCGAATAAACACCCTTGTTAGAGGCGAGGTAATGTTAACAGCTGAACAGTCTAAAAGATGCAGTGTTTTTTGCATTTTATTTAAATGTTATCAAAATGGCATGCCGTGTTTTCCATCAGCTGGTTTAAGGGTATCACAAGACCTCTTCCGTGGTATCACTGTTTCATGCTGCTTGGAGATATCAGAGTGTTTAATACACGATTTAATATTATTGTTTAACTGCTAATCATCATAATATAGATATTAGTATCCACAGGTAACATGGAGTAGGTGGTTAATGATGTTCCGGAAGCAATGACCGCACGTGATTGATAAGATGTACGTAGTTAAGGCGAGATCAAGCCTTCTATTCAAGATGGTGATAAAGGAGATATGTATACATTAACGAATATTAATGCACTTCCGGTCTTATTAGTCTATGAATTATCAGAACAGGGCACAAGTGGTGTGTTATTTAATGCGGAACTGAAAGTTATAGATAGGATGTCAGACAAAGAAACATGTCTACGCCCACTGCAGCTGTGTCGTCCTAGCAATGGGGGGGGGCGAATGGTTAGCGTGCGCGCGCTGTATCATACGGCCTGCATTGAGTCAAGTGGCGTGGTTTCGAATCCCTGGTTGTACGTGGCAAGGAGTAGGGTTTGCCTGTCCAACCTCACGGGTTTTCTCCGTGTACTCTGGTATTGTCGCACTGCTTAGGACCCCTGCACGCAGGCGAATTATTGAAATAAAATTAAACAATTTGTTAGTCCCGAAATGACCTAGTATGTGTCGAGTGGACTTCTCTCTCTCTCTCTCTCTCTCTCGTCCTAGCAGTCCATATTAGTTTGTCACAGTTGATCGTCCTGCAAGATTTATAAAGTTGATTAAGGGGAACATTTCCCGATATAATAATTAGATTTTGTTAAAGTTACGGGGTAGGGGGAGATCACGAGGTCTGTCATGCGGTCATATGGGGTGGTTGTGTGTCCCATCCTCTACGTGCCATGTGGTAGAGTCGCTGCAGTGTGTCTCTGGTGTTTAACATCTACTCGAAAGAAGACAGAAACTAGGTAATTTCGGGACTAACATATGGTTCAACTTCATTTTAATAATTCACTAGCCCGTATGGCTCTTTATGAGTGAGAGGAAACCGGATAACCCGGATAAAAACCGCGAGGTTACACAGGCGACCCTACTTCTTGACACGTACAACAAATGAATCGAAACCATGTCAGTTGACTCAATGACAGACCTTATAATACAACACACACACGCTAACCATTCGGCTATCCAACCCCCGTATATATTAGCCTATTGGCTGACCTTATGCTACAACTCGAACGCACTAACCAGTTAATCATCAAACCCCTGTATCGTTTCTTTAAGCAAACGATTGTTTATATGTTAGCCTATTGTTCTAGAAGTCTTGTAGTTGTGGGCGTTAATACCAACTGGTCTCAATTACCTCTATATACAATAGCCAATAAAGAAAGAACAAGCGACAACAAATGTTTTCAATAAGTATGTTATATGATAATACCCGATCCATTAACAAGTAGAGGCAGAGAGAAATGTCTATCATGCTACGATAAATGCTTATCTTTTCATCACTACCTGTACTTGAAATGGTTCCACTATTGATTGCTTCCGTCTGTGACTCCAGCCACAGTGGTGGATAGTTCTAATGACTTCGGTTGGGAAGGTTTTGTAGGCCTAACCATTTGATTACAGAAACTTAACGGATCTATAACTCCCCGAATTTCCATCGCGTTCATTAGTTCAGTCCATGCAGAACAGTAACACCTTACACTCCAGTTGATTAAAATTGATTTGTCTTAATTTCAAATTAAACTGCTGGGCAAGAGACATCGTATAGTCCTTCCGATGGTGCGAAAAACGAGGTCCCATGTACACTTGAAAGATCCCTAGGCAAATGGAATTCATAAGAACCGCTTTCCAGGCAAAGTGCCCTCATAGCACCAGTTGCGGATCCAGGATTTTTTGGAGGGGGAGTGGGTGACAAACCCATGTTTTGTCTCACCGACCGCGTGAGCAGTAGAGGGGATTGGGGGGGGGGTCTCCCCTCAAAAAATTTTGAAAAATTATCATCGATTTACTCGCATCTGAGCCATAACGAACAATGATTTCTGTTCGTCCACAATGCATCATTTCGTTGACGATTTTCAAAATTGAAGAATAAATTTCGAAATTTACATATGTTTATTATTGTGAAATTTTGCATACAAGAAAGATAATGCGGCCTGTACGTACAACATCCACGTTGTACGTACAACGCCTTTTATAATAAACAGCAAGTTATATATCCAGATTATGAACCTAATAATGAACAAACTGTTTGAATGTTGTCGAATATTTACAAATGTACAGTCAATTTTCTTCGCAAATGATATCAGTCCTATCAATACCATCGTAAAATAATGTATAATTCATGCATCAGTCTGACAAAAGTGTTGATGCCTTCATCCGGCAAGGAAATGCTTCGATGAATTTTCCTGCAGATGTCCTAAGAGATCAGCCGCGGTTTACGGAGCTAATTTCTGCCGCTAGTAACATAGATGTTGATTGTGTGTCTGATAAGAAGCGGACCATGTGCTATATAAATGTACTACCATGCGTGTGCATGTCCCGGTGGAAGCTTGTAGGGCCGGGGATTCCTATACACAGGTCGGGAGGGGGTGCCCCTGAGCACACCATATATTATTATCGTGTATGTACGTCTTCATCAGCCCAGTCAGAGCAGAACAGTAGGGCGCTAAACCCCATTTCATTCCATTTACATGCGCAAACAGGCGCGGATCCAGGATTTTTTGCAGGGGGGTCTAGGTTTGTCAACTAATTAATGGGGGCCCTCCCCCAGAAAAATTTGGTAAATTAGATTCAATTTGGTGCATTCTGACGTATTTCCGGAAGGTAAATTCCAAAATTACAGATCTAAAAGTCGTCAATAAAATCGCATAAAACATTTTCAAGTCTGAGCAGGGGGGGTCCGGACCCCCTGCCCCCCCTCTGGAACCGCGCCTGGCAAAGCATCAATTCAATGAGTGTTTCAACTGCCGCCAAGACCACTAGTTATGCTGAAGTGTGCAGTGCGAGGGGACATGGGGGTCTTTATTTCTAGACTTCTTAGATTTTCAGTGGTTATTTGTAAGTGTAGCACAATTATTGCACAAATATACCTAGGTTTTTGTCTCATCCGAATAACTAGGCACAACTTTTGGTCAGTGTCCCGTGCGAAACCCATGCTAAGTGAAGGCCGAGCTTAGAACATTCCAGAAAGTTCTTTTCGGTCAATTCTTGGATTCGAACAAGAAACATTCAATAGTCCTGATCGCGCAATTACCGCACCCAGCCTGGAACACGTAATATCACTTCTTATTAGGGAGTTCACTTAATTAACCGGCTTATGTTGTAAGCGTGAGAGAGAGAGAGAGAGGGAGAGAGAGAGAGAGAGAGAGATTACCGGGGCGTCGGAAGTACTCCAGTTGACTCAATGACAGACCTTATAACACTGTGCGCACGCACTAACCATTCGACCATCCAATCCCACCTCCAATGATAAGACCACCTACATAGTGAATAATGCCTGTAGGCTAAGGTCGCATTAATTTTGGTCTTGTTTATTCAATTTAAAATATTTGTTTTAGAATAAAGATGGTGTGTCAAGCACGTGGTAAAGACGGGGTGGTAAGACCAGGGTAAATGTTAGTCTTATTGACTGACCGAGATTAAAGCGACATGATAGAAGATAAGATACAGAGCTAACAATTCTCGCTATAATAGTTAAAAACTAGATAATGTAAAGTGAATATGCTGGAAATGCCAGTCAAATTACTTCTCTCGGAGTCGATAAATATTCATTTTAATTACACTGTAGCCTCGATTGTCATTGTTATCGTTGTTACGATAATATACAAAGACTCGATTATCCATTTCTACGTTAATCATCAACGGCCGTGGACCCGCAAATCGGTTTCAAATCTAATAAAAATCCGAGCCATAAGATGGCATTGAGAGTTGATTATGGTCTTATCATGCTAATAAATGTCTAAATAATATTTTATATAAAATTTAAGGCCCACGAAAAAATATAAGCCTGTAATAAGCAGATTTGGCTCTTGCATAACGTATGTTTAAATAAAGTCAAGGATATGCTAAGTAATTTAAATTAAACAGGGTTGAACGTCCACTCGCAAATTTCGGGACTAACATATGGTTTAATTTTATTTCAATAATTCGCTTGCGCGTAGGGGTCTTTAGCAGTGGGGGGAAACCTGAGTGCGCGAGGGAAACCCACGAGGTTGAGAAGGTGACCCTATCTCCATGTCACATACGCTCACACCAGGGATCGAAACCACAGCCGCAAGCCAGAGGTGACCGGCCATCTAGAGGTCGAAGCGCGGCACTCTCTAGGCCATCCCATCCCCCCGGCACCAAATGGACTTGTCAAGTCTTGGGGGTGAGGGCTACGAGTTTGGACGGAAATATAGCTTTGACAGTTGCATTCTTATCTACTTTCTTCCAATAATATTCGTATACACGGAGCCGTGGAATCACCAAGCGCCTCCCTTTGTCACGCATTCCCGTCAGTCACACTAAGAGGGAAATGATGGCTGGAAAATCCCAAGGAGGCGTCTCGTGACTGCAAAGTCCTATATCACCATTCTCGTCAAGCTACCGTGAGCTTAACTCACTGACCGAAAATACTAATCCCGCCTTAATCCGCACTCAGATTCTCGCCGATTCGCCAGAGTCAGACGTAACCTGAAGCTCCAAATGACCTTGGCGAGTAACTAATTGTCAAAAAAAAGAAACAATATGTCATTAGACGGTTATTCTGTGTGTTCTGTGAGTCTATGATCACTATCATGCACGTGTACTCAGATGCATGTAGCATGCATGGTTATTTCTTTTAAAAATTGTATATTGTAACGCCATTAGCTTACTTATATTGTTTGTTGAGAAACGACTACTGATCTCTATCTATGTGCATAATGCTTTATTAACTGATGTGTGTGCGCACGTGTTTGATTCTACGTACATATCTTTTATGTCTACCCTGGAGGTCGGGTGTTCGATCCCTGCATTGGCCGAGAAAGTTCATCTCGATTTTCCGGCGTAATTTACCCTTGTCAGTGATGCAGGAGGAGGACCTGACAAGGACAGCTGCCTAGTCGTTCGGATGGGACGAAAAACCGAAGTCCCGTGTACACATTAGAGTGCACGTAAAAGATCCCTTGGCAGGTGGCATTCGATATAAGAGTAGGCCGTAGCGCCGCTGCCCGGGCAAAATTTCCCTCATAGCACATTGTATGGCGTATGCCCGTCTTCCATTAGCCCAGGTTAGGTGCAAAAGAGTAGGACGTTAAACCCCATTTCATTTCATCTTTTATGTACATGTGTATGATGTTTTATTAAATGATGTGTGTGCGCACGTGTTTTGTATTTACGTGGATATCTATCTTTATTTAATATGTTTTTTTTATAATTGTATTTACGTAAATATATATATAACCTTATGTTGTTTTATAATTGTGTGCATGCGTGTGCGTGTGTGTTTTATATTTACACAGATAGCTGTCGTGTATACATGGGGTTTTATTAACTATTCTTTGTGCGCACGTGGTGTGTATTTACATAGTATAAGGATAGGCCTCAGTGACGCTGTCCTGGAAAAATACCCTCATAGCACACTGTATGCCGTATATCTATCTTCATTAGCCCAATCGGAACAAAACAGTAGGACGTTAAATCCCATATCATTTCATTTCTTATAAATAACGTTGCGGTGCAATTGTATTCTATTCCTCATACCATATCATAAAGGACGCTTTGGTACAATTCCATTATATTCTATTGTATTCGATTATATGATGTACATGTATATATACTTTACGAGAGAGAGAGAGAGAGGGAGAGAGAGAGAGAGAGAGAGAGAGAGTTTAACGTCCACTCGACACAATGTAGGTTATTTTGGGGACTAACATATGGTTTAATTTATGGTCTTTAGCAGTGAAGAAAACTCACGAGGTTGGACAGGCGACCCTACTCCTTGTCACGTACAACCGGGGATTCGAAACCACGCCATTTGACTCAATGGCAGGCTTTATGATACAGCGCGCACGTGCTAACCATTCGCCACCCCCTCCCCCACGACATAAAGAACGTTGCAGAGCAATTCTATAGTTTAATGATATAGTATATCATAAAGGACGCGTCGGTTCATTTTCAATCTATTCCGTTGTATTCAATACTAAGATATTTTACAGTGCATATACCATACGGCAGTAAAACACAAAACTAATATTATATTTAAAAATATACCAACTCTAAAAACATGCTTTAATGCATATACTATACCGATGGCAGTACACATACAAAGCCAATATATTAAAAATATACTAACTGTAAAAACTGGCCTTACAAATACTGGTGAACACAATCAGCTACCACGTGTAAACACTAATGACTTATAAAGATGATAAATCTGTTATTATACATGAGCTAAGAAACATAAAGAATCTACTTTAGTAAAAATATACAAGCTAAAATGATTTAAGCACACTTACCGCAAACAGTTAACGATAAAACAGCGCCCCTTGGTTAACCCCAATATCAATTTCACTAATTTTATAGGTATAAGTTTCATTAGAAATAGACGATGATAATATCCCCGCGAAACACAACTATTTATAAGCTATTCTACCCTGTATTTGGGATGCCTGTGTCACACACTTTGACACGATATAAGTCAAACAAGCGAGGGATTTACTATATGGGTTAATTCACACGATGTACGGTGATACGAGACACAGTTCAATAATTTCCATGAATAAGACGGATATTTGCTGACTGGGCGTTGTTGTTTTTAGAGTCTGTTTACATTTGCTCCTGTATCATTAGAGTTCGTCCATGATAAGCAATGTGCGGTTGTACATTAGCTGACTACAAGTATATCAAATTTATACACCGATACAGAAATATCAATACAGGAGAGCTGCAACTCAAATCTGTATAGCTGAATATGAAACTATCATAACAGTCCAGTCATACTAGACGACGCATCGTCTGCAAATTTATCACATTAATAGAGCGATTAAAAGATCAAATTTGCAGCAGCTCGAATTCTCAACTTTACTCATCCAGTGATATTTATTAGACAACGCTCATATCAAATTATTAATCCGTTGATATGATTTGCTACTTTATTGGCAACTTCAATTCCTTTATCGCTTAAACTTCATTCATACTACACAGCAAACAGGCTAACAAACTCTGAAATTTATCAAATTTAGGAAATATATTGGCACTATTAATGCAAAAAAACTGTCTAAATTATAATGAACCGAATCCACGAATACTTCTGAGATTTCGTAATGGGTAATGCAGTAACAAATTAACAGCTAGACATATAGCACAGCAATCGACTTTATAAAGAATTAAGTTCATTCACACTCGTACATTTTTTTTATTTGTGTTTGAATTCTTGCGTAAACTTTTAATTCCATTTAACAAGGTCGTTAGTTACGGGTGAATACCGTCAAATCCAATCCCAAAAAGTTTTATCACTGCTAGGCTACCAAATAAAACTTGCGCTGTTCAGTTTAACAATGTTTTCCATAATCCAAAAGATTTATGCTATTTTGTGAAAAACACAATTACTCTTGAAGCTGTCCATTAATGATCCTAAACAGTTCGGATCACTGTGATTATTCCAGGGAGATCACCAAGAATTCCGATGCTCCACTATAATTTCCAACTGTTTATTAAGGATTCGTTTTCTGTTCTCACTCAAATAATGAACTCCAGATTTGTTGGGTTTTTTTTAATATACTTCACTACATTAATACTCGGTTGGGTGTAACGCCCCGCTTGTCATCTGTGTTGGTAAATGAACTCCATCCTCATAGCGTATCTTGATACAGTTTGCACAACGCCCTCACTTCTCAGGGTAGAAATGTATTAAGTTCTATATTATTATTATCTTGGTTGCTGCATTCCTGTACATATTTCCAACCTTTGTTATCTACATGGGCTGGAACAAAGACATCATTTTGCAAAGCGTTGATGAATCATGGAGGCTAGAGCCATGTTTAACGGTTGCCATGTCAATTTCGTTTGGTTTCTGATATAAATCACGACCCGCCGCGTTGTTTTGTTGTCGTCTGCTACTGATATAGTAGTGTAAACTTCGTATTTTATTACCGCGCACGTTCGCTCTCCCCTCGTGCAGTGCACGCGATCTCTCACCACTAGTGAATTAAAATATCATTCAGACCGCTAATCGCGCACGTTTTAAAAATCTGCTCTAACAACTTGACCCAAAAGGTTTCGGCTCCTGTCTTTAATTTGTAAAAAAGAAGGCTTACGTTTAATATGAGGCGTGTGAAGCCTACGCATCCTTTGAGGAAAAAAAACGGTAATCGGATCTGACTTCTCAAAAGCCCTGTGCACGTGTTAATACTATATAATGCTATGAAATGAAATGAAATGAAATGGGGTTTAACGTCCTACTTTTCCGCACGTAACCTGAGCTAATGAAGACGGCATACGTCATACAGTTTGCTATGAAAGACATTTTTCACGGCCTACTCTTATATCGAATTCCAACTATCAAGGGATCTTTTACGTGCACGCCAATGGTTTTTCGTCCCAAACGAACGACTACACAACTGTCCGTGTCAGGCCCTCCGTCCTGCATCTCTGACAAGGGAATAACCTGAATGAATTTTCTCGGCTAATGCAGGGGTCGAACACACGACCTCCAGACTAGCGAGCCAGCGTCCTACCCGCTTAGCCACGTGACCCCCCCCCACGTATACTTTTAACGCCCTACTGCTCCATGGACGACCAAGCAGCTCTTTAATCAGTGTTCTTAATTCTTAGTTCTTAATTCATAGTCCTAAATTCTTATTTTTTTTATATTTTTGTCGTTTACACTAAAATCAACATTTGTATATGAAAATCAATATCTGTTTTACAAATCAGACATCTGTCATAAAATAAATGTAATTTGTATTTTGGATTGATTTAATTTTAGTTATGTAAAGCCCATATTTACATTTCATCAGAGAGAGAGAGAGAGCGAGAGAGAGAGGGAGAAATGGGGTTTAACGTCCACTCAACACAAACTAGGTCATTTCGGGACTAACATATGGTTTAATTTTATTTCAATAATTTGCTTGCGCGTAGGGGTCTTTTAGCAGTGGGAGGAAACCAGAGTGCCAGGAGGAAACCCACGAGGTTGAGAAGGCGCCCCTATCTCCATGCCACATACGCTCACACCAGGGCTCGAAACCACAGCCGCAAGCCAGTTAATTTTATCAGAGACATTCAAAGAAAAACAAGGTACAAAGACACTATCTAGTTGTTCGTGTGGGACGAAAAATCGAGATTCCGCGGATATATTGTCATGCACACAAAAGAGCCCGTGACGTCATTCTTACATCTCATTGAATATGGACAATAGGGTGGAATAATGTTATAAAAATATAACAAACGTACCACTTTATTTGAAACGTCTGCAGACATCTGTCATACCAAACATCATTTATTTTATATTTTATTTCTATAAATACAAGAGCAGCTGTGTAGTCGTCTGGGTGAGAAGAATATCCGAGGTCCGTGTACATCTTAGATCCATTGACAGCTGGAATTCGATATGAGAGTAGATCGTAGTGCCGGTGTCCGGGCATATCTCTCAGTATGGCGTATCTCCGTCTTCGTTAGCCCAGTTCCCAGCAGAACAGTAGGAAGTTAAACTATAGATATTTCATTTTATTTAATTTCTATAAATACATATTATAGGACGCTATACCTGACATTTGCGATAGGTGCGCCAAGATATGAAATGTGAACCCCGTTACACCCACTATCCGAAATGGCGTCTCTATTTTACTTAGTGTAGTACCGCATAACCAGACGTTTAGAAACTCTGTACAAAGGTTATTTGAGGTTTTTTTTTTCAAATTTCGAACCATCAATGAAAACGTATAGGCTACATCTGTTTGGCATATTTGAAGAAAACGTGCTATTTGAAAGAATTTTGTTTAAACAAAAAATATTTGTTTTCGGTATGGTCGCTATATTTTATTTGAAATTGAATTGACCAACAGGCTAGCCCTATGTTCACCCCTCTCCAATATTCACAAAAATAGGTTGCCAGGCAACGAAACATACGCCCACACAGCAGCCAAATCGTCCGGGCAGTCAACAAGAGTTGTCGCATATTAAGGAATTATCAGAAAATCATTAGAATTTGTTTGGTTTTTATAATCAAACGTTTTTTTTTTTAAATCAGATAATAATTGTGACCTCCAGAGGCACCACAAGCTAAAAAGGGTGATTTTTCGTACAATCAGGGGACATAATTCAGGAAGTAATGACCCGATGGGCGCAAATATCGAAAGGAACCAAGATCTTTGGGTTATAAACATACATGTCAAGTTTCATCAAAATCGATTCAAAATTGTGACCTCTATAGGGTCCACAACCTTGATATAACATATTTTCACACTATTCGTGTACAAACGGCGGCCATTTTGTCCGTCAATTCTAGTCCGATTTTCACGTAATTCAAACTCTCTCTTCATTACCATGTAACGGTGATATAGTCAAACGTTTTTTTTAAATCGGATAATAATTTTGACCTCCAGAGGGACCAAAAGCAAACAAAAGCGATTTTTCGGACAATCCGGGGACATAATTCAGGAAGTTATGATCCAATGGGCGCAAATATCGACAAGAACCAAGATCTTTGGGTTATAAACATACATGTTAAGTTTCATCAAAATCGGTTCAAAATTGTGACCTCTATAAGGTCCACAACCTTTATATAACATATTTTCACAATATTCGCGTACAAACGGCGGCCATTGTGTCCGTCAATTTTGGTCCGATTTTCACAAAATTCATACTCAACCTTCATAACCATGGAATGGTGATATAATCAAACGTTTTTTTAAATCGGATAACAATTTTGACCTCCAGAGGGACCACAAGCTAAAATGGCAGCCATTTTGTCCGTCAATTTTGGTCTGATTTTCACGAAATTCGAACTCAACCTTCATAACCATGTAACGGTGATATAATCAAACGTTTTTTTTTTAAATCGGATAAAAATTTTGACCTCCAGAGGGACCACAAGCTAAAAAGGGCGATTTTTCGGACAACCAGGGGCCATAATTCAGGAAGTTACGATCCGATTGGCGCAAATATCGAAAGGAACCAAGATCTTTGGGTTATAAACATGCATTTCAAGTTTCATCCAAATCGGTTCAAAATTGTGACCTCTACACTGTTCACAAGCTAAAAAACGTGATTTTCGTACAATCAGGAGCCATTACCCATGAAGTTACATTCCGATACATGCCAATATCGAAAGGAACCGAGATCTTAGGGTGATAAAGCTATGTTTTAAGTTTCATTGAAATCGGATAAAAATTGTGACCTGTAGACTGTTCACAAACAATTGTGGACGGACGGACGGACGGACGGACGAACAGGGGCGACGACAATATACGTCCACATGAAAATGTGGGCGTATAAAAATAAATTTGAAAATATGTACATGCAAGGTTAGTTACTTTAGTAACGCTGTCTGATAGAGGGTAGCTTTCTCATCGTGGACACGGGAACCCGTTTTTTCCGTCCCATCCAAATGATTAGACTTGGGAGGAAACCATGAAGAATAACCACGATGAACTTTCTCGCCCAAGAGAGAGAGAGATGGAGAGAGAGATGGGTGGTGGAGAGAGGGGGGCAATTATTTGTTAATTTCGGGACAAATGGCACAGTTTTATTCCAATAGTTTGGGTGTCTTCAGCAGTGGGTAAGATGCTGTCGCACTAAACAACAGGTCACAAGTTCGATTCCGGGGATGGTCAGTGGTGCAGGATGAAAGCCTTACAAGGACCATTGTCTAGTTGTTCGGATGGAACGACAAAATGAGTTCCTGTGAAGATATTGATGTTCACCTGACAGATCGTTTTCATGAAAATCGTCTATTTGTAGTGTGCAGCTTGAGGCATATTATGGTTCACATCAAAATTCATTCAACCATTTTTTCAAGGTTATTTCTGGGCGTAACACGGGTCATGTTTTAAATTATTCTACTTTTAGTCTTTGACGAGTATGATGATGCATTGTTTAAGATAAATATAATAAAACGCTTGTCATCGTTCATAATTTGTCTACATGAAAGCTGTATCTATGTGCTTAGATAGTGCATCACCGTACGTCAAAATTTTAAAGTCATGTCTGATCGATATTGCTCGATGTAGATTAGCGTGTAGTTACAAAGGCGAGGGTCAACGAACGTACGAATCCCAGGCGCGGATCCAGAGGGGGGTTCCAATTTTTATGCGATTTTATTGGCGATTTAGACCTGTAATTTTGGAATTTACCTTACGGAAATACGTCACAATGAACCAAATTGAATCTAATTTACCAAATTTTTCTTTTAATCAGTTAAGCGCAATTAGTTAAGCAATTATCAAAACTAGACCTCCCCCCCCCTGCAAAATATCCTGGATCCGCGCCTGAATCCGTCCCGTCATTCATCCTCTAAATTACATAGGCATATATACAAATTGAGCTTGTTAAACAGAGAACCGTTTTTATACTGATGTAGGATCACGTTGTGGTATAATTTCACCAATGCAAGGCATTATTTTTTTATGTAGCTGTAGCTCCCCCCCCCCCCCGTCTGGATCCGCCCCTGGGGTATAGCATATTGCAGAATCGTGGTATAGAAAATTAGAGAGAGAGAAAGAGAGAGAGAGAGGGGGAGAGAAATGGGGTTTAACGTCCACTCGACACAAACTAGGTCATTTCGGGACTAACATGGTTTAATTTTATTTCAATAATTCGCTTGTGCGTAGGTGTCTTTAGCAGTTGGAGAAACCGCGGTGCCAGAAGGATACCCAGAAGGTTGAGAAGGCGCCCCTATAACCATGCCACAAACGCTCACACCAGGGCTCGAAACCACAGCCGCAAGCCAGAGGTGACCGGTCAGCTAGAGGTCGAAGCGCGGCACTCTAGTCCACTAGGCAACCCCAACCCTCCTTAGAGAGAGAGAGAGGGGGAGAGAGAGAGAGATGGGTTTTAACGCCCATTTGACACAAACCAGGTCATTTCGGGACTAACATATGGTTTAATTTTATTTCAATAATTCGCTTGCGCGTAGGGGTCTTTAGCAGTGGAGGAAACCGGAGCGCCCGGAGGAAACCCACGAAGTTGAGAAGGCGCCCTTATCTACATGCCACATACGTTCACACTAGGGATCGAGACCACAGCTGTAAGCCAGAGGTCACCGGCCAGCTAGAGGTCGAAGCGCGGCACTCTAGACCTCTAGGCCATCCCGACCCTCAAAAATTAGAGAGAGAGAGGGGGGGTGTTAACGTCCACTTGACACAAACTAGGTCATTTCGGGACTATTTGTATTTCAACAATTCGCTTGCACATAGGGCTCATTACCAGTGGAGAGAAACCGGGGGACCCGGTGTCAACTCACGAGGTTGGACAGGCCAACCTATCCTTTGTCACATACAACCGGGGAATCAAAACCACGCCACGTGCACACCATTCAGCCATCCAAACTCCCACAAAATAATGAATACCGAGACGTGTTGTATATGGGTAGAAATGAAATGGGGTTTAACGTTCTGCTTTTCCGACTGGGCTTTTGAAGACCGGCATACGCCATACAGTGTGCTATGGGGGACATTTTGCAGAGACAACGGCATTACGACCTACTCTTGTATCGAATTCCAACTGCCAAGGGGTCTATTACGTCGATTCCATGTACTTGGGACCTCGTTTTTTTCTTTTAGCACTATCCGACGACTATACGTTGTTGATTGCAAGTCCCTGTTTCCAAGCACAACTGACAAGGGGGAACCACCAAGGCAAAAAAACCCGATGAACATTTCGTGGAACTTAAGAATTGACTACGGGATCCCCAGGTTAGCGAGCCCAGGTCTTACTCACTGAGCCACCACGGATCCGTATATCGGTGATTGTCAGTTTACTGTAATAATGAAGATCAATTATTGATCGATATTCGTAAAGTTCGCCTTTCGGGTATTTTGTTTATGGAGATGGATTTATTACGTAATTTTCTATATAATTGCACGTTTTATTTGAATTTACCATCAGCCTTCAACTGCCGGACAAACGTAAGTAGCCCTTTAAGTTTTGCGCATATGAAATGAAATGGGGTTTAATGTCCTACTGTTCTCCTAGTGGCCCGAGTTTATAAAGCATTTTCAGACTTAAAGGGACAATAACATTCTTGCTGGCTTGGTAGCTCCAGAAAATAAATAATACCCTTCTTCTAAGTACGGTATTAGATGTTTAAGTGTCCTACCTGTTGTGTAAATTATCCATTACAATCTATTTTACTTGTCCAGAGTGTTCGAAAATATTTCAAAATCCAAGTAACATTTGAATAGTTTTACGTTAGACTTTTCAAATCAATTGGTTGAATTTTTCCAATTTTTTAAAATAGGTGTGTTAAGATGAAATTTATATCATCAATTAATTGGAATATTCTAAAATAATACAATTTGCTGACCAGAATGAAGATTGGGACATATTATTCAGTTACAACAAGAGTGTTATTGGGGCTTTAAGTTAAGAGTTTACCCAAAATAGTTCGCCTAATTTAACTAAAATGTAGCCATTTATAAAACTTTTGTTGTTTTAATGTATATCAAATTTTAATGCATCAATAAGAAGCTATGTGCACAGTTTTGTGTTTCTGAATCAAAGATAGCTTTGCAATTGAGCTCTGGACCTGGGCTAATGAGGATGGACATACGCCATACCGTGTGCAGTGAGGGCACCACGGCCTACTCTTATATCGAATTCCCACTGCCAAGGGATCTTTTACGTACAGGCCAATGTGTACCCGAGACCTCAGTTTTCGTCCTATCAGGACGACTACGGCTGTCCTTGTCAGGCCCTCTGTCCTGCACTTCAGACATATGAAGAACTCGACAGTCCCGACCTAGAACAGATTATATTCATTTGGATGGGGCGGAAATCCGAGGTTCCAGTTGAAATACGTGATTTTGATATGTATGCTCTAACACGGACATGATTTTATGACCTCAGTCTGCCACGAATTTCAATAAATCGAAATTTTGGCTGTCATTCTAATACAAATTTAGTACTCTGATCATCCCATGATGTCATACTTGCTGTGCTGTAGAGGGGGTTGTCAACGAAATTTAGGGAAAAGGCTACAGCATGTACAACACCACTGATTTATCGTTAGAGTCGATGGAGAAATTAATAGTGGTCTGCATCCGTTTTGGCCACTCTCACGGTTACAGTAGCGTCCCTTGTAATTCTGATGAATATTTTGGTATCGAATTAATAGACACTAACTTAGCAATTTGTGTCTTAACATGAGTTTGAAATGTAAATTGACAGAGGCATTATCATTTTCTAGAAAATGTTTTATTAATTTATATAAAAATCATATCCAAAATAGTAGGCTCGCCTGGTGTAAATGATTATTGAACAAAAGGCCAAACTTCATTGTGATAGATATGAAAATATCTTCCATTTTATCGTTAAATTTCTAAATCTAACGATGTTTAAATCCACTTAAATCTCGGCCGTGTTAACAGTTTATTATTTGAAGTAAATAAAAAGACCTTACATAATGCATCTTTAAAAGTATCAACGTTTAAACAGAGAGAGAGAGAAATGGGGTTTAACGTCCACTCAACACAAACTAGGTCATTTCGGGACTAACATATGGTTTCATTTTATTTCAATAATTCGCTTTCACGTAGGGGTCTTTAGCAGTGGGAGAAAACCGGAGTGTCCGGAGGAAAACCACGAGGTTGAGAAGGCGCCCCTATTTCCATGCCACATACGCTCACACCAGGGCTCGATCGATGCATTGGCCGAGAAATTTCATCTCGATTTTTCGGCGTGATTTCCCCTTGTCAGTGATGCAGAAGGAGGGCCTGACGGATAGGACGAAAAACCGAGGTCCCGTGTACACATTGGAGTGCACGTAAAAGATCCCTTGATATAAGAGTAGGCCCGGGCAAAATTTCCCTCATAGCACACTGCCCCGTCTTCCATTAGCCCAGGTTAGGTGCAAAAGAGTAGGACGGTAAACCCCATTTCATTTCATTTACCTATTTTTGATTCGCTCGCCTTTGTAAATCTTTGTCATGATTTTATTAATTTTATGAATTCTATTAAATTTGGTTGAATTTTATTTAATTGGATCCGTTAACTTTATTTTCTTCTTGGCAGGTGACAGCCTAGCAATTATGGGGTCGTTTTGTCTCGCCATTTTGGTGGCTGCCTATTTCGTTTCAGCACATGCTTGTAAGTGAATGATTTTCATTGTAAATACGCCATTCCAGTCGTCGTCATGTACCTGTTTACCTATTAAATATTTATTTCTTTAAACATCACGTCTATTCATTCAACATTGCAATCCTCCATTTAATGTTTAATCGTTGCTATGGTCATCCGCATGCGCCTAGTATTCATGTAGTCATCACGTACGTGTCTATTCATTCAACATTTTATTACTCGGTTTAATCGTTGCTATGGTCATGCGCGTGTGCCTATTATCCATTTAATCATATCCATTCAACATTTTATTCCTCCCTTTAAATCATTCAACATTTTATTTCTCCGTTGCTATGGTCATCCGCGTGCGCCTAGAGTTCATGTAGCCATCTGGTACGTGTCTACCCATGCAACATTTATTTTATTCCTCCGTTTTACTAATCCAACATTTTATTCCTCCGTTTATTCGTTCTTATCGTCATCCACGTGCACCTATAATGTAGGATAACGAAGTAAGCAGACACGTATCCCAACTAGTGTTATAGTTGGGCTCAGACTAGTAATTATTTGCCCAAAGACTTCGATGTTAAATGGCTGTCACATCACAGACTGTAGCTTTTTGCTCAACATTCCGTTACTTCCAATCTTTATAGTCACAGTGGGCACCACATTTGGCAATCTCCGCATCATAAAGTTGTAGGGGGTTGACCGTTTACATTTTTTGCTACGGGGATTTGAAGTTGACTGGGGTGAAAATCTCACTTCAGACACAATGATTACTCTACTGAAAGACACTTTACACCCCCCTATCCCCCCGCTGAAATATCATCAGTGTTACCGAAAAATGCTATGAAATTACAAGTTTGATCCCTTTTCTCCAATTCTAGACCAAAAGGTCAACTCAAAAATGCAGGAAAAGAGGAGAAAAAAATTAAAGGAAAAATTGTTTATTTATAACTCGCACTGCATTCGTCTTTGTCCCGTTATACAGGTCAGAAAAAAGAGAAAGGGTTTTAGACGAGTTATTTCCCCTGAATTTCATTAGAAAATCGCTTTTAGACCTCGCTGAACCCAATATGGATGTCAAGCGTGAATCCAAAATGGGAAGACAATTTAGGTACCACCACAAAATCACCAAAGTAGTGTCGACCATGAATTCAAAGGTACCAGTTGCTTTAGAGACAAATGAAATGAATCCTAATATCGTACTCCCCTGCGACGTTCTGAAAATAAACGGCTAATGACACGGGGAATATATTGAGGTTTAGCGTCTTATTATCATGTATTTGAAACTAACATATTATGTACAAAGACAAAGAAGTTTGCTTCGCCTACTACCCTTTAAATTCCATATATCATGGATGCTATAAAGTGCACATGACACAAAAAACAGTAACATGTATAATTTAAAATGTAAAATTCTAACTCCTCCGTTTCAGTTTACAAGCGACCAATACGTCCCGTTAATAATGGTAAATGAATTTTTTTATAGCTTCGCTAAGGCACAGAAGACCATTAAGGTCAACCAAGTGATACAAAAAAAATATATTTATTTGATTATCTCATAATTATGATATAACCGTGTCGTAATTACGAAATAACTATGTGGTAATTACGAAATAACTATGTGGTAATTTCGAGAAAATTAATCTATTTTGTTTCACCTAATGGTCTTCCGTACTAGGGATATCTTCCCATCAGAGAGAGAGAGAGAGAGAGAGAGAGAGAGGGAGGGAGGGAGGAGTGGGGGTAACGATACAAACTACGTCATTTTGAGACTAAGATATGGCTCAATTTTATTTGAACGATTCGCTTGCGGGCAGGGGTCTTTAGCAGTGGTAGGAATCAGAGAAAACCCACGTCTTCCAATCTGATATTTTAAGAGAAAAACAAAAACAGGAACCGAGTATCACGCCATGCCAACATTCCACAGTAAATATTCCCTTAACGGCCAATATTACTAATAGAGATTGCATTGGGGCCACTTAATTAGCCCTCGATATTAACTCTTTCTTCTCTGCAAATTAAATAATAAATCAATTTTTTAAAACAAAGATATTTGCAGTATATCTGAATTAAATTAATATTTCGTATTTAGTGTAAATGGGCACATAAAATAGTACGCGTAAAATGAGTAAAAAGTGCCAAATCTGTCCGAACCAGTTGGTATTACTACATCAAATCCAACTGCTTACCAATAAAGCAATATGGCGTCGAAAACGCATTAGGGTTTGACGTCACGC
Source organism: Patella caerulea (assembly GCA_036850965.1). Classification (NCBI taxonomy): domain Eukaryota; kingdom Metazoa; phylum Mollusca; class Gastropoda; family Patellidae; genus Patella; species Patella caerulea. The sequence continues at coordinate 12,215,186 of JAZGQO010000006.1, forward strand.
ATTACCTCATAAGTTAAGTCAATTTGTACAGTGGTAAAAGAAGGTCCTTAAACTGTGTTAAAAGCACTGTTAGATAAGTGTGCGATTTCCGCAACTATTTTGTGTCAAACATTCAACTGAATCCCCTTTGATTAAATGTGATCTGTCTTCTCTTTTCAGTTGTTAATGGCCCTGAATTTACAAACTTTAGTAAGTATGGATATCCTTGTTACTGGGGCGGGTTTATTGGCCCGCCTTCCTATGATGATACACCCCATGACCTGCCTACGTCTTTGATATTTACGATACGTGCATCAAAATGTAATTTAAACCCCCCATTTTACCATGGACCTTATGTCCATGATTTTACTTAATGCTGCACCCAGAGCCGGAATAGTGTGTGTGTGTGGGGGGGGGGGGGCATGGTCCCATTGTTAAAGAAGGGCCCCAAATAGTTCTAAGTAACATTTGTACCGCTTATAAATTTGTCATGTTAGGTAGCATCGGATAACCAGACGTCTATACGGAATTATATTGTTTTCTTATCCTTTCAGATCCAGTTGAAAAAAACGTCAATGGTAAGAAAAATATTAATGAAACAAGATTTCTTTCATCTACATTCAATGGAAATTGCAAATTGTAAAATTAAATTACGTATTTTGAACTGCTGACATATGCATTGTGCACCGTGAACATTGAAATAATATTGGCAACGTTATCCTTCCATGGACGTTTTAGCAGAGTCGAAAACTGTGGTTGATATTAAGTTAAAATAGCATTATGCAAGAGCAAAATCTGCTTATTACAGGTTTTTCTTTAAGCCTGAGATGTTATCTAAATAATCAATTAGACATTAATTAACATATCCAGACCATAATCAACTCTTTTCGTATAGATAGGAGGACAGAAACTGAAATTCGTCGAATAATCTCAATTGGATTGTATAGTCCAATTGACTATAGCAGTATTACATTACATTACATTACACAGAAGTATTACATTACGATCTAGCATTATTGCATTACACTATCTAGCAGTATTACATTGCAAAACCTAGCAATATTGAATTACAATACCTATCATTATTACATTACACACCAGTATTACATTGCAATTATCTAGCATTATTACATTACAATACCTAGTAGTATTACATCACATAGCAGTATTACATCAAATAGGTGTATTACATCGCATAGCAGTGTTACATTGCAATACCTATCAGTATTACATCACAAAGCAGTATTGCATTACAATACCTAGCAGTATTACATCACATAGCAGTATCACATAGATGTGTTACATCACATAGCAGTATTACATTACAATACCCAGCAGTATTAGATCACAATACGTAGCAGTGTTATATCACATAGCAGTATTACATTACAATACCTAGCAGTATTACATCACATAGCAGTATTACATCACATAGCAGTATTACATTACAATACCCAGCAGTATTAGATCACAATACCTAGCAGTATTAGATCACATAGCAGTATTAGGTCGCATAGAAGTATTACATCACATAGAAGTATTACATCACATAGAAGTATTACTTTACAATACCTTGCAAAATTGCATTACAATATCTATCAGCATTACAATACCTAGAATTATTACATTACATGGTAGTAATCTATTATATTTCACAGATTACGTAGCAGTATTACATAAAAGTATTACATAACATTTCACAGATTATATAGCAGTATTACATTCTGTTAAATTAAGTAACAGTGCAGTATCGTATAACATAACACTTTATCGCTTACATTAAATTGTAAATATCGTGTTTTGTCGCGTTAAGTTTATTTTATTAGATCGGGGTGCTGTCAATGTCTGATCGAGTTAAATATATTTTCTTAGATTGTGTTACTGTCAATGAATGATCGAGTTAAATTATTTTCTTAGATCGAGTTTCTGTCAATGTCTGAATGAGTTTATTTTTTTTTATTAGATCGGTTTACTGTCAATGTTGCACCTGGTCATACACATGGAAACGGTAAGAACTATTATATTGTACTGCACGTCCTGGAATGGGCGACTTCTCCAACTGCTAAAGACTCCTATTGAAATAATATTGAACCATTTAGTCCCGATATTACCGACTTTGTTCCGTGTAAGCTTTATACATCTTTAAAGGGGCTAAATCGCTAACATTTGGGACCTAGAATTTGACACAAGTGGGTGGTAACGCATATAATACTGTAATATGAATGTATATAAACTGATTAACATTCAGTGGCTTCCGTATTTACTCTAATTTCAAATCAGTTATGTTCGGCGAGTTAAGTTAATCGAATGCAAATTTCTAGTGTCTGATTATTCTAGTCTACATACGCCGTTTGGTTTGGTGCCATTTGTCTAGCCTCGAGCCTCATGTTACAACTGGGACTGAAACGCATTATGATTTAGCACCAGATAGGAAGAAAAATAAAGAAGATTAAAATTTTTGAAAAATATTAATAAGAAAAAAAAAAGCAAAATCAAAAATTTTGAAAAAATCACATAAGTAAGAAGGGCGTTCCTGTCCACATGTACCTATGGTCCAGAAAAGATTTTCCTTATACTAGATTTCCACTGTTGTGCGATGCGTAACGATATGATTGTCCCCATTGGGTTCACGATTTGGTACGTGCAGATACGTACGAATACGTTTCGATACGATCAAAACGACTGCTACGACTGATCTCAATATATGATACGACCTGATTACTCAATGATTACGGGAGTTGGATGGCCGAATGGTTAGCACGTGCGTGCTGAATCATAAGGCCTGTCATTGAGTCAACTGGCGTGGTTTCGAATCCCTGGTTGTAGACGCCAAGGAGAAATGTCGCCTTTCCAAACTTGTGGGTTTTCTCCGGGTCCTTTGCTTTCCCCCCACTGCTAAAGACCCCTACGCGAAAGCGAATTATGTGGCAGCCAATTCTATTTTTGAATTGTGAGATATCCTCTTATCGTCTTATAAAACAACTTTCCATCTTCAATGGAATTATCAGTGAAATGAAATTCGCCTGCGTGTATGTTATCGTTCGTGAGTTCAGTCAGTATAGAAAGACAACTCATGTTTGTCATGTTTGACTTCCCATATATACAAGAGTTAGTTACACATCTCCCGTAGCAATGATCTCTGTGTTACGATTATATTAAGAATGCATTTTACCAGTTCTATCACATATGTAATAAAGACTGACACCAATATTGTCCTTTAAGATCATTGTTTACCGAATATACGAAACGCAATTGATATCAGGTATTACAGTAGATTAGATTACATCCTGTTGGCTCCAGACAGGAGGTTATAAAATGGTGTATTCCAGGCTTCGTAATTTGGGTTGGTTTAGCCCCATTTAATCCATTTAGTTGTATAGATCCGCATTCATTTTTTCAGGTGCCGGAAAAGCGGTTTCTGAAGATGTAGCAAAACGACTGATCGAAGAACGACGTGGGGGAGCAGGTGGGCCTGGCGGACCAGGTGGGCCTGGTGGGCGATGGGGGCCAGGTGGTCGCGGTGAATTTGGATTTGAACAAGGCGGACGAGGAGGACGAGTTGGACGGAGAGGACAAGGTGGGCGGGGTGGACAAGATGGTCCTGATATTTTTTTCAAAGGTGGGCGTGGGGGGGCAGGTGGGCGAGGGGGGGCAGGTGGACCTGGTGGAGCAGGTGGGCCTGGTGGGCGACGGGGGCGAGGTGGTCGCGGTGAATTTGGAGTTGGTGGCCAAGGTGGGCGAGGAGGAGACGGTGGTCAAGGAGGACAAGGTGGGCGGGTTGGACAAGGTGGCCGCCGTAAATTTTTCCGTGGTGGACGTGGGGGAGCAGGTGGACCTGGTGGAGCAGGTGGGCCTGGTGGGCGAGGGGGGCTAGGTGGTCGCGGTGAATTTGGATTTGGTGGACAAGGTGGGCGAGGAGTCGACGGTGGTCAAGGAGGACAAGGTGGGCGGGTTGGACGAGGTGGTCGCCGTAATTCTTTCCGTGTTGGACGTGGGGGAGCAGGTGGGCCTGGTGGGCCAGGGGGGGCAGGTGGTCGCGGTGAATTTGGATTTGGTGGACAAGGTGGGCGAGGAGGAGACGGTGGTCAAGGAGGACAAGGTGGGCGGGTTGGACGAGGTGGCCGCCGTAATTCTTTCCATGGTGGACGTGGGGGAGCAGGTGGACCTGGGGGAGCAGGTGGACCTGGTGGAGCAGGTGGGCCAGGTGGTCGCGATGAATTTGGATTTGGTGGACAAGGCGGGCGAGGAGAAGACGATGGTCAAGGAGGACAAGGTGGGTGGGTTGGACAAGGTGGCCGCCGTAATTTTTTCCGTGATGGACGTGGGGGAGCAGGTGGACCTGGTGGGGCAGGTGGGCCTGGTGGGCGAGGGGGACCAGGTGATCTCGGTGAAATTGGATTTGGTGGGCGAGGAGGAAACGTTGGTCAAGGAGGACAAGGTGGGCGGGGAGGACGTGGTGGCCGTGGTCTATATGTAAGCGGTGGACGAGGTGGGTTCGGAAGACATCGGGGTCGTGGAGGCTTTGGAGGACCAAGTGGTAATCAAGACCATAGAGTGCACCTTGGAGGTTCGTAGAATTACGGCACCTTTAAGTGCCATTCGATTAAAAATGCAGTATCAATAATGTAAGATTTAGATAAATGGCTTCTATTTTTTAGTAAAAGTTCAAAAATAGATAATAAAAAAAGAATATATATGAAAATTTCAGTAAAATTACGATATTCTGAGGGGAGTTATCAATGTTTGAAGTTATAGCATAGCCTGTGTATTCTAACTTGACATTTGAGACTAAGCCTCGATTATTCATTTTTAAATTAATTCAATTATCAAATGACGACTGTGTTTCAATCCATTTAAATCTCGGCCATCCGTTTTAATAGAGCGTTGATTTGGTTGACAAGGGTTTGTCATATGAATAAATGTATATAACATTTGAGACCACAATAAATACCCGCTATGGGCGAATTTATCTCTTGCATAATGCATCGTAAAGATATTATTCCACTTAACGTCTAAAAATTGCCCGGCTGAACCCAACACTCGCACAAGAATCTTTAGTTCATATGTTTGATTATTTTATAATGGTTAGGGGTCTGTTATTGAGTCAAGTGACGTGGTTTCGTTTCCCCGCTTCTACCTGACAAGGAGTGGGGTCGCATGTGCAACCTCGTGGGTTTGCTCCTAGTTTTACGGATTCCTGCCACTGCTAAAGACACTTACGAATTAATGAAGTAAAAGTTAAATCGTGTGTGAGTCCCAAAATGACCTAGTTTGTGTCGAGTAGACGTTAAACCCCATTTCTTCTCTCTCCACCTCTTTATTTGAAACAATACCTAAAATTAATCGCAATTTGCCTTTATTATATTTATTCAGGTGTCCGCTGCCGTGAAGACAATGATGATTGTCGTAAGTACAGTTTCAGTCTTTACTATACTGGGATCTAGATGAGTTGTTATAATTGGTGTGTTCTGGATAATGTGATGGATTAGCAAATGGCACGGTCTGTTACGGCGAGCTTTGGGTGTTTTTTTGCACGGAACTGTGGGTGATCTACTAGATGTCGATTGGTTATCAAATGTCAGAGGTCATAGGGTCGAAAGCCGCTCGTATGACCTGTGACGCGACCTATCACTACAACCGAGCAGATCTTCATGTAGTGTAGGCCATCGAAAAAACAAAACGAAACGAAATATTGATCTGGATTTTAATCTGTTTGTCTCTTACTAGAACCGCCGAAACCTGTTGTGAAAGCGCAATATAAACTTAACCATGGTGTTTTTGTGCTATATAAATTCAGTGTTTTGGTTTTTTTTTCATTTTATTAGTGATCTTAATTTATATTTTAATATTTCAGGGAGGAGACATCATGGGTATGATTAAAACTGGTGAGTAGTTATTTTGAGTAAATTCGTAACAAAAACTAAGATACCGAGAATCTATTGAACATATATAATTGCGGGTCCGTAGCCACGTGGGGGGAGGGGAGCCAGAAAAAAACATTCCGTAGCTCCCCAAATTTTATGAGTTGGCTGGCTACGGGCCAGTATAATTGGTATGAGTAATAATCATACCCTGATACGGTCCATCATAATACATTATGTTTAGCGTGTGTCTTTTTACCGTTTAATACTGTTCATAGTGTAGTTATGTATATGTGTTTATATGTATATATAGATGTACGGAATATTTCCAAAAAATTCAGTTTAATTCTCGGTTCACAGTGGATCAATTTGACTGAAATTTTCATCAAATGGCCTTTACATTATCTAGTTTTTTTTAACATATTGCAAACTCATTATCTAATCTCCCATAATGTATCTTTAACTTATATCTGAGAATGGTTTGTCTACTCAAATGGATAGGTAGTCTTCCCGCTGGCGTGTACGTTAAAGATAGGTTGCCAGGCAACAACAGCTAAGTCGTCCGGGCAGTCAACAAGGATTGTCGCATATTGTTTCTTTTGTCAGTAAGGAGAACATTTACAACACATGATAATCTTATTACGAGTAATAGCCCATTAAGTAATTATCAGAAATGATTAGAATAGTTTTGATGGTTTGTCTCAAGGCCTTCGTCCACAAGATATTTCAAAGTGATCAAGTGCCATAACTCTGGCAGAAATTATCAGATATCACTGAAAATCAAATAGGATTCTTCGTCTCATGACCCTAAACACTGTGTACAAATTTAAAGTCAATCGGATATCAACTTTAGCCTTTAGAGCGTTCACAGGGTTTTTCAAAGTGATCAAGGCTCATAACTCTGGCAGTAGTTATCGGATATCGCTGAAAATAAATAGGCTATTTTGTATCATGACCGTAAATAGTGTGTATAAATTTAAAGTCAATCGGATATTCACTTTAGCCTCTAGCGCGTTCACAAGAAATGGTGGACGGACGGACGGACGCAATATACGACCACATTTCCATGTGGGCGTATAAAAAGCAGAGTAACTGGTAATGACGGTTCGAATTCCCTAAAAAAATAGGTTGAAACGCCACTGTCCGAGCAAAATGTCCTTTATATCCCTTTATCGCAGACTGCAGTTTCCATCTTGATGGAGAATAAGATACATTTTAACCCTTTTTTTTATTTTCTATCTGTGTATCCAAGTTTACAATATTCCAATGTTTGTTTCTTTTAGGATTTATCCAAAGACATCTTCTGTGTGAAATAGGAACTACTACGCAGCTATAAACTATAAATTGAATTTGATTAAATGATCTGTGTATCTGACGTTTTAAGTTTTTCTTGTTATTTTCTGGGTATTTTTTGTCGCTGTAAGTAACTAGCGCGAGTCTGTTTTAGCGGGTGGGGTGGGGGGCGCTGGTCGCCCGTATTCGTGCCTTGATACAGTATAAATTAACCAATGATTTTTAACATCGGGTGGTTTTAAATGAGAGAGAGAGGGGGGGGGGGGTGTAATATCCACTTGACGCAATCACAAACTATAAGGTCATTCCGGGGCTAATATATGTTTCAATTTTATTTCAATAATTCGTTAATTCTCTGGCGCGTAGGGGTCTTTAGCAGTGGCAGGAAACCGAATGACCCTGTTTTGCATTAGGCATAGGGTAGTTTGTTACAGTCCGGTAGATTTGGCCAAAAACAAAATGCGTATTTTGTAGTAGGCCTAAAGACATGGTGGTATACTGACCGATATCGCCGTTGTCCCTATTATACTGAATCACAATTCCTGTTAGAGCAGATTTCACTTTTTACCACCAGGATTCCAACTTGGAAACCAAGATGGCACATACATGTATATTAATTAAATTGTCAGTTACATAAAGAAGTTTCGTCAAAATCGGCACTCGGCAAACCTCGGAAGATTTCGGGAATCTAAACTCGGCTGTATGATGAATTCCGCCATATTGGAACTACTTTAAAAGTCCCGGATGAAACATGGCTGCGCCCATTCCAAACACAAGTTGGCGACCTATTATGCTAGCGACCTATTCGACCGATCCAGCTGTAAGATAATGACGAAATTACACTTCTATTCTGAGCTGAAGGAATGGATAAAAAATAATATATTCTACTTTCATTTGATAGACATAACGTTGGATTTTATTGGTTGATAAATAGAGACTGTTGTCTTTACTGTAAATAGGTTTCCAACGAACAGGTTGCAGCTCGATCGGTCGAATAGGTCGCTAGCCGAATAGGTTCCCAATTTGTGTAATAGCGTCAAGTTTTCCTGTTAAAGTAAACCGGTAGCCGCATCGCAAATGTATGGGCGTAGGTACATATCACTTACTGTCATACATCCGAGACTAGATGTAGTCTACGTAGTTTACGGAATCTGTCGAGATTAGCCGAGTGCAAAATCGGCTGTGACCCGTAGGCTCAAACTGATCCCGCAGTGAATATTCGCTTAGCCGCTACATTCGTAAGTAGCCTAATTCTCTGTGAAACAGGTTGCCGTAGGCTATTGTCCACAAACAAATTATGGACGGTCGGGTGGGTTTATACATTAAATTATTGTTTTCCCGTAGTATTCTATAGCATTCTATAAACTCCCACAAAATTCCATAGGGACCTATACTTTTTGTATTGACTTTTTCATAAGGCCGATCTTCGTTCAAGAGAGGTCGAGTGAAAGCAGCAATATGCGTGTGGAAAAGATAGCTTTTGCCTTATGATGGAATTCGAATGAATAAGCCGTAGGACCACTATATCCGGACAAATTTCTATCATAGCACACTGTACCGGGTCTTTGGTCGTTGGCTTCATTAGCCCGGACGTTAAACTCGATAAGCTAGAAATATATATATATATAGAGAGAGAGAGAGAAATGGGGTTAAAGGTCCACACAACACAAACTAGGTAATTTCGGGACTAACATGGTTTAATTTTATTTCAATAATTCGCTTGTGCGTAGGGGTCTTTAGCAGTGGGTGGAAACCGGAATTGCCCGGAGGAAACCCACGAGGTTGAGAAGGCGACCCTATCTCCATGCCACATACGCTCACACCAGGGCTCGAAACCACACCCGCAAGCCAGAGGTGACCGGCCAGCTAGAGGTCGAAGCCACTCTACTCCACTAGGCCATCCCAACCCCCTAGAAATATATAAATATTTATGGTTACCCGGGCAATCGATCGTCAATGCTTTCAAAGGGATGTAACTCCAAAATGTGTCAGAACAAAGTTATCTGTCCCTGTGTGGCGCAACCGGGCACCGGTAATGGAAACACCTTAGTGGGCACGCTTGGATAAATCAGAAAAAGGCGTGTTTGATTTAATTTGATCAAATAATGCTAACTAAACGGTGAAATCTGAGGTAATTATGATACGAAACATACCATATATATTACAAATACAACAAGTACTTTATTGCGAGGTCAAAGATATTTGAAAACAAAATGTTGATGGTTTCTGTTGCGGAATGCTGACTATTTTTTATGCTATGGTTGACAGATTGCATAGCAACACTGACTGAGGTCACGCCAGTCTATTTACCGGCGTGGTAAGGCAACTTTATATATTTATATTAGGTGAGCCAAGAAATCAATTTGCCTGTTTCATTTGAGAATGTGGTTATGACTGAATAAAATGTCCTGCTGTTGTTTAGGTCTACTACTATAGTCTAGTAGCCTGATACAGTAATGAATGGACATCATTATATTTATTTGTCACAGGTTACTCTTGCGCAACTTTATGTATACAGCTTGTAATCTTGCAGTACACTTATTATTACAGATATGCTAAAAATAGGAAACCCCAGGCCAAGATTTGGCACTACTCTACATTCACTAAAACAATTTGACCTAACATTAACATAGAAGTTAAGGCTATAGTCAGAATAGAATAATTAGCTTCAGTTTTGTTGAACTTCCAATCTCACCATGGTTTTGGGTATTTAAATTATATCTATATAATATTAGTTAAATCGAAAGACGAAGGATATGGCAATTTCTGAGGTAGTACGACATTTCGGTCCCGCGTCAACTTTGTTGAAAAAATTATAAACTCTGCATTGTGCGTGCAACTGAATTTCACCTATTATAACTTTCTGAAAAAAACATTCCTGTGTGCAAACTTAATATGATATGAGGGGATGTAATCATAACTACACTATGCCATAACAGCCAAAAACAGGTTTTATTGAATTTTAAAAGACTTTTGATGTTATTGATATTGAGTTTAAAAAAAGTATTAATAGCTATGGTACTTTAAATTCTCTCCCATATCTACTCTCTTCTTTCTATATCCTTTGAAATAATTGAATATATTATTGTATTAAACCTTACATGTTGACATTATCATTAGGGCACACTGACCATAATATTATGAAATATTTGATATACCCCAGTACATTATCTGAACTGTTAATTATTTAAGTTTCATTGATATCAGTCAGGAATACAATATCAAGTTATTTTGTTATGAATTATTACACTTTATTACAATTTAAACTGATAAAGAAATTAAATATACAGGGAAGTCATAAGGTAAACAGAAAAAATATAACATGTATACACTATTATGTTGATATCTTTGACTTAGCAACAAATAACTGTTATAAATGAACTGTTTCAATGGCATTTAATAAATGAACTGGAATACACAGTTCTATGGAATACAATTACTGTTATTAATGAAAACTCAAATAGATCAAATTCATCAGTTAATTATGTATATATACATAATGTGTATTAGTTACCCAGTTAAACTTGTAAGTAATCAGGCAGTAGTAATTAACTATGACTATTAAAATGATATATCATTGTACACCACTATTGTCCAGGTTTGTGTATTCAATAGTGATAGGTGTTATAAATAGCCACCCTTTTACACCAGTAGTGAAATGTTTTACAGTAAATTACACACCTGCTAATTAATGATTAATGTAATATCTTCCAACCATTTTCTATACATGCAGAAAAGTCTCTCTGAACTTTTGAAATAAAATGAAATGGGGTTAACGTCCTAGTGTTCGAAGACAGGCATACGCCATACAGTGTGCTATGACTACTATGAGGGACAATACAGCCAATTCTTATATCGAATTCCAACTGTCAAGGGATCTTATAGTCTTTTACATGTTCATGTACGCTTTTTTCCCCTCCGAACAACTAGACTGCTGTCTATGACCTCCAGTATACAAATCATTATGTTAGTGTTAGTATTTATTGACTTATTGACCATGGTTATTGTTACAGCAAGATAAGTGAATCAAAGTTACTTGTATATTTGGTCATAGATCAATTATCAATGATGATGGACAATTATCACACATAAACTGAGCAAAGTCTACTTTTGGTTTATCATTATTGGTTTAGCACCTGTGACACTCAGGTATCACTCAGGTCGGTCACACTAACATTTGATTTGAACAAAAGGTAGAGTAATTAACCAGCTTATTAATTATATTTATAGTACCGGTAGCTTCGTCTCTTTTACCATAATTAATATTTATTACAGTCATAGATGTGATTATTTTGAAATCAGATCTACATATTTAAATGAAATGTCATCAATATTCCGTGTTGCATAATGGCAGATAGCAGGTGTGTTAGGGTAATTAGAATTGGTAGCTTTGACTCAGTTTTTTTCTCGGACTCAGAACCGCAGGTAGGTCTATATTCATCCGTGTTATCACTTATAACGTGAAGCTTATAGTAGTTAAATAACTTTTCTTGCAGTAGAAAGTGGGTATCAGGTGATAAGTTTGGTTTATTATACTTAAATCATGAGCATATTTAAAGGTGTATAAATGGCTCTATTTTTGGGAATTTTCAAATAGACAAATGTGGTTCTAAAAGTATATATTTTAAAATATAATGTACATGTAATATGAATGTACATGTATGTGGGGTGATTTATATTCAAATTTTAAAAACAAAAATGTTGTAATTTCTAATCAGTTATTTTTGGTGAAATATGTGAACAGTTTATAGTCTTCTGTCTGCTTAAACCATATTTTTTATTTTCATTTTGTTGTTAGTATGTTAGTCCCGAAATGACTTTCAAGTGGACATTAAACGTCATTGCTCTCTGTTTTGCCAAAGAGATAAATAATCCATTTAAATACTAGTGTTAATAAGGCCATGAAGTTATTGATATTTCCTGAAAAATGAGGATGTAAAGTAGCTTTAACCTTAGAATGTCATTCAGATACAAATAAATTAAAGTAGCGAAGCCTCTAACTCAGTATCATTCAAAATCTTCGACATTGAAAACACATATTATTTGTCAATTTAAATCAACATTGCTGCTGTTATCTTACCGAAAACAGATGGGCTTCTGATATCCAATATTTAAGACAAAATAAACATTTTACAGCTCCATTTTTAAAAAAATTCATATTATAATAATTATATGCTTTGTCACCTATTAATTGTTTCAATTTCCAGGTCCTAAATATAAGCTCAACCATGTGGGTTTCCTCTGGGCACTCCGGTTTCCTCCCACTGCTAAAGACCCCTACGTGCAAGCGAATTATTGAAATAAAATTAAAAACCACATGTTGGTCCCTAAATGATCTAGTTTGTGTCAAGTGGACGTTAAACCCCATTTCCTTCCCTCCGAAATATATAGGCGATTTAGCTCCTTTAAATTGAGCAAAGGTTGTTTACGTTAGTCCTTATCAGACTAACATTGTGAGAATATAAAGTGTTGAATGAACAAGGAAGAATCGTTTTGGTCTGTTACACCCAACAACAATTTTCTATAAATTCACAAATCTTACAGTCTACTGGACAACCAAAACTAAATTTGCTTATTTCAAACAACAAGAGACTTTATTTTATGACTTTGTAAGATATTCAGATTTTTTTTTATGTGATTTATCCGGCTTGTACCGTAAACACACAAAGGTACGGTATGATAATATACTCTAATAAAGACACCTTGACATACATAAAGCTGTATAACTTGAATGGTGAGTTATTAACATGAACAAAAAGCATGTATGGTACATGTTATGGTTAAACACACTAGGCCTATAAATTATACAGGTTAACTTTAAATTAAAAATAATAATGTACATTATATTTTAAATATTACATTGTCCATACAGACCAGGGGCCTGTTTCACGAAATTTTAACTAATATAAAATCCAAATTTTATTAATTTTATTGGATAATATTCGATTGATTATAGTGCTTAACCAATCAAATTTGAAGTACATGTATCTACTAAAATTTTGATGTCATCTGTTCGAGAAACAGGGTCTAGGTATACTGTATGTACATTTGATAATAAATGTGCAAGCAAAGTGTACACAGATACATGCATCTACGCCTCATAGACCTATCCATTGAATTTTATATTACATGTCCATGGATCAGGCATGGAAATTGGAAATAATGGATATTGTTTTTATTTCAAACAGATTTTTAGGCATTGTTGGAAGTTATATCCAATATGTAATAAAACTACACAGAGAATTTGTGCCAGACAAATGACAGACATCAGAGGGGTTGTACCTGTACCACATGACAAAGCTTTAGATGTCTGACAGTGTCAACAGGCCTGCCAATAACCATTTTATTTTCCTTTTAACCTGACAAAATTGTCAACACTTGGTGTATCTACACAATAGATATCATTAAAAACACCTATAAAAGAAATCTGATATTGTCATTGACAGGACCTTTATTGCTAGGTTTGAGTGTCAGAAGAGATGAGATATTTTGTGTCGCGTGTATTAAAATAATTGTATCCGAGGAAAATGACTGGCACGTTGTTCCAGTTGGAGGAAATGTACGACCTGGAATCAGTGAATAAAATTTTTTTTTTTGACCAGCTGATGAAGATGCCATGTGCTTTTAAGGGTATTTGTCAAGGGGATACTTTTATCAGGGAATATGAATTTGAGAGTGGTTTTAATATCTTTACCAAAGGGAGTTGGCTGGCCTAGTGAGCTAACACATGCACATGAAATCACAAGGCCTGTTTTTGAGTCAAGTGATTTGGTACTGATTCCCTGCTTGAAGGTGACAGACGACGAATTGGGTCATCTGTCCAACTTGGGGGTTTTCTGGAATAATAAGACACATGTACATGTACATGTAGATAATAATAATAGATTTACATGTATAATGAAGAAATTTTCTTCACACTGTTCTTGTAACTGTTGATCCCTGCATTGGCTGAGAAAGTTCATCTAGATCTTCCAGCATGGTTCCCTTTGTCAGTGATGCATGACCCATGGCCTGACATGGACATCTGTCTAGTTGTTCGAATGGGACAAAGAAGAAGGCACGCACATAAAAGATCCCTTGATGGTTGGAATTTCGATATAAGAGTAGGCTGTAGTGCTGCTGTCCAGGCAAAATTTTCATCCTAGCACACTGTTTGGTGTATGTGCATCTTCATTAACCCGGTTCGGAGTAGGACATAAAATTTCATTTCAAGTTTCATGTAATTGTTGATATCGTTAATGATGATTTTTTAATTACATTTTTTTTCAGATTTAGATGAAAAAATAAAAAAAATAAAGTAAAAATGACAGGGACAAGTAGTGAAATGGGTATTAGTGAATTTTATGCTGGTCAGACATTATTGATAACTGGATGTACAGGGTTTATGGGCAAAGTTCTGTTAGAAAAACTTTTACGATCATGTCCAGAAATAGAAAGAATATATGTACTTATTAGATCTAAACGAGGTCAATCAGCAACAGAAAGATTGGAAAGTTTATTAAAATCAAAGGTAAGTTAACTGATTTCAAATTGTTTTCGAGATCGGTGTAGTCAGGACTTGCCAAGAGCAAATTAGTGACAAGAACTATGGCTACGTACACATTATTGCTTGTATTGAATGAAAAGGATACCCATTTCAGATGAGCACAGAAATTTATACATGACAGCCAATAGTAAAGACAGTCTTGCCACATGCAAAATAGTGAGCTTGATGTTTAAATTGGCAAATTCTGATTGTATGTGTATTTATATTTTGTTTCTTAATCACTTGAAATAGTACGCTGTATGCTCCTTACAGTGCACTGTCTCTCTAGTCTGGAGGTTGCATGTTCATCCATGCACTGGTGGAGAAAATAAATCAGGATTTTCTGGTGTCGTTTCCCCTTGGAAGTGGAGCATGATGGCGGGTCTGATAAGGACAGCTTTATACTAATTTATAGTCGTTCGATCGGATGAAAATATGAAGACCGCTGTATACATTGGTGTGCATGTTAAAGACCCCTTGGCAGTTGGAATTAAATATTACAGTAGACCATTGCACACTGTATTGCGGGGGGTTGGGATGGCCTAGTGGTCTAGAGTGCCGCGCTTTGACCTCTAGCTATCCGGTCACCTCTGGCTTGCGGCTGTGGTTTCGAGCCCTGGTGTGAGCGTATGTGGCATGGAGATAGGGGCCCTTCTCAACCTCGTGGGTTTCCTCCGGGCTCTCCAGTTTTCTCCCACTGCTAAAGATCCTTACGTGCAAGCTAATTATTGAAATAAATTTAAACCATATGTTAGTCCCAAAATGACCTGGTTTGTGTCGAGTGGACGTTAAACCTCATTTCTCTCTCTCTCACACTGTATGGCACACATATACATGTATGTCCTTCTTCATTATCCCAGTCGGAGCAGAAACGTTATTAATTTCATTTCATAATGTAGGCCTACATGTACATACTGTACAAGTAAACCGGACAAGGACGAAAAAATGGAAGATGTTAATCTCATTATCCCACTAGACCCCATCCTACCTAGACCAGACTTTTATCACCATTTAATGAATTTTGTTTATTTTTTTTTTAGTTATTCGATAAAGTACGAAATGAGACTATTAATATACAGAGTAAAATCGTGCCGGTATGTGGTGATATCGTGGAAGAGAAATTAGGTTTATCCGATGAAGATATTCAGATATTATCACAACAGGTTTCGGTGGTGTTTCATTCGGCAGCTACAGTCAAATTTGACGAAGAGCTTAGGTAGGCCTTTATATAGTTTTTATACGCCCACATTTTCATGTGGACGTATTATGTCGTCGCCCCTGTCCGTCCGGACGTCCGTCCGTCCGTCCGTCCGGACATCCGACCGTCCGTCCGTCCACAATTTGTTTGTGGACTCTCTACAGGTCACAATTCTTATCCGATTTTGACGAAACTTGAAATATAGGTTTATCCCCAAAAGTTCTCGGCTGCTTTCGATATTGGCATGTATCGGATCAAAACTTCATGGATTATGGCCCCTGATTGTACGAAAAATCACGTTTTTAGCTTGTGGACCCTATAGAGGTCACATTTTTGAACCGATTTTGATGAAACTTGACATGCATGTTTGTAACCCAAAGATCTTGGTTCCTTTCGATATTTGCGGCTTACGGAATGTAATTTCCTGAATTATGGCCCCTGATTGTCCGAAAAATCACCCTTTTTAGCTTGTGGTCCCTCTGGAGGTCACAATTATTATTCGATTTAAAAAACCGTTTGATTATATCACCGTTACACCCTAAGGAAGGTTGAGTTTCGAATTTCGGGAAAATCGGACGAAAATTGCCATACAAAATGGTCGCCGTTTGTACGCGAATACTGTTAAAAAATGGTATATCAAGGTTGTGGACCCTGTGGAGGTCACAATTTTGATTCGATTTTGATGAAACTTGAAATTCATGGTTATAACCCAAAGATCTTGCTTCCTTTCGATATTTGCGCATATCGGATCGTAACTTCCTGAATTATGGCCCCTGATTATACGCAAAATTGCCTTTTTTTTTTAGCTTGGAGGTCACAATTATTATTCGATTTAAAAAACCGTTTGATTATATTACCGTCACACCCTAAAGAAGGTTGAGTTCGAATTTCGGGAAAATCGGACGAAAATTGTCAAACAAAATGGCCGCCGTTTGTACGCGAATACTGTTAAAAAATGGTATATCAAGGTTGTGGACTCTGTGGAGGTCACAATTTTGATTCGATTTTGATGAAATTTGAAATTCATGGTTATAACCCAAAGATCTTGCTTCCTTTCGATATTTGCGCATATCGGATCGTAACTTCCTGAATTATGGCCCCTGATTATACGCAAAATCGCCCTTTTTGTAGCTTGGAGGTCACAATTATTATCCGATTTAAAAAAACGTTTGATTATATTACCGTTACCCCGTAAGGAAGGTTGAGTTCGAATTTCAGGAAAATCAGACCAAAATTGTCATACAAAATGGCTGCCGTTTGTACGCGAATACTGTTAAAAAATGGTATATCAAGGTTGTGGACCCTGTAAAGGTCACAATTTTAATTCGATTTTGATGAAACTTGAAATTCATGGTTATAACCCAAAGATCTTGGTTCTTTTCAATATTTGCGCATATCGGATCGTAACTTCCTGAATTATGGTCCCTGGTTATACGCAAAATCCCCCTTTCTTTAGCTTGTGGTCCCTCTGGAGGTCACAATTATTATCCAATTTAAAAAAACGTTTGATTATATCACCGTTGCACTGTAAGGAAGGTTGAGTTTGAATTTCAGGAAAATCGGACCAAAATTGACAGACAAAATGGCCGCCGTTTGTACGCGAATACTGTTAAAAAAATGATATATCATGGTTGTGGACCCTGTATAGGTCACAATTTTAATTTGATTTTGATGAGGAAGGTTGAGTTCTAATTTCGTGAAAATCGTACCAAAATTGCCGGACGAAATGGTCGCCGTTTGTACGCGAATAGTGTAAAAATATGGTATATCATGGTTGTGGACTCGCTACAGGTCACAATTCTTATCCGATTTTGATGAAAAGTCACATTTCTAGGTTGTGTACTGTCACACCATAGATGTAGGAAAAATCACTTTCGGTATTGCTTGTTCTCTGTCTATCTCTCGAAAATGTGGGCGTATCCTGCCTGGCAGTGCCAGCCTATCTTTTTAGCTTATGGTCCCTCTGGGGTCAGAATTATTATCCCATTTAAAAAAACGTTTGATTATATCACCGTTACATCGTAATGAAGGTTGAGGTCGAATTTCGTGAAAATCGGACTAAAATTGACAGCTTTTCTTGTCAGGCCATCCATCCTTCATCACGAACAAGGGGAAACCACGCTAGAAAATCTAGATGAACTTTGTCACCCAATGCAGGGATCAAACACCAAACCTCAAGGCAACCAAGCCAGCATCTTACCCACTTAGCAACATGATCCCCAGTCGAATTTGAAACCTACTGAACCTTTATAACCCAAATATCTTAATCCATTTCAATATTTGCACATATCAAATTCTAACTTAATGATGTAGGAAAAATCACTTTCGGTATTGTTGGTTCTCTATCCATCTCTCGAAAATGTGGGCGTATCCTGCCTGGCAGTGCCAGCCTATCTTTTCAAAATACAATGTTTAACAAAATTTGTATTATTTTCAAAGGTAATAGTTGAAAACACTAAATTCTGGAGAATAGATACGTGTATGAAGAGTCCAGGGGAAAAACGATCTAAGTCACATTTTTGTCTTTCTCCGTAAGATGTAAAACAGACTTTTGGACGAGAAGTCTTAACGCAAACAGAACGAAGATTGGGTTTAATATGAACCATAATTACCATGGGGGGGTTGGGTTGGCCTAGTGGTCTAGAGTGCCACGCTTCGTCCTCTGGCTTGCGGCTGTGGTTTCGAGCCCTGGTGTGAGCGTATGTGGCATGGAGATAGGGGTGCCTTCTCAATCTCATGGGTTTCCTCCGGGCACTCCGGTTTCCTCCCACTGCTAAAGACCCATACACGCAAGCGAATTATTGAAATAAAATTAAACCATATGTTAGTCCCAAAATGACCTAGTTTGTGCTGAGTGGACGTTAAACCCCATTTCTCTCTCTTACATCGGTTACAAATTAGGTCAATAAACCAGTTCTGAATAGTGCCTACCGTTCTGATTTTTTTTTTTATATATACACATTCTGACAAAGTTTAATTTTAAAAATATTGTCGTTTTTATTGAAGGCTATATCATAATCTTGCTTTTTTATTTTAAAGCGCTTTCAAGTATGGTGGTCACGTGACAAGTGTATCTCGTGTCTATCATTGGCGAATGAATAAAACCTTTTGCAAGTTACGTGACTAGTTTTGGGATAGATTAAGCTACAAATTGTGTTATGGAGAAATGCCATGGTGCCGTATCAGCTTATTTTACGTATGTTATTCTCTGATACTGATTGTAGTAGAAAAATGCTAATATTTTAGATCGACTTATGAAACAGGAACGTCGTGTTTCATCGAATGAAGGAAGACAGTAATTTATTCCGAAATATTACTGACGTACATGTAACTTCAAATATGGTATATGAATTAAATATGAACAATTTTTTTCAAAAGGTGTAATTAACCCATTCCTACGGGACCTCACTTGCCGTTTCGTTTTAAAATGGATTAAGATGGTCTGATGCTTACACATCACAAACAAACGTCTTGAAACGTAGTTTGGGATTATTTTTGGCATAATTTGTGATGTCACCATATTGCAATGCGTATCGGTTTGCCATATCGTCAATATGTATCGTATCGAAAATGAACTGTATCGACACAGCCCTAGCAATGAATTTGGACAGGACCGACCAAAGGATGGATAGAATAGATGGAGCTCATTGCAATATTCCTCTCGAATTTCTTTCACTACTTTCAGCACCTAATAATAAAACTACGTATAGAACAGTTAAATATTTTTTGGTGAAATCTAAGTTTTTATACCAAAAGAGTACATGGAGTCAGCCATATACATGTATTACGGTCATGACTGCTTGTCGTGAAACCCATTTATCTGTCAATTAAAACACTCTGTAAAACTAGATGGTTTAATCTTAGCTGGGGGTTGGATGGCCGAATGGTTAGCACATGCGCGTTGTATTTATATACATGCCGTTGTTTCGATACCCTGGTTGTATGTGACAACGAATTGGGTCACCTGTCCAACCTCGTGAGTTTTCTCTTGTTTCCCCCATTGCTAAAGACCCTTACGCACAAGCCATAACATTGAACCATCTGTTAGTCCCAAAATTACCTAGTTTGTGTCATTGGAGGTTAAACCCCATTTCCCTCTCTCTATCTCTCTACTCACAGCGTGAATACTAATAGATAGTAAATGACTGTAAAATATTTATTCAGAAAAATCTGACATTGGTGGTCTTCGACCTTGTTTTACTTTTTAATCTTGTAGAAGATAAGATAGGAAAATCAAATAGACCGATATGATGTATTCTTCCTAACTACTTTAACATGTCGATAATTCATGTCATTGACACAATATTAACTTTAATTGATAGTTTAAAATCCTAACATGGTATTATTCTATTATTAACTTTTTAATAGTCTAATATCCTAACATGGTATTATTTTATTAATAGCTTTTTAATGGTCTAAAATCATATCATCATACATGTATTATTATTAGCTTTAATTAGTCATACCATCATATTATTCAATTATTAGATTTAATGCTAATAGTCTAAAGTCATACCATCATATTATATATTCTATTGTTAGTTTTAATGGTCTTAAATCATAACATGGTATTATTCAATTATTCGCTTTAATTAATAGTCTAAAATCCTACCATCATATTATTCCATTAAAGTTACATTATGGGAGATAAGATAAAGAGATGGCAGTTCTCACTATAATAGTTTAAAACTAGATAGTGTAAAGATAATTTGTTGAAAATTTCATTCAAATTGATCCACTATTAGCCGAAAAAAAAGCGTTTGATATATCATTATCAAATCATTAATATAAACAGCATAGTCTCGATTATCCACTTGATCGATTTAATTATCAACGGCCATTAAGCGGCATATATAAGAATTTAATCCGCCAACATCGAAGGCTAGCCTTGACATCAAGAGTTTATTATGGTCTGGATATGTTAATTAATGTATAATTGATTATTTAGATAACATCTCAGGCCTAAAGAAAGAGCAGATTTTGCTCTTGCATAATGCTATTTTAATAGCTTTGAATAGTCTAAAATCATATGAGACTGTTAAAATCCTGGATGTTCCCTTTAAATTGAAATATTGCAAGTTTATACAAAATAGACAAAAAGAGTAAATTCTGATATCAATCCGAGAGAATTTTCTATTGTAGTTAAGACAACTACACCACCGCAACTTCCCATTGTGAACTCTACTAAGTCGCTTGTGGGAAATACTGAAAAATTCATCGTTAATTTACTTTGTGAACTTAACTTGGTCGCTTCTGGGAAAGGTGGCGGGTAACAACTACTGAAATTTACTGTCCCAATACTAAAAATTTCTACAATACCAAAACATTTCATACCCTAATTTAGTTGGATGTCTTATTCTCCTTTATTACACCCTTTGAGCCCAAGGTTGGAAAACGCGGTTCTCAAACAATGTCAAGATTTTGTAATCTACTGTAATTGGTCCCTTTCATCAACGACAATAAAAACCTCTTTAATCAATGATGGTATGAAATCAGTGATTCAAATTTTAAAACTTAATTTTAATTGCTGACAAAGAGAAATTCTAGTATAAGATTACATGTAGCTAATCTGACATAAAAGATTAGCTAAACATGAATTATTTTAGACACTGTTCTAAAATATGGTCCTAAATACATGTTAGCGTGGTCAGTTGTTGTATATATATATTAAGTTTAGATACATGTTGGTGTGATCAGTTGTTGTATATTATGTTTAGGTACATGATAATGTTAGTGTGATCAATTCGTTGCTTGTCTGGCGAACTGACGAATCTGAAATATTTAAGTATTGAGAATTATGCGTTTGAAATTTGCGCCCTGTCGTTATCTCTATGTCCATTCAGTAATAACGTTATATGTAAATGGCGTCATGTTTCCTAATGTATATGTATGAAATATTAAATCATAAATAAATGTTAATATTTGATGGCTACAGAGATAACAACAGAGCGCAAATTTCAAACGCGAAATTCTCAATACTTAAATATTTCAGATTCGCCAGTTCGCCAGCAAAGCAACGAATTGTCCTGTTTTAAGTTTTAGGTACATGATAGGGAGATCCTGTGAATGGCGACCGACCTGAAATCAATCCTACTGACACAGTTTTTAATGTAACTGTTTTCTAGTTATCTAATCTCCCCTTTTATCAACAAGTGTCAATGATTTATATATGCACTCTTTATATTAATTAGGGTATGGTCAGATCATCAATACAAAAATATCCCTCCAAATATACCTGATGTGTCAAGTGTACATGTATAATTTGTGAAAGGATAACTGGGCTGCATGTCCATGTAAATGATTTTTCCCAAACATCACATTTCAAGGTTCTATTCTACATATACCCACTCCTATTTAGTCTAAGTATTTTAAAAAATAACAATGAATCATGCAGTTCTTCGGACATAAATAGATTTCATATAAATAATAACATGAAAATACACATGGGGTTATACGCATTATTGCCCAGCGGCCGGTTGCTCAAAGCTCTGTTAACTTTTAACGATCCGTTAACATGGAGTAAATGGAACGTTAACTTAACGGAGAGATAGGTTGTTGCTGGAAGTTCTGTTAACTTAAACGGATAATGAAATTGACTTTCCAGCAACAGAAATTTAACGGACCGTTACCAAACGACGCATGAAAGATAACGATCCGTTAGTTTAACGGATCGTTAAAATAACTTAGTTTTGAGCAACCGGCCCCAGGAGTTCGATCCTGGTGTTGGTCCAGAGAGTTCTTCCGGAGTTGTTAGTCTGCTTTTCCCTCATCAATGGTTCACGAAGGGTCTCTAGTCATTCATATGGTATAAAAAATCGAGGTCTTGTGAATACATGTTTCCCAAAGGCAGAACATCAAAGTCAGAAATCGAAATAAAAGTAGACCATTACAATACCATTGTGGATGCCCATCTTACTTCAAAGCCTGATTTGGGATTGAAGGAGCTGCATTGGTATCAGAAATTCTACAGAACCTTCAACCTGAGTTTCAATCTGTAAGATACCAGTAATAGTTAATTACTGCTTGTATATAAACTTGTAGCCTATCCAGCTTTAATGCTTGACGTGCATACAGCAAGTTTAAGATGTACATGTATCACGATCAAATAAGATGATTTTGTTTGTTTGTTTGTTCTGGAGTTTTACGTACACTTTCATTAAGGATGATATCGTGGACAGGTGTTTCCTAAGAAACTTGCCGGAGGAAGACACAGAAATAGGCTTCATCCAGCTTATTGGATACGACACAATGTTCTTTGCAGGAAAGCGCCCAAAGTGAATTTCATTTAAAGGAAAAACTCTGAAAGTAAAACGTAAGCCCTGTTCAATTATAGTATAGTCTATTTACAGTGGGTTTCGAGGAAATAAACTTGTGAAAATGCTTTGATCATCAATATTTACTGAAATAAAATTTATTGATTTAAAGTTACATTATGTAAGATTTAGATAAAGAGCTAGCCATTCTTGCTATATAAGTTTGAAAGTAGATAATGTAAAATGAATAATTTGAAAATTCCATTCAAATTACTCTATTGCAGCGAAAAGATATTATTAGCCTTTGAAGGTTTAACAGGCGTGTGCAATAATTTCAACCACCATACTGGTTGATCGAAGCTATGTCTCGTTCCTCCATATTTGATTAAATCAAAGTATCCCTGAACCGTTTCAATCTATTTAACATCAGAGAAATCTGATGCCATCGAGAGATGATTAAGGTCTGAATCAGTTAATTAATGTCTAATCAATACTTTAGAAAAAATTTTAGGCCTAAAAAAAGACCGGCAATAGGCAGATTTAGCTCTTGTATAATATATGTGTTTAAGTTTGTTGGGTTTTTTTGTTATAATCTGATTCTAGTTTTGGAACGTTGAGTATAATTGAAAATGCTGTGGGCAATAATTGTGTATTTATATACAGATGTTGCATAAAATATAATAATAATCACACCATGTTGACAGCAGATGGTGGCTTTAATTTGATAATGATTCCATAAAAATGCATACATAATATGTGCATGTAATTGCACCTTCAAAAGATTTACTTTGAAAAAAGTGGATTGTTTGATGTGATAATATTATTTTAGTAACTCATATTGAAATGTGCTTGTCTCTCCTTCCAGCCTGGTTTTGTTTCTGGAACATATTTAATAAAGCATTTGAACTATTTTTATGAAACTGTGTACACACATCGACCCATCAATTAGACATTCTGCATTCAAGAAACCTTTATAAAACTTCAGAGACACCTTAACATCATATTTAGGATGAGAGTTGGTTAATTATAAATTACTCAGTTTGAAACAAATAGGATTTTGTCTACTACATGTACAATGTACATGTTTAACTAGGTGGAATACATGTAATTGAGCTGCCTGCTACTATTTGCTATACGCGAGGAGAAGGGAGATCAGCACACACTCTCTGAAGGAAGGGCGTTGGATTGCCGAATGGTTGTATTATATTCATAAGATCAGTCATTGAGTCAGCTGGCGTGGTTTCGATTTTCAAATTGTACGTGACAAGGAGTCCAACCTCGTGGGTTTTCACCAAAATTTAATGGAGGCCATGGTGGCTCAGTGAGTAGGATGTTGGCTCGATAACTTGGAGGTTGTGTGTGTGATCCTCGAGTTGGTTGAAAAAATTAATCAGAATTTTCCGGCATTGTTTCTCCTTGTCACTGGCGTAGCAATTGAGAGTCTGGCAAGGGAGAACATGTAGTCATTCGGATGGAACTATAAATTTGGGTCATGTGTACACATTGGTGTGCAAGTAAAAGAACATTTAGCAGTTTGAATTCTATATAAGAGTAGACAAGTTGGACCAGAACAGTAGGACATTAAATCTTATTCCATTTTTTGATAAATGTATTTGTCTTTTTTCAGATTATCCCTTCAAATGAATGTTATAGGTGTAAAAAGTTTAATAGAATTATGTCATAAATTTAAGAAATTAAAAGTAAGTAACTATACAGTTGTATATATTGAATATATACGATATGTTAGTCTCAAAATTGGCCAATTTGTATCAACATTGATGTTCTTATTTGAACAGGCACACAAATCACATGCCAGAATACTTTTGAGTGCCATTTGTAATGAAGCAACTCAATGAAAGAGGTTAAGCATAAGGAGATTATACTGATGAATAACCAGACACCAAGACTGCCATTCAATCTGAACATAACTGATTAGTAATTACAGTAAAAACCAATCGATTGAATGTAAATCAGTTTATATATACATTCATATTACATTATTATACACCTTGTGACCCAGTTTGTCAATTTCTAGGCCCCAAATGTTATATAAACTGATTTACATTCAATCGTTCGGTTTAAATTTAGTAAAACAAAATAAAATATCAATGGTACATGTAGATAAAGGATGTGTTAGTACACTTGAAAGGCCCCAGGGGGTTGGGATGGCCTAGTGGTCTAGAGTGCCGCGCTTCGACCTCTAGCTGGCCGGTCACCTCTGGCTTGCGGCTGTGGTTTCGAGTCCTGGTGTGAGCGTATGTGGCATGGAGATAGGGGTGCCATCTCAACCTCGTGGGTTTCCTCCGGGCACTCAGGTTTCCTCCCACTGCTAAAGGCCCCTACGCGCAAGCGAATTATTGAAATAAAATAAAACCATGTATTAGTCCCGAAATGACCTAGTATGTGTTGAGTGGACTTAAACCTTATTTCTCTCTCTCTCTTGAAAGGCCCCATCTCTCTCTCTCTCTCTCTCTCTCTTTCTCTCTCTCCTTGTTAAAGATATAATTATATTTTTTCAGGCTTTAATCCATGTATCAACTGCTTACGCAAACTGTGATAAAAATGTTATAGAAGAAAAAGTTTACGATCCACCATTAAACCCAAACCGACTAATTGATGCTGCCGAGTAAGATATTATCAAATATTACATGTATATCATGTTTTCCATAGTGCTAAAACAGCGCTTTATTAGGTGGGGGAATCACCGTCGCTAAGTGGGTAAAACGCTGACTCATTAACCTGGAGGGGAGGTTGGGTTTTCAATCCCTGGTGTGGTTTCCCCCTTGTCAATGATGCAGGACGGACAGCTGTCGAGTCATTCGAATGGTATAAAAAACCGAGGTCATGTGTCATATTGTGTGCACGTAAATGATCCCTTGATCGTTTAAATTCAATATAAGGGTAGCCCACTGTTTGGCGTATGCCCATCTTTATTAGCCCAGTTCGGAGCAAAACCGTAGGACGTTAAAACCCATTTCATTTCTTTATTAGCTAGTATCAGGTCGACCTGGTGGTATCCATAGTCCTGCAGGTACAGCACTTTATGATATAGTAGGAGGACCATTGATTTGTATCCATAGCCCAATACAGCTTTCAGGCAGTATGGCATTGCTCATTAAGATCCATAGCTCTTTTTATAGTAGGATGTCACCCTTTTAAGACTAATGGAGCAAGATGATAAAAAAAAAACTGTTGAAATTTTCGCCTCAATTTTTGACTTATTAATGGATCAACAGGAATATACAAATGTATACATATGTCTAAAACCAATGTAGTTCTTGTATGTATTGGTGTCAATCATTATCACATACAGTATGTGATAGAACTGGTTAAACACGTTCCAAATATAACTATAACACAGTAATTGCTACAGTAGATGCAAACTCTTCTGGCTTAAAATTGTGGGTTGTATCACCCATGAAATATTTTTTTTTGATATTTAATATGAATTAATGTTCTGTATTTTTGTATAGATGGATGGATAATGACGCTATGAATTCATTGACAGTTAAACTACTGGGGAACCGACCTAACACCTATACATATACAAAAGCTATGGCTGAGTATCTCATCTTACAGGAATGTGGTGATCTACCTGTAGCTATTGTTAGACCTTCTATAGTTGGTTCTTCTTGGAAGGAACCATTTCCTGTAAGTATTAACACGTTCTAATCTATTGTTTGTTCTTCTTGGAAGAAGGGGGGTTGTCATAGCTCTGTCATTGAGTCAGCTGGCGTGGTTTTGATTCCTCGGTTGTACATGACAAGGAGTAGAGCTGCCCGTCTAACCTCATTAGTTTTCTTCTATTCTTGTTTCCTCTCACTGCTAAAGACCCATATGTTCAAGCGAATTATTGAAATAAAATTGAACCATATATTAGTCCCAAAAAGACCTAGTTTTGTGTTGTGGATGTTAAACCCCATTTCTCTCTCTCTCACTCTTTTGAATTTGATTGAAGAGCAGGCTGTTAAAAATATCATCCCCAAAAATATGTGTTGAATAAAAGACTTATAAATATCCATATGACAGGGTTCGTTAAATAATCATAATGAACCAATTGAATTGATATTAGTAATTAATTAACTGCATGTATTTATGATTAATTGTTTTTATATTTCAGGGTTGGGTCGATAATTACAATGGTCCAACAGGATTACTGGTAGCTGTAAGTATCAAATATAATTATCTGTTTATTGTCCCCCGCTTCACGAAGCAAAGTTATTGTGTCCCAAAAAGTGTGACGGACAAACAGACAGCAACCCATTTCAGCAGTGGACTGTTGAAATGGGTCCGTCTGTCCGTCACACTTTTTGGGGACACAATCACTTTGATTTTAATTGAGTTAGAATGTTCAAACTTGGTGTATGCATGCATTACGTGAATGTCTTGATGGAGTTCAAAGATGAACATTTTCGGCTTAGGATAGGCAGAGATAATCAATTTGATTGGTTAATGCTTTGGAACAGCATAACTTCAGTTCTTATTAAGTTAGAGGGGAGTCAAAGGGGCGAAGTGGATAAGGCGCAGGGTCGCTAGCCTGGAGCTCGGGTGTTCGATCCCTGCATTGGCCAAGAAAGTTCTTCCAGGTTGTCCGGCCTAATTCCCCCTTGTCCACTGAGTCAGCTGGCGTGGTTTTGATTCCTTGTTTGTATGTGACAAGGAGTAGGGAAGCCTATTCAACCTCAAGATTTTTTTCTGGGTCCTCTGGTTTCCATCCACTCTTAAAGACCCCACCCCACCCCCACCACCACCAACTGCAAGCGAATTATTGAAATAAAATTGAACCATATGTTAGTCCGGAAACCCCATTCCTCTCTCTCTCTCTCTCTCTCTCTCTCACTCTGTAATATTTTGACAATGTCTATATGTTTATTATTATAGATTGGTAAAGGTGTATTGCGGTGCATGATGGGTAATTTTAATGGTACTGCCGATATTTTACCTGTTGATATAGCAACTAACTTAATGATAACAGTTGGCTGGCATACAGCAGTAAATAAGTAAGTTCTAATATAATGTTCGCCTGTCTAACATCGCGGTTGTTGTCTGGGTCCTCCCATGGCTAAATAACCCTTACACACAACCAAGTTATTGAATAAAATTTAACCATGTTAGTCCGGTTTCCTCCAATCTGATTAAAACACAGATACAATTTCGTTTCGTTTTTTATAGTTCAAAATTTCATTTTTTCTTGTCTTTACTACACTTGGATCTGGAAGACTTGTTATTTAATTCGTGTTCTGACTTAAATGAGGGGTCAGCCAATCAAATGGTCTGTCGAATCGACCTTTTCATGCGCGGAACTGTGAGTAGATATTACCAGCCAACGACGTCTATACTATAAACACCAGCGGATAGAAGTCATAACAAAACAAAAGTAGATTTGGAAAAGCGTGGCGGTCGCTAATTGGTTAATCGAATGACTGACGTTATCGGGTCAAATGGCCCGTGCTTGATACCTGACGTCATAGAACGTGAGCTCCTACTATAACTACATGAGTGTAGGCCATCGAAAGTATAAAAAACGAAACGAAATATAGATCTATATTTTAATTAGATTGGGTTTCCTCCAACTGCTAAAGACCCCTACATGCCAAGGGAATTTTTGAAATAAAATAGAACCATAATATGTTAGGGCCGAAATGACCTAGTTTCTCTCTCGCAGTTATTATCAGGGGTCAAACATTTGCATTTCATATCATTAGGTCTAAAGCGGGGATTGAATGGCCGAATGGTTAACACATGCACGTTTCATCATATACATTCATATTACATTGTTGGGTTGGATGACCAAATGGGTATTAGTATGTGCAAGATGTATCAAAGGTCTGCCATTGAGTCCAGTCGCATTGTTTTGATTTACAGCTTGTACATGACAAGGAGTAGGGTCGCCTGTCCAACTGGATGAGGTTTCTCTGGGTCCTTCGGTTTCCTCCCACTGCTAAAGACCCCTACACACAAGCGAATTAATGCAATAAAATTAATACGTTGCTCCTGCTAAATTATTGAAATAAAATTATACAACATGGCATAATAATTTAATGATACTATTTAGAGGTGTTCATTTTAAATTAATATTTTGTGGATTTTTTTTTTAACAGACCCAAAAAATTAATGGTTTATAACAATACAACAGGACAACTGAACAAATTTACATGGGGACAAATGGGTAAGTAAATAATTATATTCTCTCCGGTTTTGCGGCTGTGGTTTCGAGCCCTGGTGTGAGCGTATGTGGCATGGAGATAGGGCACCTTCTCAACCTTGTGAGTTTCCTCTGGGTACTCCGGTTTCCTCCCACTGCTAAAGACCCCTACGCGCAAGCGAAATATTGAAATAAAATGAAACCATGTTAGTCCCAAAATGACTTGGTTTGTGTCGAGTGGATGTTAAACCCCATTTCTCTCTCTCTCTCTCTTTCTCTCTCTCTCTCTCTCTCTCTCTCGGATTTTATTCATTATGACTGATCCCTTTCATTGATTGATGGTAGACCACTAGCCTTTAATCAGAGAGTCCCAGGTATGGCTTGATAAGAACGTTGAATCAGGATTTTGAAACCTATTATCATTTGTCTGGAGTTGTGTCTGCGATGTCCTGAAGGAAAGTAAGTGTGCCACCCATCACTAAGGACCATGTATCATTCCGATTTGATGAAAAAGGGAAAGAAACCATGGTTACCATGTAGAATCTAATACAATATATCCAGTTAATAGATTGCTTTTAAATGCCGACTGCCACCCCAAACCTAGTTCCCATTTTATTGTCCACCAAAATTTGTTGATAGGCCTATATTAAATTTGATTGAATCCAAGACATTATCTGGGAGCTAGAGTAGCTAAGTTGGTAAGACGCCTTGAAGACGGGTGGTTGATCCCTGCATTGGCAGAGAAAGTTCATCCAGATTTTCCAGCGTGGTCCACCCTTGTCAGTTATCCAGGGGATGTTAACAAGGACAGCTGTCTAGTTGTTTGGATGGGAGGGAAAAACTGAGGTCCTCTGTACACATTGTCGTACATGTAAAAGATCCCTTGGCAGTTCAAGACATTATAACAAGTTAATAATCATTCTCCGAGTACATATTAGTGAGAAATTTGATGTTATAAGAGACAAATGCAAATTTTATATTGTTACTTTAAGTTATCATGAAGATGATGTCTATACTATTTTTGTTGTCAATTTTTCAGAACGGTTTTCCTACGAATATTTTATGAAGAATCCTATTGATGAGATAGCTAGAGTCCCTAATCCAAGATTTACCAAATATTTGTAAGTATTATTTTTGTATCTCCAAGGCATAACACTGTTACATTAGCGCTAATAGTAGTAAAAACCACATTAAAAGATATACAATAATTTAAGACTTCTATTTGCTGGTAATAAAGTGGTTCTAGGGGTTGGGTGGTTGTATATATGTAACAACAAGTAGAGTAGCCTGTCCAACCTAGTGGGGGGGTCACGGTGGCTAAGTGGATAAGGCGCTGGTTAGCTAGCCTGGAGGTCGGATGTTTGATCCCTGCATTGAGCGAGAAAGTTCTTCTCGATTTTCCGGTGTGATTTCCGGCGTGATGCAGAAGGAGGGTCTGACAAGAACAGCTGCCTAATCGTTCGGATGGGATGAAAAACCGAGGTCCCGTGTACACATTGGAGTGCACGTAAAAGCTCCCTTGGTAGTTGGAATTTGATATAAGAGTAGGCTGTAGCGTTGCTGCCCGGGGAAAATTTCCTTCATAGCACACTGTATGGCGTATGCAAGTCTTCCATTAGCCCAGGTTAGGTGCAAAAGAGTAGGACGTTAAACCCCATTTCATTTCATTTCCCAATCTAATTAAAATATAGATCTATGTTTCGTTTCGTTTTTTATACTTTCGATGGCCTACACTCATGTAGATCTAACAAGTTATAGTGGGAGCTCACGTTCTATGACGTCGGGTATCAAGCACGGGACATTTGACCCGATAACGTCAGTCATTCGATTAACCAATTAGCGACCTCCATGCTTTTTAAAATCTACTTTTGTTTTGTTTTGATTTCTATCCGCTGGTAATATTTACCCACAGTTCCAGGTCAAGGTCAAACGGTCGATTCGAGCGACCATTTGATTGGCTGACCCCTCATTTCAGGCAGAACACGACTTAAATAACAAGTCTTCCAGATCCAAGAGTAGTGAAGACAAGTAAAAACGAAATTTTGAACTATAAAAAACGAAACGAAATTGGATCTGTGTTTTAATCAGATTGTTTCATTTCCAACCTAGTGGGTTTTCTCAATAGTCTTCTTGTTTCCTCCAACAACTAAAGACCCCTACGCGAAAGCGAATTTAAACAAAAACTGAACCACAAAAGAGGTGACTGTAACTCAGTAGGCAAAAAATCCCTCTTAGGACACTGTGAGACGTTTGTCGGCTTTTGTTAACGCAGTCAGAGGAGAACAGTAGGATGTTAAACCACATTTCCTTTATTTCTATATTTCAGGTTATGGAAAGATCTGAATGTGATATTCGATCACCTACTTCCAGCCTACGTCATGGACTTTTATCTTTGGATAGTAGGACGTAAGCCAATGTAAGTTTATATAGTTTTTCACTAATAGCCAGAGGACAACATTAAATCATTTCACACAATCTTTGTTATTTACCATATATTTCCTTCAAGTCATAAAGCTTGCACATTGTATCATAAGGTCTGTCATTAAGGCAACTTGAACATGACAAGGAGTTGGATCGTCTGTTCAACCCTGTGGTTTTTCTCTCGGTTCTCTAGTTTCCTGTCACCGCTAAAAGACCCTACAGTTAAAGCCCCAATAACACTCTTGTTGTAACTGAAAAATATGTCCCAATCTTCATTCTGGTCAACAAATTGTATTATTTTACAATATTCCAATTAAACACACCTAATTTAAAAAATTGGAAAAATTCAACCAATTGATTTGAAAAGTCTAACGTAAACCTTTTCAAATGTGACTTGGATTTTAAAATATTTTCGAACCCTCTGGACAAATAAAATAGGTTGTAGTGGATAATTTACACAACAGGTAGGACATTTAAACATCTAGTACTTAGAATAAGGGTATTATTTATTTTCTGGAGCTACCAAGCCAGCAAGAATGTTATTGTCCCTTTAAGCGAATTATTGAAATAAATGGAACCACGTTAGTCTGTGTCGAGTGGACATTAAACCTCATTTCTGTCTCTGGTGTATATATATATATATATATATATATATATTTATAGTTTGTTTATTGCTAGCTATGATTTGTGTATTATGTGAGTACTGTCCGTGTATTTGTCTTGTCTTATTGTTTATGCCCCCTGCACTTACTATTAGTTGCACGAAAAACAAAAACATTAAAATTTATAAGTTTCAAGAAACCATTGTGTTCTGTTTCTTTTAGCTTTGTGAAAATTCAGGATAAATTATGGAAGGCAGTGAAGAGTTTAGAATTTTTTACCTCCCATGAATGGAAGTTTGCTAATGATAATATCAATATGTTAGCTGAACACATGACTGCTAAAGATAGAGAGGTGAGTTGTTTTAACTTATAACTAAAACAAATTAACATTGACTAACATGGCTGTGCATGAAATAGTAAAATGGCTAAAAAGAATGTGTAGACTTATTGCCATACTTTATTATCCCAGGGATGCAATGCATCAATTTGCCATGGTGACTAAGTGGGTAAGAAGCTGTTTCACTAGCCTGCAGGTTGCGTGTCCGATCTTTGCATTGGCCGAGCTAGTTCATAAGGACTTTCCAGCCTGGTTTCTCCTTGTTAGTTATTTGGATGGCACAAAATACCATGGACCTGTGTATATTTATACTTTCTCCCTGGCAAAAATTAATCTTATCTTGGATATGAGATATTTTGGGAATATAAGGAAGATTATATTGTCATTTTGTATAAGGAATCTTCCTTCTCCCTTGTCGATGCATTGCTGTGGTATATCTGGGAAATATAAGGAAGATAACATCTTTCATGAAATGAATTTCAATGAAGTATAACTTTTACAGATATTTGATTTTGATGTGAGAAAGATAAGATGGGGACAGTATATGGAGAATTATTGTCTGGGAACAAAACAATTTGTTCTTAAAGAGAATCCACAACATCTTCCAAAAGCTAGAAGAGCTCTTCAAAAGTAAGTGCATTTACTTCCCCTTGTCTTCTATTATCTTTTTCTAAGATTTGCTCAACATTTATGGTCAAATACAGTGGCCGAATTTTTAACACATGCGTGCTGTATTGTTAGGTCTTGACATGTAGGCAACTGGCGTGGTTACGTTTTCAGTTGTACGTGACAGGGAATAGGTTCGGCTGTCCAACCTCTTGGGTTTTGTCTGGGTTGTCCAGTTTCCTCCCACTGCTAAAGACCCCTACATGCAAGCAAGTTATTGAAATAAAATTGAACCATATGTTAGTTTGTGTTGAGTGGAGTTAAACTCACTCTCTCTGCCCAACTTCATTAGTCCAGGTTAGGAGCAGAACAGTAGGACGTTAAATCCTCTCTCTCTCTCTCTTCATAATGCTCCTTTAAAGCTGAACTCTGGTTAGAAAAATACCAAAATAATGTAATAAAAAAAAATTAACGCCCTCTTCAATAATTTGGTATACTGTTGGGGAAAATACAGCAATCAGTGAACTGTGTGAAGAGAATAAAGCCGGATGTGTATAGCTTGCTGACAAGAAACAAACTGGAAGTGAGATCAGCTAACCTCTCCGGGTCATAAGCCTCCGTGTCCGCCATACTTATTTCACAAATTGGAAACAAGTATGGCGGCTTGAAGGCCTTAACTTTTTTTTATTACATTATTTCTGTATTTTTGTAACCGGAGTTCAGCTTTAATGTTTCTAGAAACTTGTAATAATTTGTTTTTTTCTATTTATAGATTACAGAGAATGCATTTCTTGATGAATGCTGTTGTTTTTATGGTAGTGTGGAGACTATTAATCAACCGAGTGTCAGTCGCAAAATCTCTGTGGAATCTTCTCATAGGATGGGCGCTATTCATCTTTCAAAAAATACCCAAATTAGCAAGGTCAACATAGGTTATGTCATCCATATTTTAATTGTAGGTTGTATCAAGATGCCTTCGAATTAGTCAGTATTCACAAAACACTTAAGTTTGGAACACGATTAGACATTATAAAGGTTTTTGTTTTCGTCAGGATTTCTAAAATGTTGTTTACTTTTCAAACCACATTAAAGCTATATTTTTATTAATATTTTGTATTTAATTATTCTGAAATATTAGGCTTGATGCTTTATTGAAACATTTTAAGTATTCATTTAAATGACGTTATATTTTGAAACAGACCTATTCGTGTGACGCTTTATTATTGACATGACGTGGCATGTGACATTTTGAAACTTATTATTGACGTTACATAACATTTTGAAATTTTTCATTATTCAGAATATTTATAATCATCCAAGTTTGCAATTTTGTATAGATATTTGTTAAATAATAAGCTGTAAGAACAAAAACTAATCGTACATATGTAAGGTCAAATCGTACCTTAAAGATACATTATTTAAGATTTAGATAAAGAGCTAGCCATTCCTG
Source organism: Patella caerulea (assembly GCA_036850965.1). Classification (NCBI taxonomy): domain Eukaryota; kingdom Metazoa; phylum Mollusca; class Gastropoda; family Patellidae; genus Patella; species Patella caerulea. Next base: position 12,249,856 of record JAZGQO010000006.1, read on the forward strand.
CTATAATAGTTCGAAAATAGATAATGTAAAATTAATAATTTGAAAATTTCATTCAAATTACTCTATTGCGAGCGAAGATATAATTAGCCTTTGAATGTTTGACGAGATGTGTGCAATAATTCAACCACTGTACTGGTTGTTCAAAGCTAAGTCTCGCTCCTCCATTTTTAGCTTAAATCAACATATGACTGAACTGTTCTAATCTATGTAATAACAGAGAAATCTAATGCCATCAACAGTTGATTATGGTCTGGATATGTTAGTTAATGTGTAATTAATAATTTAAAAAACATTTAAGACCTGAAGAAAGACCTGCAGATTTAAAGACAAATATAGAACTCTTCTGTAATTTATTAAAGATACATTAAAGGGTTTATTTTGACTTCAAATTATGTATAAAAGTAAGGGGGTTGGGATGGCCTAGTGGTCTAGAGTACCGCGCTTCGACCTCTAGCTGGCCGGTCACCTCTGGCTTGCGGCTGTGGTTTCGAGCCCTGGTGTGAGAGTATGTGGCATGGAGATAGGGACGCCTTCTCAGCCTCGTTGGTTTCCTCTGGACATTCTGGGTTCCTCCCACTGCTAAAGACCCCTACGCGCAAGCGAATTATTGAAATAAAATTAAACCATATGTTAGTCCCGAAATGACCTAGTTTGTGTCGAGTGGACGTTGAACCCCATTTCTCTCTCTCTCTCTCTCTCTCTTGTATAAATTATTCTTTAAATATTTATTTGCCTGACAAGTCTATGATCAACTCTCTGGAACATTGAATGGCGCGGATGTAAAGAGATTAATCTATGGTCGCTATATAATTTAAAAATGGAGAAGGCAAGACTTAGTCTTGATTAACGCTGCCGTAATTTATAAAGAATAGTCAAAACTTCAATCAGTGATAACACCACTCAGAATAAAGTAATTTTGAGTTGCATGTATCTATATTGGAACTATTACAGCGAGAAAATGCCTGATCTTCATCTAAATCTTACATTAAGGCTTACTGTAGCTCTTTTATTCGTATGCAGGCCTGGAAAGAATGACTTGAGTTGTACCTGACAAAATATTGGGTACTAATAATCGAGTTAAGCTTAAATAATGAGTTGTGCCTGATAGAATATTGAGTACTTGTAATCGTCTTGCAGACATTATGAATTTGGTATTGGCCATATATTTAAAACACCAATAAACGCCTTCTTTCCAGGCTTGATCATATGATATACATCTATTGATTAATCATGACTGAGTGCCAATTACATAATAATATAAAATAATATATGATTAATGAATAACATTGTGATATGTTTTTATTGTATATTCTAATTCTTTTATTTCATTTACTAATTTACTAATATTTATATATATATAGACTAGTTTTATAATAACTGTATTTCTGACTAATACACCAGGGCCCTGTTTCACGAAATTTTAACTTAAGATAAAATCCAATTTTAGTAGTTACTTCAATTTTGAATGGCTAAGCACTAAAATCAATCTAATATTATCCAATCAAATTACTAAAATTGGGATCTTATCTTAGTTAAAATTTCGTGAAATAGGCCCCAGATACACTCTGTTAATAACTGTATTGACATACACTTTTAATAACTGTGTATTACTGACTATAGACTTGTATTATACACTGCTAATAACCGTGTATTACTGTTATTATACACAGTTAATACTGATTATAGACTTGTGGTATACAATGTTAATAACTGTATATTACTGATTATAGACTAGTATTATACACTGTTAATGACTGTGTATTGATAAATACTGTTAATAACTGTATATTACTGACTATAGACTTGTATTATACACTGCTAATAACCGTAAATTACTAGATACACCCTGTTAATAACTGTGTATTGATAAATACTGTTAATAATTGTGTATTACTGATTATAGACTTGTATTATACACTGTTAATGACCGTGTATTTCTGATTATAGATTTATATTATACAATGTTAATAACTGTCATTTACTGATTATATATATGTCCTGCTGGGAAGGCCTAAATGTGTCCTGCTGGGAAGGCCTACCTGCCACACATGTGGTATTTGTTAATTACTAGTATACTTATTATATATTTATCATTTAAAAGGTTACGCCAATGATTTTCATTTCCATTTTTGAACCAATATTTAATTTTTCATGGCCTCATTTATTTAATAAAGAAAACTAATCCAAAATATTAAAGGTGGATAATAAAATATTTAGTTAACACTGATATGTGGCAATACTGCATATCTTTATTCATACTACCGTATTTTTCGGTGTATAAGGCGCATGCGTAGATAAGGCGCATGCGTAGATAAAGCGCAGGGCGAGTTTGGCAGAGGTGTTTCAGGAAAAAATAAAAGTAAACAGAATTTATGCCATATTCAAAATGATATTCCTTTATGTATTCAACTTTCCCTCAGATGATAAGATAAGTCAGTCTGATAAAATACATATCTTTATTTCGTTTCATTTTTTTACGTTCGATGGGCTACACTACATGAAGATCTGACTGATTATAGTGGAAGGTCGCGTCAGGGGTCATAGGAGTGGCTGTCGACCCTTTAACGTCAGACATTTGATTAACCAATCAGTGTTGATGTTTCTAGTAGGTTACCCTGAGTTTCGTGTACATCGCAGCAAAAACTTGCCGTAACGTGGGTTATATAACAACTCCTCCAGATCCTAGTGTAGTAAAGACAAGTAAACGAAATTTTCAATTATAGAAAACAGAGCGAAATAGGATCTGTGTTTTAATCAATCAGGTTGTCGGATTAGTTATATTGTATTTATCAGTTGAAGATCCTCTCAAGGCTTTATTTATATAATTGAATTATTATTATTATTATATACCAGACATGGATCCGGGGGAGGGTGGGGGCAGAACAATAGTCAAAAAATTACATCCACATTTTCCCAAATTTTCCTTACCTGTATGTTGTGCTTTATTGACCTTCAGCGCTCGTTAATTATCACTATAACACTTTGATATTTAGATCTGAAGTTTCTGGACAACCCCGCCTCCTCCCTCCCATTGCTGAAAATCCCATATCTGCCCCTGCATTTGTTATGATAGTTGTAGTTTTTGTACATTTGTATGTTTCTATCAATTCTATAATTACATGTGTGCTCAATCCACCATATTAAAATAAGCAGAGCTACATTCACTGTAACCTGGGTTATATTTAATCTTGTGTATTTAGCATTAATTTCTTATATTCATTCAATATCAAATCTGTGTTTTAAATCACAAAATATCATCCAATTCTTATTTGTGTCTAGTTCAAATACACAAGATTAACAGATACCTGGGTGATAATTTCGTTATTTATGAATCCAGAATTTGTAAAATGTGAACAGTGTTTTTGTGTATTTTGAAATGTTTGCTGTGAAATGTAGTTTTTTTCAAAGTCACTACTTATCATATCCATGGTTTTTGTTCTCCACTATTTTGTATGTTGTCATAGCAGCAGGTAATTCATGGAAATTAATAAATGTATTTAACAGTAGTGTACCTTCACTAACCAGAATATGAAATGAAATGGGTTTTAACGTCCTACTGTTTTGCTCCGACTGGGCTAATGAAGACGAGGATACGCCATACACTACGTCATAAGGGAAATTTTGCTCGAGCAGCGACACTATGACACATTCTTATATCGAATTCCAACTGTCAAAGGATCTTTAATGTGCACGCGATGTGTACATGGGACCACTGACCAGAAGATCCTGGGTTTTGTCCTGGTATTGTCCGAGAAAGTTCTTCTGATTTCCCTTTATCAGTTCTGCAGGACAGAAAGCCTGGCAAAGAATGCCATCTAGTCCCTCGTAGCATAATACTTAGTTTACGCCCGTTTTCATTAGCCTTTGTGCGGAACAACAGAAAGTTAAACCCCATGTCATTTCCAATCACAGAACAATGTTATATCAATTCTCGTTATACACATTGAAAACATGTATATATTTAACTAAAGATATCACTGCCACTGGTATTTTTAATGCAAACTACTTGTTTTCCCTAAATGTCGCTCAGCAAACCTCATCAGATTCCGGTACCCTTCATCTAACCTCGGCTGTATGACGAATTCCGCAATTGGAACTACTTTCAAGTTCCTGGATTACAAATCGTATCAGCATAGGTGTAGGAACCTATCACATAACGTCATACAGCCGAGGCTAGATATGGAGAACTGGAGTCGGCCTTGGCTGTATCACAAATTCTGCCAATGGAACTACTTTCAAGTTCCCGGATTACAAATGACGTCGCATCACAATTGTATAGGTGTAGTAACCTATCACTTACCGTCATACAGCCGAGGCTAGATGTTGAGTAGCCTACTGGAGTCGGCCGAGTGCCCTGAACATCACAAAATGTTCATTTATGATATTGTTTGGAAACACGCCTGCGTGTAATATTTGTAAATAATGATTAGTATTGTTGATTTATAACAAGTAGGGCCTGTGTATGAGAAATATAATTACTGTTCATGTTTATTTTGTTAAAATGATGATTGTTTAAACTTAAAAAATATTTACATCAAACATGATATTTTACTGCTTTTAACTATTAAAGATACATTAGTTAAGAGCGATCTGATTAAAATGCGGATCTCGATTTCGTTTCCCCGGTTGTAGAAATTGGATATAGCTTGGATTTAAACAGTCGTTCGTTTTATAATTAAATCAATTAATGGCTGAACGAGCTAAAGTTTATCGCTAGTCACTGATGCTACTACCAGAAACTGCCGATGAAAGGCTTGCCACACGATGGTACCCTAACCATTGAGAATATTACTTGACAATCGAGAATATGTGGGTAGCATAACAGTCTGTCAATCAATCGGCAATTCTCAGAGACAGTGCAGAGACAGTTGATGCCTTTTTCTTGTTCAAATTTCCAACAGACACAACTCTTGTTCAGAATAAAGTAATTACACTAAAATTTTCAATCTTTTCTTTTTTTTATCATCTATTTTTAAATCATTATAGCAAGAATGGCCAACACTTTATTAACTCTTAACTAATGTATCTTTAAGGGGATGCTCAATTGTCAATCAGAAACGTTCGGAATTGGTGCAATCAAGAGACAATCAGAATTGAAATCGAGAGACAAGGAATTCATTCCTTTCACAGTTTTTTCTGTCCCAACATTTGAAGTGTTGGTAGAACTCATGCTGTCATGTTTCAGTTGTTGTGGTTGGCTGGTTGCTTGAGGTAATTTGTTATTCGGTCGACGCAGGTGCTTATTGACTACATTGCCATTTGCCATTATTGTGGGATTGAATTCATTTAATTCAGAAATATTCATTTGCTTGATAAAGACGAGAGTTTCCTCGTCGAAACGTCACTTAGTATCAAATTCAGTAGTATCATAAAATTGTACATTGTGTTACATTCAATCAAGTATATATATTATGATTTTGTAAGTTATTTCAGGAAGGGAGGTAACTCTCTTTTAAGATAATTTCCTAGGTGCAGCTTGTAAGATGTTCATAAAAAAAAATCATTAAAATAATACAATAAACGAATGTGTATTTATTTGTACAGGTGTGCCATAACTTGTTATTAAACAAAAAAATTGTATATATTATAATGAGGGAGGGGGGCATTCAGATTAGGGGCTGTACTCTGTACCCTGATTCAGGGCCTCCAGAGTAAAAGCTGATTCCAAATAATAAGTACCCTAAATAATTTCTTTAAAAATAGGATTTGTCTCTATGGGTGTAATTTTGATTACCCTTCTGGCAGGTAAATCTGGGATTATGATGTAGTCGACATGACTCCCAATACCCATTTCAGCACCCTTTAGATTATATAGGATAATCGCTATAACACAGGTTATATAGTGTTATAGGGAGAACCCTGCATACAGTGGACCATAACAACAGTGTTATAGGAGAACATGCTTTGTGTATAACACATTATATAGTGGACCACAACAACAAGTGATTAGGATCTCTTGTATTGGGTGTTTTACTTTGCTTGTCATTTATCTGTGCAATTCAATCAATATAATCTTGGTGGTTTATAAAAAATTAAAAGTATGATGACTGGATTTTTGTCACTTTGTCAGAATGATTGATGTGCCATATGATCAATTACATGTAAACATAAAAGAATAATCGCAAACTTATTTTGAGTATTTCTCCACATTTTCAATATTTAAAATACAGATGTGATGTCACCCGTTGTTGGTCACCCTTTGTTTGCGTACCATTATTCCAAATAATCGTACGGGCAACTTGTCAATGGTACTTTATTCATACCAGTAAAATATTGGACTATTGTGAAGTATTTCACTGTAAAAGCTTGTGCGAAGTGTCAGTATTTTAAGATGTTTAATTGTCTCGAGCTTAGGACATTGTGTAATATATTATAAAAACATTCAGGCCACACGGCCCTCATGTTGTTACTTAATGTCTCACTCTCGACCATTAAACAATACATAATTGCCATGGGAACCCTAATGACATGTTGACAATGTTCAAATCACCATACCTGTATCATTGTAAATATTGAACAAGAGTGAACCATTTTCTAACTGATTAGCTTTACTGCAGTCAGGCCTGAAAATAACGGTTTTAGATGTACCTGACAAAATGTCAGGCACTAATGAAATAATACCGGACATTATTTTCAACTTAGTGCCAGATATGTATTAATAATATCAGCAAAAAAGACATATAAGTGCCATCCAATATGACTGGCACTAGAGGTTATGTGCCTGAATCTGTGCCTGACATTGTCAGTGACAGGTGCCTTATTTCCAGGCTTGATTGTACTTTGCAAGGGCGTAACAGTAAATCATTTGATGTTCAGAGACTTAAATCAAAAATTGAATAACATTAATTGTTACATTTATTTATTATGTTTTTCATATTTCTATTATATATCTATATATATTGATAAGGTTTATTATAATTTTTAAATATGAACAAATCAGTCACTCTTATATAATGTTCCATCTTCATAATGGCATGAGGGATTTGCAGGAAAACTTGGGTTGAGTTCAGTCTGGGCCCAGATACTGTACCACTTTATTTATTCTGGGCCTAGAAAACTCATTGTAAATGATTGAATTATAACAAGATTGAATGAACCAGTTGTTAGATCATACTGGCTAGTTATATATACTGTAACATGTTTGAATTGTTCAATTATTACATCACACATGCTAGCCATGTATATTTGTAACATGATTGAATGATTCTATCTATACATCATGTTATCATCTTGTAACATGATTGAATAATTCAGTTGTTACATCGTGTTAGGATCTATATCGTAACATGATTGAATAATTCTACTTTTACATAATGTTAGCATCTATATACATGTAATATTGTAACATGATTGAATTGTTACATCATATATTCTAGCATCTATATTGTAACATGATTGAAAGATTCTATTGTTACATCAAAGCATCTATATACATGTAATAATGTAACATGATTGAATTGTTACATCATATTATATTCTAGCATCTATATTGTAACATAATTGAAAGATTTTAGTGTTACGTCAAAGCATCTATATTGTATTGTCCTAGTGTTACATCATACTAGACAGACATCTTTTACTGTAACATGATTGAATAATTCTATGTAATTAAAATGATTGTAGTATTTCTTTACATCCTTTTAGACTAGTTTTTTTATGGATACAAAAATACTAGTCAAGTGTGGAAATCATAGTCCGTTGAAAAACTATAAAAACCAAGGTGATGCGGTGACAGATTGTGTGCTGAGAAATTCTTTAAGATCAGGTTTTCTTATGTTAGAGTTGCAGGCTTAAGGGCTTGGCAATGAAGAATAAATGACCGTTAAAAATCTAAATACGCCATTTGTCAGGGTGTAAACCATGAGAAGTTTGTTATTGTGCAGACTTTTTAAATACACAATCTAGCTAACCAGTTTTTAAATACACAATCTAGCTAACGAATTTCACAAAATAGCCTAACCACAGCAAGTGGACACGGCAAATGGGAGAAAATTTGATAGGGTTGACAAAGAAAAGTTTGACAGTCATTAAGCTTGGTTCACATTTCAACTAGAAACCAGAATCTGTCTGCTTTTCACATCACTGTTACTTGTCTACATGTATATGCCACATGGTGGATATCACATGATGTAAATATGCCGCATGCATTGGATACCACAAGATGTAGGGGAGAGCGGGGCACAGTAGGCCATGCTTGGTAATTTTTTACTGTTTAGGGAAAATTCAATTGTGACATCAGTAGGGAACTCCCCTTTATAGCCCCCATTTGTCCTCCTAAATTCAATAAATTCATGTTAGCTGTTTGATATTTATCAGCCATTAACCGTTTTTCTGACGCAAAAGTGAATTTTTGATGGACTGGTTAAATTGCTTGACTACTCCAGATTTAGAGTCCACAAACTTGATATTCCAGGTAAAGGAGATGGTAATTGACTCTCATTATAAGTATTAAAACAAATTCATATTTTGAACAAAAGATTAGTTTTTACAGTTCTTATGAGTTTCAGTGTGTTTACTATACATTTTTTTTAATTAAGAAACATACGCATGTACTTGATGGTCAACTGTGTCTCATAGTTCGACCCAGTGCAATCCACATTCTGGGCACATTGGCTCCAAAAAGATTTTGGTTTTACAATGATCTACACAAAAATGGTTTCAATTTATTAACTTCTTAAATCTTCACGGCGTTGAATCGAACATATGACTGGATTCAACTGAGTAGGCCTATGTAGTTTGATTCTCTGTAGGATTTCACTTCTGGTCAATTTCCCCCCAAAAAGAAATCATGCCCACTGTGCCCCACTCTCCCCTAAATGCCACATTTTATGCATATGCCATGCGATGTATACGGATGGCATATGTTGTTATTGTAGGCTACTTTGTGTTTAATGTCCGCTTTCCTGTGCGAGTACCTGGAGCAAACCCGGAAGGCACCTACGCTCACACCAGGGCCGGATCAAAACCACAACCGCAATTCAGAGGTGACTGGCCAGCTAGAGACCGAAGCATGGAACTCGAGACCAATATGGCCATCCTATAACACCCTAAATTTGATCTGAAGAGTGAAGTTCAGTGAAGTAGAGCTTGATTAAAATATTTCAATTTTTGTAGAGCTGCTGCAAATGAAATATAGTTTGCCACCCCTGGATGTAATACCTCAGATTTAGAAATAATTAAACTAGAGCTCAAATTATATAAGGTTGTACAGAAATTGAAAAGCTATTGCAAGATTATTTTGGTTCAATTACAGGTTGGTTTTTTTTTAGACTATTGCAGTGGAGGCAGTATCCAAATAATCATTTTTGAAACAACTGGATGTCACGTGATCCGTCACATGATATAAAAATGGCGCTGGATGTAAACAAAAATAAATTTGTTTCATAACAGTCATTAAATGTTATATAAAGCAGCGTCACGGATTGTCAGGTATGGATGTATTGACATTGGTGGGAATTATTATTTCAAGAGCCCCACAGAATACAAAATTGCGATTTATATTTTTGGGGGTATATCGGAATACTTTCTCACTTTCTGAAGTTTCTGGTTCTTGGAGACCTGACTGGAAAGGAAATGCATATCTTATCTAGCGATTTGGATAGGATTAAGGAAAAGCTAGGTGTGCATATCAGAGAACTGAAATGGGTTTTAACAGTCTACTGTTCTGCTCAGACTGGGCTATATAATGAAGAAGGGCATACGCCATACAGCGGGCACAATACTATACTGGATCTTTCCGAACGGACAAATATTTTCCCTTGGGTTAGGGTTAGGGTTAGGTTTATCTAAAACTATTCTGAAGGGTTAGGGTTAAGATTGTGGCTATAAACACGGAAAAACATTTGTCAGTTCGGAAAGATCCAGTATCATGCATACAGCGGACAGCAGTGCTATGGCCTAATTTTGAACGGATACCATGGTAGACCTACATTTTTAAAAATAATATGTCAATATTTTTTAGTTATTTTTTCATCACGATTATTGTTCTAAAATTGCAGAAAGACATTCAAGTGTAACTGTTGACAAGTCAAGAATTTAGTCAGCAAAATCAACTGTGATATTAATAACTATGTCAACTTCAATAGGAAAAACTGTTCTAGCAGGAGGCGTGGAAATATGTCGCATACTGAATGGTATGTGGCAGGTATCTGGAGCTCATGGCCATGTTGATCCTGTCAAAGCAGGTAGGAATTTCAATGATCATAAAGATGAGTTTAAAGAGAGCAAGAAACAGAGTTTAACCTACACTTGACACAAACTTATAGGTCACTTGGGACTAACATATGGTTCAATTTTGTTTCAATAATCCGTTTGCGCGTATGGGTCTCTTTATAAGTAGTGGGATGAAACCAAAGGAGTCATACTTCTCACAGTGTTTTGTTTGATAAGACATAATCCTACTCAGGCACTGCCGCAACTAAAGCAAATTTCTGTTCCAAATTATGACTGGTCAATAGTCTGATTAACAACCAATGCCTAACTGCATAACAATGTCATTAGAGTTTAACCAGGGCTCCACATTGTTTAAATAACATTACGTCATGACTCACAAAATATTTATGCTCGATTAACCAGTGCACATCAGAATATTGCAGAAAAACTAATTTCATGACCAACAAGGCTATCAATGGTTACAATGTAAACAATACTGTTTGGAGACGAACAATTTACTTTCACCATTTTTGATACCTTAAACCATGTCAAAAGTTTTAGAGAAGACCTCAGATTAAACAAAGGGCTCTCATATTGCTGTACTTGCAATAGATTTGATTGTTTGGGAAGAATAGACACACTATCCTTAAAAGCTTAGCAATGGGCAGAGAGGGATTTCTTGGGTCATTGCTTTACAAATATAACTGGCACAAGAACCTTCTGTTGAGTGAGTGACTATGGTTCTCTCCATATCTATTTGTTTGTTGATTTTTTTCTAAGATCTGTTGAATTCTTCAGGCTGATGATCTATTTAGACTATTATGATCTTTGATGTTGTTCTAGCTGGTGATCCTTATAGACTAATGTGATCTGAGATAGAGATCCATAGACTAATATGGTCTGTTGTTGTTCAAGCTGATGATCCATATAGACTAATGTGTTGCTGTTTTAGCTGATGATCCTTATAGACTAATATGATCTGTTGTTGTTTTAGCTGATGATCCATATAGACGAGTATGATCTGTTGCTGTTCTAGCTGAGAGCTCCATATAGATTAATATGATCTGTTTATATTGTTCTAGCTGATTATCCATACGATCTGTTGATGTAGTTCTAGCTAATGATTCATATTGAATAATATGTTCTGTCGTTGATATTTCAGCTGATGAAATGTTGCTTTACTACGACGCTGGATTAACAACATTTGATATGGCTGATATTTATGGTCCAGCTGAGGAAATATATGGTCTGTTTATCAAAAGGGTAAAGAAAATGTCATTTTTTTACCCTTGAATTTAGTATTCCAACACCCTTGAATTTAGTATCCCACCATGATCTATTTAATATCTCATCTTGATCTATTTAGCATCCTATTATGATATATTCATTATCTCACAATGATCTGTTCAGTATCTCTCCATGATTTTTTGATATGCCATCTTGATCTTTTAAGCATCCTATTATGATGTATTCAGTATCTCACAATGATCTTTTTAGTATCTCTCCATGATTTTTTTGATATCCGATCTTGATCTATTTAGTATCCCACCATTATTTATTTAATATCCGATCTCGATCTATTTTAATATCCCATCTCGATCTATTTAGTATCCCACCATGATCTATTCAGTATTCCACCATTGTCTATTTAATATCCCATCATGATCTATTTAGCATCCCATTATGATACATTTTTGTATATTCAATATCCCACATGGTTTATTTAATATCCCACTTTTATCTGTATAATATCCCACCATGATTTATTTAATATCCCACCATGATTTATTCAATATCCCATCTTGATCTATTTTGTATCCTACCATGATTTATTTAATATCCCATTATGATTTATTTAATATCCCACCAGGATTTATTTAATATCCCACTATTATCTGTTTAATATCCCACCATGATTTATTTGATATCCCACTATTATCTGTTTAATATCCAACTATGATTTACATGTATTTAATATCCCACTATTATCTGTTTAATATCCCATCTTAATATATTTAGTATCCTATCATGATTTTTTAATAGCCCATTATGATTTATTTAATATCCCACCATGATTTATTTAATATCCCACTATTATCTGTTTAATATCCCACCATGATTTATTTAATATCCCACTATTATCTGTTTAATATCCAACTATGATTTATTTAATATCCCACAATTATCTGTTTAATATCCCACCATGATTTATTTAGTATCCCACCATTGTCTATATAGTATCCCACCATGATTTATTTAACATCCCACCATGATGTATGTAGTATCTCACCATGATTTATTTAGTATCCCACCATTCTTTGTTTAACATCCCACCATTATCTATTTAGCATCCCCCGTGACCTATTTAACATCCCACCATGACCTATTTAACATCCCACCATGATCTATTTAACATCCCACCATGATGTCGATGTATGTAGTATCTCACCATGATCTATTTAATAGCATTGTCTATTTAGCATCCCATCGTTGCCTATTTCATATCCACTCATCCCACTATTATTCAATAATATTAAGTAACATCTGCTGGACATTTATATTCACACAGCCTGTAATCTATGCATATGTTTTATATATTTGACAGTTGGCTAAAGAGAGGGGAACAGAAGCAGTGAACAAAGTTCAAGGTTTTACAAAATTTGTACCTAGACCAGGACCAATGACAAAACAGGTTAGATTTTTTTTTTAAAAATGTGCACACTCCACACACACACAAGATGAATTATTAGGTTATTTAAAAGGAACAAAGTGTTTAATTAACATCAATACCCTGTTGTGTCAAAGTTTTGTTACCTCCTTCCTTTAATACTCTTATACAACAATAAGTTATGCATATAATTATCCATCAAAATAATTATACAGATTATCATACCCGAAAATGAAAATTAAAAGAAATTATAAGCATTACATGATAACATGTACTTGCCAGCACCGTCCAGGCTAATGAAGTTAGCCATTCACTATGCAGTGTGCTATTGCCATTTAGGACCAATGGTATTATATTTTTTTATAAACAATATTTTATGTACAGACGAGGGTTGGGGAACAGGACAGGCCTATAATATTACACCTCTCATTGGTATTATATTGTTTATGCCAGGTAGTGGAATCAGCCATAAGAGAGTCCATGAAGAAAATGAATGTATCTAAGATTGACTGTGTCCAGTTTCATTGGTGGGATTATAGTGACAGTAGATATATAGATGCCATGGTACATTTAATGGATTTAAAATCAAAGGGTTTGATAGGTCAGTACACATTACTACAACTCCCACACTACTAAACATATTTTTACAGAAATTTCTAACATGGTTCCAGGAATTTCACTTTTAGTAAGTTTCAGTTCAATCATTTATGATAATGTGCATAGTCTGTGAGTCAGTTATTCATAACTTTTTCTGTCCAGTTCATTTCTTTCCATTTAATTTCTTTCCATTTCATTTCTCTCCATCTCATACCTTTCCAGTCCATTTCTTTCAATTTATATCTTTCCATCTCATTCCTTTCCTACCTATTCCTTTCCAGTCCATTTCTCATTCCTTTACATATCATTCCTTTCCAGTCCAATTCATTCCTTTCCATTCCATAGCAATCCTTTCCATTCCATATCATTCCTTTCCATTCCATAACATTCCTTGTTATTATTTTGACTAAAGGTGAGGTATCATTGACTAATTTTGATACCACCAGGATGAAGGAGATGACAGATAAAGGTATCATCCTGTCCAGTAACCAAGTCCAGTATTCTCTCATTGATACCAGACCTGCTGTTAAAATGGCCGACTTCTGTTTAAAACACAACATCAAACTGCTTACCTATGGAACACTGTGTAAGTTAAAGGGGCTAAATCTCTATCCTTTGGCACTGAGATATGTAAACGCATATAATTAATAATATGATATGAATGTTAGTGTTGAAACCACTATTCAGATATCCGGTAACGGATACAAAATAACGGATATCCGAATAATTTCATTATCCGTTTCAATCTTCTGAAATTCCGTTACGTTCTATATATAGTCATTTTTTACATTTGATTACTTTGAAATTTTCCCCAATGCAACTGATCACGTACGCCGTACGCAGACATACTTTTTAACAATGGCGCAACGCTTTGTTGACATGAAGAAAACGATAAACCCTCGATAACGAGTCCCATAACATACCACAATCAAAAAATTATATTGAAAAAATGTATGTCACCGAAAAAGAGCAGTTGATTGCCATACTTAAAATTCATCCCAGTTTAGCCCTACCGATGCCGGGTCGTGCGGAAAGACAGGTTAATTGTTTTAAATCGAAAGATATATGTGTGCTCTGCTGAGTACACGTGTCCTCTACAGTGATCGAAAATTAACGAACTTAGGCACCCCCTTGTTGTCTAAGTATTCGGATAGCAAACGAAAGTATATATTCGGATCACAAATCTCGCTCCGATTTTCAACACTAATGAATGTATATTAACCGATTTACATTCAATCGTTTCTGTTTTTACTGCAATTGCTAATCAGTCATGTTCGACAAAATACGCAGAGACTTCAAATTGAATGACAGTATTTTGCGTGTCGTCATTATTCCAGTCTACATCTGTAGTATTCGCTGTGGAATATGTTTAGCCTCGTTCATCGAGTGGCTTCTTACAATGTTAAGGACGTGGTGATCAGGGGCGGATCCAGGAATTTTACAGGAGGGGTTTGCCAGGTTTCTGTCACGGAAATCTGCCATCATCGTCTCTAAATTACATAGGTATACACATACAAATTGAACTTTTTAAACAGAGAAATCATTTTTATACTGATGTAGGATCACTTTGTGATGTAATTTCATTGATGCAAGGCATTATTTTTTTTTATGTAGCTGAGCACCCCCCCCCTCCCACCCCCTCTCCCTCTGGATCTGCCCCTGGTGATGTTGAGTTAGCGACTTGCCTCTTTCAACTTCACATTCGTATATCCAGAACCCGATTACCCTTTTGTTGGCCGCTGGGTTACACATACTGTAAGGCCCCCAGAAAGACAGTATGTGTTATTAATTCAAGCAATTTTACCCTCCGGACAACCCTGGTAATGAACAGGACGCACCTTTCCTTTTTGTCATAGCTTTTTTACATCACATTTCTATGAAGTATTTTAATTGAAACTATTATAGGCTACTTAATATTTTGATTCAACGTGCGCAGCCAACATGTTGTCACTTTATAATGGATTCTCAGCGGACAAAAACGTTACAAAACGTATTGGTGGCGCTAACAATTTGATTAACACACATATCCTATTTCGTTTCGTTTTTTTATAGTTTAAAATTTCCGTTTTACTTTTCTTCACAACACTAGGATCTGGAATAGTTGTTATGTAAGCCGCGTTCTGGTTAATATGAGGGATCGGCCAATGAAACGGTCTGTTACGATGAGTTCTTGGTAAACCACTAGAAACGTCAATCAGTGTCTGACGTCATAGGGTTAACAACAACCGGTCAGATCTTCATGTAGTGTAGACTTGTACGTGACAAGGGGTGGGATACCTGTCCAATCTTATCGGTTTTGTCTGGTTCATGCGGATTCATCAAGCGAATTATTGAAATAAAATTGAATCATATAGTTTGTGTAAAGTGGATGTAAAACACACCTTTCTTACTCCCTCTCTACCTTGGTTTGAAATATTGAATGACATATATACATATTACAATGCTTATTAATTTTGTTTACATGTAGGTGGAGGTTTATTAAGCGAGAAATATTTAAATCAACCGGAACCAAAATCTAGAAGTGAACTAAATACAGCGTCGTTGAGCAAATACAAGAGAATGATAGGTTAGTCAATTAAAATTACGTACTACTTCTAGAAAACATTCGTCGTTTCGATCGACTATCAGACTGATAATTATGAAATTGTAATACTTGGTCATTCTTCCATGTGGAGCGCGTGTGTGGGGGGGGGGGGAGGGGGTAGAGGTTACGTGCGCGTGTACCGTATTTTAAAACGTCCATTGTGTCTTACATATTTGATTTTGATATTAGGATTCCAGACTTTCACGGCAAAATAATATGGATTGAAATGGACCAATATTGAATTCTGGTTGTTGTTTTTGATTTCGAATATTATGGAACATATTGAGTTAGAGACTTAGGTCCTTTAACCAACCCTTTGAGTATAGCCTGGAATCCGTCTGATTACATTTTAACGTGGCTATGTATAAACAAGTTTTTACTCAATGAAGTTTAATATCAAACTGACTGCCTTGCACATAGATACAATGTTACAAACAATAAGAGTAAACAATGTTCACCCAAACTAAGTTCAAACAATTCAATAGACTGATTACTAGTTGAGGTATCAGTGGCTTTAATTTGTTATATTTTTTTTTCAGATGCATGGGGAGGTTGGAGGCTTTTTCAAGAACTTCTAAATACCTTAGATACCGTTGCCAAGGAACATCACGTTTCTATAGCAAACGTTGCTACTAGATACATATTGGACCAACCTGCAGTTGGTGGAGTTATTATTGGTTGTCGTTTTGGTGTACCTGGTTGCCAGCATATAGACTCTAATCTGAAAACTTTTAATCTGAAGCTGACAAACTCTGATAGTGAAAAGATAAAATCTGTGATAAAAAGGGGTAATAATTTAATGAGCATGATAGGCGATTGTGGGGACGAATACAGATAAAATCGACAGTTTGTACGTTTTTATACTCTAACATTGAAATTTTTATAGTGAGAACTGCAAACTCTTTATCTAATTTCTCATAATGTATCGTTCGTGGATCTAGTAGCCAGCGTTAACCGCCTACTGTAATGTAAGACAAGATAACAACTCCAATGTTCATCGAAATTGATGAATTAAGCATTCTAATTCGTGTTTTTAAAATTCGAATATCATGGAAAATGTTGAGTTGGAGACGTAACTCCTTTAAATGAAGTTATGTAAATAAATAACAAAAGTATATAAAACAATCTAATTTGATATTATTATAGATAATTTAATAAAATGTTTGCCTTTGATCAAGTTTTACAAATTGTTTTCTTTTGTTGTTTTTTTTGGGGGGGGAGGGGCGCCACTTTCCGCTTCTTCAACTCTTCCTTACGCATTTATCGGGGCAATAATATTTAGAATGTGTTTAACCTGTTCCATCATATGTGAAAATGGCTGACACCAATATTGTCCTTAAAATTACGAATGACACAATACATAACATGGTATGAGATTTATTTGACATCAGGATTTTCCAAGATGGCGGCGATGACGACATGCTTGGTTCCTGATTTATAGTACATTCGTACCGGAATTCTATTATATGATGATTATTATTTTTTTTTGTTACGTTTAGCTTTATGATTATCAGCCACGCCAGAAAATAAATGTTTATCCTCTTTTATAATGTATAACCTTGACGAACGATAAAGTACGTGTTTTAATAAAATAGTCTCCCCCCATGACGTCATGGGTGACGACATTGTTTGTACCACCATAGAAATATATTTCTATGTGTACCACAATTGTCATGACGTATTGTGTAAAAATCGTTTAAATTGACACGATCGCCATTCCCACGCTGACCATACAACTTAATTGACCTTCTTGTATTTATAAATCCGGGACATATCTAAAGAGAACTTCAAAAAGCTTCGCCATTGATTATTCTAAATTAGACCAGAACAACTGAAATAGATCAAACCGATTTGTGTTGATATTTCATTTACGCGGAAACCACGTGTGGCTAAATGAGTAGGCTAAGGTGCTGGGGATACAGTTTTGGTCGAGAAAGTTTCCCCTTGTCAGTTGCGCAAGACGGGGGCATGGCCGGAAACTGCGTTTGGTCGCACTGATCGGACGGAAAAAGGCGAGTTGCCGTGTACACGTTCGGTTGCACGTAAAAGATCCTATGTCGAACGTCTGGACAAAATTTCTCGCATCATTGTCTTCATTAGCCCAGTTTATAATGTAAGACGTTAAACCCTATTTATATCGCCTTCTTCACTGAGCCACGGCGGTTCCAATTGAATGTCCAAATTTGATTGACATACGATTTGAGAAAGTGTAGGGTTGTCTGTTAACCTCGTGGGTTTCCTCCGGGTACTCCGGTTTCATCCCACTGCTAAAGACCTCTACGTGCAAGCGAATTATTGAAATAAAATTAAACCGTATGTTAGTCCCGAAATGACCTAGTTTGTGTCGAGTGGACGTTAAACCTCATCTCTCTCTATCTCTCTCCCTCTCCCCCTCTCTCTCTCCATATCTTCTGGTAATGTTTTGTCTTGATTGTCAAGTCTGTAAATTTCTCGCATCATTGTCTTCATTAGCCCAGTTTATAATGTAAGACGTTAAACCCTATTTATATCGCCTTCTTCACTGAGCCACGGCGGTTCCAATTGAATGTCCAAATTTGATTGACATACGATTTGAGAAAGTGTAGGGTTGTCTGTTAACCTCGTGGGTTTCCTCCGGGTACTCCGGTTTCATCCCACTGCTAAAGACGAATTATTGAAATAAAATTAAACCGTATGTTAGTCCCGAAATGACCTAGTTTGTGTCGAGTGGACGTTAAACCTCATCTCTCTCTATCTCTCTCCCTCTCCCCATCTCTCTCTCTCCATATCTTCTGGTAATGTTTTGTCTGGATTGTCAAGTCTGTAAATCTATCATTCAGATTTAATCGAGTCTACAATCACAATCTGGATTTGTATGCTATTCGAGTCAATTCAATTATAAATAAAAATTGACATTCAAAGATCGCAAACAACTTGCGGTTATTTTGATTTGTAAACATGTTTGTGTTGTCGTCACTAGAAATGAAATATAAGCGAAAATTAATGATTCAATTGGCAGTTACTTGGTAGTTCTACTGTCGTTCCAGGCAAATAGATAAATGATTGTTATTGCTTCAGATCAGCAAGGGGTCAAAAGTTATCAGGAATGGTGGCGCATTTTCAGATTGATGTCAGCAGACGATTTCCGGTTTGTCGCTGACGCCATGTTGATGTGGTAATCCCCAGGCTTACGGTGATTATAGTTTTTTGAGAGAATATCTTCCAATATCCAACCATGAATCGGAACTTGGCTAACTGCCGAGGAAATTAAAAGTGACGATTTTCAGACTTTGATGCCCCAATCTCACGCCATGCCGCTATATTGGATTGTAAAGTTCATTTCGAGTTAGGGTAAGAACAGGAGTGCTGGAGATATATTTTCCATGTTCAGAAAAGAAATGTGGTTTAATTTATAACTATTTCGTTCAAACCGGGCCATTCTGTGTGGTATGAGAACCTGTAAACGGCATTTCCGCCTAATAACAAATACAATAATTGTTGCTGTCCCAACGCGGTCCACGCCCATTCAGTGTTGTTTGGCGACACTTTTTACCGACCAGCAACATTTCTGTCCATTTGTGGGACAAGTGGTGGATGGCCGAATGGTTAGCACGTGCGCACTGTCATGGGGTCTGTTACTGAGTCAACTGGCGTGGCTTCGATTCCACGGTTGTACGTGACAAGGAGTGGGATCGCCTGTCCAACCTCGTGGGTTTTCTCTGGGACCTCCGGCTTCCCCCCCCCCACTAATTATTGAAATAAAATTGGACCATATGTTAGTGTCAAATGGACGTTAAACGCCCATCTTCAGAACCACCGGGTCAGCGATACAGTGCTGTACTCATTGAACCCTCGAGACTGTCTATACCTGAAGAACACCATTATCCGTTTGCGCAGATGAGTAATCTTATATAAAAATGGAGATTTACGACCGTATCCGCCATTCTTACTGCAACTAAAGGCGATCTTTATATTAAGAGTAATAATTTAATATCGTGTTTCTAAGCAGCTTGAAATGAAATACAATCGAATTCCAGATATATTAATTACAAAGCTTTAGACGCCATAAATCTACAAAGTAATCGTCTATTTGTTGGCCTAGATTTCATAAGATTGTCCAGCATTTGTTTAACGTTGAGAGAACAGTCGGGAAACGCCTCCAGTCGCGGTAAAAACGGGGTCCCTTGTACACATTTTGTTTGTAAGCCTTTTTCAATTTGTGACATCATAGGCCTATGGATGTTAATCCCGATAATCAATTTCCCTAAGGTCTAGAAAGAAGTTTGGACCTTGTTTGACAACAATTTACCTTAGCTAACAACAAGGGCTAAGCCAGTCTACACTGCAAATGTTGATGCTAAAGCAGGCGCGGATCCAGGATTTTTTGCAGGGAGGGGTCTAGGTTTGATAATTGCTTAACTAATTCCGCTCTACTGAGTACTGGGGGTTTGTTGGCCCTCCCCCCAGAAAAATTTGGCAAATTAGATTCAATTTGGTTCATTCTAACGTATTTCCGGAAGGTAAATTCCTAAATTACAGGTCTAAATCGCCAATAAAATCGCATAAAAAATTTTTAAGCTTGAGCAGGGGGGGGGGGGGGGCCGGACCCCCTGGACCCCCCTCTGGATCCGCGCCTGTAAAGGTTGGCACCTTGAGTCCTGTTTAATTTCAGTGTTCAATTTGTTTGTAGGCCTTCTTCATTTTGTGATATCATAGTCCCGTGGATCTAAATCGCGGTCATCAACTTCCCTGATATCTACAAAGAAGTTTTAACCTTGTTTGACAACGAACTTTTAAGTTCGTTGTCAAACAAGGTTAAAACTTCTAATGCCTTCTTTTTCTTAGGTTTCCGTTGTTTTTCTTGGGTATTTGTTTTTTGTCTAGACTCAAACATTACCATAAATGTTTTTGTCTTACCATGGTGTTACCAGATACGATAAAAACAGACGTTTTGTTTATTTGGTTCCATTCAAGGTTTAGCAACCCATTAGTAAATTGGTGAATGACCAGACGCCCACATCTAAAACAATATCACCGACCCTCTCTGACACCAATTTAATTACACGAATATGTAATATGACCATATTATTTGTTGGAATGGTGAAAGATGTCGTAATGATATCCGTCAAAACTTGTTCGTTAATTATCGAATTTAATGACATTGTGGATTACCATACTGGACGGGTTCGTAAAATAATACGACGTAAAATGTGTATCTTCTTATCTCTGGCGCGGAGCCACGGCGGTCCCGGGAAAATGGGTCCGACTCACTAATTGGTTCGGTTTTTCATACCGATGTTTTCCGAGAATGTTCATTTTACCCGTTTTTATAACTGGACAGTCGAACCTTAAACCCCATTTTATATCATTATTTTTTTTTTATTTTTGGCTTCAATTAACCATTTTCAAAACTTTTTTTGACAAAGTGGTTTAATCTTTTGCCATAATTTCGATTTCTCTTTGTATAAACCCAATGAGATGCTCAATGAGAACAAAAATAATTGGTAAAAATATAAATTGACAAAAAACAACAATTAATTAGTAAAAATGCTAAATAAACAAAATCTAATTAGTTAAATAAAGGAAATATTAGAAAAATTAGAAAAATTCTTGATAATGAAAAATTCAAAAGAAAAAAGTTCCAAATTCCAAATAAGAAAAATTAGAAATATTTTATATAAAGTAAAATTAATTAGTGAAATACTTAATGTGGACAACTGGCGTGGTTTCGATTCCCTTGTTTTAGTGGCAAGGAGTAGAGTCGTCTGCCCGGTTTATCCCTTGGCCAAAGCTAAATTTTGAAATAAAATAAAAATGAACCATTTGTTAGTCCCCAATTGAACTAGTTTGTGTCGCATGGACGTTTAAACCCATTTCCTTCTCTCTCTCTCTCTCTCTCTCTCTCTCTCTCTCTCTCTCACTAATTGGGGTAAATTTATTTCTCATAAAAATCTAAATAAACAAACAGTTCTAAATGAATAAAAATGAAACAGTTCTAAATGAAATTCTAAATAAATGAAAATTAATTAATAAAATTCTAAATAAATGAAAATTAATAAACGAAATTCTAAATAAATGAGAGTTAGTAAAATTCTAAATAAGTGAGAATTAGTAAAATTCTAAATAAAGAAAATAAAATATTCTAAATATTGAACAATGCAGAAAGTGTCACGTACGTATTTCACAACGATGCTCAACGTAGCAATTTTCTTTGTTGTAATAAACGTCATAGGCATGTCGTAAATGTAGCAAGTTTTCTGTTGTAAATGTTTATAATTAATACATGTACATGTAAAATAACTTGCTATCTGTTGAGATTGACATCTGTTTAATGATAGGGAAAATAAATATTTTTATGATCAGTCTTGTTTTCAGTGGCATGGCAGGCTTCAGCTTTAAACCCTCGACTTTGCGCAGTTGTGTTAAAACTCAGTTTCACCATACTTTGTTAAGTGATCAAATGGTTAACGCGTACGCGTTGCATCATAGGGTCTGTCAGTGCGCCCAGACACAATTTCTATGGTTAACGTGCAAGCATACAATGAAATTTATAATCTGATTAAAATATAGATCTATATATTTCGTTACTTTTTTATACTTTCGATGGCCTACACTACAAGAAGATCTGATCGGTTGTAGCGATAGGTCGTGTCAGGTCATACAGGTCAGCTTTTATCTGCACTAATGTTTATTTATAGTGGATTAACCACAGATCTGTACACCTCACGTCAAAATCTCGCCATAACAGACCGTTTAATTGTTTAGTCCCTCACATCATCCATAACGCGGGTTATATAACAACTCTTCCAGATCCTAGTGTAGTAAAGACAAGTAAAACGGAATTTTGAACTACAAGAAAAGAAACGAAATAGGATTTGTGTTTTGATGAGATTGGTTTAATTCGTTATGTAATTTCATTTTTCGGTGACACAGAAATAATCCATATATTGCGTATTAAACTTGAAAATGTTATTCTAACGATCTCTTTGACGTTTACTCGTCTGTGAAGTTGCCCTTTAATTGAAGAATATGTGTATCATACGTGACAACGCTTAGATGTTGTTGTCATTTATAACTGACACTGAAAACCAAATGAATGAAATAAAACAAAAATGACTGCTTTTTATGTATTATTTTTTCTTCTTTTCTTGTTTCACTTTCAAGTTATTCTTTTAGAAATCTACGTTTAATGTGAGTTAAAAGTTCCCGTAGCACCGAAAGCCCTGTAACATCAAGATATTTTGTCCGGTAGCTGGTTTTAATTTAGAATTCTTCTAAGAGTCAGCGATATTTAAATGAGTTTATCTCTATTCTACACACCGGGAGCTGCGGTGGCTCATTGAGAAAGACACTGACTCGCTAACATTGTTGGACAACAAAACATTGTTGGGTTCCCGTACCATCTTGTTCGTGGTGCAGGATTAGTTAGTCGTTCAGGCCTCGTGTATACATTGACGTGTACGTGAAAGAACCCATGGCAGTTGGATTTCGAGTTAACCGGAGAGCGCCTCTGTCCGCGCAAAATTACCCTGTAAATTACACTGTATGGTGTATGCCCGTCTTAATCATCTCGTGAATCAGAATCCACAGTGTAGTCAGTAAAATAGGATGTAAAACCACCGTATTATTTCGTTTCCCCCTGTTTATTTGTTTACAAAATTATGTGTTAATAAAGTGTTAAAACATTATCTGGAACGATTCCCAAGTTCAAAGTGTTAACATTATAATCCGGAACGACTCCCAAATTCAAAGTTTTAACATTAACTAGAACTATTCCTAAGTTCAAAGTGTTACCATTATCTGGAATGACTCAAAGTTCAGAGAAAGAGAGAGAGAGAGAGAGAGAGAGAGAGAGAGAGAAATGGGGTTTAACGTCCACTCGACACAAACTAGGTCATTTCAGGACTAACATATGGTTTAATGTTATTTCAATAATTCGCATGCGCGTTGGCGGCTTTTAGCTTTGGGAGGAAACCGGAGGACCCGGAGAAAATCCATGAGGCTGGACAGGCGACCCCACTCCTTGTCACGTATAAACCGAGGATTCGAAACCGACCCCAAGTTCGAAGCCAAAGCGTTAACATTATATCATATGGGACTGCCCTAGGTTCAAAGTTTCAAAGTGGCAAACAAAGTTTAAAATGTTAACATTATACGGGACTGTCCCTCGAAATTGCATAGTTCCGATGTCTAACCTGTGGGTCATTCATATATCTGTGATAGTATTAATGTGGCATTAAACAATCACGCAGCAGACTATTAGTAATCATATAGAAGTTATTATCGCCTCTAGATGTGACGTCATACAAAATTTCACGCCAGCTTGGCCGGCCATTAAATAACATTTGTCCATCAAAGTTTAGTTGGCATTACCAAATATTGACACAAGAGAAGTTCAGGTGGACTGAGGGTTTAATTAGTGAATACATAAATCTTTCTGGTACTTGTGGTTCTCGTGTTGCGTGGTTTCCAACATAATTCATTACCAAATAGTGTTAACCGTTTATTGGCGGTCAACGGGGTTTATCAATTTAGTGTGCGTTTAATAATGCAATTTAATACAACGGGAATTAATTTGCTTTAATACCGAAATATCTGAATACTTTGCGGAATAATAATAAGCTTTCGGGGACGACTTCTTATACTGAAAATTTCGTTCGCCATGTTTTATTTTCAGCAAAGTTATCAATGTTCGCATTTCTGACAAGATGTGCGCGTCGATTGTTTATTATCGTAACCACGGTGCTGGTTATTCCAGACTCAGCTTCGCTTCTCCATTTATAAATTAAATTTATAAATCATTCACGTACAGTTCTAATCTACATAAAATCGGAGCCATCGTGTGGCATTGAGAGTTGATTAAGATCTTGTCATGGTAGTAAATTGGTAATTAAAAGCCCCCCCCCCCAATCCCCAACGCACACGCACAAACAAACAATATACCCCCAAAATTAGGTTTACGTTTACGTTTATGGCATTTGTAACAAATCTCTTATACAACTTTGGAGTAAAGACATGACCAGTTCTTGATCTACCTGTCCTTTGTGAAAGATGTGGTTAAAATGTTAGAGCCGGACAAAGAGACCAGAATTAAAATTAAAGTAAATGAGGAAATTAATGGTCGCCCACCCCCGATTGCGGTTAGAATTACGGACGTTGTTCACACACCGTCAGTTGATTACACACTTTATTAAAGAGGAATTATTCAAGAGCTAAATTTGCCTATTGCACGTCTTCCTTTAGGTTTTAAACGGCAATACTGTATACCGGAAAACACCAAAAATCACCAGAAATCACTAGAAAACACCATGTTATACTGAATACCGGAAAACTCCAAATACCGGAAAACACACTTCATACCGGAAAACACCCTAAATAGGTAGCCCGGAGTCTGAACCTCTGTGTTCGTGGGTTAGGGTTATATTTTTCCGATGTCGGTAAGGTTTAGGGTTAGATTTAGGTTTTTTTTGTGTGTTTTCCAGGGGACCGGGCTCCGAGTTGCCTATTTAGGGTGTTTTCCGATATTTAGTGTGTTTTCCTGTATTTAGTGTTTTCCGATGTTTTCCGGTATTTAGTATAACATGTTGTTTTCAGGTGTGTTTTGGTGTTTTCCGGTATATAGTATAGCCCGTTTTAAAAATGTTATATAAATTATTAATTACCAATTTACTACCATGACAAGATCTTAATCAACACTCAATGCCACACGATGGCTTCGATTTTATGTAGACTAGAACTGTACGGTCATTGAATGATTTAATTTATAAATGGAGAAGCGAAGCTGAGTCTGGAATAACCAGCACCGTGGTTACGATAATAAACAATCGACGCGCACATCTTGTCAGAAATGCGAACATTGATAACTTTGCTCAAAATAAAACATGGCGAACCAAATTTTCAGTATAAGTCTTCGTCCCAAAAATTATTCAGATATATCAATATTAAGCAAATGAATTCCCGTTGTATTAAATTGCATGCCACCATCTTTTCTCTTACATAATCAGTCAATGCCTTAACGATAATGCATATATATTCACAAACACCAAACCAAAATGGCATCCATCCTACGGGTGTTGTTTCAACCATTTAGATTACCATTTCAGAGCGTTTTCAATCTTGTATTCGTTGATACATTTTAAACAAAGAAAACAGATAATGGTCGTCAGATGCTCTGGGGCTTCAATTAATTTCAATTGTAGGCGAGAAAATAAAATTATCCAACGACAATTCAACCTCCATAAGGAAATGCTATTATGTTTATAATTTGCGTTTATATAAATAAACGAATCTGAAATTTGTTGTTGTTTATTACAGATTTAACGTCCAATGCAATAATAAATATGATATTATGGACAGGTTGATTTAATTAAATTATCTACACTTGGTAAAAACACAAAAATAAAAAAAGGCTTTGTAAATCAAAAAGTCACCTTAAAACACACTTATAAAATCGCCGGGGAAAATGAACCGGTTTGTTTTATGTGGAAAGTAGAAGTGTTCTGACAATTTGTAAATTTAGGAATGAAATTTACTTTTTTTTGATAAAGAAAATTATAAATAGTTTTACAGAAAATAACTACGGAAATTGAAGCTACATGTGAATGGTAATCTGTGCAAGTTTTTTTTTTTTAATAGATGGCCCTCTCTTCAATTTAAAGGCAAACCGAACTCTTAGACCGTCATTTTGCTAATTTTCAATTGCCAAAGGGTCGACGTTTATTTCAGTGCAATCTGATTAAAACAAAGATCCTATTTCGTTTCGTTTGTATAGTTCAAGATTCATTTTACTTGTCTTCACAACACTATAAGGATCTGAAAGAGTTATTATATTACAGGCGTTCTGGTTGAAGTAAGGGATTAGCCAATGAAACAGTCTGTTATGGCGAGTTCTTGGCGTGCGATGGCACATAACTGTGTGGGTAAACCGCCGGAAACGTCAACGCTGACCAATGTCTGACGTCATAGGGTCAAAAGTCACTCGTACGACACCTGACACGTCATTCCAATACAACCGATCAGATCTTCGTGCTATGTAGGCCATCGAAAATATAAAAACGAAATGAAATATAGACCTGTATTTTAATCATATTGAGTTCAATGGTGGTTATTGATTGATTGAGGTACGATCATAAATCATGACTGATCAATAGATCAATGAACTTGATGATCTCTCTGATTGACAGGGCTGGGCACTGTGGGTAATACACCTTTAGCTGATATTTATATCACTCTGAGTACTATGACAAATCAACAAAATTGATAATTGACATCCAATATGATGAAAAGAACACCCTCTATTGCCTGATGTCGCCATGAACGCACCTACCCACAATTAACCTACTTAAACTGTGTAACAACCGTGACGGAAGTGATAAGGGCTAAATATATCCAAGGGATAGGAATGGAGCTTAATCAATCCTTTATGATTAACATTGTTTTAAAAACGAACTGTGACCTATTTGAATGGGTCCATTTCAGCACAGTTTAGTTAAATCCCGTTACATTTGTGATATTTCCGTATGTAGGTCATGCGATAAGAGGCAGATTAATGTCTGCAATCTAAGATTTTAGAATTGTCACCATAGCAACCCAGGAGGTGTGATATTCTGTGCGCAGTCGTAGGGTACTGTTCAGACAATACGGGGGAAATTTACAGATACATTGCATGGTCATTCGGAGCCGCTCAGAGAGAGAGAGAGAAATGGGGTTTAACGTCCACTCAACACAAACTAGGTCATTTCAGGACTAAGATATGGTTTAATTTTTTTTCAATAATTCGCTTGCGCGTAGGGGTCTTTAGCAGTGGGAGGAAACCGGCGTACCCGGAGGAAACCCACGAGGTTGAGAAGGCGCCCCTATCTCCATGCCACATACGCTCACACCAGGGCTCGAAACCACAGCCGCAAGCCAGAGGTGACCGGCCAGCTAGAGGTCGAAGCGCGGCACTCTAGTCCACTAGGCCATCCCAACCCCTCGGAGCCGCTCAGACTCAATGGGTAAATACCGATACATTGCATTACATAACTTTAGCCCATTTGGAGCCACGGGGGCTCAATGAGTAAGACGCTGGCTCGCAAACAAGGTTTCGCTTGAGTAGATGTAGACCGAGCAAGTCTCTCGGGTTTTCCGGTGTGGTTTCCCATTGCCAGTGGTTCAGGACAGAGGGCCTTAAAAGGACGGCGTCTAGTCGTTCCGAAAGGACCAAATACACTTACTGTTGGAATTCCTTATACAAGGCTTGTACATTCACGGACAACAATACAGAAAGTTATGGCATCGCCACATGCCAAAATAGAACCATTCCGACATCTTCATCCCAAATATGAAATATTAAGTCAAAAACTGTAGCCTCTATTCAGAAATCTCTAGTCAGGGTGGTATATCCAATAGGAATTTTAATAATGCTGGATCTACAGAGATCTGCACAAAATCTTATAGGTTTTTGTTTTGTATGTAGTGCGGTCCTCCTGCACTTACTATTAGAGCAATGACTGAACAGAGAGTATCGCCACCCTTGCGAAGAATTTATGTCATTTAAGGTTTTCATTAGTAAATTGTAGTAGAATATCTCTATTCTCGACGAGACTGTATTAGTTAATAAAAGAATATATTCCCAGAACGCGTTTCGGGCGATGTGCCCTTCACCGGATGGAAATAACAAGGGCACATCGCCCGAAACGCGTTCTGGGAATATATTATTTTATTAACTAATACATTTTTGTCGAGTTTGTTACCTGGATATTCTACTATGGTTTTTCTTCAAGGGTTGGTTCCTATCTTTCCTCGGCGGCGTGGTTTCACCTTGTCAGTGATGCAGGACGGAGGGCCTGCCAAGGACAGCTGTCTAGTCGTTGGGATGGAGGTCCCATGTACACATTGGCATGCACGTAAAAGATCCCTTGGCAGTTGGAATTCGATATAAGAGTAGGCCGTAGCGCCGCTGCCCGGGCAAAATTTCCCTCTTAGGACACTGTATGGCGTATAGCCGTCTTCATTAGCCCAGGTTAGGAGCTGAACAGTAGGACGTTAAACCATATTTCATTTCAGTTCATTTGTCTTTCCCCGGATGCATCACCGAGATCCAAACTTGTACGTACTGTTATATAGACTCTTCCGCACTTCTGTTCCTATCGAATGTGGCGTTTATCGTCTTCAACTTGGGGTGTTTTTATTGGTAGCTTAGAAATTCTTACGCACGGGTTTACTAAATGTTAACCCCATGGACTGCGCCGTAGTAACACGTACGAGGGAGCTAGGATTTAGAGTTCAAATCTGCAAGAATAACTACGGTTAAAAAAGAATCGCCATACAGGAAAAAGTTATCGCCAAAATTTCGCCAGATTGAATTTTTTATCGCCAAAATGATATTTTTAACGCAGTTGGCGGACATGGCGATCGACAGCGTGAGCATACATTCTCCCCTTTACAGTAACAAGATTATTTTGATACCACAGCCCTTTTATTAGCTAACTAACCAATTTGATCGAATTACTAGAACGGACATTTTTGTTTTGACAATTTTTCTAAACCATTTGATCGAATTACTGGAACGAATTTTTAACTCGTTTACTAACCAATTTGCTCGAATTACTCGAACGGACTTTCTTGATAACATAGCCCTTTAAATAATTTTTGTAATCAATTTCGTCGACTCTTCAGCCATACTCTACCAATCACACGTTCTGTCGTCACGTTAATTGCAGCTGCGTTTTCCAGCCTACCCAGGTGGGGTAACTTGCTTAACGCTGTAGGTTTTTTTTTCACCGGCTTCCTTATACTGTCAGCGAATTATTAGCATGAACATAAACAATATTTTCGTCCTGCCGTTTAATATAATTCTTTCTATTATCAGCTTAACTCGTCACTGTAACAAATTTATTTATTTCTACACTTCCGGGTGATCATTGTGGGCTCAATGCTAAGCCAAACATTTCAATTAATTTTTCTCCAATTTTCCCCTCCAGTGCCCCTTGCAAACTGGTTATTTGTGAGTGAAAGATCAGGATGCTGTGCGCGGTAGATTTCGCGCCATTTATCATCAAGTCCTGACAACAGATTATTCAATTAATGCACATTTCTTAAATCTTTGCAAAATACGACCACAGGAGTCGCCGATAATGAACCATTTCTTTGGGCGTTTAATTTCCTGTCCAGGATGACAAGATGAGTTTATAATTCATCAGTAATTAGACGAATGTTGTATCGTTACCAATTTATCTGCCATTAGCTTCGTGTTAAGCGGCCATTAAGATCAGAAGACCAATCTCGTCATGCCGAGGTTCCGATCAAAAACCCTCGATCATTCATGTACATTTTACAACATGACAGTTTATAAAATGACATGAATAATCGTTTGGTTTAAAGCCTCGCCAACACCGCAAAACATTAATTTCTGAGACTAAAAAGGGATTTATTATTACTTCATGATCACGTAAAGTTTGGCTATGGACAATGGTTTAGTGGTGCCCAGGACCAATTCTCTGATTTTATGCCCCAAGAGTCAAATACTGAAATATTGGGCCTAGTGCAAAGAAAGGAAGACATTTTAAAGTAGCTAATTCCTTAACTCAATATCACCCAGTCTTCCACATAGAAAACACGAATTATTTGTCAATTTAGATCACCATTGATGTTGAAATCATACCGGGAAAAGATGGGCTTCTGGCACCGAGTTCACCAATCATTCTCCGACTTAAATTAAGAATTGACTCAACTTTCAATCACTGTTTATGACAAATATCTTTGATCCAGTAACACAAAACTTTGCACATAGTTTCTTAATGGTGCATTACATACATTAAAGCAACAAAAGTTTTATAAAGGGCTCTATTGTGGTTAAAAAATAAAGAAATAAACCATTTTGAGTAAATTCTGAACTGAAGAATTTACTCAAAATGGTTCACTTTAATTTAACTTTAAATCACTTTTTATGAGAAATATCTGACCCAGTAACATAAACCTTTGCACATAATTTGTTATTGATACATTAAAAGAACTAAAGTTTTGTAACGGACTATATTATTGTAGTTAAAATGGGGCCAATAATTTTGAGTAAATTCTGAATCTGAGAATGCCTTAACACAAAATAATCCTTTTACCACAAAGCTTTTCTACTAAATAAAAGGGGACTCGAAGAACGAATCCATACATATCCCCAAAGTCATGTCAAACGGTGATGTCATATCCTTAGCTGAATGCACAATAAATAACGTAAATCAGTTTATATACATTCACATAACATTTTTATATGCGTTACGGCCCATTTGTGCCAGCTTCTAAATCCCAAATATAAGCCATTTAATTCCTTTAAATATGTAAAAAATAGTTAAAATAAACTTTTAGTTCAAATTAATTAGAGCAGCCTGTCGACAAAGTTAACCATGGTAATTTCAAATTTCTAAACGCCTTATTCTAATTTATGATTGGTTGCACGCCCTAAAATGGATTCCTGGCTTTATTTTTCCGGTTGGTACAGAAATGTTAGGCCCCATTTCATTCATGCCAATTAATGATGCGATAATCCGAAGAAACGGAACGAAAACAAAAAAAAAAACTCAAAATCATTGCACGTTGTTTGTTATCACGTCGTAAAATAAACACTGACATTTGAAATTCAATTGCTGTTCGGGCAAATTTTATTTTCCCGTTGGTGCAGAAACGTTGAGCGTTAAACCTCATTCCATTCATAAAAATTATTGATGCAATAATCCGAATAAACGGAACGAAAATAACATAAATATTTTAATTAAATATTTCACGCCCTGTTTGTTGTTTACGACCGCGTTTCAGTACAAATTTCAAGTCCTGGTTCTTGTTTACGACCGCGTGTCATTACAAATTTTTATTTATAGTTGTGTGAAATTTCGATTTTCAAATTTAATAATTAATTGATCGCGGAGCGGTCTTGGGGATATTTTTAGACTTTTATGTCTATAGTAGTACCCGGACGTAGGCATATAAACACTGATTCATAACAATAGTGAACGAATGTGTAAATACATCGCAAATGAAAAAAAATTGATCGGTTATTTATAGTACCATGTAATCGACGTATTTATAGTGATTGTTGTTCAAGAAAGGGTTTTGTAATATTTATGAAAATGCCTTGCAGATATAAACGCTAAACATAGGCTCAGGTTTAATACTTGTTCACGGGGTATATTTGTCTTTATATTGTGAGATAATAGATTCTACGCAATGCATGTTAACCTGGACTTATGCTAGTCTCGATAACCCAGAGAAACAAGGCGTGTGAATTGAATGAAATGGGTGAGGAGAGAGGGATGGGGTTTAACGTCCGCTCAACACAAACTAAGTCATTTCGGGAATAACATATGGTTCAATTTTATTTCAATAACTTGCGTAGGGGTTTTAAGCAGAGGGGATGGGGGGGGGGGCATCCGGAGACTACTGTAGTAATGGAAAGACACATAAAACACAATTTTGAACAATAGAATACGAAACGAAATAGGATCTGTGTTTTAAACAAAACAACACAAAAAAGAATAAACACTCATACTAATGGAGGACAATATTTATAACTTGACAATGTTGAGAGGATACTCCTCGAAACGTCGCCTTGTTAAAGATTAAAAACCCTAGCAATAATTTCATAAAATTGATATATAAGTAATGTTAAATTCCCACTGTCGTGTGATGCGTTACGATAAGGTTGTCCCTAATGAGTCCACGATCTTCTAAGTGCAGATCATTCGGATACGTTTCCATACGATAATACGATTGTTACAATTGACCTCGATATTCGATATGACCAGATAAGATCACCACGATTACTCCACTGTTGAAACCGTGATTTCAGTCGCAGCACAAATCGTGATCGGGGACCTATTAAGCTAAAGGGGGGGGGGGGCTCAGATCGACCTTACGACGCAACTCAACTGGTCGCCGACTGGTTTTCCGGCGACTGCCGCCGATCGTCGCACAATTTCCGTCGCCGATTCTATTCGATCTGAGTCTAGCTACGACAAATATACCTGCTTGAAAATATTGAAATACACAGTCTTTGCTCGAGTGGCGGCACTTCCGACGGAAGTGAAATTATTAAATTGATTGTTCAGAACGAAAATGTAAACATTAACAGGTAGCACTGTAAATATTTTTAGTTAAATGGAAATGGTCTGAAAGTGAGGTTTTGTTTTAGTTGTTAATTATTTATTCATGCCCATAGACCGCCTGTGGATCTTAGTTCAGTTTCACATTCATGGCCGGAGAAACCAGAGAGATTTGTTTAAAGGGGCAATAACATTCTTGCTGGCTTGGTAGCTCCAGAAAATAAATAATACCCTTATTCTATGTACTAGATGTTTAAGTGTCCTACCTGTTGTGTAAATTATCCATTACAACCTATTTTACTTGTCCAGAGGGTTCGAAAATATTTTAAAATCCAAGTCACATTTGAAAAGGTTTACGTTAGACTTTTCAAATCAATTGGTTGAATTTTTCCAATTTTTCAAAATAGGTGTGTTAAGATGAAATTTATATCATCATTTAAGTGGAATATTCAAAAATAATACGATTTGTTGACCAAAATGAAGATTGGGACATATTTTTCAGTTACAACAAGAGTGTTATTGGGGCTTTAAGCAGTTCTGGATAACTATTTATTTGAAGTGAGGATTTCATATGTGAAATATGCGCGGGAACATTATTATTTGGATAATACACGTCACTTGGTATCTGGCCTCATCAAATCGATATATCCCCGATCCCTAGACGAAAGTTACAACCATCATAGCTACAGTGATGTAATCCCATATATTTTTCTTTGTTTGTGTTTTAACAAAATGTTTAAAAAGCATTGGTAACAGACCCTAGGCATTTGAATCACGAAGAACATAATTACGTGAAGAATATTTTAACGCTAACTAAGAGTTGAAACGTCACATAGACTTTATATTTTTCTTCTTATTTAGATTATCCTGGCTCCGAGTTCACAAAGCATTCTCAGACTTAAGTTAAGAATTTTCTCAAAATTGTTGGCCTTATTTTAATTAAAATATAACTCTTTATAAAACTTTTGTTGCTTTAATGTATCAAATACATCAATAAGAAACTATATACAAAGTTTTATGTTTCTGGATCAAAGATATTTCTCATAAGAAACAGTGACTGAAAGTTGTGTCAACTCTTAATTTAAGTCTAAGAATGTTTTGTGAACTCGGGCCTGGTTGGTGCAGAGATAGGAGTAGGATGTTAAACTCTATTTCATTCATTCATTTACAATCTTGCTCTCAACATCGCCTTTACATAGACTGAAAGATACATTATGGGAGATTAAATAACGAGTTGACTGTTCTTACTATGATAGTTAAATATTAGAAAAGGTAAAGGGAATTTGCTGAAAATTTCAGTCAAATTGATCCACTATGAATCAAGAATTAAGCGACTGAAAGTTCCGCCTAACCTGATCATCCTTACTAAAGTCGGTTCGACAAAAGTCATAGTCTCGATTATCCATTTAATCATTAAATCGCGAAGGAAAGTCATACAGCAAATCGGATCATAATCCAACAAATATGACAGGTTAGCGTTGACATTGAGGGTTGATTATGGTTTGGATAATTCATTTAATTTCTAATTAATAGTTTATAACATTTCAGGCCTAAAGAAAAGCCTACAATAGAAAGATTTAGCTCTTGCATAATGTATGTTCCAGATTTTGTACGGAAGATATAAAAATAAAAAATCCAATCACATCAACAATTTTATCTAGAACTCTTGGTGACTGGTCACTGCGTTGCCAGGCCATATTTCCTACACCACTGACAATGGAAAACCAAAAAGGAAATTTTTGTCGGACAATAATATGTAGTTACAAACCGGGTGATGTAAAGGGAATATGATGAAATTTTCAGTCAAATTTCTCCACTCAGAACCGACATACCTTTGAATTTTAGGCCTCGCCTCGATCATCTTTACAAAAGTTGGTTGTACGATAAAAACATAGTCCAGATTATCCATTTTTTGATTAATACACCAATGAGCGTTTGTGATTTAATCCAGTGAAAATCCAACACATAAGAAGGCACCGAGAGTTGATTAAGGGGTTTTCATGTTAAAAAAAAATTGTCTAATTAATAGTTCATATAATATTTCAGGCATAAAGAAAGACCCGCATCAGGCAGATATTTAGCTCTTGCATAATATATGTTTAATAAAGAATGTAATGGTCTACTATTACAAAGCGCAGATGGTAGGATTTTAAGATAATCAATTGTCTCGTTAACTTGGTCGTCTGTTGTTGTGATAAAGTAGTGTACAGAGCTATAAACTATACTAATATAATTGAATATCGGCACCATTGGTAATTGATAAACTAATAGCCTCGTTTCCGTTGTAGCAGGCGTTACCTAATATCCCTACGCGTGGGTAGTTTACCCAATCACGGGAAGACTTCACGTGGACCGGAAATAGTGGTGGAAGCTTGAAGGTTTAGAGTTATCATTAGAAACAATTGGCGATAATTTGAAAGATTCGGTGGGAGATTGTTTTGTTTCACGTGGTTTTAAAAGCTTGAGGCTGGATCTAGAATTCATAAACGGAACGCGAGGCAGCGAGAAGGGACGTGAACAAAATAGTACTTGTAGATATAATTTACCTCTCGTTTTCAGAAGCCATGATTGTTTTATCAAACTTTTTAGCAGTTGGACTTGTTTTCTTTTTAAATTTAGGTAAGTTTGAACATTGTATATTTTATTTGGTAGACGATTCACAAAAATGTCAGGATTCCATCCATTGTTCATCGGTTGTTCCAATCTGGTTTCCTTCCGACAATGGTGCAAGTCAGTGGGGCTGAAATGGAAGAGAAACGGGATTTAACGTCCACTCCGTAATTTAAGGACGAAAATTATGTTCTATCTTATTTTAGTTCTATAATTCGCTGTAATAAAGGGATAAAACCAGAGGCCCCAGAGAAAACTGACAAAGTTGGGCAAGGGAGTCTATTTCCTGTCACGTACAACCAGGGAATCAAAGCACACCATTTGACTCGATGTCAGACCTTATGATCATACGGGAATACATTAACTATTCGGAGAACGCTAGATCGGAGACGGTCCTACGCAAATTGTGACGTCATATGTGAATTGTGGGTTAGGGTAAGGGTTAGGCTTGATCTTGGGTTAGGGTTAGGGCTAGCCCTGTTTACATCTCGGGACTTTGACCAAATCTACAGGTCCTAGCCCTTATCCTAACCCTAACCCACAATCTATATATGACGTCATATGTGCTAAAATGCGTAGGACCGTTTCCGATCTAGCGTTCTCCTAACTATTCGGCCATCAGTCCCACACTGGAAAAGGAAAAGGAGATAAAGTGAAATAAAATGGGGTTTAACGTCTTAAGGGAAAAGGGCGAAAATGTAGAATAACCCGTGTACAACTTCACGTGCTCGTAAACGAACCTACTGCGCATACGCAGCTAACCGGAACAAGTTTTCCCCAATATAGTAGCAAACCCTGTAGCGCGTTACCGTCTTCATTGGGTACCGGTTGGTACAGAAAAGTATGAATTTGCATGCCATTTTATTTGATTTCGTGGTGTAAGGTATAAAGTCCATAATATTAGCTACAGAAGAATAAAATGGGAGTCTTAAAACTATTTTAAGACTATTCAACAGTTTTATTTCAATTTCTTTTGACAAAATTAACTGTCTAGTCATTCGGATGGGAGGAACAAACAAGGTCCCATGTAAAAATTGGCGTGCATGTAAAAGATCCCCTGGTAGAGTGGAAATTCTTGTTCTAAATTACGATTGGTCAATAGTCCGTGCACGTAAAGGATCCTCTGGTAGTTGGAATTCAATATAAGAGTATGTCATACCCCATTCCATTTCATTTCAATATCTTTTGCCGCTATATCTTTTAATCAGTTCCAAGTGTTCACAGGCGCGGATCCGGGGGGGGGGGAGGTATGCGATTTTATTGGCGATTTAGACCAGTAATTTTAGAATTTACCTTCCGGAAATACGTCAAAATGAACCAAATTGAATCTAATTTACCAAATTGTTCTGGGTGAGGGCCCCCAAACCCTCCGTTAATCGGTTGAGTGCAATTAGTTAAGCAATTATCAAACCCAGACCCCCCCCCCTGCAAAAAATTCTGGATCGGCGCCTGGTTCAGATTCGTTGTTGACCTTTTACAGGATTATTCTACGCTCAAAAGTATTACGATTAACCTTTATTTGTTCGTTTCGCTCAAAAGTCCGCGAATTGCCTATTTCGTTCATGTGACTCACCGCCTTCCGTCCGCCTAGTAACATTTTAGCAAGCGATTGATTATTGATCAATGTCATCGCCAATAAACAATAACGACTAACATTAATTGATTTTTAATTAGCGACACATTATGACAAAGCCTTGCGTGGGGGGTGCCGATGACTAAAAAGAAATAAAAAACTGACGCTTTAAACCAGGGGCGGATCCAGGATTTTTAGAAAGAGGGGGCGTGCTGCACCAGCTTGGGAGTGCGAAGCCCGGGACCATGATTTTTGAGTGTAAAAAATGCCCACAAGGACTAATGTCGTACTAGTACTGTAAATTACGATTTCCAACCTAAACTATTTCCGTTCTCCTTTCTCGCGAGAATATATGGAGCTAAAAATTGTTCGACACCTCAAAAAATAGAGGGGGCGTGCGCCGGGTGCGCCCCCCACTGGATCCGCGCCTGCTTTAAACAATTGATACATCAAAAAGAACTGACACACTGAACGCCATGTTTCTCTGAAACTGAAACAATAAAACTATCTCTTTGACAATATGTGATTAGTTAAAACACGTTATTAACATTTTGAAAATGTGTTTCGATCTCTCTGTTTGTCTCCTTTTGTATTTGATGAGGTAGGTTCGATCTATTTATAAACAAAAGACAACTATCTAAATAAAAATACATTATAAAACAATGTCCTTGTGATAAGGAATTTGTTAAATATATCTAAATGCTATCCACAATGATCACTGATTTTTACGTCATTATTCGATAGATTATTTAAACAAAAAAATCAATGCCAATGACCGATCGTCAAAGAAAATTGGAAATGAAATGAGGTGAAATAAAATGGGGTTTAACAAGGGGCGGATCCAGCAGAGGGCCCTCAGTTACAAAAATATTGCCTTGCATCAATGGAATTATACCACAAAGTGATCCTACATCAGTATAAAAATGATTTCTCTGTTTAACAAGCTCAATTTGTATGTATGCCTATGTAATTTAGAGATATTGATGGCAGATTTCCGTGACACAAACCTGGCGAACCCCCTCCTGCAAAAATTTCTGGATCCGCCCCTGTTAACGTCCTACTGTTCTACACCGACTATGCGATACTTTTACTCGGATATCGGCGCTAAAGCCTACTACTCTATCGAATTCCAACTGCCAAGGGATCTTTTACATGGTTTTTCGTTCCATCCGGGAGACTAAACGTTGACTCCAGCCAAACCCTCCGCCCTGCACCACTGTAACAGAAATACATACGACTTTTAAGGAGCCGAGAAATTTTTATGATTATATGCGCGTACCTTTTAATTAATAATTGTTCCAAATTTTAAAGGAAATCTGCAACGAAAAAATGAAATAGAGTTGAATGACCTCCCTTTGAAAATAAAATGTAAAATTAAAATAAAACGTATTAGTCAAAATCAAAAGCGGTATCATGCGTTTCATAAAGAACAGACAATGGGAAGTGATATAAAGTGTTCTAGAGTAGAGCCAATGATTACAATTGATATAAAGGATTCTAGATATGTCTTTTTTTCACCAGTTCCCCGATAAGAATACAAGTAGTAATCAATTTCGGCTCCCAGAGAAAAGTTTGCGTCGGCCATTTTGAATGTCACGTGATTATCCTTCCTTTGGTCGCTTCACAAAGATCCAAGATGGCGGCCCATATAACCGTTTTCTTTTCCCAAATTGCATTTATTTGGTCAGTGTGCGCTAAAAATACTTCCTGGTTAATCATCTTGATGCCAAGATGTGGAAAATGTTCCTCCATATTACGTTTTTTTTCCCCCAAATTGCATTTATTTGGTCAAACCAATCTCAGTGTGCGCTAAAAATAGTCTCGGTCACCCAGAACCCCCCTAGTCTTCAACGCACGGAGGGTCGAGGTCGGTTCTAAATTTATGACGAATATTACTGGATAATCTACCACATAAAAAAACAAACTTTTGGTTACGCATGGGCAATGGAACCTTTTGGTTAAAGTCTCGGTAAATGCTAGATCTTATGACACCGGGCAGATTTTGCTAGATTCTATAAAGCGTGGTTGAAATATATCCCACAATTCACTTGGCACATCTATTATTAGAAACAAAATAGGGGCGAGGAATAAGCATGAATGGCGATGAAGATTTAAGAAGATTGTAAGAAGCCATACGTCTGACTCATGACGAGAGAAAATTACCATTTCAATTGAAACCTTTACAAACAAAATTTTAAAGAGTGTCATTGTTGACAAGCGAGCTGTTTTGATAGATTCAGTACGTGGTAACTTAAAAGACTGGATAATCCAGACAATGACCTATTTTCCGTCAAATTTTGAGGACCCATTTGTGTGGATGATAGAGACTACTAAAAATACTTCCTGGTTAATCATCTTGATGCCAAGATGTGGAAAATGTTCCTCCCAAGGATCAATGACATGTAACTCATGCAAGAAAACCATGTTTCATTGTCGGGAAATCTGCATCATTGCATTCTAACCAGCCCTGTTAATCAGAACCCACTGGTGACGCAGCTAAGGAACCGAATTCACGCTGATTAATGGCCGGCGAATTTTACCAGTGTAAAATTATCTCTAGGGCCGTAATTGCGTACTAATACAACATGGCGATTATCCGAAAATATTAACCGTAAAGCTGTAATATTTTTAAGAGAGAGGGAGAAATGGGGTTTAACGTCCACTTGACATAAACTATGTCATTTCGGGACTAGTATATAGTTAAATTTTATTTCAATAATTCGCTTACGCGTAGCTGTCTTTAGCAGTGGGAGGAAACCCACGAGGTTGGACAGGCGACCCTACTCATTGTCACGTACAACTGGGGATTGATTCGAAACTAATGTTTTTAAATACAGAAATATAAAATGAAGTCAAAATAATTTATAGACGTTCTAGAAGTACATGTAGTAGTTGTATATAATTCCAACATGAAACATTTATATATAAAATGAAGTCAAAAATGTGTAGGTGTTCTAGAAGGAGTAATTTTACACAACCTCAAACATGACGCTGTTATAAGTAAATGTAAAAATGGAATAAAAATAATTCAAAATTTGAATGTCCGTGGGTTTTCTCCCACTGCTAAAGACCCTTACGCGCCAGCGAATTATTGAAAAAAAATGTTAGTCCCGAAATGACATAGTTGGGTGGAGTGGACGTTAAACTCCATTTCTCTCTGTCTTGAATGTACGTAATTATCCTTATGTTACCATGGAAACATAAACTAATACTGTTCTGTAAACAAATGAGTTCAGTCATGTTTTCAGATTGTGCCATGATAGTTTACAAGTGATGAATTAAAAACCTTCAATAACAATCCAAGAATATCTCATATTAGACCTTGTTTGATTATATTTGATTATCATGGCACAGATCATGTCCATAAACCTATTTTATTCGATAAAGAACAGGAATACGGAATCCAATATAAACACCTCCAATGTCTGTTCTCGACCCGTCGTGTTGGGTGGCTGATTGGTTAGCTCAAACGCGCTGCATCATAAGGTCTATCCTTGAGTGACTGACGTGGTTTCGATTCCCCAGTTGTACATGACAAGGTGTAGGATCCAACCTCGTGGGCTTTCGCATGGTACCCCGGTTTCCTCCCACTGCTAAAGACCCCTACGCGCAAGCGAATTATTAAAATAAAGCTGAACCATATGTTAGTCCCGAAATGACTTATAGTGTGTGTGTGTCCAGTGGACGTTAAACCCCATTTCTCTGTTCTTGATCAAGTATTTACTCTATACACTTGTTTGGTTGATGTTCTGAAATTATAACCAATAAATGAGCATATTAATACTGTCTGACATTATTTGTTTAAGTTATAATTAAAACTCTGATTTTTAATTTCTATTTCCCGTTGGTGTGATTTAAACTCTAGCTATTCGATCAATGCCGTTTCAATCTACTGTTTCTATGGAGTTAAAAATCCTACTGGGATAATTTAAACGTTAAATAGGAATTCCAACATTTAAATAGTTCTTTTACGTGCACGCTAACGAGGAAACTTCGGTAAGTGTGCCATCAGAGGGTCTAGTCATTTTGCTCATGTCAGGCACCGCTTCTTCCTGCACTATTTAGAAGGTCAACGAACGCTGGGAAGACCAAAGGAACTTTCTGGACAAGCACTATAGTTTATACCGGGATCTATTGGACTAGCGCCATACTCACAAGTTCAACATGGATCTTCTTAATGAAATAAGTTGTATAATAATTAATTGATGACGTCAACAGGATGTCTGTGTAATATCTGGTAAATGGCCCGTGTATATCACGCCTGACTCACAATGCACGTGTGATAGGTGTGAAAACGGACCATTATCTGATGTATTAGTCACCTATGTGGTGATGTTTTAATTGATTTGGTGCCTAAATAGAGAGAGAGAGAGAGGGAGATGGGGCTTAACACCCACTCGACACAAACTAGGTCATTTCGGGACTAACATATGGTTTTATTTTATTTCAATAATTCGCTTGGGAGGAAAATGGAGGACCGGAGAAAACCCAAGAGGTTGGACAGGAGAGCCTACTACTTGTCAGTGAACCCAGTAAATTCGAAACCACGCCAGTTGACTCAATGACAGGCTTTAGGATACAGCGTGCCAAAACAGACTTATTAAACATCGAACTGATCCCACAGTGAATATTCGCTTGGCCGCTACAATCACTGATAAGCATGACATCGACGAGGCTTAAAGGGACAATAACATTCTTGCTGACTTGGTAGCTCCAGAAAATAAATAATACCCTTATTCTAAGTACTAGATGTTTAAGTGTCCTACCTGTTGTGTAAATTATCCATTACAACTTATTTTACTTGTCCAGAGGGTTCGAAAATATTTTAAATCCAAGTCACACTTGAAAAGGTTTACGTTAGACTTTTCAAATCAATTGGTTGAATTTTTCCATTTTTTCAAAATAGGTGTGTTAAGATGAAATTTATATCATCATTTAATTGGAATATTCTAAAATAATACGATTTGTTGACCAGAATGAAGATTGGGACATATTATTCAGTTACAACAAAGGTGTTATTGGGGCTTTAATAAGTACGGCATATTTTGAGGTAAAAGAAAAATAAATAAAGACGTTTGAAGTATTTGTAGTTCAAAAATATTTTCTATTTAGTGTAAATGGGCATTAAAATGAGTAAAATGCATCATTTTGCCCGAAGCAGTTAGGTGTTAAGTAAACATTGCACGAGCCGTTGAGCCAATGACTACGAGTCGTGCAGTCAACGCACGTGTTTTGGACAGCCATCCGTTACAGGGATAATTCGTAAGTAATTCTCTGTGAAAGAGGTTGATTAAACATGTGCACGATAAATTCCTAATAGTAGGCAGCACTCAAGCGACGATAGCTTCGTACTCAACATCTAACCTCCGCTGTATGACAATACGTGATGTGTACCTACGCTCATACAATTGTTGCTTTTAGAAAGAAGTTTTTTTTTTCTAAATTCCGTCGTTCGAAGGGTGTGTAGAATTTTCAGTCCCTATTAAAAGAAAATCGAATGAAGTAGACAGAAAAACAGCTCCAGACTTTGAAAGTATGATAAAACATTCCTTGCATGGGCGACGCCGTCGGTAATCAAGGAACTTGAAAGTAGTTCCTGTGGCGGACTTCGCCATACAACCGAGGTTAGATGTAGAGTACTGAAATATGCAGAGTGATAGGCTTACTCAGAAAACTGACTACTGAGACGAATGCGTTGCAACTATTTGATTGGCTGAAAACATTAAAAGTAAATTCAAGTTTCAACTAATCATATTCAGCTTATACGAGTCTGATTTCACCAAAACAATAAGGACACTGAACTCTGGTTAAAGATGTATTTAGATAAAGAACTGACCGTGTTTGCCATAATAGTTTTTAATAGATAATTCAAAATTAATATATTGAAAATTTCATTCAAATCACTCAATTCTGAGCGACGTTATCGCTGTTTGAAGTTTTGTATTTGATTGTTTATTATCGTAGCAACGCTACTTGTTAATCGAGGCTCAGCTTCGCTTCTCCATTTTTAAATTAAATCATTAAATGACGATCGTATTATTTCCGTTTACTTGTTAATCGAGACCCAGTCTAGCTTCTCTATTATATAGATTATTTATTATCATAAAAGTTACTTGTTTATCGAGGCTTAGCCCCGCAACTCCCTTTTTAAATTAACCCATTAAATGGCGATCGTATTTTGTCCGTTTACATCTGCACATCCGATGATCAAAAGACTTGATTATAGGCTTGTATATAAATCTACCGTAAAAAGTCAACACCTAGTAACTCATTTTTTTGCCGAAATTTGTTGTTACTAGGGTATGTGCTTCCTGTTGTTGTACTAAATATTCCAATCTTTTCATTTTTTAAGCAGCTACACCCATGACACAACCTAGCAATTTCCTTCATTTGCCTATTATGCCACAGAAAAACCTAGTAACTCAATAGTCAAATCAATGGATAAGCTTGGATTAAAATATTCATTCATTATGTGTTCCTTGGTTTTCTCCAAAAAAGTGAGTTACTAGGTGTTGCCTTTTGACGGGAGAATGTATAGTTGATAAGTTATATAACATTTAAAGCCACAAC
The DNA here is from genome assembly GCA_036850965.1 of Patella caerulea. Lineage (NCBI taxonomy): Eukaryota > Metazoa > Mollusca > Gastropoda > Patellidae > Patella > Patella caerulea. The sequence goes on from JAZGQO010000006.1 coordinate 12,293,661, forward strand.
ACAACTAAGTGAGTAAGATTCTGGTTCGCTGGTCGGAAGGTCGCTGGTCCGGTCCCTGTATTGGCCGAGAATGTTCATCTGATTTTTCCCATGTGGTGTTCCCTTGTCAAGTGATGCTGGACGGAGGTTCTGATAAGGACAGCTGTCTAGTCGCTCTGATGGTACGACTACCCGATATGCCGTGTATGCATTGTCGTGCACGTAAAAGACCCATTCGTAGTTGGAATTGGATATAAGAGTAGGTCATAGATCCGCCACCGGGCAAACATTTCTCTTATCTCACACTGTAAGACGTATGCCCAGTCGGCGCGGAACAGCATGACGTTAAAATCCCAATCTCGTTCCCAGAGGCAGTCGCGGAGCCGACGGCCCCTGGCACATTGGACCGTCCATTTTTTCCAAACCTAAGCCCCGCCCATTCTGACCTCTGATTGGTCAATCTGTTTGGGTCGATTTCTCGAAAACTAAAGGTCGAATCGTTTGTTGTAAAATGATCCTTGAGTCAACTCGCTGACATAAAAAATTGGATCCTAAACGAACGAATTCAAGTTTTTGTAAAGATCTATTTTTCTACGCGTGGGTATATTTTTAAGTGATTCGGTCACCCAGGCACGTAAAATCAGGGGAGTACGACGCAAATAAACTAATTGCACTCCCCCAGAAAAATTTGGTAAATTAGATTCAATCTGACGTATTTCCGGAAGGTAAATTCCACAATTACAGGTCTAAATCGCCAATAAAATCGCATAAAAAATTTTCAACCCTGAGCAGGGGGGGGGGTCCGGACCCCCTGGAACCCCCCCCCCCCTGAATAGGCTGATGTGGCTCCAACATAATGCATCTAATTCTCGTGTTTCGAACTACCTGTGATCGACGAGGTGTCCAATACGCCTATCAAAGATTGAATTGGGACGAGTGTGGCGAGACCGGTCTATTTTAGAATCTAGCAAGTACGCGATAATTCTTTTCTATTCTGGTGAAAATTACGGCTTGTTTTACAAGACCAACAAAGCAATATCATAGCGTATTTACTCTTGTCTAATATAGGATTTATTAATCACCATATCTAATCGGCCAGTAATTCACACAATATTCACATTCACGAGGAACAAAGCCCGAGAATTAATCAATCCGCCAATAGTATGCAGCGCTTTATTTACATATACAAATTCCCAACATTAAGTAGTCCCTCCTGGATTGACAATGGTGTCGAAAGATTTCTTTATTGTAATTTCGTGCTATGATGAAGATTATCCAGTGAAGTTGTGGCGCCTAGAGAATTCACCAGGGTGTTAACAGTTCTAAAAGGTTTACTTTGTCGAAGAAAGCTGACAAGAACCAGTATTCATGAGTTCGAGGTACTAATAGCCTGAATAAAATGTTCCATTAATGGACAACATGGACGAATAAACACCCAGATTGTTTTCAACCATTTTCACCAATCTAAAACATTTGTTGAAAATGAAATGAAATTGTGTTTAAAGCCCTACATTTCTAAAACCACCATGAAGGCTACAATTTAAAAGACATGGCTCTTCGTTTTCAACTTGATCTGTACAATAACACAAAGACGCCCTAAACTATTTCAGTCAATCGACGCCCAATCTCGACTCCAGAGATAAGTTTACCCTTCGTTTATCTCTGATAAAACTCGTCGGCCATTTTAATGTCACGTGATGCACCCTTCCATCGGTCGCTTCATAAAGATCCAAGATGGCAGCTCAAACTTACGTATTTAGCCGCATCATTCACAGTGTGCGCTAATCATATACCCCGTTAAGTTATAAATCGGAAATAACTTTTGATAACCAAGAATTTGTTCCAAGAATCATTAATATGTAACGCATGCAACGAACCGATGCCTAATTTTCGAAAATAGGCAGCATTTCATTCTAACAATCCTGCCAATCAGTAGCTGTTACAAATGCCGGTCGTTCTTGCTATAATCCAAATCTTTAATGCAAAATTAATACGTTGAAAATTTCATTCAAATTACTCTATTCAAAGCGACGTTATAGAATATATTATCGTTCTTTAACCCGGCGAAAACCCACCAGGTTGAACAGGTCACCCCACTTCTTATCACTTACAAGCGAATAATCAAAACCACGCAAAAGCCTGAAATGTTATAAAAACTATTAAACATTAATTAACTTATCCAGACCATAATCAGCTCGCGATGTCAAGGCTAGTATAGCCTGCAATATTTGTTGTATTATAGTCCCATTTACACCCAAAACTCTCCTTCGTGGTTAACGATTAAATGGATAATCGAGACTATTAGTTTTGTCTTACCGACTTCAGTAATGATGATCGAAGCTAAGCGGAACTTTCATCCGCTTCGTTCTCGATTGATAGTGGAACAATTTGACTTAAAGTTTCAGTAAATTGCCTCTACATTAGCTATACTTTTTAACATTTTCAGCAAATTGCCGTTACATTATTTAGTTTATAACTAGTATAGTGAGAACTGCCAACTCGTTATCTAATCTCCCATAATGGATCTTTAATTATATGTAATGTCGTATTCATAATTTAGAGTCTAATTCATAATTTAGAGTCTAATTCATTCTAATTCATCATTTAGAGTCTAATTCATCATTTAATTCATCATTTAGAGTCTAATTCATCATTTAGAGTCTAATTCATTCTAATTCATCATTTAGAGTCTAATTCATCATTTAGAGTCTAATTCATAATTTAGAGAACATTTAAGGACTAAAAGAAAGACCTTCAATAGTCAGATTTAGCTCTTGCACAATGCATAGTTAAGCATTCTATGAAAACAAAAACAACCAGGCGTGATCATCGTCAGCCATTTGATATTTTTATTTTTTGCTTAGATCAAACTATAAATAACTTGTTTACTCGACCATACCCAAATATAGACATATCTTATATCATGTGATTCCATTTATCACACGTAATTAATGGCTTCTTGTCTACTTCTGCCAACCCGTTGATAAAAACATTACTCAAACAACTTCAGATTATGTGCAAATATTTATTTTAGACCAGCAAACAATAAATCCGCATTTAATTAATGCTGTTTTTCGCGCCAATTAACACCAACTAGTGTAATGTATTTTTTCCGTGTCTGAGAGTCTCGAGTAAACGTGAGTGCCATCAGAGACATTTCAATGATCAATACAGTCTGATTAAAACACAGATCCTATTTCGTTTCGTTTTTTATAGTTCAAAATTTCGTTTTACTTGTCTTTACTACACTAGGATCTGGAAGATTTGTTATATAACAGGCTTTCTTATTGGTGGGAGGAATTAGCCGATGAAGCGGTCTGTTACGGCAACTTCTTTGCGTTCTCTGTGCGGAACTGCGGGTTAAACCCTAGAAACGTCAACGTTCATTGATTAATCAATGTCTGACGTCATAGGGTAAACAGCCACTCGTTTGAACCCTGACGTGAACTCCTACTATAACTGGTCGGTATAAAATAAAAACGGAACGAAATATAGATCTGTATTTTAATCAGAATGTGATCTTTAGGCATGGTATGATATATAAACTATTATTTAGACATTTATTAAGAAAGGACCATAATCAACCCTCGATGGCATCGGATACTCGAGATTTTAACTAAATTGGAACTAGAACATTTGGTTACGCATGGGCAATCGAACCTTTTGGCTAAAGTCTCGGTAAGTGCTAGATCTTATGAAGCCGGGCCGATTTTGCTAGATTCTATAAAGCGTGGTTGAAATATATCCCACAATTCACTTGGCAAATCTATTATTAGAAACAAAATAGAGACGACGAAGAATTAAGAAGCCATACGTCTGATTCGTGACGAGAGAAAATAACCATTTCAATTGAAACCTTTAGAAACAAAATTTTAAAGAGTGTTATTGTTGACAAACGAGCTGTTTTGATAGATTCAGTACGTGGTAACCTAAAAGACTGGATAATCTAGACAATAACCTATTTTCCGTCAAATTTTGAGGACCCATCCAGACTAATATTCGTAGAATATTTGTGTGGATGATAGAGACTAGATTGGAACGATTCGCCATTTCAGAATTTAATTTAAAAATAGGAAAGCGAGGTTAAGTCGCGAATATACCAGTGTCCTGGTTACCACTATGCACACATCTTGTCAAAACTATAAACTGTGATAATGTTGTTCAGAATGATCTAATTTGATCGACGTTTTCAAAATATTTTATATTTTTTATCATCTATTTTTGAATTTTTATAGCAAGAATGACCAACTCTTAACTAATGTATCTTTAATCTAAAATATTGTATGAATTCATACCTGTCATAATCAAGTGTTTACAAGTTTAAAACGAGATTTGCATTTTTGTCAAAGGTTGTATCTTAAAATATGCCAAAACAAAGCCTTACAATACATGACCGCTATACACATAGTCCTATCTTGTTAACAAATGATCCTAAATCCTATAATTCACTTTTCACTTAGGATATTTATCGTTTTCATTTTAAATAACATTAACTTTTGGTGTCATTGTCACATTGTCACTTACACAGGTTTGCAAAGTCCAGCTTAACCAGTTTGTCCACAACCCTTTATTTCATCGTGTAATAAATACAGAAATATTTCTGTTATAACTTTCTGAGACACTATGCAATTTTCGCTTTAACATATTCCTTGAATTTTGACTTCAAACCAATCACATGACTGCAACCATAAATTATTTTATCGGTCATGTGATCCATTTTTTTTTAACAAATTATATAGTTATACCTTTCTCTAATCCCGATGTTGTTTTATTGAAACTGTAGACCCACCCTGGTCTTTAACGTTCTAACACTATAGACCTGTCCTTGTCTTTAACGTTTGTTTTATAACTTTACAGGCATATCACTTATGATCAGTCTCTGCACGCAGCAGTATTGAATATAAGCTAAGCAAAGCATATTATAAAAGCTAAGCATTTTATATAGAAATAATTGTGTTTACTATAAAACTTATAATAACAGTACGGCCATGGTATACAAACCGTGGTTGAGAGCTTCTAATAATTAAGAATTTAAAAAAAACCGACCAATTTTAAAAAAAAAGCTTTTTATTAGATTAGTGGATTTGAATACGTTTTTTGGTGGATGAAATAACCGTAAAAACGGATAATCGAGACTTTGTAGTAATGACGATAGATGCTAGCTGAAATTGAATAGCTAATATCTAGTTTCAGAGTGAAGCAAATGAACTGAATTTTCAGCATATTCTCTTTTCATTATCTATGTTTAACTATTATACCGAAATCTCACAGGGACTTCCTATGCACATATCGAGTAATGATAGGTTTATAAAGGGACTGGGTGATACAGACTTCTTTTGACCTTATTTCAGGTTTCTTCCGGGCTTGCGAAGTTGTATATCGACAAGTGATAGCTTTTTAAGTTTGATTTGTTATTAATAACGCTGTAAAAGGACCAATTTAATTACATCGGAAGGTGAATAATGATCAAATAAAGTCTCGTTGGCAATAAAAATGACATGAAGTGTTAGAACTACTTAGTATTGTGAGATGACAGCAGACGATATATCATAAAAAAGTAATAACAAAGATGGCGTCTGACATCCCTTTATTATATACTAATACTATACTAATATAGTCAAGCATTAGTAAGAAGTTTTATTTTAATCCCTTCAAGTCCCTGAGCGAAAACTGTCAGCTCTTTATCTATCCTTGCCCAATGTCACTTTTAAGTAAGAAAGCGAATATACGACAGGGTTTTGCTAAATGAGTAGGGGTGGGGTATGGTGCGAATGGTCCAACGGGTGGGCTTTAGATCATAATGTCTCTCTTTAAGTCAAGTGGTGCGGTTTCGATACCAATCTTGTACGTGACAAAGAGTAGGGTTACATGTCCAACTTCGTGTTTTTTTTATACTTGTCCACCCTAAGATGGCGGAGATATTTAGTTGAATTTGTATACATAATAATAGTAACATATTCCTGAAGCAATGGCCCGAGAAATTACTCTCTAACCTCTAATCAAACGAAACACTGCGCGGAGTTTGTAATAGTAATAGTCATCTTTAGAAAACAAAGCGACCGAAATTATTTAGTTTTAGGCTACCCGCCTTTTTTATATATATTTCACCGAAAGAGTAACTTGTATAGGTTATTTATTTTTATTTTAATATGCTTACATTCATATTTCATGACTTGTACTGGTATTACACATCTTTTGGGGGATTATATTCCTTATTGTTAGTTTTTCATTTTTGAGTGAAGTCTGTGTCACTACAGGCCAGGGCCCCGTTTCACGAAATTTTAACTTAAGATAAAATCCAATTTTAGTAGATACTTCAGTTTTGATTGGCTAAGCACTAAAATCAATTTAATATTATCCAATCAAATTACTAAAATTGGGATCTTATCTTAGTTAAAATTTCGTGAAAAAGGCCTCAGGGACTGTACAGCGCCGTAGAGGTTTACGGCTAGCACCCAGATCCATTCACTTACTTTGCTATGTACGTTTATATGTAATATCTGCGTATTGTGTCATTGGGTGTGGTGCAATCATCCTGCACTTACTATTAAACAAACTCCAAAACAATAAAAAAAAAACCACAGCAAATTATATAGTTGATTCGTATTTGGTTCTAGACGGTGGGGAATTAGTTGGAAGAGAAGTAAGCGGAAATACCACTGGCCGTGCAAAATTCCACTACATTGAATTGGGCATGGCCGCCTTTAGAGTAGTAGTAATGGCTTCTTTTACATTTAAATACTTTATTAATGAATTTTCTCTTTCATTAATTTCAACATCTCTTTTTTTTATTTCTTCAGGTCTTTCCCGTGTTTTCTGTGAAAAATCTTCAAATAATGAACTTAGCAGAGTACGAAGAGGGGGCTGGAGTATGTTACGTTTAGGTCGTGGCCTTCAAATGCTGAGATTGGGAAAACGAACGCAGCCTATGGCGTCTCAGGATGACGTGATGGATGCTCTGCAATCCGCTCTGTACGATCAGGAGCGCAACTTTAATTCGCGCCAGGTTCCATTGCCAAGATATGGAAAAGATCTCGAATGGCAAAATTATTTGGATAAAAAAATTCTCGGCGATACCGTAGGAGATGAAGAAAAACGGGAATCTGCACTTCCGGTAGACTCAATTATCGCGGAAGCCGTAGATGGATACAGACGTCCTCGACCGGCACCACGTGGAGGCCGCTTTAGGAGATCAGCCCACATCCAGTACTACCCCGATGAACTTCAATCCACTTCTCTTGAGCGAGCAGTTGCGTTACCACGATTCGGCCGATTGACCGAAAAAGAAATTAAAAATACGGAAAGCAAAGAACGTGCTGTCCCTGCACCACGATTCGGACGAAGTTCGTAAATTAATTGCTGTTTATTAGTATAATTATAGACTTAAATTAAAAAACCAAAAACAATAAACAATTTAATATCAGTACAAAAAGGTGAAAGCGGCCATCAAAATAGGACTGAAATATTGGGTCGCCATTTTGAATAATATTATACGTTTCCTGACAATCAAACACATTTTGGAGTCTTTGATTAAGAGAATACAACCAGTAAAAATGCTCACGATTACATGTAGTTATATTGTTTGTTGTGTATTATATGCTTTGAAATAAATTAACACAGTTTCCAAGATAAACATTATTGCTTTGTTTCTTCGTATTGTTGTTGTGTGAATATCCACTGGTCTCACCTAAAAAATATTGGAAGCATTTTCAAAGCTTTTGATCGGGTATATGGAAACTTGAATCATGTCTGATTAAACATTCATTATGCAAGACCTAAATCTGTCAAAAACAGGTCTTTCTGTATGCCTGAAATGTTATCTAAATTATTAATTAGACATTAATTAACTTATCCAGACCATAATCAACTGTAGATGCCATCGCTAGCCTGTGATTTTACTTGATTTGAATACATTTTGTGATGGATAATTTAAAGTCAATATGGATAATCGAGGCTTTGTGTTTTATTGTACCGACTTTATATGATGATCTAGGCTAAGCCTAAAATTCAATCGCTATTCGCTAATATCTCGGTCCAGAGTGCAGCAATTGGGTTGTAATTTCTAGCATATTCCCTTTAGGCTATCTATTTTTGAACAATTTAATTCATCTCTTTCAATGCCCATTTGATTATGAATGATGGAGATGTCTTAATTGGTTATAAAATTGCCCACGCCCATATTGCCACTCCAATGCCACTGATTGCCAATTACAGTTACAACAATTTATCCCCCCCCCCCCGACCCCGCCGCCCCACGGGGGGTTGGGATGGCCTAGTGGACTAGAGTGCCGCGCTTCGACCTCTAGCTGGTCGGTCACCTCTGGCTTGCGGCCGTGGTTTCGAGCCCTGGTGTGAGCGTATGTGGCATGGAGATAGGGGCGCCTTCTCAACCTCCTGGGTTTCCTCCGGGCACTCAGGTTTCCTCCCACTGCTCAAGACCCGTACGCGCAAGCGAATTATTGAAATAGAATTAAAAACCATATGTTAGTCCCGAAATTACCTAGTTTGTGTTGAGTGGACGTTAAACCCCATCCCATTTCTCCCTCTCTCTCCCGCCGCCCCACAAACACAATGTAGATTATCTAACAGATATCGTGTATAGAAATCAAAGAATATTGCCAAATCCATCACATCTTTGTAAATGCTTAACAGAATTGAACTATTTTTGGATCGAGATTTTAGACTATACTTTCACAATATTATAATTTGCAAGAGATTCCAAAGCACTTAAAATTTAAATATTAAGGCCACAGATTTTGTCAAGGTTACTGCACGTGATTTTTGCCGAGGGTTTGGAGAGATAGGGCTAGTCCTTTTTACATCGCATGACCTTGACAAAAACTACATGTGGCCTTAATATTTAGATCTAACACGTGATCGGCGACTTGAAATTTGAATTATGTTGATGTTTCAACGATATTAAATCCGTCAATCTTTTAAAACTGTGTATTAAGCATTTTCTCGTGCCAGCGTACTATTTTTTACAACATTGTTTTTAGAATTCCCCCTTGTTTATTTAATTATAAAAATATAAGCACGCTTATCTCCAATTATTTATTTCAAACAAGACACATAAATAGCGTGGTTAATTCGACTCCGTTAGATTAAAGACTCTTTGTGAAATCATTGTCATATCAACATAATAAATTATGTTATTTTGCCATTTCAAGAATTTGCGTGTTTTTATCGTTTATATTCAAATGTTATGGTTAGTTTCAATTTGATTAATTAAAATGTGGGTAGATTCGATTGTAGGTAGCACAACTAGGTTACGGACGAGGCGGTCGTGTTCTTTATCAATATGAGTACGTCACTTCCTGTTTGGATTTTTTTTAGGTAGAGACGCACTAGGAACAGATATTGTCCTTAGATTTCGATAGCCGCTTCAGCTGATGTACATTTTTCATTTTAGATTTGTTGAAATATTATAAATGTACTGCAGTTAAAAAACAAATTACAAATATATTTTTCACATTTTCACATTACATCAAGTTATTTCCATATCAGATCCTTTTTAAAATATATCGTATCATTTTCAAAATGTATCGGATCATTTTCAAAAAGTCTCGGATCATTTACAAAAAGTCTCGGATCATTTACAAAATATATGGTATCATTTTCAAAATATATCCGATCATTTTCAAAATATATCCGATTATTTAAAAAGTATATCCGATTATTTAAAAAATATAACCGATCATTTTCAAAATATATCGTATCGTTTTCAAAATATTTAAAACATATATCCGTTTAGCTAAAAAAATATATCCGATCAGTGAAAAAAATATATCCGATTATTTAAAAAAAATATAACCGATCATTTTCAAAATATTATTTAAAAAATACATCCGAATATTTAAAAAATATATCCGATTATTTAAAAAATATATCCGATTATTTAAAAATATATCCGATTATTTAAAAAATATATCTGATTATTTAAAAAATATAGCATATCATTTTCGTTTGTTTTATTAGATTATTTTTTATATATATATATCAGATGACTTTTTTACTAAATACTAAATCATTACAATCTGAATTGATAACATGCTTAACTGTTCTTTTTGTGTCTTTTAATAGAAAACCTGCACATGCTTCTTCGCGAGGACGAAGAGCTTAATTTATCAAAGAAACCAATAGAGCCGCTATTTATACACAAATCTTATTTTTGTGTTTCTAAACTGGAAAGGTGGAAATGTCAATTGACACTATAATAAAATCAAGTTAAATGGACCTTATAAAGTCATATAGATTGGATTAACCTGATGTAATAATGTGATCAGTTACAGTACAATATCGATTACATTTATTTTTAGTTTGTTTTTCTTTTCTTCGTTTAAACCGACAACTATTTAATAACTGCCCTTCTTCATAAAACAAATAAACACGTCAAATAATTAACTTTATTTAACCCAGATGATTTACTTCCATATTGAACATGGCATTTGGTAAAATTGGATTTAAATTGTTTCAGTGACATTTTATAATTAAACTGGAAATGCACAATATTATGATGAATACAAATACATGTTTACTATTCTATCTGATTTAAAAAACAGACCTTATTTCGTTTCTTTTTTATAGTTCAAAATTTCGTTTTACTTGTCATTACTACATCAGATGTAGTGCAGGCGTGCAGGCCATCGAAAGTAAAAAAAAAAAACAAAAACGAAACGAAATATAGATACGAATTTTAATTGAATTGGTTTAGTATTGAGCGACGTTTTAAAAAGGATTATCCAGGCCATCGAAAGTAAAAAAAAAAAAAAAAAAACGAAACGAAATATAGATCCGAATTTTAATTGAATTGGTTTACTATTGAGCGACGTTTTAAAAAGGATTATCCAGGCCATCGAAAGAAAAAAAAACGAAACGAAATATAGATCCGAATTTTAATTGAATTGGTTTAATATTGAGCGAGATTTTAAAAGGGTTATCTTTTCGTTTAAAAATAATTAATTATTACTGACCGACGTTTTAAATATGATTCTTAAAAAAAAATTACAAAAATAATCATTTATTACCGAGTGACGTTTTCAATATGAGTATCAATTCCCTAAAAAACACTTGCATATTACTAAGCGATGTTTAAATAGGATTCTTTATTAAATAAAAAGCAAAATAAATACTGTTTATCATTGAGCGACGTTTCCATTAGGGGTATCTAGTCTTAAAAAGGGAATCGTTTATTATCGAGCGCCGTTTCAAAAAGGATTATAGAAAAAAAAAACCAAAAACAAATAGTGTTTATTACTGAGTGGCCTTATAAATAGGATTCTTAAAAAACAACAACAATTATTTTTCCCTAAACACAGTTGCATATTACTAAGCAACGATTTAAAAAGGATTTTCAAATAAAAACTAAAAAATACTGTTCATTATTGAGTACGTTTCCAATAGCAATATCTATTCTTCAAGCAGTTGTATATTCTTCGGCAACGCTTTATATACGATTGGCTATTAGAAGGCAATTACTGTTTATTATTTTTTATTGATATGATTGCTAATAATGGGTCAGGAGGTTCAGCCCTAATCGACCACTGTACTGTACAGTTCCTGGTCGGTGCCCCTTGAACTGTGTATATGTTTGATTTATAAAGTGGGGGTGAACTGGATGGAAATAACAAAGAGGGGTTTTTTGCCCAGACAGTCAGGCTACGGCCTGCTCTTATGTCGAATTCCAACTGGCAAGGGTTCTTTTACGTGCACGGGATCTTGGGTTTTGGTACCATTCAAACGACTAAAAGATCTCCCTGAACCGTCTCGCACACCACCGGAACCAAACTCACCAGCTGTTTAGTGAGCTATCGTTTTATCCACTGAACCAGTTAGCCAATTCCGTGAAGGAAATAGGTTAAAATATAGTATTAAGGGCGTTGAGCAGTCTAAGATTCGCACTAACTTTTCAACGCCAATCTTATTAAGTCTTTGCAAACTTGTTCCACTTATAAAATAACTCAGAAAACTCTCGAAAGTCGCGTCGTTTTATGTGTAACAATGGAGATACGAGGCGGAGGAATAAAACTATTTATAGCAAACGAGACTGATTCCCTGACCTAGATCAGGTGTTGAATAAATTATGACGTCGTGCACGCCAGTCACGTGATCAACACAGACGTGGCTTCAACGGGAGTGGAAGATGTCACGTGACCAGAAGGAATTCCCTGTATGACGCTATTATCCAGGTCTATTTATCTATCACGAAAGGAACATGACGGATTTTTTTTTTAATGGTCAAAGATTATTATTTTTTGAATGCATAACATGATTTAGAGTGCGGTGGAGTAGTGGAGTGAAGTAATTATTTACTTTTACATCCGAATTGTTGTATTTTAATACTTGTTGTCGACGTATTCAAAGAATTAACCCAAAATCTCGTTTGAAGGTAAATAATGAACAACAATTTTAAAATACTTTGAGTTGGTATTTTTTAACGTTTTTGGTGTCGAAATGTAGCTTATAACCTCCACTTTCGATCTACTGGTAGGATTATCAATAAATCTTTTGAGCTTGTACTAATAGAATTTCCAAGAAAACGCATCGTTTTTTTGCGTTTCCATGGATACAAGACAAACCACAACCTATAGCCAAAAATTGACCAGTGTATTTTTGGGACTTGCTATTAGCATTGTTCATGCGAAATTTGATGAAAATATCTGCAGGCATAACTGAGAAAATTCTACTTTTGTTGTCATCAATACCCCTTTTTATCATGCTTTTGGGCCAAGTTTGGAACATAGTTGGTAAATAAAATTAGTATTTATTTGGTGATTAATATGTAGTTTATCACCCCAAATAACAAAAAATGTCATATCTTATCAACAAAAATTACAGTGCTAGCTTTAAAATTTGCATTTTAGACTACTCAACGCCCTTAAATGTGTTGATCAGATATGTTTTTTCCGATAATGATCTATGTGTGCATACAGACCGGAAGTCAACATGTTTACTTACTGAAGTCCATATTTAGCTGAATGTGTTGACACTGGAACACTCAATCGTTTTATGGTATTATCTACAGACGTTATATTTACACGATGACAGATCGTCCCCCCAAATCAACATCTAAAATCAAATTAAATCAGCAATTTTTACTTCAGAATCCAGTTTGAAGTCGCAATTAAAACAAATCAACTATTGCACAATATTGAATCCATTGTTTGAATTATTTATCCACGGATCTTGTCCTTAAATATCTAGATGACACTGGAAAGATCTTGCACTCCGATAACATTCTCATCTGCGACATTTAATGGGCGTGGGCATGCTTTTAATTGGCATAATCTGGAGATAAGAAATGGTAAAATGTTTCGCATTTTCTATATAAGCAGGGTATTTATTATTTACTAGGTGATGTCTATCAGCTTAACCAACAACACCATCTCTTTCATGTACATAATTACATACTATGACATTTAACTCGCGCTTAGATCAATCGACAAGGACCGTTGTTCAATCAAACGGCAGATTAGCATACTCTTTGTGGTTTTGCCGAAGTCTAGCGACGGTAGACTGCTAATGATGGATAATTAACAGAGCTAAATAAAAGGCATTTCCTGCGTATCTCTCCTTTCTGGATATTTACGATATCTATCTCCCTTTAATCGCAGCTCGTAAATTCTCGGTCGCTATTTTTAGCCTTTCTCCTCCAGGCAAATAGTGACATCATCACGTACTGTGTTTAACGACACGACATCGTGGTTTATCCATCCATAGAATATAGAATGTCTGAGTTGCTAAACACGCATCGCTATGCTTTGTGATCTTTCAGCGAATGGTGCGTAGAGGACGTCATCAAAAATGTGTACACTTCGGCACTGCTTCACACTTGCGCTGTTGTTGACACTCGTATACGTTCCTTACAGAACTGAAACGTCATAAAAAAATGAATCAAAAAGAGTAATTCAGGAGTAGTATGTAAAAAACGTTAGCACAATGTCGCTGGTAGGCTTAGTCTGTCGGGTGTGTTATTGTCTCAAATAGTGCATCAGAATGCAAGGGGGGGGGGGGTAAAAGATAATGTCCTTTCAAATAACTCCATTATTTCTGTTATTGAGTCAACTGGTTTGGTTTCGATTCTCCGGTTGTGCGGGGCAAGGGATAAGGTGGTCTGTCCAACCACCTGGGTTTTCACCGGGTCCTGCTAAAGACCCCCCTCCCTATCTCACTCTCTCTCCCCAGGAGAGTGGAAGGCTACTATAATGGGGAAAGTTGATTAGTACGTTGGGTGAATAGATTTATCCACGGAACGTCGTTTAGCTTTAAAATAAGGTAAGTTTCTGATGAAAAGATCAAGTTGATTCCACTGGCTAATTATATGATGGGGATAAAAGAATCAGAAAAAAAAATAGTCGGTAATAATATGCGGCAAGTTTCTCTGAATTTCTTAGGCTATATGGATTAATATTTAGCTGGAGCAAGTATTCAGGGTTCCAGAATGATGGGTTGATCATTTGAACGAATTTGAGCAGACGGTGGTCATGGATTGAGATAATGTCAAGTTTGGCGCGAGGTCTAGGAGATTACCCGAGAATGTTATACAATCAGATGCCTTGAGGCAATATGGGTGCCAATCTAATTAAAATATAGAACTATATTTCTCGTTTCGTTTGTTTACACCTTCGATGGCCTACACTCATGTGGGAGCACTCGGCAAATCTCGACTGATTCCGTAAACTACATCTAGTCTCGGCTGTATGACAGTAAGTGATATATACCTACGCCCATACATTTGCGATGCGGCTACTGGTTTACTTTTACAGGAAAACTTGACGCTATTACACAAATTGGGAACCTGTTCGGCTAGCGACCTATTCGACCGATCGAGTTGCAACCTGTTCGTTGGAAAACCATTTAGAATAAAGACAACAGTCGCCTTAACTCATCTATTTATCAACCAATAAAATCCAACGTTATGTCTATCAAATGAAAGTAGAATATATTAGTTTTTATCCATTCCTTTAGCTCAGAATAGAAGTGTTATTTCGTCATTTTCTTACAGCTGGATCGGCCGAATATGTCGCTAGCCAAATTGGTCGCCAATTTGTGTTCGGTATTGGAGCAGCCATGTTTCATCCGGGACCTTTAAAGTAGTTCCAATATGGCGGAATTCGTCATACAGCCAAGGTTAGATGTAGGTTCCGGGGGTTACGGAATCTGCCGAGGTTTGCCGAGTGATGTGGGAGCTCACGTTCTATGACGTCAGGTATAAAGCACGGGACATTTGACCCGATAACGTCAGTCATTCGATTAACGAATTACCGACCACCACGCTTTTTAAAAGCTACTTTTGTTTTGTTTTGATCTCTATCCGCTGGTAATATTTACACACAGTTCCACGCACGACAGACCATTTGATTGGCTGACCCCTCATTTCAGGCAGAACACTTAAATAACAAGTCTTCCAGATCCAAGAGTAGTGAAGACAAGTTAAAACGAAATTTTGAACTATAAAAAACGAAACGAAATTGGATCTGTGTTTTAATCAGATTGTATGGGTGCATACCTATATAGGATTAATGAGGAGTAAGGGATGGGCAAAATGACAGCAATGCTTCGACGTTATTACGATAAATGTACATGTAGTAGTGAATACGCGTAATAGGAGAAAGGGGTGGGCACTTGCGTTGAGAGATTTTGTGTTAAATTCAAAAAGATAAACGAAACCCTTCAGCTTGGTCATGTCACATCCATTATCATCTGAAACCTACGGGAGAGGTGTTCAATCCGTACGTAAATCGTAACATTCCATCATTCACCAGTAAGTAGGATTATGATATTTTAATTGTTCTACGCATGACGAGTCCAAAATATTATAGGTAGTTCCAATAACGTCTGTAGGAAACGGAAATAATTATTGAAGTGGTTACACAGGTGTCCGATTACAATGTAGAACCACTCCTGGTAAAGAATGCAAAAAGGTTTAAATAAAATGGATTTTGTTTATACATACATTTGTATACGAAATGCTATAAAACAGACAAACGACCAGTGAATTCATATTCCTGAAGCAATGGCCCGAGAAATCACTCTCTGGCCATCGCTGGATTAGCTTCTGATTCTTGAACTTTTGCGGTAGTATGTTTATTCTTCCCGTTCAATGAAAGCTATCACTTAAGTACAGCAACATGACAGTCCTTCGTTTAATCTGGTTCCTCCCTAAAACTTTGGACAGTGATTTAATGTATTAAAAACGGTGGAAGTATGTTCGTTTCCAAACAGTATTGTTCACATTTCATTCGACTTGATAGCCCCGTTTGCCACGCAATTAGTTTTACTGCAGTATTCTGCTATGCACGTGTTAATTGGGCATAATAAAACCGTGAGCCATGACGTAACGTTATGTAATTTGGTCCAATATTGGCACTCGTTTTAAATGTAAAGCTTTTGTAGAGCAGCTAGCCATTGGTTGGTAGTCGGACTACTGACTAATCCAAATTTAAAACAACAATATCCACTCATTACAGCAGTAAGTAGTGGGATTACCTCTAATCAAACGAAACCCTGCGCGGAGTATGAGTGAATGTACAAACACACAGTACAAATTGTGAGTAATTATTGATAACTTGTGTATTCCATATAGCCCTAAGTACATTCTATATAGCCCTAAGTACATTCCATATAGCCCTGAGTACATTCCATAAAGCCTTGGGTACATTTCATATAACCCTGAGTAAATTCCATATAACCCTGGGTACATTTCATATAGCCCTGAGTACATTCTATATAGCCGCGAGTACATTCCATATCGCTCTGAGTATATTTCATAAAGCCCCGAGTACATTCTATATAGCACTGAGTACATTTCATATAACCTTTAGTATATTTCATAAAGCCCTGAGTACATTTCATATAGCCCTGAGTACATTCCATATAGCCCCGAGTACATTTCATATAGCCCTGAGTACATTCCATATAGCCCTGAGTACATTTCATATAGTCGTAAGTACACACATTTATTGATGACTTGAGAAATGGGGTTTAGCGTCCACTCAACACATACTAGGTCATTTCGGCACTGATATTTGGTTTAATTTCATTTCAATAATTCGCTTGCGCGTAGGGGTATTTAGTAGTGGGGGAAAACGGAGGACCCGGAGAAAACCCCACGAGGTTGGACAGGCGATCCTACTACTTGCCACCCACAGCCGGGGAATTAAAACAACGACAGTTGATTCAATTATACCTTATAATACAATGCGCACACGCGAACCATTCGGTCGTCCTAGCAACCGTGTTTTGATGATACATTAAATCTTATCTTTATTATATTAGATTAGTCGCGTTTGGTATCAGTCACAATTCTCGTAAAATCGGTTTCAATTTCAACAGCTAAATTCAAGTAAACAAGGAAACCTAATAACTTAAAAGTCTCTGTGTCGTGTTTGGTTGTTTTTATTAGTGGACATTAGTGTACCACGCACGTTACGCAACATACGGGCATTATAATAGTGCGTGCACGAGACGAGCACCGCACAAACAAAACCCAAAAGACAACCCAGTCGATGAGACACCAATACATTGAGAATATAATGCAAGCAATAAACAACAATAACCATGTGTAAAAAAAATTATCTCAGCCAATCATGACAGCTGAAACATATTTTTTACAAGGAATACGTCACGATGCTACTCACTCCACCTCAGCTGTCGGGACTGGCAGAACTGTGACAGGACTGAATTCCGCGTCACTCGATTGTAATTCAGTCAATTCGGGACGTTCTGGACTATGAACCGAGAATCCCCATATGCTTCATTCAAAATGAATTCAAACCGACAAGGGAGACAACCATAATGCATTTGTGTAGGTGGGTGGGGGGGAACTCCAACTTGAAATTGTCCAATGGGAAGTCTAGTACTCCATCCTTTTTCTGCAACTCTGCGGACTGTAAAAAAAAGCTAATTTAACGCCGTCGCGTTTTGAATATTTTGTGTACAGCTTAAATGTTTAGACCTTCAATTCTTAGTTAACAAAATGGACACCTTCCTAATCTTCATCCTTTTAGCTTATTGTATCAATATCACGACTTGATAGTATTATCTCCCTTTAATTGGTTGCTCTAGAAAAGATACATGTGCGTTTAATCAATGGTGTGGCTGAACTACCAATAAAATCAGCTAATCAGCTTAGAGAAAGAAAATTCGACACAAACCTGGTCATTTCGGGATTAACCTATGGTTCATTATCTTTATAACTCGCTTCCGCGTATGATTCTTTAGCCTTGGGAGGAATCAGAGGACCCGGAGAAAGCCCACGAGGTTGGAAAGGCGACCTTACCTTTTTGCATGACAGTTGACCTAATGACATAACTTATAATACAACGCGCACGCGCCAACCATTCCGTCACACACCCATCTCCGATTAGGACGGGAGAGAGATAGAGGGAGGAGAGGAGTTATAAAAACACATGTCATTTTGAAACTAACATATAGTCGTGTGTACATGTTGTGTAGTAAACAAACCCTAGGTTGGAACTGTAGGCCGTATCGCCTCTCTCCGGGCAAAAGTCACGTGTATGGCCGCTTTCATTAACCTTGTCCGTGTAGAAAAGTAAGACGTTAAGTCCAGTTCGAGAAAATTCCTTGGGATTTTTCAAAGAGGGTGGTAACCCCATTCCATTTATTAAATATTTTACAAATCTGTAGTGGGATTGATAATGCATTGAGAGAGAGAGAGAGAGCGAGATGGGGTTTAACGTCCACTCAGCACAAACTAGGTCATTTCGGGTCTAACATATGGTTTAATTTTATTCCAGTCTTTAGCAGTGGGGGGGGGGGAAACCGAAGTACCCGGAGAAAACCCACGATGTTGGACAGGCGCCCCTATTCCTTGCCACGTACAACCGGGGATTCGAAACCACGCCAGTTGACTCAATGACAGGCGCGTGCACTCTAACCATTCGGCCACCCACCCCCTATTTGTAATAAACAATCCGCGCGAGAAAAAAAAAACAAAACATCCTTTTGATATCAAATTAGCACTATTGTCTACAAGTTTTCTTTATCTAGGTTTTTATTACCGATAAGATAGAAAAATAAGAGACTGCTTTTATCTATATATATATCATGCGTGACTCAAAAATTTAATTTCCATATCGGTTTCAAAGTTAAAACTGTTTGCTATTTTAGTGCCAGACTCACTTATAGTTTTATTTAATTTCAGCATTAATCATTTTTAAATCAAAAATGCAAGGGCGTTTCAATAATTCTCTCGTGATCCTCGACCTGGGGGATATTCGTCTGTAAATTGTTCCTGAATTGTATTACCACAAGGGGGGGTTGGGATGGCCTAGTGGTCTAGAGTGCAGCGCTTTAACCTCTAGCTGGCCGGTTACCTCTGGCTTGCGGCTGTGGTTTCGAGCCCTGGTGTGGGCGTATGTGGCATGGAGATTGGGGCGCCTTCTCAACCTCGTGGGTTTCCTCCGGACACTCCGGTTTCCTCCCACTGCTAAAGACCCCTACGCGCAGGCGAATTATTGAAAATAAAATTAAACCATGTGTTAGTCCCGAACTGACCTAGTTTGTGTTGAGTGGACTTTAAACTCCATTTCTCTCTCTCTCTCTCTCTCTCTCTCTCTCTGTATTGCCACAACTCTGTATTACCACAATCCTAAAATTAGTGGCAATCGAGTGAAAATGAGGTTAGGTTTCTTGCTACAACGCATGCGTCAACTGTACAAGAAATTATCCCAACCAACCAGGACAGTTGTGTTGTAACGATTGTACTCAAATCATACCAGTTATATGGACTGGCAGAACTGAGACATGCCTGCAATTCTGTCAATTTAGTACGTCCTGGACTGATAAGCGATCATCACCCCTACTGTTCTGTCGTTGCGCCCTTGCTCTCCTACATCCATTACTACTGTGGCCAAACTGAAAATAAAATATCGAAAATTAATTACAGCACTATATTTATACATACACCAAACATTGATGATTCTCCTGTTTTAAAGCTACATGCATATAAACAGTCCTACCTTTTTAAAACAAATTATCCTATTAATCCTATAATTCAATATTGCAGGATGAGAAATTGGCAAAACTATCAATTTCAACTTCAAATTCAAACGTTTGAAGATAACTATTCCATAGGGGAGTAGAAAAACAAGAGAGTTAATTGTGTTATTTCCGATGTGAAAGATTTTTTAAGTGTGGGAAATAATGCCTATGAATGTATAATAGTGAGTTGACAATAGAAATAATTATGTTTTGACTTTCTTACAGAATATGAAATTCTCGCTTTAAATAATTGATCAACAACATAGCTTGTTCTCCCCCGTTAAATAATTGATCAACTACCAAAGATGGTTATTCTACATTAAATAATTGATTAACAAACATAGATGGTTATCCTTCATTACATAAATTGATCAACAAACACACTTTGTTTTCCTTCATTAATTAATTCATAAACATAGATGAGTATCCTTCATTACATAAATGATCAGATAATATTGCAGGCATTGACCCTGACTGTTAAAATATACCGTCCCCCTTCATGAATGACAGCATGTCGTGCGGGGGTTTTCAAATGCTATTGGAGTTCTGTGCCCTTGTTTTGAAATTAGACCCGGTACTCACTCGGCTAATCTCGACAGATTCCGTAAACTACGTCAACTACATCTAGTCTCGGATGTATGACAGTAAGTGATATGTACCTACGCCCATACATTTGCGATGCGGCTACCGGTTTACTTTAACTGGAAAACTTGACGCTATTACACAAATGGGGAACCTATTCGGCTAGCGACCTATTCGACCGATCGAGATGCAACCTGTTCGTTGGAAACCTATTTAGAGTAAAGACAACAGTCTCTATTTATCAACCAATAAAATCCAACGTTATGCCTATCAAATGAAAGTAGAATATATTATTTTTTATCCATTCCTTCAGCTCAGAATAGACGTGTAATTTCGTCATTATCTTACAGCTGGATCGGTCGAATAGGTCGCTAGCCAAATAGGTTGCCAGCTTGTGTTTGGAATGGGCGGAATTCATCATACAGCCGAGTTTAGATTCCCGAAATCTTACGAGGTTTGCCGAGTGACCCGGTACTTTGACGAGAGTGGACTATCAAGACTATTCTTATACATGGAGTTGTGTGCCCTTGCTTGGAAATTGGTCCCGGTTCCTTGACGGAAGTGGACTATCAAGACTATTCCTATAAATAACATTAAAGCCAGTCAGACATCAAATTCATAGGGGGGGGGGTAACCCTAACCCTAACATAGTGGGCCTTCTGTTTATGGAGCCAGTGAACCATCATGGCTCCAACATAGATCTTTTTGATAAGGCCAACTTCAGGTTTGGTCAAAGGTCACGGGATGTAAACCTAAATCCCAACCAGGGCCTAGCCGCAATGCTTCATACTTCTCCCAGTTTTCCGTTTGAATAGAGCTAATCCCACTACTCACTGCTGGCAAGAGTGAAAATTCTTGTTCTAAATTATGATTTGTCAATAGTCCAATTAGCTACCAATCGCTAACTGCGTTACAATGGCATTACCCTTAAAACGTTATGTCTCACGATTTTATTATACCCAATTAACTAGTGCATAGCAGAATATTACAGTAAAACTAATTGCGTGACAAACGAGGCTGTCAACATTGACATAATGTAAACAAAACTGTATGGAGACGAACAGACTTTCATCGTTTTTAATGCCTAAAATCACTGTCCAAAGTTTTAGGGAAGACCACCCAGATCAAAAGAAATGCTGTCATGTTGCTATACTCAAGTGATAGATTTGATTGAACAGGAAGAATAGACACACTCTCTCAAAAGTTTAAGTATCAGAAATCAATCCAGCAATGTTCAGAGAGGGATTTCTCGGGTCATTGCTTCAGGAGTATGCAAGGCTTAATCCTAGCGCCACCCCACAATCTCGCCAGCAATCACGTACCCTAATCTTAGTTACATCTCAGCTGGTCTTAACAAATAGATTTAGCCCTTCAACATGTTGAATTAAAAACAATGGAAGTTGGTAAATAATCGAACTTAGATATTATTTGATAAATGGAGATTTGATGTAATACATGTTCTACAGCTGTTGAACTGTGCTGGCATTCACATGTTTCTCTTCCAAAGCTCTTAATTCGCCTATAATAATAATAATTATAAAATTATAATGCACATTTGAAGGTGTGCTCACTCCATCCATATTGCATGCTCTAAGCGACGATAATCACTGATCCTGATAATATGTAACAAACAAGTGAATTTTGAGTTTGGATTTGAACACAGATAATGTTTGAGAACTCTGTATCTCCAATGGTAAGTTATTCCACAAACGCTGCCTATAAACTTAACGTATTTACACTTCCTATAATCGTTATTATTCTTTCGTTCATTCATTCATTAATGCATGCAGCAATTCAACACCCCATTCATCGAAAACCGTAAACACGCCACCTACGCATATTGACGATTCACATCAGCAATGACCACCATGTTGGTTTTGGCAACACTACAGAAATCACGCGCCATTAATTAACGTAATGAAAATAAGTGGACGCGGTGGAAATAAACGATTCCTGTTGGTTTTGATAATAAACGGAAATTACACGTGTTGACGGCCTATATCACATATCATTATTCAATTTACTGATGCGTCTGCGGCTACGGCACGTTTACATCTCCCAATCAATAGTAAAAAGACGGATTTAATACGAAAAATAAAACCAGAAAGTCTCTTAATAACGCGGTGAAGAAAACGGGTCTTTCCCTGGGCCAACGAATTCTACCGGAAATACGGAGTCAGACAATTAAGCAAAAGGGATAAAATTACAACTTTGTCTTTAGTTTAAGGTTTATAAATAAGCTGGTTCAATTTTGGAAATTGGAAAACAAAATTTAATTTAATTTTTCTGAAGTTATAAGTAAACTATATCGGATGTATTACCATAAAAATACGTCTGGCAATCTCTATCATTGTTTTCTTTATCAACCAGAGACGAATGTATGATTTCTCATTCGGTTTACAGTCAGCAATATCTAAAGAGGTGTGATCATGGCTATGTTTAATCTGCTCAAGTTCCACGTAAATATTTTCGTCATAAACTACCTACATATTCTGTTGATTTTAAAATGGGGTTTAACTTCCTACTGTTCTGCTTCGATCGGACTAATGAAGACGTGCATACGCCACAGTGGGATATGAGGAAAGTTGTTTCCCGGACAGCGGCTCTCTGGCCTACTCTTATATCGCATTCAACTGCCAATGGATCTTATACTTGCACGTAAATCCAGATGAATTTTCTCGGCCAATGTAGGTATCGAACACGCGACCCCTGGCTAGCGATCCAGTGCCATACCCGCTTAGCCACCGTGGATATTTTTGGAGGCTCTGTGACTTGTCAACAAATTAATGTGTTTCGGCATCGCTCTCGGTGTTGCCTCTTATTATTCCGATGGATTTTTTGGCATGGTTTCTCATTGATAAGACAGATAAAACCCCACTGTATTTCGTATGCCCGATTGATACAGAAAAGTAGACGTTACACCTCCCAATTCCAATTCATTTTGTTCTATGAAAGATACTGTTGAAGGATATCAATATTTCCTTTATAGTTGATCTTTAATATATATTGAAAGCGTTAGCATCTTTTAAAGTTGTTTTGATATGTCTGACATGTCTGGCAGACGGACTGATGAAAGATAGATGTATATTATATCACGAGACCAGTCTAATTATAGAATAACTAATTTGCTTATTACATGACCCCCATTCCGCCATTAAAACAGGAAGATACGCTAGCAATTTAATTAATTAAGGCCATAAACGATATTGCCCGATTTACCTTTTTATGTCCGTATTGATTCAGGCAACGACTTGGGCCTCATTGTACATAAACGAATTAATTCTTATTGATAAATCGACAATATTTCCTCTCTCGACAAATTTTCTTGGATATTGAGAAGGTCGACTTTGTGTTATCAGACTAGGTCATTAGTAATTGTTGGTATTGGATTCATCTTGTGTCGGTAGTCGTAATGTTATAATTGATATCTTACATTACAACACGCGTCCGTTGCGACTCTTCCAGTGGGCCATACGGAAAATTTTGAGATTAAATCGGAAGTCAATAAAAAGGTATTATCTGACACTAGTCTAAGGATAGAGTTGAGTGCTTAATGAACCATAACAACCATTCATATACCACTTTCATGATCCTAAAATTATACCATATTTTCTGTATTCTACTCTAATATTTCTATTTTTAATTTTCAATATTCTACACAAATAATTCTATTTTTAAACACACATTATGCAAAGGCTAAATCTGCCCATTGCAGTTCTTTCTGTGGGCGTGTAATGTTTAATACGCTATTAATTAGATATGGACCAAAAATTCAAAGGGTGAAATAACGGAGATTTTCAGCATATTCCCTTTACATTATCTCGTTGAGAACTGTCAATCCTTTATCTTATCTTTCCTAAATGCCCCTTTGATTGATGCCATGTTTCTATTTTTCGCTATTTTATTATGGCGGTTATGAAATAAAACAATATTTGTTTTGTAAAATAATCTTATTATTATGATGGTCCTAAAATAATACGATTTTGTATGTTTTATATAATAATCATGAAACAATACAATATTTCTACTTTTTAATATAATACCGTGAAATAATACATATATTTGTACGTTTTCTATGATAATTATGAAATACATATAATACAATATTTGTATTTTTAATATAATACCGTGATGATCATACTACGGTCGTCTAACACTGTAAATAATATTCCTATATTTCTTTTCATTTCAGTTTTCCTCAGTCATTATTTGACAAATAGAGCCTTATCATCATAGACTTTTGCAGCGGTTCAACTCCACGCCGTGTTTGGCTTGGTTCCATCAGCATCGGACTCTGGTTGTCTTAGTTGCATATCGTTTGGTCCCTTGCTTTCATACGCTAAATAAATGGATGCAACGTGCTGTTTCACTATTAAATTGTGATTTCTCCTTGTCAGTGATGCAGAAGGAGGGCCTGACAAGTTCGGATGGGACGAAAAACCGAGGTCCCGTGTACACATTGGAGTGTACGTAAAAGATCCCTTGGCAGTTGGAATTCTATATAAGAGTAGGCCGTAGCGCCCCTGCCCGGGCAAAATTCCCTCATAGCACACTGTATGGCGTATGCCCGTCTAGTGTAAAAGAGTAGGACGTTAAATCCCGTTTCATTTCACTATTAATTTCTGTGCCCTTACTTGCATTTTTGTTGAATACCGTACTGTATATTCATAGGCGGCCGATAACGAGCTGGGGGTGGGGGGCACAGCGAATTTAACTAAATGTTGGGGGCATCAACCACCAGTAAAAAATTCCCCGTACGCCTATGTGTATATTATAATGTCTACCATTATGTGACCGAATGGTTTAACGCGGGTGTTAGATCATTCGGTCATTCATTAATTACAAGTTTCCATTACACGTTCTGTAAACAGGGTAATGGAGCCAAATTGCTACACCGGTACCCTGCAGCAAAGAAGGACGTCATCGGAACTATGTATTCGGAATGTCTCCTAAGATTTAACTGTTACCATGTCTACTAATTTTTTTTGCTCGAGCTGTTTTGGGGATTAAGGTGTTGTAGTGATCTTGTAGTTATTGAAACGGAGACTTCAGGCTGGTAAAGACTTAAGTTTATCCCACGATTTTTCTTTTTATTATTATAAAAAAAAAACAATAAAATAAACCTGTAAATGAAACTTTCATCACAGAAAATCTGTCACCTCGTGCCACAAGCCTTGCAACATTATGGAAGAGGCCTTGTCACATCATGGTCGGCAACCTACCACATCACATAGTAGAAACCCTGTCACACCCTATAGTCTGACATTCCCTGTCACATCTTCGTAGACAGTAATACACACTCTAGTAGACAACACGGCAAAACATTGTAGATACCCTGGTATAGTGAGGAAATAAAATGGGGTTTAACGTCCTACTGTTCTGCTCCTAGCCTAGGCAAATGAAGACGGGCATACGCCATGCAGTGTGCTATATGGGAAATTTTGCCCGGGCAGCGGCGCTACGGCCTACTCTTATATCAAATTCCAGCTGTCAAGGGATCTCTTACGTGCCTGCCAACGTGTACACGGGACCTTGCTTTTTGCCTCCCATCCGAACGACTAGACAACTGTCCATGCCAGGCCCTCCGCTATGTATCACTGACAAGAGGTAACTACGCCGGAAAATCTGGATGAACTTTCTCGGCCAATGCAGGGATCGAAGACCCACCCTCCAGACTAGACACAACATCAGAGTAGACATAATATACGGTCTGTCCAATCGTTGATAAAAATTGTTATTTTTGTTATTCGGGTTTTTTGCTTGACTTACCATCACAGTTGCAAGAATGGTATTTATGTTTGTGTGGCATTTCGTTAAGCCTCTAATCTTGTGATTTATATAAATGCACTGAAGAAAGAAAAAAAAAGCTAAAGAGAGGAAACTTAAACTCGAGAAAGGAATCAGAAACTCTGGAAGACGACCAAGACCATCGACAGAAATCTTATAATGGTGTTTTTCGAACAATTTAAAGATTGCTAGTAAGATAGGAAATGATCCACGAGTATCGTAAAATACAAATTACCATTAATGTACTATAATATCTGTCCGATACAATAAAGATAAAAGTCGAGAGTAAACTCAATAATTGTGTTCAACTCAAACAATTTTCCGATTGTTTTTCCCATAACCGGTTTTCACAGCGTCTCCTCACCGCATTACGATCGTTATTATGACAATCCTTATAGCCTGGTATTTACTTTATTATCGCATGTAAATCTTGAATTTATGAGAGGAACAATATGTTAGTTTATTTGCTGTGTTCTCTAATAATGCCATTATAATATTATGTTACATTGTCCCATTCGTTATGTTACTTGTTTATATAGACATTTATAAAATATATACATTTAACAGACAATGCGAGTCTCTGTAATTATAATTAACAGGCTCAGTTTAGATGTTTACATAATTATTCAGCTCTTTCAGTTACGTTTTTCTTACGACAGCAATACGCCCCCCGTTCGGAAATCCAAACAATGTTCGGATCTATTGTAAAGGGTATAATTGGTGATTGTAGGAGTATGCGATCAATAAGAGAAAGCAAGCGATTTAAAGTTTCGCGTCTTAATACTGGAACTACCTTATCGGACAAATCCTCGCCTTCCAGCCCTTAGATTTGATCAAATTCCTATAAAAGACACCAATGAACTTTAAACATCTAGGCTTAAAGGGACTATTCGAACAAAGAAATGGTGTATTTACCGTGTCTCAACATTTCAGCTCTTGATATTGAGTCGTTTTGACATGAACGTCAAAACCGCTTATTATGAACACGTTATTAAAGATTTCGGGTCAATTCTTTCGTTGGATAACCTGCTAATGTATAATTGCCGTTCCTTTAGAGTTCTATAAAGTGCATGATCCAAGTGATGTACTTGATAACGAAACGTAGATTTCACCTAAACGTTATTTCATCCAGACACTTTATAATACAGCTTGGGGACAGGTGAAGATTGATGGGTTTAAGTTGTTGTTCTTAGCGTTTAGCGTCCGCTTCCACCAAAGGTGATATCGCATACAAGTCTTATTATTCATTTTTTTTATCTTAGCGCACGTGCAGAGGTCTTTCCTGTGGAAGGAAAACGGAGTGCCCCGAGGAAACCCACGAGGTTGAGAAGGCACCCCTATCTCCAGGCGACCGGCCTGCTAGAGGTCGAAGCGCGGCACTGTAGACCACTATATAGGCCCCCCCCCCCCGATTATCAGTGATTCAATTAGTTGCTTGTGTAATGGCAAAATAATTATTATATTTTTTCGTGCATCTCAATACATTTGCCAGCGTGGAGAACATGTTCAGAATTTTCAAAGCGTTGGCTGCAGCTGCATGATGGATCATCGGAGATCTATCGTAAAAATTTGTGACCGTTTAGGTAGCTACACCCAAGCCGCAATCTGCTATGTAATATTTGTTTCTTTCTTTTGCCTATTAAAAATAAATTTGGTATATAGTGAGATCATGTTGTAATCTTTCTTTGTTTGAAAGTAGTCGGCGACGGAGAAGTTTGTCTATTAAAAATAAATTTGGAATAATGAGATAATGTTTTAATCCGTGTTTGAAAGTAGCCAGCGACGGGGAAATTATTATATTTATATCAAGTTTCTTCCATTTCGTGTCTGGTATAAGACTTCAAATGAGTTCTACATAGGTATTGGGAGATATTTTCATTGTGTCATAGATGAGTACTTGGCCTGTACATTGGGATTCGGAGAGATTTTCATTTTGCTGGGAATAAAAATAAGGCTTTTAGGTATGTGGATGTCAGATTATCAGTGCAGTAATATTATACAAAAGTGTCGGTTTGTGTCGTTTGTGTCTTTTTTGTAGGGTTATAAGTTCGGTTTCGTTGCATAATAGTGTATGGCTGGCAATCCTTTGGTTCCGACTGTGCGATGCGTTACGACATGACCGTCCCTATAGTGTTCACTATCTGCTACGTGCACATACGTTTCGATACGATCAACACGATTGCTAGGTACTCACTGTCGTGCGATGCGTTACGACAGGATTGTGACTATAGTGTCCACGATGATCTGCTACATGCAGATACTTTTCCATACGATCAACACGATTGCTTCGACTCATCTCAATATATATATGATAAGTTCACCACGATTGCTTTACATTTAAAACCACCACATTAATCGCAGCACGAATCCTGATAGTGTGAACCAGGCATACAGTCTCACATATATCGCTCTAGGTGCATCTTAGTCTCGGTCACCCAGAACCTCCTAGTCTTCAACGCACGGAGGGTCTGGGACGGTTCTCAATTTTTGACGAAAATTACTGGATAATCTACCCCATAAAAACCAAACATTTGGTTACGCATGCGCAATGGAACCTTTTGGCTAAAGTCTCGGGTAAGTGCTAGATCTTATGAAGCCGGGCCGATTTTGCTAGATTCTATAAAGCGTGGTTGACATATATCCCACAATTCACTTGGCACATCTATTATTAGAAACAAAATAGAAACGACGAAGAATTAAGAAGATTGTGAGTAGCCATACGTCTGATTCATGACGAGAGGAAATTACCATTTCAATTGAAACCTTTACAAACAAAATTTTAAAGAGTGTCATTGTTGAGAAACGAGCTGTTTTGATAGATTCAGTACTTGGTAACTTAAAAGACTGGATAATCCAGACAATGACCTATTTTCCGTCAAATTTTGAGGACCATCCAGACTAATATTCGTAGAATATTTGTGTGGATGATAGAGACTAGGTGCATCTAATTGTAAGTTTTCTTAGTTTGTTAGTATGGTCATCGGTGCGCTCATCCCATATGAAATCACAGTATTCGAAATGACGTAAACAGACGGAAGTGTATAAAGGTATGTCGCCTATATTTGAGTGATCATAAGGAGTTAATTAGCTTTCTTGTTTTATTGATGATAATTGAATCCACATGGGAATGACCTTTGCAGATTGACTGAGGGATTAAAGGGCCAACCTTGATTATATTTTGGAGAATGAAACTGCTTAATTGTATGTTAAAAGTCCTTACAATCCCCTATCTTAGTTCCCGGAACAAACGCAATATATGTTATACGTTTTCGAAACAACTTAAACGGGGGGTTGGGGTGGCCTAGTGGTCTAGAGTGCCGCGCTTCGACCTCTAGCTGGCCGGTCACCTGTGGCTTGCGGCTGCTGGTTTCGATCCCTGGTGTGATCCGGAAGGCGAGGATTTGTCTGATTAGGTAGTTCCAGTATTAAGACGCAAAACTTTAAATCGCTTGTTTTCTCTTATTGATCACATACTCCTGCAATCACCAATTATACCCTTTACAATAGCGTATGTGGCATGGAGATAGGGGCGCCTTCTCAACCTCGTGGGTTTCGTCTGGGCACTCTGGTTTCCTCCCACTGCTAAAGACCCCTACGCGCAAGCGAATTATTGAAATAAAATTAAACCATATGTTAGTCCCGAAATGACCTGGTTTGTGTCGAGTGGACGTTAAACCCCATTTCTCTCTGTCTCACTCACTGATAATCTGGCTATAACCAATACCACGTCTAACTAGTACATGGATACTTTGATGTCTCCAGGAGTTTCAGGGGGGTGGACGGCCGAATGGTTAGCACGTGCGTGCTGTATCATTTCGCCCGCCATTTAGTCAACTCGTTTCGAATCCTCGTTGTACGTGACAAGGAGTAGAGTCGCCTGTCGAACCTCGTGGGTTCCAAGCTAGCAATGGCATCAAGAGTTGATTATGGTCTGGATAAGTTAATTAATGTCTAATTAATAATTTAGAAAGACATGCAATAGGCAGATTTAACTCTTGCATAATGTATGTTAAAGAAATACATTGATAAAGAGTTAGTACCTTATTAGACTGCGTTTGTTTCAATATAGTACTAATGTACTGTTGATACTTTGTCCGTGCTATTATTGGAAATAAATAATGGCACGCCAACCTCAAACGATGACGTCGCATTTGTATTTTAACTTAGATTATAATAATATGTCGTCTGACCTTCTTCCCGTTTCACATCAATCATATCTAGTACTTTATCTACCACCCTCGCCTCATATCAATCATAACAGCTATTTGTACTCTACCTATCGCCACCACCTCCTTAAAGCGCGAATTTCATATTTTCTAAGAAAGTCAAACATAATTATTCCTATCTTTTGCTCAGTAGGTTGTCAACTCACTATTATACGATCATAGGCATTATTCCCCACACTTAAAAATCCCTGACACCGCAAATGATAACACACTTACCTCCCTTGTTTCTCTCCCCCCCCCCCCAAAGGAATGCTATCTTCAAACATTTGAAGTTGAAAATGATATATTTGCCATTTTTTCAACTGTCAATAGTGAAATATTAGATATAAAGGATTATTCTTTAACGTGGTAGGGCTGTTTATAGATACCATCTATTTTAAGACTTTATTTTAATAGATTTTAAAAATATAACTGAAAAATGAAAAATTGTAGCTTTAACTAAGACATTGTTTTGTTTTTTTTTTAAATTTTTTAAAATCGACCAGTAGTAAAGTATTAGTCACCCGCCTAATACTGCGATTCGTGAGCCATTGAGTGGGATTTCAAACGTTAATAAATGTTGCCCTGCTGCAACATAGCAGTGCCTACCTGTTTCTGAAAAGTAGCTTAAAACAAAATACCCTCCTCTGTCTGGTAAAGCAAAGTTGTCTATGGCACACCATTCTTCCTACCACGATAGTAACTCCAGTTATTAATCGGTACAAGTTATTGAAATAAAAATATATAATTTGACTAAAAACAGTCGGTTAGAATTTCAACCTCGAATTTGTGTCCTTCAATGCATCTTAAAACAAAGTACCCCCCACTCAAGTCACTCGCCCTTCTCCCATTAAACCAAAGTAATAACACTTCCAACCCTTTAAAACAAAGTACTACATCACACACACAAACCCCTCATAAATGGAAGTAATTTAATTATACCCCCCCCCTCCGCCACCTTCCTATTAAAGCAATATATAATAATAGAACATACAAACACCCACTGCCTCCTACTAAACGAAAGTAATAGAACATTATAAGTCCGAAACATGTATGCTAGACGGCGTGACAAAATGTATGGAAGACCAAAGATGGCAACAGAATGGAATGATAAGTTGAATGTATGAAAGACAGGTGCGTGGAAAGTCACAACTATAGACTGAATCAAAATATAACGTGTGTAGATAACGGCAGTGGTGAACTCGAAGAGCTGCTGAAACAGCGTGTAAGGCAAAAATGATGTGAAATAATAGAACAGATGAAATGTATGGTAAACGTGTAGGGCATAAAAAATATGTGAAATACGTGGACAGATGAAATGTATGGAAAACGTGTAAGGTATGAATTATGTGTGTGTGATGGTTCGTGTGGGTTTCAAATCCACTTGACACAAACTAGCTCATTTCGGGAATAACATTGTTTAATTATATTTCAATTATTGCTTGCGTGTAGGACTATTTAGCAGCGGGGGGAAACAAGAGGACCCAGAGAAAACCCACGAGGTTGGACAGGCGAAAATAAAAAAGATTCTGACGCCAGAAATAAAGAACGGTATCACTAAGCATTAAAGCATGGGAAAATATTTTC
Organism: Patella caerulea; assembly: GCA_036850965.1. Lineage (NCBI taxonomy): Eukaryota > Metazoa > Mollusca > Gastropoda > Patellidae > Patella > Patella caerulea. Next base: position 12,325,805 of record JAZGQO010000006.1, read on the forward strand.
TGGTGCTTTGTCTATTTCGGTAAGGTATTAGAAGCACTATTAAGAAAAGAACTATTTCTCAAGCTATCAATTAATAGGCCTAACATAAATGACAATACATTCAATCTGTAAACCGCAGTCAATGACAAAACTAAATATAATGTTAAAACTCGCAACGACTTTTCAGAAGCTATCACTTCTTTAGTGGGATGTGTTGCTAGCCCAAACCCGTTCAACGACCATATCAATTACCACCAGACATATCTGAAAGTAACTGACGCCTATGTTCTACGGAGAGGGGGGGGGGGCATAAAGCCTGTCATTGAGTCAACTGGCGTGGTTTCGAATCGCAGGTTGTACGCGTGACAAGGAGTAGGATCGCCTGTCCAATCTCGTGGGTATTATCTGGGTCCTCTGGTCCCCCTCCCCTCTCAGCTAAAAACCCATACGCACAAGCGAATTATTGAAATAAAATTAAATCATATGTTAGTTCCGAAATGACCTAGTTTGTGTCGAGTTGACGTTAAACCCCATTTATCCCCCCCCCCCCCCGAATGCCCATGCCCTACACTACATAATGTTCCCATATTTCATTTACGTTTTTCTGATGAAATTGTACTTTTATCTACTTATCCCTATGGAATTCAGAATAATCTTCATCATCCTGAAAAAGTTTTGTGGAGGCTGGAAATTAAACCTTAATACAGACAAACCTAGAATTATATAGTTTAACAAATAATTTCCAACTTAAAGTTGTTTAGTCTTATATCTACCTTGTAATCAACATCATGCTTTAAAGACACTGTAAGTCTCTATTCTTTGGCCATTTTTAATGGAATCAGACGGGTCGCAACGCATTTTCTAATACATGATATATCCTGATTTACATTCAATAGTTGGGGTTTTTTTTTTATAATAATAATAATATTATAAATGACATTAAGAGCAGCCGAAAAAAAATGATGTCACATTTGAATAAAGTTTAAGGATCACATTGGGGAATTACGAAATCTTCGTTAAAAAGATAATTTTTTAGTTTCGTTTTGAAATTGTTTATGTCAAGTGACAGAGAAGCCGCTTCCAGGCTTCGGGGGCCAAGATTACGTTTAACCTTGGTACAATCAATAGATTCTGGTTCTCTGAACGGAGGCTTCTGGTTGGTTGGTATTGTTTTTACTGTAATCATAGTTATGTTCGGCGAGATAGAGAGAGAGAGAAATGGGGTTTAACGTCCACTCAACACAAACTCGGTCATTTCGGGATTAACATATGGTTTGATTTTATTTCAATAATTCGCTTGCGCGTAGGGGCCTTTAGCAGTGGGAGGAAATCGGAGTGCCCGGAGGAAACCCACGAGGTTGAGAAGGCGCCCCTATCTCCATGCCACTTATACTCACAGCATGGCTCGAAACCACAGCCGCAAGCCAGAGGTGACCGGCCAGCTAGAGGTTGAAGCGTGGCACTCTAGACCACAAGGCCATCCCAACCCCCCGTTCGTCGAGATACGCCAAGAGACCAAATTGACAGTTTTTGGCGTCTGGTTATTCCAGTCTGCATCGGTATTTTACCGTCGTTCATCGAGTCTCTTCATTACAAACGGCACTTGAATGAATTCTTTCGCGAGATTCTTATGCTTATTTTCAAGTAAACATTGGGTATCACAAGCCCACCTTCTTTTCACGGTAAGATAACAACATCAACGTCGATTGAAACTGACCAGAACGTCGTGCTTGCAATATCTGAGACTATGGATGATATCGGTCTGCCACCTTTAAATTGGTAGTTTCAGGCCTTCTAAAGAAGGCTGAACGGGTTTGGTTAAACTAAACGAAGTTGGTTTTATTTCATCGATGCGTTGATAAAACTTCATGATGAGTTTGTAAAACCAATTAGTTTCTATGTGGGCGAGATATGGGGAAGTGAACTTGAAATATTTAATGTGTTTTAATGGAGCTAAGGTGGGCTCAATAAATTCACCACAAATGCATTTAATCTACATCATCACCAAAAACCACTAATGTAGGATGTCTTCCTGAAGTAGGCTTGTTCCTACTCCAGCCCGACGTCTATAAAAACATGCTGATCTATAAACGATTTCTGATAATTCAAAGGGATATTGACACCACCCACCCACAGCTGAAGGTGGTGAGGGCGTTAAATCCTATCTCATCTGGGTTTCGATATATTCAGGGGCGGTTCCATCGACATAAAAAATGTAAAACAACACTTTTCGTATCAAAAGTGTTGTTTTACAATTATTTTATCATCAGATGATGCTATTGGATGGGTATTTAAAGCCCGCGATAATGGCACAGCCATATTGGATGTCCCAATTAATGCCTTGCATCCATGAAATGGAATCCTAATATTATCTTATCCAGGGACGGATCTAGGAATTTTGAAAACGGGGGGGGGGGGGTGCCGCAAAATGAGGGCACTTACTGCGGAGACGGAGCACACCGCTGCGACGGGGTTGAGGGTGGGGGGAGGGTCCCCAGACAATTATCCGTCATTGCCTTGCATCTGTAGCCATTCCAAGGGCTATTTGGCTGATATTTTCTAAGTAAACGTTCGGAGAGGATATATTTGGGTCTGAAAAAAGGCACTTTCAGCAGTAAAAAAGGCACTTTCAGCAGACAAAGAGGGCACTATCGATCCGCCCGTGTTATCAATTCATAATAAAATTTGATGTCAAACGGTCTTTTTTGTAAACCATTTATTTTTTTCATTTTTAGTGAAGCCTTTACCATAACAGGTCTGGGACTGTTCAGCACAGTGAGCACTTAGCCTACGGCTGGCCCCCGGCTCGGTTCAATTGATTTGATTTGTTTATTTTGTGCAATGTCTATTCTCGTAGTGCGGTCCTCCTGCACTTACCACTGGCAGGTGACGCCCACATTCAGTATATACTGTTTGAAGCAAAGTTTGCACATGCTGTTAGCTATTCAACTACCAATTACCTACAGCCTGATGTTTTTTCACTATCACTACTATCAGTTTACTGAAAATATTATTGCTACCCAATTATTATGTCTGACTAGGTACATATTATTTTACTAATTAGACGACGAACGTCAACCACACCGTATTTGATAAAAATGATAAAAAAAAACTGCCTTAACCCAGACAATATCAAATCTACCAACGAACACTAACCTTTTTCTTTTTTCTTATTTCGTAATATGGTTTGAACAACAATGTAGAAACACCAAATAATTTTCTGACTCATAAAGTATGTCCAAAAATATACCCAAACCAGCAATAAAACTATTGTTCCCCCTATCAAATGTGTATGTTTTCACTTCAGAAGGGTATAAAATTCCATGTTGTATACATGAACTCAGGGGACAGAATATCGTGATCCAAAATTATATCCCCTGAATTGGTCATCATCAACAGCAACAAGATGTTCACCCTTCTTGACTATTTTGAATTGAAACATGCCTATTTGATGTGGAGAAGAATAGGCGTATTACTGTCAACGTGCCACAGAGTAGGATCGCCGGTGCAACCTCGTGGGTTTTGTTTTCTCCGGGTCTTACGGTTTCCTCCCACTGCTAAAGACCCCTACACGCAAGCGAATTATTGAAATAAAATTAAACCATGTGTTAGTCCCGACCTGGTTTGTGTCGAGTGACGTTCACCCCCCCCCCTCTCTCTGTCTCTCTTTCTCATGCCCCCCCCCCCCCGCAAGCGTTTCTATGAAATGAAATGTATCTTATATTGCAAAATCGCATCTACACCCATAGCCCATTAAACAATACATCACACACATGAACATCAAATAAAAGAATACCCTCCCCCCCACCTCCATCACTAATCAAAGAAAACAATACGATTCTACGATATTTAATCTGGCATGTCTAACAATGAATAGGACCACTCGGCCAATAGAGGAAGTGAAACAGGGGACTCCTGGTTAGCGAATCGGCCTCTTCCTCACTGATTTCTTATCATTCCAATTTAAGGACGTAGATTCAATTGAAAGTCAGTATTCGCAAACTAATAAAGCTTTTACAAGACGGATAACCATGAACGAGGGTGGAAAGAACTGTGAGAAATTTAAGTTCTTTCGGTTTTAATTGCTTTTGTTCTGGAATTCCTGCAGGTTTTCAGGAATAAGTTCCTGACAAATTGATAAAATATGAAGACGACAGTCGACATATCCGCTTCTTGAATTAGGATTGCCACTAGTGATACACCATACGTGCCGTTAGTCAAGTTGCGATAATTTATCACACTTAGTGTGTACATTGGCCGGTCTCTCTTCCGTCATGTGTACAAGTCGTGAGTACAATCTCATACCTGTACACGAGTCAAGTTACAATAACTTATGAATTAAATTATAAAATGTGCATAATGCTTTATCTCAGTGTTTTTAATGCTTTATCGGTCATGTATGCAAGTCGTGGGCATACTTCCGTGACTGTGAGTTAAGTTACAATAATTAATGCTTTTATCAAAGGGGGTGGGGGCAATCATAAGGACTGTTATGGTTTTTATTCCTGTTCGTGACAAGGAGTAGGGTCGCCTGTTCAACATTGTTGGTTTCTCCGGATCCTCCATCGGCCAAATAAGACCCCAACACACAAGCGAATTATTGAAATTATTGAACCCGGTTCGGACATGTGTGCAAGAAGTGAATCAGGCTACAATAATTAACAATTTTATCAACTGTTTGTAATTTATTTTTACGTGCAGGGACCGTAAACGGGACCTCCGGGTTAAGGAGCCAACGCCTTACTCACCGAGTCACCGTTGCTTCCGTTGGTGCAGATAGGTAAAATCTTAAGTACCATTTCAGTTCCGAGTAATATGAAAAAATACCTTGTCTTAGGATTTTAGTTTATGGGTTTTCATCAATCAAATAAGTTTCAAATTGCGTTTTATTTGCGTTCTTGATTTTAATATAACGGTACACGAGAGTGTATAATGGGAATGCAACATGGGAGTGCTGTAAATTTTCTATTTTCAGGAAAGTCGATTGGTTTTTATAATTGTATATGCCAACTAAATACGAACTTCAATTTGAATTTAATGAAAATATGCATTAGATAACTTCCTTCTATGCCCCCCTCGTAACTCACATTTCCGTAATGGAACCTGGAAAGAACAAGGAAATTTTAATTTTGATGAATCTGAGATGTCAAACCATAAATGATAAAATAGTAAATTTGTGAATACAGGTAAATGTCGATCAGACCAAGTCTATTTCAGTATTGCAAACACTCTTTTGTTTAAGGTAGCTAAGTCTCTAATTCAGTATCACCCAAAGTCTTACACGTTGAAAACACGAATTATTTGTGAATTCAAATCAACATTGATATTGTTATCTTACCTTGAAAAGGCAGGCTTCTGATATCCAATATTTCAGATAAAATAAACATTTTACCATTTATGCACGAATCGTGTACCATTGTGCGTGACCAGAAAGACATATTCCACAACTCGTGTAAAACTGTAATGTCATAACTTATCTGGAGAGCATGGGCAATAGACTGGAATAACAAGACGCTAGAAATTTCTATTCGGTTGAGACTCAGAGAGAGTTAACGTCCACTCGACACAAACTAGTTTATTTCGGGACTAACATAATATGGTTTAATTTTATTTTAATAATTCGCTTGTGAATAGGGGTCTTTAGCAGGGGGACCCGGAGAAGACCTACGAGATCGGACAGTCGACCCTACTCCTTGTCACGTACAATCGGGGATTCGAAACCACCCCAGCTGACTCAATGGCAGACTCTACGATACAACACGCATGCTAACCATTCGACCCATCTCCCATACAATATACATATCAGGTAATAGGTCTAGACAAGAGCCATAATGGGATCATTGTCTTACGTCACGGCCGACGCCACGTCTTCATCTTTATTAAATATACTACGTTATTTCTACCACCACCTCCATGTTTGCATCACTCGTTTACATAATAATTATAAAGGTAAACGTGATAATTTAGATCCTGGTGTAATTTCCTGCACCAGTAACAAGGGGAAGCCCCACTGAGAAATGGTCAAGGGTGTCAACAACAATCTTAATTAGTATTAAACAATAATTAACAAGATATAATACATAATATATTTGTATCCGTCATTAATACTAAAAGCACATATGATGTTATCTAATAATATAACACCAGATGTACTCTTTATTGTTGTCATTTTATCTTTCCTTCATCAGCTCATTGACCTAGTTAGTGCAGAAAGAACGTGACGTTAAACACGATGCAGGCTAAAGATGGCCATGGAGACGGATACGCCATGCAACTGAAAAGGGTTAATTTACGTGCATGCCCGCCTTTTCGTGCTACCCGCCGAACATTACGATTGGGTTGCTCTTGACCAAACCCTCCTTCCTGCACCGCTGACGAGAGAGAGAGAGGGAGAGAGAGAGAGAGAGAGAGAGAGAGAGGGGGGGGGAGATTGAGATGGGTTTTAACATTCGACATAATTTTGGCCATTTCGGGACTAACACATGGTTCAATTTTATGCCAATAATTCGTTTGCGCGTCGTATTGGTCGTTAGCAGTGGGAGGAAACCGAATCGAACCGGAGAAAACCCACGAAGTTGGACAGGCAACTCAACTTCTCTAAACCAAATTTGGGGGATCACGTGAGTAAGATGCTGGCTCGCTAGCCTGGTTGTATGGTGCTTGAGAAAGTTCATCCAGATTTCCCCTTGTCAGTGACAGCTGTCTCGTCGTTCGGATGGGAAGAGCAAAATTTCCCTCATAGTACACTGTATGACATTTGCCCGTCTTCATTAGGCCAGGTTAGGAGCAGAACAGTAGCACGTTAAACCCCATTTCATTTCTAAACCAAATTTCAAATACATCCTGGAAAAGATTAGTCACTGTCCTTGAAGAAGAGGTTGACGCATGTCAAGTTTATTTCACACACATGGATCAAGGCCACTGATGAGACGAGATTCAAGTCGATTGTAGGCTTGATTGGTTTTGTTGTTGAATGTGACCGGTGTTGACCAGTGCTGTGGTCAGTCAAACATTTGGTTTTAATTAAAGAACTGCATGTTGAAGGAAGATTGGTTAAGTTCAATCTCTCGTATCATTGGTTAGATTGAAATCAATCTGTTCAATTATAGTTTCCATTGAAGAGTTGGGTTATCACCACTCATGTGCTTCCGGTTTTAAACCAAGCAGATAATGTACAATATATTTATATTTGTTGAATTAGAAAGGGGGGGGGGGCGAATGGTAAGCGCTATCGCGTTGTATCATTAGGTATTGTATCATTAGGTATTGGGTCAACTGTTATAGTTTCAATTCCCCGCTTGCACGTGACAAGGAACAAGGAGTAGGGCCACATCGTATATTCTCTCCGTATCCCCCCCACTTCTAAAGACCCCTACGCGCATGCGAATTATTGAAATAAAATTGAACCGTATGTTTGTCCCGAAATGGCAACGTTTGTCTCGAGTGGACGTCCCCTCCCCCTCTCTTTGTTTAATTTAAATTTAGGTATTCAGGGCTGAGTAAAACTATTTGTTGCGGGGTGGGGATCATTATGTATGTTTGTAGTACTACTTACGCACAAACACTTGAAGGAATTGAAATAAAACGTCTGCTTGTCTAAATTAGTTGGTGTATATACGGTGATTAAATCCTTTATATAAGAGGGCGAAGTGTCATTAAAACATTTATAAACTAATAGAAGTATTTTATAATTAATACGGTGCTCAATGGGTAACCAGTGTAAAGAAGCTAAAATTGGAGTTATGGGGTCATGTTTTTTCGAAAGAGTTATCAATCTGGCAGCACAATTTTGAAGTTTATCTAGGTGTTTTATATGAAGACCAACAATGAGAGAATTAAAATTATCAAGCCTAGGGTTTATAAAAGCATGAACAAGTGATTTAATTGCATCTTGTGAAATTTTACTTATATTGTAAATGTGGAAATAGCAGCTTTTACATAAATTATTAATTTGACTATTCATGTTCATGTTTTTGTCAAAAATAACACCAATGTTTCGTGCAGAATTAATGGGTAAAATAACAGACTGAGCGATAGATAGATATGGATCTACAATCAGATACTTTGCTTAAATTATTATTTGATCCTATGAGAATGTATTAAGTCTTGACACTATTTAACTTTAAAAAAATAGCAGACATCCATTTTTTTATGTCAATTATACAAGTTTCAAGTTTGTCTTTTATGATATTAAAATCATTTGTTATAGATGGTTTAAAAGCAATATAAATTTGTGTATCATCTGCATACAGCTGATAATCTAAGTCATGACGCCGAACTAATTTGCCGAGCGGAGAAGTGTATAGTGTAAATAGAATGGGTCCAAGAACAGAACCCTGGGGTACTTCGTATACGATGTCACTGTTATCAGACAATGTATCATTGATTGACACTCTTTGTTGTTGACCAATGTGTACACGGGACCTCGGTTTTTCTTCCCATCCGAACGACTAGGTAGCTGTCCTTGTCAGGCCCTCCTTCTGCATCACTGACAAGGGGACACCACGCCAGAAAATGGAGACGTACACATGGGATCTAGGTTTTTCTTCCGATACGAACGACTAGACAACTGTCCTTGTCAGGCCCTCGGGTGCAGACGAGTAGGGCATTAAACCTCATTTCATATAGTATCAATCTCGTATTTCTAATTGGTGAGTATTTAAATTTATTTGTCTGGTAACAGGTGTTAAATAACAACTAATTTACGAGTGAGATTTGATACGTCATTACTTTCCACGATAGATGACACGTATTTGTTGGAAGGTGAGTGACACCGACAGAATTGATCTATTAGGTACATGAAATACAGCTTTTTTTCAACACTACGCGTGCCATACATGTAATGTATAAGGGTGAAAATTTCTCCCCCAATCCCATCCTCCGTATTCACGTTACGAATGTTTCACATATTCCCAGTAAATAGGAACTGATCAAATAACCTAGATTTGTCTGTCACTTCTGATGCTAAATGTCTGCCATTGGGTCGCTTGCCTGTAACCACAGGAACAGTCGCCGCGTCATCAGGTTACCCCCCACCCCACGGGAAATGAAATCGACACGCATGTAATTTATTGATATATCTCCCTTATGTCTTTAACACATCAGTCACGATGTAACTTTAGTATCTGTTAAGTATTAACTCATTAATGTAACAAGCAGATCAACAAACAGGGGGATTGGGAGGGAATGGTTAGCGTGCGCGCGCTGTATCATACTGCCTGCCAATGAGTCAACTGGCCACAGATCACTAATTGTTTCCCCATTGACTTCAATGTTAATTCTCGTCTCTTAGACCGGTTGTAACTTGTCCCCCAAATATTCGTTGGGTAAAACGCTTTCTGCCACAGGTGGAGCAACATATGGCAAACTCTTGCCCAAAAGCATGTATGAGGTTCTTCATGAAAAACTTGAGATAGACAAGCTGGAAGTAGAGACAGCTAACCTTGCAATTTTCGACCCTCCCTTTCAACATAACCAACCTCTTGTATCCTTCCGCCTCAAAATCATGAATATTCACCAAAACCTGGCAGAAAATGTATTTTCAAACCCTTTTCTTCAATTCTACACCAAAAACTCAACAAAAATCGACATGCAAAAGGGGGAAAAAGGGAAATGGAGAGAAAGACTAAAAATAACTTTCGCCCTTGTTTCGTGGGTGACAGCCCATGAATATTTGGTGATCTGTGTCCAACTGGCGTGGTTTCAAATCCCCGGTTGCACGTGGCAAGGAGTATGGTCGCCTGTCCAACCTCGTGGGTTTTCTCCGGGTGCTCCGGTTTCCTCCCACTGCCAAAAACCCCTACGCACAAGCGAATTATTGAAATAAAATTAAACCATATGTTATTCCCGAAATGACCTAGTTTGAGTGGACGTTAAACCCCATTTCACTCTCTCTCTCCCTCGCTGTCTCTCTCTGTAGCAGCAAACAAAGAGATGCGAGTCATAATATTAGTACCCGTATCTCGTCCACAATTATTTTCAATAGTTTTATAGCAGTTCCGTGATGTTAAACGATAGTTTAGCGGTGTTACACAGTTTTCACTTTCTAATAGTTTGGCGAGGTTAAACGGTTTTCAATTTTTTAATAGTTTAGCGGGGTTAAACGCGACAGATTCTTTAATAGTTTACTTAAGCTACACTGTATTCAATAGTTTAGCGAGGTTAACCGCGTCACACTTTCAGATTTTCTAAAAGGGGTTCCATGCGCCATATTTTCCAATAGTTTAACGAAGTTAACCGTGTCACACTTTCAGATAGTTTAGTGGGGGTTACACGAGCCTCACTTTCCAGTTGTAATTAGCCAGGGTAAACGTGCCATGTCATTTGAATAGTTTTGCGAATTAAACGCGACACACATTCGTATAGTTTAGTGAGGTTAAACGCGTCAAAATATTTAATAGCATGGCGAGGGTAAACGCTTCACAATATAGCGAGGTTAGACGCATCATAATATAGCGAGGTTAGACCCATCACAATATAGCGAGGTTAGACGCATCATAATATAGCCAGGTTAGACCCATCACAATATTTAATAGTTTAGAGAGGCTAAACGTGTCACACCTATTAAAAGTTTAGCGAGGCTAAACGTGGCAGCCTTTTTAATAGTTCTGCAAGACTTTCAAGCCCCACCATTTCCGGCATTTTAGCGAGGATAATCTAGTCACGCTTTTGGATAGCTTAGTGAGGGTTCAACGTGCCTAACCTTCCAGTAGTTAAGTCAGACTAAACGCGCCACACATCTTAATAGTTTCGCGAAATTAAACGCGATACGCATTATAATAGTTTGCGAGGGTACAATACTCCATAGTTTAGCGAGGTTAAACGCGCCACAACACTCCATAGTTTAGCGAGGTTAAACGCGCCACAACACTTCATAGTTTAGCGAAGTTAAACGCGCCATAACACTCCATAGTTTAGCGAGGTTAAACGCGCCACAATATTCCATAGTCTTGTGAGGTTAAACGTATCACAATATTCAATAGTTTAGCGAGGTTAAACATGTCACAAGAAATGATAGCTTCGCGACGTTAAACGCGACACTTTCCAATATTTTTTTTGAAAGATCTGAAATCCCAAAACTAACATAGCTTACATTTGAGATTCAAGCTGACGACGGTGTCGTATGCAAAGCCGGCTTACCCTTCATAGGCCACGAAGACGAACATGCGCCATGCAGTTGCCTATAAGGACACAATTTCCCAGAATGGGGCGTGTACGCCTACTTTTCATCAAAATGTAACTGCGAATGGTTAATTTACGCGCATACCAGCTTTTCCGTGCCACCTGAACATTAGGATTAGGATGTTCGTTGCAAAATCCTCCATCCTGCACCAATGACATGGGACAGAGAGAGAGTGGGAGAGAGAGAGATGGAGAGAGAGAGAGAGATGGGGTTTAACGTCCACTTGACACAAACTATGTCATTTCGGACTAACATTTGGTTCTATTTTATTTCAATAATTCGCTTGACCATTGTGTTTTTAGCAGTGGGAAAAAACCAGATGACGCAGAGAAAACCCACGAGGTTTGACAGGCAACCCTACTCTTTGTGACGTACAATGGGGAAATTGAAATCAGGTCAGTTGACCTAATGACAGACCTTATGACACAACGCGCACACCATTCGACCCCGAACTCTCTTTAACAACTGGGGTATACGTACGCATTTGTACAATTTTAACATATTACAATCCTATATTATTTTAACTCCTTGAAAAAACCCATCTAACTTGTCAATTTAAAAAGACAAATGTAAGATTAGTGAATATTTCAAAACTTTTAAACAGCATTAAAAGCTTTTTTGAAAACATCTATAACACGCAGAGATTTCTTGTCAAGATTTTTAAAAAAATGATTTATCATCAATCACAAAAATGCAGAATCCGAGGAAGCAGATAGCTGTCTTTTATTTGGATTTCTGAATCGTAATACAATAATCATTAGTTTGTGATACAATAGAACCCGACAAAATGTCGCCGACGAATCGTCGGATGTGCGTTACGGGCTGATATTCCACACCACACTGTTATAATGAACAGATAAAATGAAATGAAATGGGCTTTAAAGCTCTGTACACGCTGCTAACATTTTCGGTAACATTTTCGAAAACATCTCGGCAACAACCTGGGCAACAAAAATGTGGCTCCGTTCGACTACATGTTAAGCAAACTTAACAACCATTCCCTACTGATAGCTGTCATTGTGTCTACATCACTTGACTGCTGGTACATCATGTGATTTATGGCTCATTTCTGATTGAATAAAACATCTTTAGCATTTCGGCAACTTTTGGACTACTTGTTGCTGAACTGTACACACGATCGCACCTGGTCAACATACCCAAGTGGGGTGAAGGAGATGGGAATACGTCATGTAGTATAGGTTATGAGGAACATTTGAATGGGCATCGGTTGAATGTACAGACCAACATGAATACGGTAGAACGCCAGACCATCTACCCTACAACAATGTAGTCTCTCCCGATATACAAACATTCACACACCTCACAACAGTCCTGCAATATTATCATAGACGAAGTATTAGTTGTTAAATGAAATAGAAATAGGGTTTAACGTCCTACTGTTCTGCCAAGGAATCTTTCATGTGCATGCCAATGTATACACGGGACCTCGGCTTTTCGTCCCACCTGTCTTTGCAGGCCATCATCTTGCACCACTGACAATGGGAAGCAGCATCGGAGAATGGGCTCTATGAAGAAACTTATCTTCATAACATGGGAGGGATGGAGGTGGCACGTGAATGTATATCTAAACCCCAGACAACAGAGGGAAGACCAAATAGGCATCATCCCCGGAATATTCACACTATTTACAACATTATCATGGATGAAGGATTACATGTATAGAGAGAACTGTATCTTTATAAATTGATTAAAATGGCGCATGTAATACACCGCTCAGCTACCACAGGTATCGCCATCCTTTCTAAAATGTCAGGACCAACTTCAACAAAAAGAAAATAAATACGTCTACAACACAAAGTTAAATCGCCACCACGGGATAGGTTACTATAGAAAGTATATCCACGGGCAAAATCCAACAAAGTTGTCTCGGGTAAAGTCATAAGTGAACTGACAATGTATATTAACTCAGCTAGACCTGATATTTCTATTGTTCAAGAGAACCGTAAAGACAGAAATTATAGACATTATGGCAAAAGTGAGGGAATCCAATATGAAGGAAGTCATCTCTAAAATTAAGGACGACATGACCGATGTTTTTTGTTAGAAAAATAGGACATAATATACTGAGCGCCATATAAAACGCATCACTTAGTTTTTCGTATAACAAAATGATCCTGTAAACATATCTTATTTATTTTGTTTCTTATTGTGAACAATATTCAAATGGGAACACATCAATAACAACACATTTGTACACTTATGGATGTTTAATCTCTAATCAACGGTACAAAGTACCAAAAGTACGACAAAGATGGTTAATTGTCAGTAGCGCGTGTGTCCTCTTACGCACGCTGTGCAGCATAATTAACCATCTTTGTCGTACTAACACTATGAAAGAACAATAACAGATTCTAATGCACTTCTAATTAACTAACACTATGAAAGAACAATAACAGATTCTAATGTACTTCCAATTAACTAACACTATGAAAGAACAATAACAGGTTCTAAAGTACTTCCAATTAACTAACACTATGAAAGAACAATAACAGATTCTAAACTACTTCCAATTAACTAACACTATGAAAGAACAATAACAGGTTCTAAAGTACTTCCAATTAACTAACACTATGAAAGAACAATAACAGACTCTAATGTACTTCCAATTAACTAACACTATGGAAGAACTGATTTATTGAATAGATGAGTTTTCAACTCGCGTTTGAATTGGTCAACATTGGTATACCATTCATAATTCTTTGAAAACGTTGCCTGTTAGCATCTAAGACGGCAGGGGATCATGATTTAGGTTTCAGGAAAGTATTTTTGAGTTGGTCAACGGAGACAGGCTGGAATTCCGGAAGTGTATCGTCTGGTGTATCTCTGCAGGACGGGATGCTGTCGGAACAACTCGTAGTCTTGGAGGTCATTTCTGATCTCTAGGATTTCATCATTAAAGTCATTGACATCTCAGTATCAGCTGTAGTCTCGGTCACCCAGAACCCCCTAGTCTTCAACGTACGGAGAGTCTGGGTCGGTTCTCAATTGTCGACGAAAATTACTGGATAATCTACCACATAAAAAAAAAATCTCTCGGTTACGCACGGGCAATGGAACCTTTTGGCTAAAGCCGGGCCGATTTTACTAGAATCTATAAAGCGAATCTGAAATATATCTCACAATTCACTTGGTACATCTATTATTAGAAACAAAATGGATACGAGGAATAAAGCATGAATCGCGATGAAGAATTAAGAAGATTGTGAGAAGCCATACGTCTGATTCATGACGAGTGGAAATCACCATTTCAATTAAAACCTTTACAAACAAATTTTAGAGCGTGTTATTGTTGACAAGCGAGATGTATTGATAGATTCAGTACGTGGTAAGATAAAAGACTGGATAATCCAGACAATGACCTGCTTTCCGTCAAATTTTGGGGACCCATCCAGACTAATATTCGTAGAATATTTGTTTGGATGATAGAGACTATATCAGCTGCTGTAGAGGTGTGATCAGGTAGGATATTGTTGTATCATCTTCGATTTAGAAGATTATTTATTACATTGAAGATGTGTTTCTTATCTGAGCCGCATTCTGACAGTAGTTTGTTGAAATATTCTGTTCCAGTGGACTGGATTAAAGATGCAACATTCTTAATTTCCATTTTGTACTGGCATTTGTGAACTATTAGGTTGTGTCGACCTCGCATCGCCTTTCTGCCCTTCTTCTTGTTTTATGTGCATTTCTAACTGTATCGTTGAACCAATGGCTTTTGGCGTTTGTTTTCTTTTACGAACAACCAAATGAGCGTGCTTTTGAATTATAAAGGAATTCTCTCCATCATAAAGATCAATTAGCTGAGATGTAGATAGAAAGGGAAAGTGAACAGACTGTAATAGATCTGCCTAGTCCTGAAGAATAAGCTTTGTTTGGTGATGTTGATCAGTTCATTATTGATAGCGATATAACATCACCAATATCATAAAACTCGTAAATAGAAAGGAACAAAGGCGTGACCATCGATGAACACGTTCACAAAGACTCAATTTCAGTCGCATTATCTTCAGTAGTGATAATATTGTGGGCTGAAGTGAGGTCTTAGTTCAATCCTGATGCTGGCCGAGAAAGACCCTGGGTATATGTCAGCGCGGCCTCTCTTGGTCGTTGGTGCTGGATCGAAGGTGTTTCGTGTTCATGTTGATGTGTGCAAGTAAGATCCACGGAACTCAATAAAGATAGACGCTCCTGTACACTACACAGCATACCGCCTTTATTACCTCAGTTTGTGCAGAACAGTATAGTGGGGTGCTAAAACCTCGTTTCATTTTATTACATTGGCTGGAGTATATAGATGTGCGGTAAAGAATAGAAACAAAGAACTATTGTAAATTATTGTCTTAGGTCACGAGAAGTAAAGAGGGTTAGGGCACGTGATTGTTCACGAGATTGTTGATTAGGGCTAGCCATAGCCTAATTCTTATCCTATCCCCAACCCTATGTACATATTGTACCTATGATGAAATCTGCAATGGTTCTTGGCTCTTAACCATAACCATATATGTACACCACAATATTCGAGTTTATTTCATTAGTTCCTGTGAATAGTACTTTAGCTTGATCCATTCAATTTTCACGCCTAGACTTACCCTTTTCCCATCGGGCACTGTGGCAAAGAAAATGATATATAACTTTTAGCAAACTGAATCTGATGATTTCCAGCTGTTTTGATAATATAAATAATATTGACCTTTCAAATCTGTATGCACTTTTCTTAAATCACGATTGTCTGTGTCGTAATTAAACGTGTAATTAATTTAATATGTGATTTACGGGCCGCACAAGATCTATACCATGACCTGTTTCAAAGGAAATACGCGGTGCAGTTACAGATACCATAATCTGATAAATACACAATACCAGGCGATGATCCAAGCGTATGTACATATTATCTACACACATAGTTCATTAATCCTCTTCCATGCCAAACTCTTTAACGTTTCGTGTAGTCTTTCTAGCATGGAGGCCCCACA
Source organism: Patella caerulea (assembly GCA_036850965.1). Classification (NCBI taxonomy): domain Eukaryota; kingdom Metazoa; phylum Mollusca; class Gastropoda; family Patellidae; genus Patella; species Patella caerulea. The sequence goes on from JAZGQO010000006.1 coordinate 12,341,960, forward strand.
TTGAATGCATGGCTCTTTGGAAAGGGCGTCTATTTTTTTTGTTGCTGACGAGGACCGACTCTGTGTACTAACTTAACATGCATGGCTGTTTGGAAAGGCCGTCTGTAGTTTTTTGTTGTTGAAGCGGACCGGCTCTGTGTACTAACTTGACATTATATATTTTCAATACTTTATCGAATCAATCCATGGCGTTGTCCTTCCGTATAAGTGAACTGCCACTTCCTTTATCAAAGACCTATTCAAATCCCAATTCTTCCTGTGGTTCTTTTCTCTGGTCTGATATCGTGGCATACGCGTATAATATCTTCAGGGTCCAAAGAAGCTGCTTGATGATCTCGGCGAATCAAGAACCGCGGCATGCAAGTAGGTATTCCACCAAGTGTACACATGTACTCGGGGCGTTACAGAGTCCAAATGGCATGATTCAGAGTCATGGCCTCCATTGCGGCCAGTCAGTGACCTGACACGAGATCAACAGTATTTAAACCAATTCAAAAACCCGAAACGATAAGGAATGTATTCAGGTGGTGCTCTTAATAATCCACGCGGCTAGCTAAAGGACAATTTTCCCGTTTATGAAAGCTGCATTCGTCATATCCAAAGGATAACGTGCATGTCCAGAATATTTGTAGGGTATGCAAGCAATACATTTCTTATAATACCTATTTCCTAGGAGCAGTGCCTAGCTCCTGGCTCGGTTCTATACTTTTCTATCCGGTTCGGAGGCAAAGGGGACTATCGTAGACTTGTGACTAGCTTAAACCCTTATGGAAGAGTCGACAGCCAACGAATAACCCTATATAAATGCCCATTTGGTTCTGGCACCTCTCCAAATATGGCAGAATTATCGCCAGCTATATAGTAAATACTTCCTTCATGTTCAATATAATAAAGTTTTTTTTTGTTATTTAATGAAAGCTATATAATAATGGTATATTTGTGGTTGATAATGGCTTGTTGGTGAGTGTTGTAGAATTAGCGACACTTTTATATCAATATTATAAAGGTTACTTGTAACAAAAGACGACGTCTTTGGAATTAACTATATACTTAAAAAGTAATTATATCTCATTTTAAAGACGGAAAATGTATTCGGGTTATTTCTGAAGTCATAAATCTTTAAGTTTATTTTTTAATCAAGAATCTATTTAAATCACCATTCCCTGTGGCTCAATTGTACAATTAATTAAATCCACTATCTATATTTTCTGTTCAATTCAGGGCTGATAATCGCGATGATATTCATCATGAATGATACTCTGGTTGGTGAACAATAGTGTTGGTGAACAATTTCGCAAAAAAAAGAAACAAGGTTTTGCGTTTAACTTTTCTGCACGGGAGTTCAAGCGGCTCTGTGTGTAAGACGTTGACTTGCCAGCCTGGTCTACAGTGTCATCTTCAAGCATCGACAAGAATACATTTTAACAGTTTTTCATCTTTAGATTATCTTTACACTTGATTCATCATGTTCCATTAATAGCTTGTCTTTACTAATTTACTGTACCAAACCTAAAATCTAAATACTCATCTTTAACTGCCATTACAATTCGGAACACCACTGCCATTATGTATTCTACCTGAACGGACCCGCGAAATAACGGTTTTCGAACAATCGGCGATTTGTTTCTGAACAATCACATCTTTATGCCGCCAAAACCCGAGTGAAACCACGACTTAAAAACAATGGACACAGACAACACGTATATGGCCTCACACAACTAATTGCTTCGTCTTACACATAATGCAATGCGTTTATTACAATAACGGTCGGTTTAGATCGTAAGGTCTGGACACATGTTACTACCCAAACGAGTAAAGTGATCGTTTCGTGTACTTTTAAGATTTTACACTACATCACATCTAACCTTTATATTCAATTTTAAAGATAATAACTCATGGAATAGGCTTACGCATACACATGTAATATCACCACCTTCTTGAAATGACTGCCTCGCCCAACAACAGCTGTCTAGTCGTTCGGATGGTCCAAAAAACCGCGGCCCCGGGTTCACATTGGTGTGCACGTAAAAGATTCATTGACAGTTAGAATTCAATTTAAAGCCCCAATAACACTCTTGTTGCAACTGAATAATATGTTCCAATCTTCATTCTGGTCAACAAATCGTATTATTTTAGAATATTCCAATTAAATGATGATATAAATTTCATCTTAACACACCTATTTTAATAAATTGGAAAAATTCAACCAATTGATTTGAAAAGTCTAACGTAAACCTTTTCAAATGTGACTTGGATTTTAAAATATTTTCGAACCCTCTGGACAAGTAAAATAGGTTGTAATGGATAGTTTACACAACAGGTAGGACACTTAAACATCTAGTACTTAGAATAAGGGTATTATTTATTTTCTGGAGCTACCAAGCCAGCAAGAATGTTATTGTCCCTTTAAGAGTACGCTGCAGTGCCGTTGTCCATCAAAATTTGACTGTATGGCGTATGCCCGTCTTCATTGTCACAATTCGAAGCAGAACAGTAGGGCGATAAACTCCATTTTATTTCATTTCGCCTCGTCCAACACCCTACAGCAATGTGTCTAATCAAATTGGGTACTATATGTGATTAGCTATATATATCATCGCTCTTGTCCAGTATCTTTCTTATGTTATTAATTACTACCTTCATTGTTGAGTATAAAACTTGATTTAGTCTATAAACACGTCCGAGGTTAGATAGGTATTATTGTCCAATAGACTTATGTTGTGTGGGTCAAGACGGTTATGCACGTTTGGGGTTGACGACAGGCGGGCACGATTTAGATGGCAATTTGTGGTCAGGCAAAGGCTTTTAACAATAATATTTAGTCTACAAAATCAACAAACGGGCATGGCTTAGTGACAAATATGTAATGACGTATTTCTTATTACCTGAAAATTGGTATATATATTAGCATGCAACACAAATTATAATCTAGCTCTTACTACGTGTTTACCATCATCTTACAAAGCATTCCGCATTACTCCAATAACTTTACGATAATAAGTTAAAGGCGCTAAATCACTGTTCTTTGGCACCTAGCAACCGACAGAAATGGGTTGCAATACATAATATATGTAATATTAAAACTGATTTATGCCAGACCGTTTCTATTTTACTCCAGTTTCTAATCAGTTATAATCGGCGAAATACACGAAGAGTGCATATTGAATGGCAGTCTTTTGGGTCTGGTTATACCAGTCTACACCGATAGTGTCCTTCTCTGGGTATGCTGCGTCGTTCACAGTACACTAATATTTGGATATGGCGGCCATCTAGGACAGAGCTCTATTCTCGAGGGGGGTTGGGATGGCCTAGTGGTCTAGAGTGCCGCGCTTCGTCCTCTAGCTGGCCGGTCACCTCTGACTTGCGGCTGTGGTTTCGAGCCCTGGTGTGAGCGTATGTGCCATGGAGATAGGGGCGCCTTCTCAACCTCGTGGGTTTCCTCCGGGCACTCCGGTTTCCTCCCACTGCTAAAGACCCCTTACGCGCAAGCGAATTATTGAAATAAACTTGAACCATATGTTAGTCCCGAAATGACCTAGTTTGTGTTGAGTGGACGTTAAACCCCATTTCTCTCTCTATTCTCGCAGTATGTGGTAGATGGATCTGTGTGTCAAACCTAATTTTAAAACAACTGTTTTAAAACAACCTCGACAGGTCTATCACAAAATTAATGTTCGCGTCTATAAATAATCTTCCGGGGAGTTGAAGTTTCGACAGTCAAAAAGATTCGGTTCTTTTGAAAACCAACCAACCAATTATTAGATTGATTTTCTTATTTTAATGTTAACAGGAAATCATCGCCACGCCCACATTAATATCGCGATACAATTACAGCCCTGATTTTCTTTTGTGCTTTTCCTCGCTTATTATTTCTAGCTTCTATAATTATACATTAATCATTTTCTTCTAGATATTGCTGTGGCAATTTACCATCGTTCTATCGTTTACGTTATTTAATGAAGCTTTACATAATTATTCTTCACACACTGGGTTCCGAAACTAGGGAACAAGTCAACATGATATATCGCCATGGGTTATTATTTTGCGGCCTTTCATCCGGTGTTAATCACTCTTGGGTACTTGCCATCATACCATTTAAATATATATATATAATAGAAATTAAAGATGGCAAAATAAAACTCAGGCATTTATTAAACATAATATAATAAATGTGCGAAGAGCCGCTATCGCGGTGAAAACGTTAGCAAAAAAATGTAGTTTTAATTTGTCATTTCAATTATATTATTACCAAAGAGGAGTTTTAATTATATATTATAACTATTCAGCTATAGATATGGGGAGGGGCTGTATCATACGGTCTGTTCTTGAGTCAACCGGGATGTTTCGATTCTCCGGTTGTACGTGACAAGGAGTAGGGTCGCCTGTCCAACCTCGTGGGTTTTCTCCGGTTTTCTCCCACTGCTAAAGACCCCTACGCACAATCAAATTATTGAAATAAAATTAGGCACCCCCTCTCCCCCTCTCTTGATATAATATACACTTGATTTTCCTCTTTTTTTTCTTTGTAAGATTATTTTAGGTAATCAATTTTCTAACATTAGAACCCAGCAATTTATAAAAGAACAACTTTATTTCGTGCACGGTTCCAGTAATTTTACAATATCGTTAACATTGCCTGTGTCATGTTAACAATTTCTTATAAAACTACGGTACCTGTGGATTTAGTTTATGTCACCACTGCGCATTAGTAACAGGTCGAATGTCCACCCGAGTACCCTCTACCCACCAAGCTTGCCAAACCAAACACAAAATAATAAAACTAACACACATAAAATTAACCCAGTTGCGGTGCGAGAAACGCTCGAAGGTGCTGACCAGCGAATATTCACGGTGATATATGCGATTTGGAGTATTCCTGGACATCAACGGCTATGAATTGTTATGAACAGCCCCGGTTCTGTGAGCAAGATAATGTTACGTGGTCTTTTGACGGAAATCTTGATATTAGTCAAGATAGCAGTCGAAACCAGGGAAATGTGGCGTAAAATGATCATGATCAGAGTGAGGGCCTGTTGCTTTGTTATTGAAATGTGAACGTTACCTAGGTTCCCTCCTGGGTCTGTCCTGTAAAGGCTTCGCATCGGTGGGACGAGGGAGGGGGGAGGTAACTGGATTCGACCCTTCAAACCTACAGTAAAATAATTGGAGTGCAGTATTGTAGTGGTAGTAGTAGTAGCTGGAGGTTTAACGTCCGCTTCCACATAGAGATATCGCAGATGAAGACATCGTGCTTGAAAGGGTGTTGGGATGTGATATAGTGACAGTACGAATTATAAATCAGTCGATTGGCCTTTCCGGTTATATAAAATGTTGAGCCAGGGACCGTTATTAATACAACCATGTATTAATAAAAGACGAAGTGTACTATAAACTATAGTAAAAACTATAAATATTCCCACTGACTTTAACCTATCTTACAACTGCTTTCAGAACATGTTATTAATATAGCACTGAATGTAGCGAGATAACCCCCACTTTACTTAATCCAGAAATACAAACAGCTCCATAAATCTCGCAATATTAATTCTTAGCCCAGACTATCAATCTCCGACAGACATGTACATAAAGGTTGACCAGAACCCTTTCGTATTCCAATGCCAATCCGTTATCTGTGCACTATTCTTGTACTATTTATCACTGTCATTCCTGGTAGTTTTGTTTGACCGTTACTATTATCAGTTTGGTCAGTGAAAGTCGAAGAGAACAATCGTATGGTTAAACTGACTTGTTGATCATCAGTGTCCCCACCTGAGGCTAAATAGAAGGAATCCAGACGGAACCAGATTTGTACCCCCCCCCCCCTCTCTATTTAAACGTTAAATCGTGCCTTTAAGATTTTGTTTATACATTCCAACGAATGTTCATTCCCTGCATAGCCGAGAAAGTCCAACGAAATTTTCCGACGTGATTCCTCGTTGTCAGTAGTGCAGAACGGAGGGCCTGATAGTAAGGACAGCTGTCTAGTCGTTCGGATGGGACGAAAAACCGAGGTCCTGTGTATACATTAGCGTGTACGTAAAAGATCCCTTGGCAGTTGAAATTCGATATTAGAGTAAACCGTATTGCCGCTGCCCGGGTAAAATTCCCACCATAGCACCCAGTATGGCATATGCTCGTCTTCATTAGCCTAGTCGGCGCAGAACAGTAGGACGTTAAACCCCATTATTTCATTTCATTCACGTAATAAAAATCTTTGGACGTCGTGGTTGCCCTTTAGAGAGAGAGAGCGAGAGAGAGAAGTGGGTTTTAATGTCCACTCGACACAAACCAGGTCATTTCGGGACTAACATGGTTTAATTTTATTTCAATAATTCGCTTGCGCGTAGGGGTCTTTATCAGTGAGAGGAAACCGGAGTACTCAGAGAAACCCACGAGGTTGGACAGGCAACCCTACTCCTTGAACGTATAACCAGGGATTCGAAACCTTGCCAATTGACTCAATGGCAGGCCTTATGATATAGCGCGCGGACGCTAACCATTCGACCACCCGCCCCCGCTGGTTATCCTTTAACATAAGTTCTTTGTAATACGTACAAATATTAGGTTAATGGTTAAACAATATGATAGAAAGTGGAAGATGAGATAAACATCCTGGTCTTACAACCTCACAATGTCAAGGATATAACAACAATAATGATGTTTACATTTAGTCCTCGTATTTGGTTCACGTTCCTACGTCGGGGAGATGGATGACCGAATGGTTAGCAGGTGCGTGCTCTATCATAAGGCCTGTCATTGGGTCCTCCGGTTTTTTTCAACTTTCAAGACCCCTACGCGCCAGCGCCCCCCCCTCCCCCCAATCTCTCTCAAATTACGTTCGCGGACTTAAAAAAATCTTCTTTTTTTTTTTTGTTTTCCTTGTAAGTTGAATGTTCCAGAAAGGAGTAAGTGTCCCCAGAGAGAGAGAGAGAGAGAGAGAGAGAGAGAGAAGAGAGAGAGAGAGAGAGAGAGAAGGACCCACAAGAGTATAAGGGATGCAACCCTAGCCCGTTTCCCTTACACGCTCCTGATTGAAACCACATTATAGATGTTAACGCACACGCGAAAGAACACCCCACCCACCCCGGGCCTTAGAACAGATAATGGAAATGGAAAGATGATGTTTTCTTTTCGATTCGCAAAATGAAATGGAATTTAATGTCCTACTCTTCTGCTCCGACCTGGCTAATCAAAATGGGCATACGCCATACAGTATGCTATGAGTTAATTGTGACCGGACAGCGGCCACTACGGCCTACAATTTAGACAAATTGTCTGACCCCCACCAAACTAAGCCGAGGACGAAATTGCCACCGAGACCCCACCCCCACCCAGCCCTATTCCTCTAGTTCCGCTAGAGGGTTTAACAATATACATTTTAAAGTACTTTTTCGCTCATCTCGGAGCTCATCAGAATGTTATTGTATAGTTCAATATGTATGTATCTGGTATCGTTTCATACACAAATTGCTGAATACCTCTCTTCTAATACTCACCGCCATTTGTTGACACATATTTGTCAATGGTTTATTTGATGACTTGACCTTTACATCTGACAATATAAAATCGACGTGCTTTTTTGTCACGTCAACATATCGCTACTGCCTTTAATTATGTACTTCCGGTCACTGTCATGTCGGAATGTCTGAAACCCTGATCACGTGGTGTTTAAATAATAGCGGACCTTAAGTACCTTCATTAACAGCTATGCTGTAACTAAAAGCCAGCACTGGATGAATAATGGCTTATGTTTGCTGACTAACAATGACCGAGACAATTAAAACATATCCCATCTGAGAGTTTCACATGGCGGATATCGTAAGCTACAATTAGTGGCGACTGCCATTTGTGAACCGAATGGTAGGTGGTGTCTGGATACATGAGTCTATAAATTGGTTGAGATTGCAGGAGGTTGCGTACTAACGTCTAGCATACATTCATATATAATAGTTAGGGAGTCACACAGGGCAACGGCACTGTGATCTACTCTTATATCGAATTCCATCTGCCAAGGGATCTTTTACGCCAATGTAAATAGTCTCGTTCTTTTCGTCTCATCCGAATGACTAGGCAGCTGTCTTTGTCAGATCCACCGCCCTGGACCACTGACAAGCGGAAACCACGTCGTAAAATCCAGCACCCACAATCACCCCAACATTGTCCATCTCATTTATTTTACCCATCTCACTTCATTTCTTTCCCTGTCATTTGTTTTGACGTAACAAATCAAAACCAACGAGTCTTAATTTTACAGAATAGAATCTGTAGTCTGGTGAATAAGGCTATTTTACTAAACAGAATTTATAGTCTGGTGAATACGGAAATTTTACTAAACAGAATGTATAGTCTGGTGAATACGACTATTTTATAGTCTGGTGAATACGACTATTTTACTAAACAGAATGTATAGTCTGGTGAATACGACTATTTTACTAAACAGAATGTATAGTCTGGTGAACACGACTATTTTATTAAACAGAATATATAGTCTGGCGAATACGATTATTTTCCTAAACAGAATCTATAGTCTGGTGAATACGACTATTTTCCTAAACAGATTCTGTAGTCTGTTAAATACTAGACAGATACACCAATTTAAATAGAACCTGTAGCCTGTGAATACGACCATCTACATTGAATCTATAGTCCGGTGAATATCACCATCTACATACAATCTGTTGCCTGGGGAATACGACCATCTAAATAGAATCTGTAGACCGGTGAATACGACCATTTGAATAAAATCTTTAGTTCTTTGATTGATACCATCTAAATAGAATCTGTAGTCTTGTGTATGACACTATCTATATAGAATCTGTAGACCGGTGAATACGACCATTTGAATAAAATCTGTAGTTCTTTGATTGATACCATCTAAATTGAATTTGTAGTCCTGTGTATGACACTATCTATATAGAATCTGTAGACCGGTGAATACAACCATCTACATAAAATCTGTAGTTCTTTGATTGATACCATCTAAATAGAATCTGTAGTCCTGTGTATGACACTTTCTAAATAAAACCTGTAGTACTGTGAATGCGACCATCTAAATAAAATAGAATCTGTAGTCCTGTGTATGACACTATCTAAATAGAACCTGTAGTACTGTGAATGCGACCATCTAAATAAAATCTGTAGTTCTTTGATTGTTACCATCTAAATAGAATCTGTAGTACTGTAAATACGTCTATGACTGTGCTTGTTTTGGCGTAGAATTAAATTTACCCAGTTTGGACAGAAAAGTAGGACGTAAAACCCGTCTGCGTTCATTTATTCTTTAAATAGTTGAAACGAAAAATTTGAATTAGATGCTGTCTTGAGGTTCGGGGCTAGAAATAACTTATCATTCAGACATTGCAACACAAATCGGCCGACATTAATGGGAATTTAAATGGCGGCCATAACTTACAGAAATGACTCTTGTCATCTGTTTTGTAACTGCAACCTGTTTTTTTTTCTGTATGGCTACTAAACAAACATGGTTGGTTTAATTTCCAAATTAAATTAAATATAGGGGAATATACATCTGAATAATTTAAACAAAAACAAATAGACAACTAAGAGAATAGCAACCTTCGGTTTCAAGGCAGAATAGGTAGTTAAGGTGGGTAACTAGTGCCCTTTACACAAGCTGTGGTGTCGATCTTGAATTTTTACGCAACAGGTATTTTTCACACTGCTCACGACTCCCATTGGCAAGTTTATTATTGATAAGGTTTTTCTCTTACCGCTCCTATGAGCAAGTTTATCATCGCACAATGTGTTAGTCCCGAAATAAACTAATTTGTTTTATGCAGATTAGACGTAAACTCTATCTCTCTCTCCCTCTCTCTCTCTCTCTCAGACAGACATTGTAAACATTCATCAGTGATTCAAATACAGTAAAAGGGTTGTTCAGGACTTGTTGATGGTGATTATTTTTAGATCATCAAAACAGTTTCAATAAAAAAATTTCCAATTATATTCAAAGATCAAAAGTAGTTTCCTGGCTTGAAACCGATGGCGCCATTCTGTGGCTGGAATTTGTGTTAAGAAAGCACGTACTGGCGCGATTTATAATTATTGTTTGGTGAAAAATCTTACAGAGAAAGTGAAACCGTTAGCTTATTTGCTTCGAGTCGTTATTACGTTAAGTAGTCCTAGATACAATCTATCGAATGTATCTCGGGTTAATCAACAACGTGTGCTCTGGTGTCCGGGAGCTATCCATTTCATCTAATCCTGCCATCTCCCAGAAAGCAACTGGCTGATTCTAAACTGCAATCCTATTTAGCCAAGACAGACTGAAGCTAAATACAGGTTTAATATTGGGAGAGAGAGAGAGAGAGATAGAGAAAGAGAGAGAGAAAACTAGCCCATTTCGGAACTAACATATGGTTGAATTTTATTTCAGTAATTCGCTTGTGCATATGAGGCTATAGCAGTGAGACTAAACTGGAGGACCATACTCTTTGTCGCGTACATCCGGGAAATCGAAACCACGCCGTTGACGCAATATCAGACCTAATGATTCACCGTTCACGCGCTAACCGTTCGGGCACCCAAATCCCCGATGAAAGTAAAAAAGGTAAAACGAAACGCATTGTAATGGTTTCTATATCTTTAATAAAGCGTATTGTTTTAAACGTCCATGATCGTCAACTGAGAAATTTTTGTTGGACAAGCATCTAGTCTACCATTATTCATTTTGATCAAACTTGTGCAAACTCTCTTAAAAGTGCCAACATGTTGTTCGTGCATGAACATTATTTTAAACGTGTTGTATTCTGTGTATATCTGGAACCAATTAAAGTCACATAATAGATTGTGTGACTTGACAACCCATCAAAATGACAGCCTCCACAGTTTTCATCAAGGACGATGAATATGGCACTTTTGCTCGTTGTATAATGGCTCATGGATTGACTGTCTGATTTTTTGAATTGACGTCATAATTCCAAGATGACCGCCGTGACTGTATATTCCGTTTTTAATTTACATAGTCAGCTCGTACCTGTTTACTTGCCGATAACATAACACGACTTCCCTATATCTTTACCGTGCTGTACTTGTTAATGGGAAAATACAAATCATTAAGGAAGACATGAATACGCCATGCTGGGTGCAATGAGGAAATCTTGTCCGGAGAGATGCGCTACGGTCTACTCTTATTTCGAATGCCCACTGTCAAGGTTATTTTTACGTGCACGTCACTGCATCGGGCATTCCATCTGAACAACAAGACGCTGATCATCGTACCTCACATCCCGCACCACTGACCATTGGGAACCACACCGGAAAATTCCGAGGAAATGCTAATTGTTGGGGAGGTTGGGGAATTGACGGAGTCTTCAATGGCCGCTTTATATAAATGCGTATCTTGGTGAATACTAACCCCACCCCTTTCTAGATGACTTAACTTGGATTCAATTTATATTTTACTCATCCTTTAAGGGCTATGGTTAGTACTCACAAAAATACTTATGTATATAAGGCGGTCATTCCCAACATCCCAAACCGGCCCACAATGTAACAAGAGTAAAACTGCCATGTAGGTTGTTTTAGGATAATATGATTTAATTTATTAGAAAAGGTTATTTTCAATCCATGGTGTTAGTTCCAGCATAGCTAATTTCACGTCATATTGTTAAAAACGTGCTATTCCTAGATTTCTAAACCGAGTAGGAGTTAATTCCCTTGGCCCTGTACGACGAGTTAATAAACTACATTACATCACAGTTTCTCAGCCATAATTCGCACGTGCTACAGTAAGTCGACATTTAACACCTTAAATCTGTAAAGAACAATTATAAACTGGCCAGACTGAATCTTGCGCGTGGGGGAAAAGGCGCGCGGTTTTATTAAGCATTCGGGCCAGACAATGAAATACGTCTTCAAAGATCATAATTCATCAATAAATTTTCTTATACTTTTGGCTTTGAAATTTCGCTGACATTAAATTTTATAAAGACATACCTGTTAAACTTTAAAATTTATCAAGCGATTATTTCCTTTTATAGAATGACCCAAGCAAAAATACGTGGTTAGGCCGTTTCACAGACTTTTTTTTTCAAGCCATAATTATGGAATGTTAAAACTTTCAACGGATTAAAAGTTTTCTCAACCGAAACGAATATACGTGCCAGTTAGTTCTTTCGCAGACTCTTTGGATATGTGTTGTTAACATTTATAACAGATCAAAACAATTTCTGAAACGAAACGAATTTAATAACCTGTGCATTTCCAAGAATTGGCATAAGTCTTATGTATAGTGACTGTATATAATTATTTGCCTATGCTGTTTCCTACACTTTTTGTGAGCCATGTGTATAGTTAAAATTAAAAACGGACCACACTATTTCTCAAATGAAACGAATATACTTGCGTGGGAGTTCTCGGAAATATTTTTTGTGAAGCACATGGCAAGTTAAAACTTTAAAAAAACTAAATAAAAATACGTCCTTGTGCATTCGTGCATAGTATTTATGACGACATATTATTGTGCGTAGTTAAAATTTAAAAATAATCAAAAACTTTTCTCAAACGAAACGAACATACTTGCCTATGCATTTTCTGTGAAGGCGAATTCTGAACTTTCCTTTGTTTAATCTGTGTTTAATTAAATGTCGAATGACGACCGGGACTCGATTTAATTTTCTTTATAGGCTGCACCATTGATCATGAGTCTGACGGGAAACACGCGGATTGCGAAGTATTTAATATTAAATGTAAACACACAGATTGCTTGTCTGTCTTAAAACAAATTTAAGTAATTTTGTCATGTTACATGCCCTCTTCTAAATTACAGACTTTTCGTCATCAGGTATACGCCCTGGGGAAATACGGGCAATTAAAACATTCATAAGAAATTCTTGTGGTAGAGAACCAAATCCTACCTACGCAATCTGTTCCAGAATAGACACACACAAGCATTGACAGACATTATTGATCTGACCAATGGGAGGGATTAATATATTATATTTTGTAACTTCATCTAACCGACAACCTCATTGGTCAATGTGTCTTAAGCGACAGCTCGTGCGTGGTGATATTGAACAAGAAGACCGTGTATAAATTCCACAATATTAAATAAAAGGATTTGGGGAGAGTGGTTGAGAATAAACGTACACATAAAATATTGAATATTTTGTAATCAAGACCAAGACATAAGGAAAAACTGCACGCGCCTTTTCGATTGACTCCAGATATTAACTTTATCCCTAAAAGCGCGCTTCTACCAAAACCCTACACGTTATCAAGATCAGACAAACTTTTTAAGACAAGCGGAAATTGGAGTTTAAAGAGCTTTAATTATGATTTCAGTGAATTTACATCTTTTGGCTTTAGCACTTCTTTGTATCACCCAAATAGGTAAGTAATTATTCGTTTTCTTTTTTAACTAATCGAATTGTATTCTTTACTCTAGGAACCGGAATGATATACGTCACAAACTTATCGCACGGGTGTAAAAATCTCCATAAATTTTAGCAGTGAAACATATGAATTGTCAATTGTTAAAACTTCCTTTTATCTTCTGTCATCAATCAAATTCAACCCGGATTTTAAGAAACGGATCAGGGCAATCGTCATCTCAAGGAAGTTCCTTAGACTTTAGGAATGAATGCCCATATTTTACGTACGAACTAGATTTCAGTTCGTCGGGAGGTTGACCTACCGAAAGATTTATTGTTAAGAAAGTTTCTTCGATTTCCTGAAATATTATGGAGCCCTGGGTGTACTACCTCACTACCATCTGTGTACAATACAGTGTCATAGGTTACATATTATTTACGTATTGCTTTTATGCATGTAGCTAAATAGATTAATATATTAATTTAAAGCAAACCATTCCTGATAATTCTACAAAGATTATTATACAAGCAGAGTCCGGTGCAATAATCATGAAAGTGCCCTTTTTGTGTTCTTTATCGTATACGTTGAATGCGAGTAAAGTTAAACTGCTTTAGAACTGAATAAAGACTACGCTCAATTTTTTCTCGCTGCTGCATAGCCTACAGGTGGCGCCCCAAGTCAAAGTACAGAACCAGAGTCCGGTCAATGTGTACATTTGAAAGACAACAAGGAAACATTTTAATTAAATTAATCTACTTTTAAAGACATTTTCTCTCGTTCCAGCACCTTGTAAAAGGATTAAATGAAATTTCAGTAAATTGAAACACCGGTCAATCACATTAAACTGGGAAATTAAATGAAATTGATTACAAAGTGGCGCAATTATGGTGGTGTATAGGTGCCAATAGCGCGATAAATACAGGGATTCTTCTGGTGATTTTAGTTCTGAAAAGACAATATTAAAGTAATTTTAATTACTATCTCCGTTTATTAAGGCTCAACTTAAAAAAAAACAGCCATGTTTAAAACGTATGCTATTGCAATAATTGTACAAAGGGATTAGGAAAATTTATAGAACTTAATATATTCTCCGGCTCTTAAATACGTTTGTCAACTACAGGGATATATACAAAAATCTTTAACAAGTTTTATGGTCGCCATATTGACTGACGTGCATTTTGCATACGGATACTCCATTGGCTAATTACGCTATTTTACCGAGATTTCGTCTAATGCAGCTTCCACGGGTGTTGCGGGTAGGGTAAGCTTACTCTTCCGGACACCTGTTACCACTGTCTGTCGCGTATTTTTAACACAGTGAACAGTCCATTTGCTGATACTATTTCGTTCGGGCTTCAATTTTGTCTAATGATTTGGATTTTGGCGTGTTCGTATCTGGTTTAATTTTATGTATACTGTATCTCTTTCATATCCAGTACATAAGACTTAAAAGGCGGGCGATGAAAAAATGAGATTTAAATTCATTGTAACCTGTCGATTTCTTATTTCGATTATTATCGCTTTAAAATCATAAATTTTATCGTCAATTTGTTAAATTCTCAAACGCAAAGAGAAATTCGGAAAACGTCAAAGAAAACCCTTCACCAAGTTTTAAACGGAAACACGAACCAAATGTAAAAAAAAAAAAATGTTTAGATTGACTTGAGTATGGAAGCGTATAGGGGTCACTAGCGCGATAGATACCGCAATATTAAGTTGGTATTATGTCAACATATTGTGATTATTTTGATGATATTATCTCTGAAAAGTCAATTTTTGCCGACGTAAATGAGTCAACACGCTATGTTTTATGTCTCCATTTCGTCTTAAATGTTAACGTTTGCGGTACGATATTGCTATTTGGAAGCTTTGGTGACATATTCCATTTCGCCGTAGTATATGTCGACATATTCGCAAAATATTGCCATGCGCTATGTCGACGTGTGCATCTAAAACAAAATGACGACATGCAAATTAGCGAGTTATTCAATTAACTCGGCAAAAATTGCCTTTTCAGAGATAAAATCGTCAGAAAAATCACAATATGTTGACTTATTATCAACTTAATATTGCGGTATCTATCGCGTTATTGACCCCTATACGCTTCCATAAAAGAGCGATATAATTCAATATCAATATGGTAATATGTCCGGATATTGAAATGATTTTATCTCTGAAAAGGCAATTTTTGCCGCGTTAATTGAATAGTTCGGGATATTGTATGCAGTCATGTCGGTTTAAATGCACACGTCGACATAACCTTGGCGTTATTTCGCAAACATGTCGACATATACTACGGCGAAATGGAATATATCGACAAAGCTTTAAAAACGCAAATGAGTCCATTTAGGGCGAAATGGGGATATATACCATGGGCGTTAAGACATAAATTTATCGCAACAATTACACCATATTATCGTAATACCTTTCGCGATATTGACCCCTATACGTTTCCATACTTTTCCCTATTTATTTTAAATATATTTTTTGCGGTAACTGATGTTTGGTTTTTTTTCGCTCTATCATCTGTCGACATGATAAATGTCAGTTGCACATAATACATTCACATTAATCTTTTTGTCTAATTAAACAAATTACGTCTTAAAATACCAAATCAATAGCATTCGCTAATTTTGAATCCGTGGCCGATCTAAATCAGTAGTTTTAAGGCTAGTAATCGCCTTCCTACAAGCCATCTTATCGTGTGTACTGTATATCTAGAAACCACTAATGGTGTGGATCTGCTACTTGTCTGTCTCGTGTTGACATTTCGAAATCGACGATTTGTGTCTTTAAAGTGATTCTAGATTTGACAGATGGCCTTTCGCAATGCTCTGACTTTAACTGGAGAGAGAGAGTTTAACGTCCACTTGACACAAACTATGTCATTTCGGGACTAACATGGTTAAAGTTTATTTCAAAAATTCGCTTGCGCGTAGGGTTCTTTCAGCAGTGGGGGGGGGACTTGAATAAAACTCAGAAGATTGGACAGGCGACCATACTCCTTGTCACGTACATCCTGGGAATCGAAACCTCGCCAGTTGGCTCAATGACAGACCTTAACAAACAGGGTTGCCTGTCCATCTTATTTGGTTTCTCCGCTCCACCCCCACACTGCTAAAGTCCTCTTTGCACAAGCGATTTATGGAAATAAAATTGAACCACGTGTTAGTCCCGAAATGATCTTGGAGTGGACATTGAACCCTAGTTTTCTCTCATTGCTACTGTGCACTTTACTTGACAGAAGCTTCGCCATTACTCCCTCACAAATCATAACACCTGTTTGAAAATACTCGAACCCGACGTATTGCTAGTCGAGATGCTCGTCTGTTAACCACTCGATGACTGCCATATATAGATCTAAGATAAAAATACCTGTTAATATTAAGAATCCATGAAGGTCATGTCTTGCATATCACTTATCTTAGAAATTTTCTATTGGTTATTATTGTATTCCATATTTCGAAATCTCCTACAACTTCCGAAGTCGGTTAAATCTTTGAAACCTAACAGTTTGAGATATGTCACTATTTGATTTCAATTGCGGACGGTTTATTTCTCTTAAATAAACCACTTAAAAAAAATGCATAACAAATTACATTTTTTTAAATAAAATTTAATTAAAAAGAGAAAACACCCCCCCCCCCCCCGTATATTTTGAATCTCTTAAGGAATGTCGATTCAAATCGAGTTCATTTCCGTTTATTATTTACAAAAATATGAAGGTTGGAAGATGCTACCAAGTCCCTTTAATATGTCGGTCAACAAAAAGCTTCGAGTTCGATTCCGTTCAGTATTTACGAAGATATAAAGGACTGAAAATGGTATCAATTACCCAACCCCACCTGTAAGTGTTTGGTAAAATATTTTGATGAGCCTTGTTTTAAATATTGTATCCTTGAGATGTCATCCGATGGCTCCAACTTTAAGTAGAATAGAACAGTTCGGCCATTTATTGATTTAATTTAAGAATGAAGTAACCAGCACCATGATTGCTATAATCAATGCCCACAACTTGTCAAAACTACAAACATTGATAACTTTGCTCAGAGTAAAGTAATTTGAATAAAATATTAGTATATTCATTTTATGTCTGAACAATATAGAAAGACCTATATGTATTTATATATTATATATTTTCTCAAAGTCCTCCGGCTTCCTCCTACTGCTAAAGACCCCTACGCACAAGCGAATTATTGAAATAAAATTAAACCATATGTTAGTCCCGAAATGACCTAGTTTGTGTCGAGTGGGCATTAAACCCATTTCTCTCTAGGCAGGGTAATGTTATTCTTCCGGACTCCTGTTACCACTGTTTGTCGTGTATTTTGTACATGGTGAACAGTCCATTTGCTGATGACATTATTTTGCCTCAACCGTTTTTTAGGAGTTCGATTTTTGACTAATGGTTTGGATTGTTCGTACTTGGTTTTTACTTTATTATTACATAACATATCTTTAAATGTCCGAAAACTGAAAAAGATGAACAACGGCCTTCTATCGATTACTTTAACTAGTCAACAAATTCAACAGTGATAGAAATCTTGTAACGAATCGTCGTGGGAATTGCACAAATTCCAACAAATCTGTAATGCTTCATAGGGCGACGTAAAAACTTTATTGCGCTCCCTGTACAACCCGAGATCCGACTTGAAAGCGTGGGCGAATATATCAGACTAAATGCAGCTCTATTTCGAATAGACTTTAATAATTTTATATTAAATTATTGGTCCTTCGTGAAAAGAGGCTAATCAGTGCCTTTTACATGAAGCCAATAAATCGACACAACAGGCAGCCCATTGAGATAGTTACATTGTGATGATGTATGTTTCTGATTAAGCGAATTAAATTCGAACAAACGTTCATCATGTTGGAATAGATGTTTTTTTTAAAAATCGAAGATTAGCAATTTATGTGTCTCTTAAGTCATGTTATCCATGCCGCGTAGATTCTTAACTTTGATATAGAACTAAATTCTCGTGGGAGAAGCAACTTGCTGCTTCAGATTAAACCTAATTCAGTCTTAACAAGATTGAGTCAAAAACAATTTCAACTCTTGATTTCAACAGCAAAGAAGTCTCCTTATGAAAGCCACCGGGTATTGTAAATTTCCAATCACAATGTTTGGGTTTTTTTAAATTTTTTTAATAAGAGAAACATTTGATGAAGAATAAATAGTATTGACTTCCTTGGCGGGGCTGTGGTTATGTTTTCTTTGTGTAATTTGTATGAAAAAAAAAAGGAATCGAAAAGGCAACAAAAAAGGATAAAAAATTTGTTGATATTGAGTGAGTGATTCGTACATTTTATTAATGGACGAACAGTACAAACGTAAAGCTGCACTGCTGTGTTTCACGGTAAACGATGAAGAGATAAAAGGTATGCCGACACAAACTGAAACTGGTTTAATAACATTTTAAACTACTTTTCGTCCGTCTTGGGACTATTCATAAATAATGTTATTGTAAATATATCACTGTGACCAACTCTTTATCTCAATATCCTTCCACCATCTAAACCATGAATATTTTGAAAATGTCAGTTTAAACCCTCGTCTTCCATTTTGACCAACAAAACTGAATATACAGAAGTGGGGAGGAGTCAGAGAAAAACTATAAATAGAAGGAAATTTATTCAGGAAATTAAATACAGTTTAAAGCCCCACTTTCCTGCTCCAATGAAAGCGGACAGTGGTGATTTTGCCCGACAAAGGCTTTACCGACAATTCTTAGATGAATGACAGTCATGAGGTTATTTTACGTGAACGTAAAAATATATGTAGGGAGACGGAGGGAGATTAATGCCCACTCGATACAAACTAGGTCATTTCGGGACTGACATTTTTCAATTTTATTTCAATAATCCTCCTCTTGTGCGTAGGTTTTTTTTTAGCAGTTAGAGGAAACTGGAGCATCCGGGGAAAACCCACGAGGTAGGAAAGGAGTTCTTCCTCTTTGTCACGTTCCGCTAGCGCCCCCCCCCCCATTCCAATTTTATCAGGCGTTTCACATACCAAGGGGTTATTGTAATACCGATGAGTGGATCGAAATCAGCATAAATAAGGTTAAACTGGAGGATCAGGTCAACTGTACCTCCGACGGTTATCTGTTTACCCCTCTCTGTTATTATCGTGACTGCCAGATGCAGAAACTGTTCCTTTTAAACATCACACAACGCTACACACTGTGACGAGCTGTCTTGTCACGTTTAATATGTAAATCCTCTAATTATTTTTAATTGGGATATATAGCGGACTGTTAATTGTACAATAGAAATGAAACAACACAGTAGGCATGGACGATTTTTTTTTAAAAAAACTGAATCAAATCTCAGTTGACTGAATAAACGTCTCAAACTGAGGAACACATCAAAATCCGTAGATTTGCTTACAAACCTATTACGCATAATCGTATGTTTTACCAATTGCATGTCTAGTTGTTTCTGGTGTTGCTTATTAGTTATCGAATTGGAAGAAATTTGATTAAAACGAAATGTTATGCTGGCTCGTGTTCGCTTTATTTAACAAAACAAGGGCATCATGGTGATCATTTAATGAGACATGTATGCAGTTTGGCTAAGACATGTCCGTATTAATCAACCCAAATGGAGCAGAAAAATATATCTAGTTCATTCATTTCAACTACAGGATTAGCCTCCAGTCAACAAAATGATCATAACGGGACTTAAATATTGCATACATGCATTTTTATGTCAATGATTTTTGTGCGACAGGAAACCGGAGATGCCGACCTCTTGTAATAAATAAACACATCGGCAAGCTCGTGACTCAATCAGAAAAATGTTGGCGAATGAAAGAGAAAAAAGAAAACATTAAACGAACGCGTCTGTGGTTCACGATGACCCAGATGATTGACGTCGGCGCACAGTTTTCCGGTGTAAGTTGGTAATTCGGTGCACTTCGGTGTAAAACGTGATGTAAACATGGAACGTGTTATTTATCGAATGACAAGTAGAATACTTAGTATAGATTTTTCTGTGAATGGAGCACTTGTCCGGTAATGAGTATACGCCCATCAATTTTACTTAACATTTGTGAATGAAACTTATACTAGGATAATATCGCGTTGATTATATCAAAATGAAATAGGGTTTATGGTCCTGGTTCTCTGCCTACCTGGATGATTAGGGGGCGGAAATACGTCACACCATGGGCTTTGTCTGCCATTTTTCCACAGTAAGGTGACCCTACTGCCGATTCGTATTTAGAAAGGAAATTGGGTTTAACGACCTAGTTATCTGCACCTATCTGGAAGGAACGGAACTGCTACGAGGGACATGGTCCTCGGGACAGTTGCCCTACTGCCTGCTTTAATTTAGCAATCTAACCACAGAGTTTTCTTTAATGTGCGTGCCAACGTATAAACAGGGCGTCGCCTTATCACCCGTTCAATTTTTATAATCGCCTAGGACACTACAAGGACTGCTATCTAATCGTTCGGAAGGGAAGAGAAACCGTGTGCGTAAAAGATCCCTTGGCAGTTAGGATTCGACATAAAAGTAGGCCGTAGCGCCGCAGCCGGGGAAATATTTCCCTTTTATTTCCCCCTCTAGTCGGTATTGATTTGATTTGATTTGACCCGGTGGCATTTTTATACCAAGTAAGATGTTTTCCAAATGAAGTTCAGCGACATTAACATTTAATTTATAAGGAAAAGAAAAAAAAATAAGTGGCATTACCCATAATCGAGTTTTAATTTAATTTTGACTGCCAAGGGATTGTCAATTCGAGACCGATATGGCACATAACTTCCTAATGATTACAGGCTAGACCATTCCCCAGATGACATACACGTGTAGCGAATTAAAATGTACTCCAATGACATACGAAAGAGAGATGGGGTTTAACCTCCGCTTGACACAAACTAGGTCATTTCGGGACTAACACAGGGTTCTATTTTATTTAAATAATTCTATTGTGCGTAGCGGTGTTTTGCAGTGTGAAGAAACAGAAGGACCCGTATAAAACCGTTTTTAGTAATGAAGATCGAGGCTAGGTCTAAAATTCTAACGCTAAAATATCGGTTCAGATTGAAGCAATTTGACTGAAATTTTCAGCATATTCCTTTTACATAATTTAGTTTTCAACTATTAAAGTGGGGACTGCGAGCACTTTATCTCATATTCCATAATGGCCCTTTAAGCAAAACCACTCTCAGACTACACATCATTTAGTCACTCAAATACACCATTTGAATTTTACAGTATTTTCTAATAACCATCGTAATAATTTTACTATGCGCTGATTGCCGTATGACGTCCACAACAAATAAAACAACAATTAGATATACACAAAATTATGGAGTGTTTCATATATACACAAATTTAAGTTAATTTGATTTTAATAATTATTTCTAATAAAATAAAACCAAGTACGAACAATCCAAACCATTAGACAGAATTAAAAGTCCAAAAAAAAAAACGTTATAGGCAAAATAGTGTAATCAGCAAATGGACTGCTCCCCGTGTACAAAATACACGACAAACAGTGGGTTTTTGGCTTCTGAAGGTTGGTATGATACGGCTATTCGTGACATCTATTAGAGTAGGGAGTAAGACACTGGGTAGACATCGCTGATCAGCCCCCATTGTTTATCGTTAAACCTTTTTTTTTCAAATTTCAAAATAACTGCTGTAATAGAAGTCATTAAAATATAATCTAACAGAATGACATTCGAAATAAGAACAGACCGTAGAGCACTCATAGCACGTTGCATGGCATACGTCCGTCTTCATTATCCCAGTCGGTGCAAAAAAAGTAGGACGTTAAACCCTATTTCATTTCAGTTGTCAAAACTACTGTCATGATTCAAATGGCTTTATCCTGAATTGTTATAACTGTATAATTTGATTTAAAAGTATTTATTCAGAATTCTTATATACAGCGATGAAGGTAATAATATGAATGAATTGGATACAGTAACAAGCAACTTAATGCTTATATAAAACTGCTTCCAGAATAGTATGTATTGAATATAAATTTTAAATGATCAAATGGAAATATAATAAAATAAAAATTATTATCTAGATTAGGGTTTTAGTTAAAGATGGAAAGGAGAAAGTGTGCTAAGTAAAAAATAAGGAAATTCGAATAAAATAAGAGAAAGAAAAATTGAAGCGAAGGATAGAGACATTAATATAGGGGGAGGGGGATTGAATAGAGATTTGAATTAGAAAGTAGTTTGGGATGCAACGCCAGAAAACCCAACAAGCCTAACACGCACCAAAAGCTTGTAAAGAATATTTTTATTGTAGCAGTTTCAATGTTATTGATTACACATTTCTCACGTGACCCTGGGTTACCTATGGATTGTGCAAAGGAGATTAGGAGGTGATCAAGAAAAAATGAATAATTTACTGCAATAATCAAGAAATAGAACGAGTTTATAAAACTAATAATTCCAAACTACAGTTTAGCTTGTTTTTTATTCTGGTCCAACCCCCATGGTCCAACCCCCATGGGTTTTATCCTGGTCCACCGGTTTCCTCCCACTGTTAAAGACCCCTACGCGCTAGCGAATTATTAAAATAAGCAATTATCTAGTTTGTTTCGAGTAGACGCTACCCCCTGCCCCACACCCCCTCTCTCTCTGTCTCTCTCTCTCTCTCTCTCTCTCTCTCTATTCTGGTTTACTGTTGTTGTTGAGCTTACCAATGTACATTATAATGTCAATGTTTTTTAAAGCTATATTCCCTTGGGTTTAATTATGTTACTTTGTGACACGCTAACACGTATTTTTAAGTGAAGATATGACATTCTTCATGACCAAGAAAACCGATTAGTCAGCTCAAGGCATCACACGACTATCAGATGGACTCAAAACTTAAACGGACGTTATACAAGAGCTAAAGTTGCCCTGGATGTTATATAAATCATTAATTAGACTTTCATTAACTCACCCAGACCATAATCAACTCTCAGTGCCAACGTAGATTTTTTATAGATTTACACACGTTTTGCGGTTACTGCAAAAATGGATAATCGAGACTTAATTTATTACGGTAGAAATGACGATCAAAGTTGCGCGTGAAGCACTGAAATTTTCAACTCATTACCTTTTTAATTTCTATTAAAGTTACATTATGGGAGATAAGATAGAGATATGGCAGTTCTCACTATAATAGTTAAAAAACTAGATAGTGTAAAGGAAATTTGCTGAAAATTTCAGTCAAATTGGTCAACTATCAGCCGAGAAAAACGCGTTGGAAATTTTCACATAGCCTCGGTCATCATTACTCAAATCATTAATATAAACAGCATAGTCTCCATTATCCACTTGATTGATTTAATTATCAACGGCCATTAAGCGACATATAAGAATTTAATCCGCCAACATCGAAGGCTAATTACGTTAATTAATGTCTAATAGATTATTTAGATAACATTTCAGGCCTAAAGAAAGACCTGTAATGAGCAGATTTTGCTCTTGCATAATGTTATTTTAACTATTATGGCGAGAACTGTCACCTCTTTATCTAATCATATTGTATCTTCAATGTGTGTACTTTCTATTCGATGCCAGCTATATTCAAGTTCCGTGAGTCTGTAATTAATGTTTATCTGAGATAATTTCTTAACTATGAACGTTTCAAACGTCCTTCGTCTTACAAAACAAATCTATATGGTCGCCAATCTTATTACGAATCAACACCCCGCTGTCCTGAGTGACACGAGTTGTCTTTTCTTTGATTACTGACCGGACAGGGTTGTAATTAAAGCAAGATTATCAGCCAATGAAATGAAATAAGTTTTAACGTCCTACTGTTCTGCTCCATTTGGGTTAACGAAGACGGGCATACGCCGTACATTGTGTTATGAGGGAAATTTTGCTCGGATACAGGAGCTACCCTACTTATATATCTGATTCTAACAGTCAAGGTATCTTTAACGTGCATGCCAATGTGTACACGGGACCTTTTTTCATCCCAGCTGTACTTGTCGATCCCTCCGTCCTGCACACCTGACAAGCGGACATCACGCGGTGAGAGAGAGAGAAATGGGGTTTAACGTCCACTCAACACAAACTAGGTCATTTCGGGACTAACTTATGGTTCAATTTTATTTCAATAATTCGCTTGCGCGTAAGGGTCTTTAGCAGTGGGAGGAAACCGGAGTGCCCGGAGGAAACCCACGAGGTTGAGAAGGCGCCCCTATCTCCATGCCACATGCGCTCACACCAGGGCTCGAAACCACAGCCGCAAGTCAGAGGTGACCGGCCAGCTAGAGGTCGAAGCGCGGCACTCTAGACCACTAGGCCATCCCAACCCCCACATCACGCGGTAAATCCATTAAAGGAAGTAACTTTAAGAGCACGTCAACGAGCACGTACATGAAACATTGATCTTTTACAATCTAAACAGTTAGACGTTTTACGTTGTACACCCCCACCCCTCCGAGAAGCTTTACGATGTACCGCCCCACCCCAAAACCCCCGCCCGTACGCACATTTAAAAAGCAGTATTGAAAATCTCGTTGAACTCCCGTGCCAGTAGTGCCATATTATCTGAGACAATATAATATAGGTACATCTCGTTTCTTTTTATATCTGCATGTCGCTAATTGACATCTCCGCCTTTTGCTAAATCTAACACATTCGTTAATTTGATCCGGCCGTCGAGTCAAATTTCATTAAATCGAAAAAGTTGGTCGCTTAAAGGATAGAACTTCTTCCGGGCATGAAATAAAATATTTATTGGAAACCAGAATGGCCCACATATCGAATTCAATTAACAAAAGCCTACACAATTATTTCTCCTTGACTATAATTCTAGTCCGGCTACTCTTGATTTCCATGTCTGATTACGAACAAACCTCTTGAATCATAACAAACACGTTTATCAACGTAATTGTTTTGATGTTTCGTATTGATGAGGTTTTCTCTCTTTTTATATAAAATTAAGTCAACACGACAAATGTCGTTAGTTGTTCCCAAGTTTGTGATGTATTTCGTAATGAATATTCCTTCAAAACAACAACAGCTATTTAAAGCGAGCGTTTTTGCGAGCAGCTTGGATTCTGTCGCAATAGAAGGACATCCGGCTGTTTATTTGAATAGAAATGGGACTTACCGTCCCAGCAGTTCAATATTTCGGCTATTTTAAAACCCAATAATGTTATTTTTCATTTATATGGATATTATGTACAATGCTAAAGATGCGAATTTTACCCGGAAGTCAGAAACTACTAGACCCGGTATCTTTGTCAGCCGCACATGAGCAGTCCCTTTACAAGTAGAATGCGGGCGGGATAGCGGAGACTACTAGTTCCTTTGTCAGCCTAGCAGGCGCATCCCTTGACAAAAAGAATACGGGCGCACAGCGGAGACTACAAGACGCAGTTCCTTTGTCAGCCCAATGGCGCTACCCCTTGACAGGTAAAAACCGGGATTCAAAATTGTCAGGCTTCTTCTCGGGCCACGTTGTATTTGAACCCGGGATAATCTGCTGCCCTCGAGTTCAAAGTCCCATAACTATAAACCGTATCACGTGAAAGCGTGGTTAGCTTATTTGGGGAGATACTGTATGGCAAAGCAGCTTTCCTTCAAATAAATAAAAAAAAGGTCAAGCGTCCTATGTACTTTTGATATTCGGAAGGTCGGGGATTATGTCTCCTTCTAT
Organism: Patella caerulea; assembly: GCA_036850965.1. NCBI lineage: Eukaryota > Metazoa > Mollusca > Gastropoda > Patellidae > Patella > Patella caerulea. The sequence goes on from JAZGQO010000006.1 coordinate 12,367,931, forward strand.
AGGACAGAGGATCACGTGGCTAAGTTGGTATGGCGCTGCCTCAATAGCCTGGAGGTCAGGTGTTCGACCCCTGTATTGGCTGAGAAAGTTCATCCGGCGTGGTTTGACCTTGTCAGTGATGTAGGACGGAGGGCCTGGCAAGGACAGTTGTCTAGTCGTTCGGATGGGACGACAAAACTGGGTCCCGTGTACACATAGGCGTGCACATAAAAGATCCCTTGGCAGTTGGAATTCGATATAAGAGTAGACCGTAGCGCCGCTGCCAGGGCAAAATGTAACTCATAGCACACTGTTTACATCTGTGGTGCGGTTCTCCTGTACTTGTCATCAATACTAGGTCTTGCAGGAAGTTCTAATGTACTATGATATCGTGTAGGTGGAATGGCGTGTTTGGCCAGAGATTGTCAAGCCGATCAGGGAAGTTTGTAATAATAAAATCAAGAAGCGAAAAGGGCTGTAACATGACTCGGGTCTATTATCACCTATTATGGCCATCCGTCATGTCTTCGTAAACCAGATAAACGTGTAAAGAAGTTAGGAGTGTTAACATCATGGTGAATTAGATTATAGCTCGTAGCAGTGTTAATATCACCGACCCAATATTATTAATATAGAGAAAAAATGGCCAGTTTATGATGTCATGAATCACGCTCTTTAGGTCACTGTCACGCTTTACAAAGACCCGTGTTTTACGGCTCGCTACAAAAAAAGTAGTTTTCAATTTTTATGTCAGTGTGTAGCAGAAACCACGAATGGCCTCGGATGGTATGAGGAAAGCAAGCTGTAAAATCTAATGAAACTTTCTCGGACGACACGCAGTTCGTATCCTGACTTTCCAGCTTACTGAAGCGGTCATAATTGGCCACGAGGAAGTTAAACCACAAAGTGGTGCCTGAAGAAGTCTATGAAGTTAAACCCCAAATATTGGAAATTGACGAGAGAGAGAGAGAGAGAGGGGGGGGGGAGAATGGGGTTTAACGTCCACTCAACACAAACCAGGCCATTTTGGGACTAACATATGGTTTCATTTTATTTCAATAATTTGCTTGCGTGTAGGAGTCTTTAGCAGTGGGAGGAAACCGGAGTGCCCGGAGGAAACCCACGAGGTTGAGAAGGCGCCCCTATCTCCATGCCACATACGCTCACACGGAAATTGACGAAATGAGCACGTTAAACCCCAATATGTTTGTCCCTAAATGACTTTTTTTTGGTCGAGTTGACGTTACCCCCCCCCCCATTATCTTTCTCTCTATCTATCTATTTATCTCTCTCTCTCTCTCTCTCCCTGGAGACACGTCATGTGTTTGTGAATGAGCGACTGTTGCTTTAAAGTTGGTCAGAGACTGTTGCTTTAAAGGTGGTCAGAAGGTTTTTGTAAAGTTGGTCAGACTGTTCGTGACTGGTGTTAATCGTCAATCTGTTTCTGAGATTAGTGGTGTGTCCTGTTTTAACCTCTTGGTGTTATTAAACACCCTAGTATAACTTCCATACCATAAACTCACGACATTCTTTCATCAACTGATATAAAATAGGCTTTGACGTCCTGATTTTCTGCACCAAACTGGCCGCTGAAGACGATCATGCAATCGGCCAACTTGATTTAATTCTAACTATCAAGGTAATTTGGCTCCGGCAATAGCAAAATACGTTGGTTTTATTTTCCAATTTGCTTATTAAAATAGCATTATGCAAGAGCAAAATCTGCTTATTACAGGTCTTTCTTTTAGGCCTGAGATGTTATCTAAATAATCAATTAGACATTAATTAACATATCCAGACCATAATAAACTCTTGATGTCAAGACTAGCCTTCGATGTTTACGGATTAAAATCCTATATGCTGCTTAATGGCCGTTGATAATTAAATCAATCAAGTGGATAATCGAGACTATGCTGTTTATATTAATGATTTGAGTAATGATGACCGAGGTTAAGTGAATATTTCAAACGCTTTTTTCTAGGCTAATAATGGATCAATTTGACTGAAATTTTCAGCAAATTACCTTTACACTATCTAGTTTTTAACTATTAAAGTGAGAACTGAAATCTCTTTATCTTATCTCCCATAATGTAACTTTAACTATGGCGTTATAACAGTAGGACGTTTAACTTCATTTTATTTCACGCTGCCGTTAGAGGTACCATTCTTTGATCTAGCAGAATGCCTGACAAGGAAAGCTGTCTAGTTGTTTGGATGGGAAGAAAACCAGGGGTCCTGTGAACACATGTGCATGCATGTAAAAGTTCTCTTGATATTTGGTAATCAATGTAAGCGTCGGTCGTCGCGTCGCTATCACGGCCACAATACCATCATAACACACTGTGTTGCGCATGCTCGTCTTCGTTAGCCTAGTCGTTGCAGAACAGTAGGACGTTAAACCCCATTTCAATTCATTCACAATATATCTGAAGTTCGCCTTGTCGGAATGGCATCAATATTATTAATATATTTTACTTACTTTTATAAAATTATTAAGATATAAGTTTACATGTGGACGTGACATCTATATATTATTAATAGTTTTTAACTTACCTTTATAAAATTATTATAATATTAGTTTACGAGACGTACTCACGCGATTCTTTCTAACTGTCTATAATGTTTCGTATATCATAATCACGATAATCCAGACCGATTAATTAATCAGAGACTAATGTAAAACCGAGTGCAATTAACCGATATGACTCTGAGTAAGGGCCCGGATGGGAGTTAATGGCAACTCACGATCTCAGTCTATTTTAAATCAACTTTAATTGCAGATTAAAACACACTCTGGCCATTTATTTAGCAGTGATAAATTGGGGGCTAGGGAAATTCATCGTCTGGGATTTTTCGTCCTCTTACGCCGCAGGTGATAGAGAAAAAACATCTCATAGGATTCTTGCCATGAAAGTCAGTCCTGTACCAATATGACTAATGCAAAGCGCCTGACGTCATGAATTTTGCTATGGGAACCATTTTAAACTGACTGGGGCAAATCTTTTATACGCATGCGTCAACTCTTCCCATACGAACGACTAGACACCTTGTATGATTATAGTTCGCCGATTATTGATATCATCTGTTTTACACATGGTGGAGATGCATAGCTTTAAGGAGGGGAGTCTTTAACTGAATATCATCCACAGTCTTCGACATTGAAAGCACGACGTAATGGTCAATTTAAATCAACATTGATGTTATCTTGCCGTGACAAGATGGGTTTCTGGTTATCCATTATTGACGACAAACCGAAAATTCCAAAATTGGCTTATAAATCGAGTGCCAGAATGCTTTCGAACGTCATTTGTAATGTAGCCACTCGATGACGACCTTAGAATGAAATTTGGCAATGTACAATTCATTAAATCACAAAGACAGCCACCGAATCTGAAACGACTCTTAACCAAAGCAAAATTTAATTCATCTAAGAGAGAGAGAGAGAGAGAGAGAGATGGGCTTGATCGTCAACTCGACACAAACTAGGTCACACATGGTCCAGTTTTATTTCAATAATTCGCTTGCGCGTAAGGGTCTTTAGCAGTGGGAGAAAATCCACGCGGTTGGACAGGCGACCTTAATCCATGCCACATGCGACCACCGAATCGAACCCACGCCAGTTGACTCAATGACAGACCTAATTATACAGCGCACATGCGCTAACCATTCAGCCACCCAATTCCCATGTTGAGACATGAGTCTAATTAATATCTATTAAACCGACATTTTGAAGCATAAATGACAGACCTGATGATACAGCGTGCACGTGCTCCATTCCCCCTATAGAGACATGATCAGTCTAATGTCTAATAAACTGACATTTTGAAGCATCAACAGCGATACTCTAACCTTTACATTAATGTTACGTGTTTTATATCATGTTTATACACAATCTTATTACATTATTGAAAATGAAACAATCACAACACGTCGCGGCTATCAGACACACTTCCGGTATTGGGAAGGATAATTGTAGTTTTCAGGTGCCTTCCAAGTTATACGATTCATATATTGTTATCTTTAAAACAACGCAAAAACCTCAGCAAGGAAAAAATGGTAGCACGCGTGTCTATGAGAGCCTTCCGTAAACGAGGTCATTCCACAATGCTTCAACTATTGTAATTATGCCCCTTTGTCAGGAATATAATGCTACAAAGCATCCCACGATGGCGCCAAGAATTGTTTCTTGAATAAGGATGTAAGAAGAAGACCAGCTGCCAACTTTGATGGAAACCCGAATCAGTAAATTTTATATTATATGATCAAATTGTTGTTATAATTTGCTCCTTCCTTTATTTACGGTAAAATAATGGATTATTCGCAACAACACCCCTTATGCGGCTACCTACATTAGGTCGGGTTTTTTTTGTAAGTTTTACTCCGGGGTGGAGAACAAAAACGTAAGCATAATAATTACAGTACTCCCATTTCGTAAATCCTTAGAATTAGTGAGTCCCCTTCCCTGCTGTCAGTGACACGGATTACAAGTTTTATTTAAAGTCGTTTGCGCGAGAACGGATCTATAGCATTGTTAAAATACGGTACCGGAGGAGCCGGAGTAAACCCACGAGAATCGATTTGGTAGCCAACCGTTCACCCTTGATGTCATGGTTGTGCGTAATCATAGCCAAATTCCCACCCAGCTGTGCAACAAAAGCGTCTGGTGAAACAGACAAAAGCTGTCCACCAGTATGAGCGTGGGAGTACCACGTTAAAGACCTGTCACATTTTAAAATCTATGAAGAACAGACGGAAAGACCATCATCCGGAGGTAGTTACCTTATCGGTCTTTATTTCCTTTTATTGGTTAGTGCAGAAAAGGTAAGGAAGGTGTTAGACCACATTTAATTCTCGTCAACACATTCCTCCAATTATGGAGACTGCAATATTTCGTTCTTTGTAAACTTTAGAATAGGAAGCTGGCGGACTTCTTGAAACTTTTAATATGTCAATAAAGTAAACAGACTAACAGATGATACATTCTACTGAAAGCTTGTCTGTCTTACCGCCATATAAAGTAGAAAAAGTCATTTATAGAATTAAAACAATTTCGTCTGGCAGATTTATCAGCCGTTATTCCTTTATCAAGACAGACAGTGGTCCGTGTGGGTTGTAAATTAATACATACACGGCATGTTTCATACAAATATTTTCTTTCTATAGTAACACAAACACATCCTTTATTAAATAAGGAGTAATAAAGTGGTCTTTAAAAGCTAATTTGACAGCCGTACCTACGAACTCAATCAATCCCATGGAATGGTTTGAAGTCAATTGCTTATACATTTTCCGATCTTTTATAATTTAAAAAAAGAGAGAGGGAGAGAGAAAGATATGGGTTAACTCGATGCAAACTAGATCATTTCGGGACTTACATATGTTTCAATTTTATTTAAATAACTCGCTTAGGTGTACGGGCCTTTAGCAGAGGGGGAAAACCAGAAGACCCGGAGAAAACCCACAAGGTTGGACAGGTGACCCTACTCCTTGTCACTTACAACCAAGGAATCGAACCCAAGCCATTTGACTCAATGACAGACCTTATGATACAGCACGCACGTGGTAACCATTTGGCCATTCAACTCCCTTAATTTAAAAAGAAATCCTGAAATAGAAGCTAACGCATTGTCCGTTGCATTTTCCGAAAAATATCTGATTGGCTACAGCATAGCACGCGCTAAACGTAATCGGATTGATTATTTTAAACATTTAATTGATAGACAAACTCCCTGCTTAGATTCAATCGTAATAAAAGAGGACCCATCAAAAGACTTTAACCGAGTTATTTTTATCCTTTGTTTTTTTTTTTGTATATAAAGAAAGAAATTATTTGAAGAAAAGTGGATGACATTGTTGACTCTATCTTAGATCAAAGGCACCATAGAGAATCTTTAGTTTGAAAGATTTAATAGTGCGTAATTTATGTTGTTAGAGTATGTAATGTCAATTTGTGTACTTTCCCGGTCATTGTTCTAGTGGGAAGTCAAGCTGAAAATGAAATGAAATAGGGTTTAACGTCCTGCTGTTCTGTCCGGACTGGGCTAGCAAAAGCAAAAACGGAAAGGAACTAATCTCTATTCTTTGGTACCTGAAAATGGACACTAATGGGTCGAATCGCATATAATAATGTTATATAAATTTATATAAACTGATTTACATTTATTTGTTTCTGCTGTTACCTTATTTCTAATCAGTTATGTTCGGTGAAATACGTGAAGAGTACAAATTGAATGGCAGTAGTTGGTGTTTGGTTATTCCATGTACATTTCTTCAACTGCGCCATTCCTTATACTTCCCGTCAACTGTTTCAGCCTTTATACCCTCCGTCAACAGCGCCATTCCTTATACCTCCCGTCAACTGCGCCATTCCTTATACATCCCGTCAACAGCGCCATTCCTTATACCTCCCGTCAACTGCGCCATTCCTTATACCTCCCGTCAACTGCTTCAGCCCTTATAACCTCCGTCAACAGCGCCATTCCTTATACCTCCCGTCATCTGCGCCATTCCTTATACCTCCCGTCAACTGCTCCAGTCCTTACATCTTCCGGAACTGTGGGTAAACCACCAGAAATGTCAACGCTGACCATTGATTGACGTCATAGGGTCAAAGCCATATGTCCTCTTACGTGACCTATTGCAACAACTGGTCAGATATTCCTGTAGTGTAGGCCATCGAAAGTATTAAAAAACTAGACGAAATCAGATTGTCGCCAGTCCGCATACCTTCCCTTCCATAGCGAAGATGTTTTTACAATTTTGTTTACTTTGTCCATGTTAATATTTTCGGCCCGTCCGAACGACTATAATGAACTATTCTTCGAGTAGATTAGAAGAATTCCGCCACAACATAGCGATTATATAAATACTACGGAGAATCGTTCGACTGTCCGCTTGATAATTTACATGTCCTTCATATGCCTCGATATCTGTCCGGAGGATTTTCAGATGAGAATAGAACAATGACAATCACACGAATGGGGTTAACAGTGTGCTTTGGGAGACATTTTGTCCGGATGGCGGCGCGATGGCCTACTCTTCTATCGAATTACATCTATGAAAGTGATACTTTATGATGTATGCCGCCAATGCGCCCAGGGGACCTCGCTTTTTTCGTCCCATCGGAAATACGCTGTCCTTGCTCGACCCTCTTTCTTACTCCTCCGATAAGCAGAGACCGCCAATACTGGGAGCGAACCCGAGACCCCCTTGCTACGAGAGAGAGAAATGGGGTTCAACGCCCGTTCGACACAAACTAGGTCATTTCGGGACTAACACGTGGATCGATTTTTATTACATCAATTTGCTTGCGCGTAGGAATTTTTAGCATTGTGGGGGTGGAGTACCCGGCGAAAACCCACAAGTTTAGACAGGTAAGCCTACTCTTTGTCATGTGCTACCGGGGAATCAGACCATGCAAGTTGACTCAGTATCTTAGGATACAACGCGGACGTGCCAATCATTTCGCCCCTCCCCCTTAGTTTCTTACTCAATGAAACACCACGACTCCCTTGTATAGCAGTGGCAGGAAACCGAAGGACCCGGAAAAACCCCACGAGGTTAGACAGGCGACCCTACTCCTTATCACGTTCAACCTGGTATTTGAGGCCACGCCAGTTGACTCAATGACAGGCTTTATGATACAGCACGCACGTGCTAACCATTCGGCCACCCCACATATGCAAGTAAATCACTGGATAAACTTCAAATAACGAGAGGGAGTACATAGTATATCAAGCAAAATGGCGTCCATTGTCCCGGTTGACCTCATTTCCTTAATGTCATAAGCGGTAATTAGTGAGCTTCCTAAGATTTCTGAGAAGTTATATAACTGTTTGAGATAATGCAAGCGTGACTTTTCCGATCCAGACACTGTTCACTACTTTGAACGACCACAAACAAAAATGAAAACGATTAATTAAAACTGCCCTACTTGTAAAGGCGGCGTGGGTAGCACAGAATTGATCCTAAAATATTTTCATTCGGTCCATTAGCCTGTCCCATTACGTATTACGGTGGACACAAATGGCGACTATATATTCGTCTTCCGGTCGATCGTAATGGTTATTAACTTATTCCATTTGATAAATTTATTTCCGGACGTCTTGATAATTGGAACTTGGCTTCTACTTTGCATAATATATCCGACGTTAGAACTTTTATAGACCATATAAATCAGTTTAAGTACATTTTGGTCATTTTGTTAGAAGGTTGACGATATTGGGAGATAACTTGTTGAGGAGGGTGACGATATTGGGAGATAACTTGTTTGATTGACTTTCTTATCAACGTAACGATGTTGAGAGTTGTTTTGGAGGGTAACGATATGGAGTGATTAAGGGTAATTAACTATATAGGGAGATCACATTTTTCGGAGGGTAGCGATATGGAGTGAACTTGTTTAGGAGGGTAATTAACTATATAGGGAGATCACATTTTTCGGAGGGTAACGATATGGAGTGAACTTGTTTAGGAGGGTAACTAACTATATAGGGAGATCACATTTTTCGGAGGGTAGCGATATGGAGATAACGTGCTTAGGAGTGTAACGACATTGGGGGGTTGCATAGGATGGAAGCGATATGGGCGTAACTTGGTTAGGGGGGTAACTATATAAGGAGATCCCTTATTTCGAAGGGTAGCAATATGGAGAGATATTTTATTTAGGAGGGTATCGATATGGTGAGAACATGTTTCGGAGGGTAGCAATACGGAGAGATATTTTATTTAGGGGGTATCGATATGGACAGATAACATTTTCGGAGGGTAGCGATATGGAGAGATAACTTGTTTAGGAGCGTAACTATAACAGGATATAATTTGTTTAGATAACTATATATGGAGATATCTTGTTTAGGAGTGTAACGATATTAGGAGATATCCTTTTATTCAGAAATAATCTTTTATTGTATACATGTGATATTTGAATAGACAGCATGGGCTGTCATTTTATCGACTGTTATGTTTTCATATCTATCAAGAATCTTGATCATCGACGGTGTCTTAGTTGTAGACCATCGCCATAATTATTTTGGTTTCCGGTTAATGAATTAACGACTTTGGCATCACAGCAGTGGTCATAATTGGACAATTTTATTTGTTTCCTCCGCAGCGGTTTGTTCTATCAGTTGGCTATAATTAATAGACGAAGCTTTTGATCTGGACCCCACGTACACTACCGTTATAGACAAACGTGACAGGGCAGCAAATATAGTTTGTGTCTTAATCGTAACTATGAACGCTTTTTCTGGGGATCCCGCTATCAAGAATCGCGCAATGATTGGAATTATGGTTTTAATCGTGGAGTCACCGTGGTGATCCTAGCAGGTCATAGCATATAATGAGATTGCAGTCCCGATAATCCTGTTGATCGTATCGAAACGTATCCTAACAAACATGTATCTGGACTTTCCAGATCTTAGACTTAACAACCCTGGACCCCAATGGAAATAAGCAAGAGATTTTATTTACGTCAAGCTTTTTAGGCTATCCTAGGTAAAGGTCTCTTAATGACATCAAACCTATCATACTTCTCAATTCTCATTCCAATCATACAAGTACATGTACTTTAATTTATTGTTGTCATGTTGTAACATTTACTTGAAGAATAAATAAATAAAGACAAGTAAATAAATAAAGAAATAAATAAATAAAATTACACTTAATAGGGACAGCCCTATCGTAACGAATTACCGCTATAAAAGGCTTCTTGATGCATTATAACGATTTACCGCGACAAAGGACTTCTTCGCACATTGTAACGATTACAGCGATAACAGGCTTCTTGACGCATTGTAACATTTTTTAAGATTTTTTTTTTTTTGGATATATATATATATACACCGTATTTTATAACAATTAAATTTTTAAATTATAATTATGAGTATATATGAAAAAATGAATAACGAAATTGGGTTTAATGTCTTATCCTTCTGCTTCGACTGGGCTAAGGAGGACCTGAACTTTCTTGGCCAACTCAGGGATCGACCATGGGACTTCCAGATTAGCCAACCAGCTTCTAATCCCTTGAGCATCTATGGCTCCATTATATTATAGGGGTTAATGAATGAATGAAAACATGAACGAATGAAATCTGATTTAACATCCCACCTTTCTGCTTCGACCGGGCTAGGTAGGATGAGTGTATGCCATGCAATGTGTTACAGTGATAAATTCTACACAGAGAGCGAGAATGGGCCAATGAAGAGGAGTCTATTCAGGCTACCATGACGGGAATTTTCCCCGGACATCGGCGTTACGACCTACACTTATATATAGTATTTTAATTCTCAAAGAATCTTTAACGTGCACGCCAATGTGTACACGGTGCCACTGAAAAGCGAAATCCCGACGAACTTTCTCGGCCAGCGCCGGAGAGCTCGTGCGACCTCTTGGGAGAGAGAGGGAGAGAGAGGGAAATAGGGTTTAACGTCCACTCGACACAAAGTATGTCATTTCGTGACTAACATGTGGTTTAATTTTATTTCAATAATTCGCTTGCATGTAGTGTTTTTTAGCAGTGGGAGGAGTGCCCAGAGGAAACCCACGAGGTTGAGAAGGCGCCCCTATCTCCATGTCACATACGCTCACACCAGGGATCGAAACCACAGCCATTAGCTTTAAACCATTCGAACATCTTCATTTCAGTAGATACATTATGTGTATTATTTGGTCAGCTTTCGGCCATTTTTCCTTTTGAATATATCACTGTCTGTGTGCGTATTTCCAGGATTTAAGTGCCTATACTTATTTGTAAGAAGGCATTCTATGTTTTTGTTTGACTTTTATTTAGGAAATGAAATGAAATGAAATAAGCCCTACTGTTCTGCTCCGATTGGGCTAATTTATTTAGTGGCAAAACCTCGTACACTTACTATATCCTAACTAATTGTAAGGAATTCCTTACTTCATTGTTGTTTACGTCAATCGTCAAAGAAACTTTTTATTTTGTTTTTCTTAAAACACATCAAGTTGTAGGAAATTATAAAGATTCCCCGCGATTCGCCTGGTGACAATCGTGATAAGATAAACTCTAATGGGTTTGCTAACAGGCCAAATTACCGTTCAGCATAACAAGGGCGGAAGTGTGTGGCCATTATTACTTAAAATTGGTTTCTGTTTCCAGCGCGCCCCTACTGATGTATAACTTCTTAAAGATATAATATTTTCGTACTTTATCGCATTGTGTCTCCATATGGAGATAATATTGTCGTTTTGTTTAGTATAAAAGGAGATAATATTTGGTTTCCAGTTTTGTTTCCTTTGTACGGTGGCAGACGGAATAAGGAACAGCGTTTAGCTGTTTACAGCTGGAGTTCACCGAGGAGTAGGCCGGAACGCAGCTGTCCAGGCATCATTTCCTCGACTTTGCAATTGGTGTTCGTTTGGTGCAGAGAAAGAGAGAAATGGGTGTTTAACGTCCACTCGACACAAAACCAGGTCATTTTGGGACTAACATATAGTTTCATTTAATTTCAATAATTCGCTTGCGCGTAGGGGTCTTTAGCAGTGGGAGGAAACCGGAGTGCCCGGAGAAAACCCACGAGGTTGAGAAGGCGCCCCTATCTCCATGCCACATACGCTCACACCAGGGCTCGAAACCACAGCCGCAAGCCAGAGGTGACCGGCCAGCTAGAGGTCGAAGCGCGGCACTCTAGACCACTGGCCCCCGTTTCGTGCAGAAAAGGAGAGAGAGAGAAAGAGAATAGGTCATTTTTGGGACTAATCCAACATATGGTTCAATTTTATTTCAATAATTCACTAGCGCCCAGTGTACTTCAGCAGTGACAGGAAACCGTACACGCAAGGAATCAAAGCGAAACCACGTCACTTCATTCAATGACAGACTTTATTCGGCAGCCACCCACACACCCAATCGCCCAGAACAGTAGAACATTAAACACAATATCATTTATTTCAAATCGAACGTAAAATTGTGCCACAGGATGTCATTGAGACGTTGTAACAGTTTAAACCCACGGAGATCATAAAATCTGACTGTATATGGACAGTACGCCATAATAAGTACATCGCTATAAAATTATTCAGGATAATCGGAATACTCGTCTTCTAGTGGACAGACGCCACATGTAAACTCAATAAACACTATAGAAACAGTTCTGAATACCACGATTACCAACACCATTAGTGTCTTTTGAAAACTTAATATGATCGAATCAATCAGAATCTTTTTTATTTCAACCCTTACCCTATTTGAGCAGACTAAAGGAATACAGTGATTTTGTTACGTTTCAAATTGAATTAGGAGTCCTTTCTAGACTTCTAATCTAATAAGTGCATTGGTATGCATAAATGGCCGTCAAAGAAATATAAAAACGGTCTTTCAAATACTCACAATTGTCAAAAGAATATTAATTTGTTTATTAAAAACATGGTAATTTGCAAATAACACCAAAAAGGCCCTGAAGACGTTTATAATATCACGAAGCGAAACAGGGTTAACGGTACGTTATAATTGACACGCAAAACAAAATCATAAAGAAAGTAATAACGTTATGTATTTATATCGCATGTGTAATGTTAACGCTAGATAAACTTCGGTCCACTATGGAAGCGTATAGGGGTCAATAGCGCGATAGATACCGCAATATTAAGTTGATAATAAGTCAACATATGGTGATTTTTCTAACGATTTTATCTCTGAAAAGGCAATTTTTGCCAAGTTAATTGAATAACTCGCTAATTTGCATGTCATCATTTTGTTTTAGATGCACACGTCGACATAGCGCATGGCAATATTTTGCGAATATGTCGACATATACTACGGCGAAATGGAATATGTCGCCAAAGCTTCCGAATAGCAATATCTTACCGCAAACGTGTACATTTAAGACGAAATGGAGACATAAAACATAGCGTGTTGACTCAATTACCTCGGCAAAAATTAACTTTTCAGAGATAAAATCATCAGAATAATCACCATATGTTGACATAATACCAACTTAATATTGCGGTATCTATCGCGCTATTGACCCCTATATGCTTCCATAGTCCACAGAATGAATGCACGTCTTGGTCCACTCTCACACTACAGGGATGCTGTGTGGTCTAGTGGTTTAACGCGTGCGCGTTGTATCATTAGGTCTGTCATTTAGTCAAGTGGGTGGATTTTTCTCTCCGTAGTTATCACGATAATGGGAACGTGGCATTAAGAAGAATTTTCTTTTGTTTCGGCTGCTTATGCTACGGCCCCACTATCACGATTCGCACTTGGGTTGAAGCCATGGAGTAATCGTGGTGATCTTATCGTATATTGAGGTCAGTGGTGTCAATCGTGTTGATCGTATCCGAAACGTATTCGAACCTATCATCATGTACCAGACCGTAGACAACAGTAGGAACCTAAAGCATTGGTAACATTAATTGTATTTTGTTTATTGTCATAAGTGGCGAGCTAAAAGTACCTTGAGCATTCACTTTGACGGAACTGTTTGTAATATAAGAACTCAAATTTGTGACCTATCTGCACTTATATCCAAAATCTTGTTCACTGGCAAAATTGTATGGATATTTAATAACAAAAAGTAAGTTTTATTCTAGTAAACTTGACTTCTAGTTCTTACCAATTAGACAACCAGGTCTTTGGGTGGCGTGGCTGCCTGCACCGACCATTATCTTCGATTGATTTAACTTAATAAATTGCTCGATTTGTCAATCCAACAAGCGATTAAACAGGTCTGGTAGCATTTACGTGTTTCCCTTACGGTCTATTAAACAATTCTGTCGCCATATTGACACGATCAACCAATTATTGACATTGTTACTTCCTGTCTAATTAAACCCCTCTACAAAATGAAATCAATTATTTGTAACAATCAATATAATTGGTTGATGGAATCCATTTTCAGTGCAGCAGCGAATTAAGAGCAGTTATACCACTCGACAATATAAATGTGGTAATATATGCAGTGGAACAAAACAATTTTTATATAACGTAAAATGGGTTTAGGATTTATCTAGAGTAGTATCGTTTAGAAGCTTAAAAGCTTTCACGATATGTTTTTATTTCGCGTATTGTCCGTTCTTGTTTATCATCCTCGAGAACTAGAAATGCTTTTAATGTGATCATTGAGAGTAGGTGGAGCATATCACAACGTTATTAAATTAATATTCAAACAAACGTGCAATGATACAACTTGTTTTATTTAAAACGGATGGATCTTCTTGAACTGAAACCCAATCACACTCGTGATTACCGTACCCATTAATATTGTTTGTATACCACGCACCCATGCAAAAAATAAAAAAAAAACACCTTTGAACCCACATGAAAACTTTTGACGGGAGCACAGACGTTGAAAGCTACCGTTTTCGCCATCGAATGATAGAATATTTGTATGGACAATTCAACGTTCGTCAACCAAATGCTGTAAAGGATAGTCAGGGGTCACAATAGAATGTGGAAATGGGTTGGTGTTAAGGAATTGGATAAGCGATCCCTGGAGAGAAAGAGGGATGGGAAAGATGGGGTTTAACTTCTACTCGACACATATCGAGACTAATACATGGTTCACATTTATTTCAATACGTAGGAGTATTTAGCTTTGAGAGGGAATGGGGGGGGGTTGGGATGGCCTAGTGGTCTAGAGTGCCGCGCTTCGACCTCTAGCTTGCGGCTGTGGTTTCGAGCCCTGGTGTGAGCGTAAGTGGTATGGAGATAGGGGCGCCTTCTCAACCTCGTGGGTTTCCTCCGGGCACTCCGGTTTCCTCCCACTGCTAAAGACCCCTACGCGCAAGCGAATTATTGAAATAAAATTAAACCATATGTTAGTCCCGAAATGACCTAGTCTGTGTTGAGTGGACGTTAAACCCCATTTCTCTCTTTCTCTCTTTGAGAGGAAATCGGTGGCTCGGGTAAATGGCACGAGATTGGACAGGCGACCATACTGCTTGGCACGAAAAACCGGGGGAGGGGGTAATTCTTTTTGATGTAGGCCACAAATAAATCATTCAATTGGGTTTATCTTATGTTGATTTATGATAGTACGCTTCAACATACATTATATTAGAGGCA
The DNA here is from genome assembly GCA_036850965.1 of Patella caerulea. Lineage (NCBI taxonomy): Eukaryota > Metazoa > Mollusca > Gastropoda > Patellidae > Patella > Patella caerulea. The sequence continues at coordinate 12,382,944 of JAZGQO010000006.1, forward strand.
AATCTGCTTATTGCATGTCTTTCTTGAGGCCTGAAATCTTATTTAAACAATTAATTATACATTCATTAACATGATTAACTCTCGATGACATCAGATACTCGAGATTTTAACTAAATTAGAACGGTTCGCTATTTTAAAATTTAATTTAAAAATGGGAAAGCCAAGTCAAGGCTAGAATATACCAGTGCCTTGATTAATACAAAGCACACATTTTGTCAAAGCAAGAAAAGGATAACTCGGCCTAGAATGAAGTAATTGGAATGAAAACTTTTAAAGTTTACATTATCTATTTTACATAATATATCTCTAAATACTTGTCGTGAAAGATTAATACAAATTTTAAGTTGCCTTCTTTATTAATCTTTGGTCCACTGTGTCGAAAGTAGAACACAAAATCAGTTTTCTCTCCACACTGACTTTATATGTGTGAGAGAGAGATAGAGAGGGGGTGCTAAGGAAATTCACGGTTCCACATTCCCATAGAAAAAGGCACGAGTATGCCTGTTGAGATACAAGCAAACGTCTCAGATGAGAGGGAGAGATAGAGACAAAGAAAGTAGAAATTCGCGGTTCCATATTCCCTTAGAACCAATTTCATGCATGCCTGTTAACATGCGATGAATCAGGACCATTTTCGCTCCCTCATGGAATCGTTATCGCGCTAACTTTACGGTAAAATATCTAAAAGAAAGAAACCTGGTCAGTACCATTCTTGTAAAGAATCTAAACCAAAGAAATCAGATTGGGCAAATGAAATATAAAAACGGTAAAAAATCTAAACCCAAGAAACCTGACTAGGAAAATCAAATATAAAAACATATAATCACCCGGAGTTCGCATGAAAACAGATGTTGGATATGGACATGTCTCATTCCAGACAATATATATTGTGTTTAGTCAAAGATCAAACTTGAAAGACGTTTCTATTAAGCACCTGCTGGGTGTTTATTCCCGCTCTGTCAGTACAGAAGTTAGATGCCTCGTCAGCGCTTCTTCTGTGGTATGTGGTCTTTTAATAACGTTATACTTTTTTTTAAATGTGTGTTAAATTAATATATAATGACATATTCTACATTAGTGAGCAATGACGTCCCAAATTTCTAGCTCAGTCACCACGATCTCAGCTGTTGGACAAGGAAGCTCCTCGGAAAAGCCTCTTTGTCTGGGGACCCGCAGCCTCAAATATTCCTGCAACATCTATTGCTGGCGGACCCACGGATGCCAACTATGGACTTTTCCTACTTCACTTGCTAACAATTGCAAGAACACACATCCTTTCAAATGTCACTGCATACTTTTCCTATTTAAAGTATATTATTCTCTAGAGTAGCCCACAATACGCTCGACACATAACTTCATACTTTGGTGCAGCGCCACATAAACATCATACTCTTCAACAGCACACACAACACTTTTACTCACATAAACATCATACTATGCAGCAGCACATACAACACTTATACTCTAGAGCAAACCATACTTAATACTCTAGAGCAGACCCACATTACACTAATATTTTAGAGCACACCAAGCCATAACTATACTAATGAGCAGCCCACATTACACTAATATTATAGAGCGTCCCACGCCACAACTATACTATAGGGTACACCACACTTAATACACTAGAGCAGCCCACATTACACCAATATTCTAGAGCACCCCGTGTCGCACTGATACTAAAGAACCTTAGTTATACTCTACAGCAGCTCACACAACTCCAGAGTACACCACTTAATACTCTAAGGCAGCCCGCACCACGCTAATATTTTAAAAACAAAACCCACGTTTCACTGATACTACATATCATCCCACACCACAATTATACTCTAGGGCAGCTCACACAGCACTTGTACTCCCTAGCACACCACTTACGACTCTAATATCCTAGAGCCCTCAAAATCGCGTGTTTACTCTAGACTAGAGCAAAGCTCACCACATTTACACCCTAGAAGCACCAACGCCCAACAAGTTAATTGTTTTCCTTATTGCATTTCTGCCTTCGTAATCGGTGAATTAAATTAGAAGATAAAACAGTTTTGATAAATGTATTTTCTCGGAATCAAATCGATTTCCGGATCGTGAAATTTTTCGTGAAATTACAATTATATAATTTGATAGATGAATTATTCGCTGATGTGACCAGAACAAAATGTGATATTAAGAGAAAAATGATTCATATTCTGTTATGTCAACTCCGATGACTTGTTTGTCATTTTTTGAACGTGAATTCATTCTATTAGATGATTTAAGTTGACAGTATAATGCCATGTTAGCAATCCGTGAAACAGTTATTAAGTTGTCGGTCTTGCTTCTGACGTTCACGATACACATCGTGTCTTTAGATTAAACCTGACTCTATGTCACATTGGACAGAATACGATGACGAGCGATACACCCGAACACATGAAATCTTGTTTAGTGAGCAGTCAGTCCTTGGATTGGACATAGACGTTGATTGACAAACGAATTGGTATTGCACACCAGATGACCATGTACACATTGACGATTCTACGTGGAATGTCGGTCTGACGGATTCAATCAGTAGATTTAATTAATTACTTTCTTTTTCATGGAATCAGAAATATCGAATTTGTGTTCTTGAAAATAACGACACACTATCGCCACATCTTCAAAGTCATATGATATCTATTCTGCATGTACTCAATCGAAATTAACATGAAAAGACCTGCATCAAATCTCGATGCCTTGTTATGTGTTGGATTTTCACTGGATTTTGAATCTGATCTGCTGATCAACGCACATTGATGATTAAATCTAAAAATGTATAATTGGGACTATTTTTTATATCGTAACGACTTTTCTAATGATGATCGAGGCTAGGCCTAAAATTCAATTGCTAATATCTCGTTCAGAGTGCATTCATTATGAAAGAAATTTTTAGCATATTCCCTTTACATTATCCTGTTTTAACCATTATAGTGAGAAATGTTAGCTCTGTATCTATTTTCTCATAAACGCCTTTAATTTACTTTTTGTATTAAAAACAGCATTTATTATTTCTAGTGTAGACCCAGCGTCCACGCGGTCCCGGTTATTATCTTGCTAATATTCATCTATTTTAACGTGTTCGGGTGACATTATATGGTATAATTTGTTCCTATCACAGTTGAATAATACCAGCGCCATAAAGATATGCAAGATATTGTCTCAGACTTTCTTCTGGCCTGTCAATGCCAGTTGGTGAATTGACGCCACGCCGGAAAATAGAAGTAGAAAGGATTAGTCGAATTACAAGGCTTATTGTAGACAATAGGTTTATCATGTCCATAGATGTGATCGTCATGCCGTAATCAATTCATACTTAGACATGTAAATGATGAAATAACAGACGGGACGGGTCTAATTTCTGTTTTCGAGATGTTCCAGGTTGCCATCAGGTCATCGATAGCCGGTTGAAGGTTGTATTTACTTCTACTCTGGTTAGGCCTATCACAGCATCAAGTTATAAAATAAGAAAAGGACGTTTCCATAACACTGCTTAATATGATTTCTAGACTTTCCAATATGCAAATATATCATTATTAGCCCACTGGAGGTTGTACGTTCTATAACACAGTTGTTCTTACACAGCTTTATATCAAAGAAAACCGCATCAAGTTATAAAATATCAAACGTAAAGGGGCGTCTCCCTAACACTGCTAATGATATCTAGATTTTCCAATATGCGAGTGGGACAATTATAACCGACATGAAGTTGTATCTTGTTTTAATCTTAAAAGCTTGTCCCTTCACAATTTTAAGGGACGTTGCACACGGTAATACAGTTGCAAAGTGTTAAAGGGCGGATCCCTATCACTGTTTCTTTTTACGAGATGCGGTTCCCGCATGCTATCTTAAACTGTTGCTCCTGCACATTTTTAAGGGAACAAACTATTAAAGGCGTTTCCTAAGCCTAACCCTTTTTCCGACATTTTCTAGAGGGCCAGTATGTCATTGATAGTTGTATGTGGGTTTTATTACCTCCTTATTTAGATGCTACGCATACTAATTTACAGTTTTGATCAGCTTTATTTGAGAAATGTGGTGGCGCACAAGATTCAATAAGGCTGTAGAAGGTCATAATATTTATGTTTAGACTGATTTCATGGAGTGTGTGTGTGTGAAATAGCTTTATTTAACGTCCACTTCCAACGAGGTGGTATCGCAGACAAGTTTCCATGAAAGACCTTGGGAGCTTTAATAAGCGGTCTAGCACCGGTATTTCAATAAACCGGAAGTATCATAACCCCTAAACCGGAAGTGGTAGGCCATTGCCACGAGGCCTATGCTACTCGAAAGTCCGAGCTACCCTAAATTCCAGCTTCGGGAATGCCCTGGTGTAACTACCAACCCTGAACAACGGGGAGTGGGGGCGGTTGACATAGGCTAAGTCTGTTCCCCAATCACATGCAAATATCCTGCGTAAAAATATTGTTTTGAATAAAATCCCAATACAAACAGCATGCTACTTTAACAATCTGCTTTTATTCCCATGCTCCTACAAGTGACATGGCATCGTGTAATATATTTAACAAAAGGTCGTTTCTTACATTTGTTTTCGACATTCTCTTGAATGCCATCTTTTCAACGATAACTGCAGATGTGAAGGCGGTCATAATTTAAAAACTTCTGGTTGTGTTTTTGTTCTTTTTTCTTTATTGTGGCAAAATAGCACTGTCCTCAAGAGTAATGGATCTCTTGGTTGCTGATATTCATATAAAAAAATTGAAGATGTTAAAATAGCGTACAGCTACAAACGTTTGGATATATTAATGTTTAAACAGCATAGAGCTACAAACGTTTAAATATGTTTAAGTTAAAACAGCGTAAAGCTACAAACGTTTTAATATTAAACAGCATAGATATGTATTCACATCCCAATTCTATTACTAACCCTCTAGGATATCGGATGACGCAGATGTAAAACGGATTAAAATACGATCACCATATAATGATTTCATTTTAAAATGCAAAAGCGAGGCTGAGTCTCGATTAATAAGTAGCGTTGCTGCGATAATAAACAATCTATTACAAAACACCAAACAATGTTAACGTCGCCCGTGTAGAATGGGGTAATTTGAAAGACATTTATTATAGCAAGAACTATCAGCTCTTTAGGGGGGCTGGGATGGTCTAGTGGTCTAGAGTGCCGCGCTTCGACCTCTGGCTGGTCGGTCACCTCTGGCTGGCCGGTCACCTCTGGCTTGCGGTTGTATTTTCGATCCCTGGTATGAACGTATGTGACAGGGAGATAGGCGCCTTCTCGACACCGTGGGTTTCCTCCGTGTACTCCGGTTTCCTCCCACTGCAACCGAATTATTGAAATAAAATTAAACCATATGTTAGTCCCGATATGACTTAGTTTGTGTCGAGAGGACGTTAAACCCCATTTCTCTCTCTCTCTCTCTCTCTCTCTCTCTCTCTCAGCTCTATATCGAAATATTATCTAGGGCTCGTTAACTATCTATGATACTTTAGATATTATTGATATACAATATAGAGAAATGATATTGAAGAGTATTACCCAATACTACTTCTCATTTATAGTATATATCATTACATATCATCTCGTTTAAAATGACGCAGTAAACTAACTTAAAGTATAAAGGAGCTAAATCGCTAACATTTGGGACCTAGAAATAGTCAGAAGTGGGTCGCAACGCATATAATACTGTACTATGAATGTATATAAACTGATTTCCATTCAATGGTTTCTTTTTTTACTCTAATTTCAAATCAGTTATGTTCCGCGAAATAAGCCAGCGGTCTCAAACGAATGCAGATTTCTAGTGTCTGGTTATTACAGTCTACATGTACCGTTTGATTTGGCGCAAAGTGTCTAGCCTCGTTCTTCGAGTCCTCTGTTAGACATAGCGCTGAAACGCATTATGGTACAAGATTCGTGTGCCAATGGCAAAATATTTATTTTGTCTGAAATATTGGATATCAGAAGCCCATCTTTTCCCGGTAAGACCACAGCATCAATGTTGATTTAAATTGACAAATATTTCTTGTTTTTAAAGTTGAAGATTTTTGATGATATAGAGTTAGAGACTTAGCAACTTTAAGTTTGAGATGGACAATATCAAAGATGTTTTTAATGAGAAATGAATTTATATATCACTTTTATGACCCTTGAGGTCTGCGCTATGTCATAAATTATCCAGTATTATATACGTGGTATTACACGAAGTAGAAATTAATGATCTCCTTCCGCGTATAAAAACTTTTATTTTCATCAATTTGATAATTATTATGCAATTAATTGAAATAATTTAATAAAAAACAACATGACACGAGGGAGTCGAGAACGTTCTTGATATCGTTTTGTGGGTCGTGCCGGACGTAGTCTAGTCGTTATGGATTCTGCACAGAGAGAACATTCTAACTGATTAGCATACTGTTTTGTAGAGCGGCTCTTCTCTACTAAATACAACTGGGGTAAGTGGGTTGAATTCCTGATTGTTTTCCGATTTAAGTGAAGTCTGTGTCACTGCAGGCCCGGAACTGAACAGCGCGGTGGACGCGTACGGCTACCCCTCGGGTCAATTGTTCGTTTGTTTAATTGTGCCACCGATTTGAAATTAAGAGTCAAAGCGGAAACCATTGAATTTAAATCAGTTCATAATATATACAATCAAATTACATTATTATATGCGTTGCGACCCATTTGGGTAAATTTCTAGCTCCCAAATATTAGCGATTTAGCGCCTGTAAGTAATAAATAAATACAGCAACCTTTGTGATTTCTAAAAAACAGAGTAGTGATCCAAATAATGTGACGTGTGTAATGGTATCGAACTTCCGTGTTGTGGTCGTAAATAAAACTACAGGATAGTTGTTCTTATAAATTTATTGTTAAACTACTTGCAAGGCTTCTATGTTCCACATTCTCAATCAAGCGTAAATGGTACTTGCCAGGAATATCTGGGTGAGCGCTGATCAATTTCGCTCAACACCCTCTTTTATAACTCCCTTACTTCTGTACAATATAGACTAGCATTGGCGGTAATTGGAGTAAACGCTCTTCATTTTCTCAGGGGAGGGGAGGCGGTGCATTGCCTTATTTGGTCTATCAACCACCTGTCATAAACAAATAGAGTTTGATGGATTTATGCCATTTTCACTGGGGTTTTTTTGTGTGCATATACATATGTCATTTACTTTTATTAGTACGTGCTTAATGTGAACCAACAATTAGTCAAAAGTACAATATGGTATGTAAGGACTAAAGTATTACATTTGTTTTCCCGTCGGCCGCCTCAAAAACTTGCTAATGCCCTATCATGCAAAATCATCATTTCGTGACAGAACTTTTAGTTATGTTGCTTTTAAACTATGGAATAAGTTACCTTCTGAAGTTAAAGATTTCCCTTCCTTGTCTGTTTTTAAGAAAAAGTTAAAGACCCGCCTCTTTAAAAGCCCTTTTAATTGTTAAATGCTTAAACGTTTTCAGGGTTTATTTTGTGTTATTACATACCTTATTTTATTCTAATTGTGCAATGTAGATAGGTTTTTCTTTTTTATTTTCTAAACCTTATTCTTGAGATGCTGAGCGCCACAGAAAACGCATCAGGATCATTTTGTCATACGAAAAACTAAGTGATGCGTTTTCTATGGCGCTCAGTATATTTTGTAGGCCTACTTTTACCATAATGTAATAGCGCCATAGAGCAATCAAAATATTGGATTATAGGCGCTCTATAAATAAATTATTATTATTTATTATTATAATCGTCGATGAATATGTATATTACCCCGAGTATCTTGGAACTTTTATAAAATATCATGTGACTTTCTTAACCTATTTACGTGAAAAAATAAAGAAAACGTGACGGAGCGTGTTGTTTTCGTTAAACACAGGGTTATGACATGGCGCCGTTTCTCCAGACTTTAATCTCACGAAGACAATATCCGAGAACCATAATATTCGTGACGTATTGATTCGATTTGCTTTTTATATCATGAAGTGATTGGAATCGCCTATGTATGATAACACGCGAAAGGTTGCCAGTATCATAAGCTACCTGACCCTCTATTTATTTAAGGCGTCTTGGGCAAGATATGGAAACAAGATTGATAACTGAACTAGTTCCCAGGACCTACGCGTCGTGAACAGAAAGTCCACCATTATTGACATTACCTGCGTGCTGGCATGTATTCTATAAAAGAAAAACGTTGCTCAATGATTATTCCTCGAATGATTAATTAAATTGGTGACAGCAGAGATGGACTCAAACTTGCTGGGTATGAATAAAGTTGCTCGTAGGGGTCTTTAGCAGTGGGAGGAAACTGGAGGACCCGGAGAAAACCCACGAGGTTGGACAGGTGACCCCACTCCTTGTCACGTATAACCGAGATTGAACACCATGACTCAATGACAGGCTTTATGATATAGTGCGCACGTGCTAACCATTCGGCCATCCAACACGATGGCGGACCCACTGCCACGGTATTTTTTACGTGCATGCCAATGTATATAGGATGGAAGGGGGTGGCTCATTTTTTTGTCTTTGTCGGGCCCTCCGCCCGCTATACACGTCAAATGCCAAAATATAGAACAACTGTCCAGTTAAATCTATAGACGATGACATTTTTTCCTGATTGCTAAAATAAACATATGCTTTAGAGAAGGTTTCTATATTGTAGCGATTCGCACGAGTATTGAGATTTCCTGGCTTCCTCATATCACTGAACAAGATAACAACAGCACCGGACTCCTTAACACGTGTATATGGATTCCGGCTTGAATTTGAAGAGTGTTTTTATATGAAAGATTATGGTTTCGTTTCTCTAGTGATCTTGACATTGTTTCGGCTGAAACAATAATTAAGTTAGACAATATCTTATTGCATTAAGAGCCGAGCCACAGAGTTATTAATAACTGTGTATATTTAACTGCCCTTGTCTCGCGAATATCGCCATTAACGTTTAAGGGGGGGGGGGCGAAGGACTAGCGTGCACGCGCTGTATCATACGGCCTGCCATTGAGACAACTGGCGTGGTATCGAATCCCCGGTTGTTCGTGGCAAGGAGTAGGGTCGCCTGTCTAACCTCGTGGGTTTTCTCCGGATATACCGTTTTCCTCCCACTGCTCAGACCCCTACGCGCAAGCGAAATAAAATTAAACAATATGTTAGTCCCGAAATGAAGTAGTTTGTGTCGAGTGGACGTTAAACCCCATTAAAACGACTACAGAAATAAAATAGTTTAGAGTCCCGTAAATACGGTAATAGTCGATTTGATACTAGAGGCCAACAGGGACTCGGTGAATATCTGATCGGGCGGTATGTGTACAGGAGGATGGATCGATGGATTGGGAGGGGTAGGGGTTATGGACAGCCCGTGTGGTAAACTTTAGATACGCCGCGGTCTACTGTAGCATTTAAAGTTGCAATTTCATATTTTTAAGTTATATTTTTAAAATGTTTTGAAATAAAGCCCTAAAATAGATTGTATCCATAAACAGTCCTACCTAAATAATAATCCTATTAATCCATTAATTCACAATTGACACGTGAGAAATTGGCAAAAATATCATTTTCAACTTCAAATTGAAACGTTTGAAGATGGGGGAAATAGGAAAACAAGGGAGGTAATTGTTTTATTATTTCCTGGATAAGTAATTTTTATGACTGTGAAATAATGCCCATGATCGTATAATAGTGAGTTGACAACCTTTTGAGCAAAGGACATAGAAATTTTGAGTTTCTTAGAAAATATGAAATTCCCGCTTTAATCTGATTAAAATACAGATCTATATTTCGTTTCGTTATTATTTTACTTTCAATGGCCTCTACTACACGAAGATCTGGTCGGTTGCAGCGAGTGGCTTTTGACCCTATGACGTCAGACATTTTTTTTCACCTGTCACCGTTGATGTTTCTAGTGGGTTGGGTTACCCTCAGTTCCGTGTACCTCGCGCCAAACACTCGCCGTAACACACCTTTTCATTGGCTAATCCCTCACATCATCCAGAAAGCGGGTTATATAACAACTTTTCCAGATCCTAGTGTATAAAAAATAAACGCAATAGGATCAGTGTTTTCATCTGATTACTGCAGTTTTGTTTCATTTGAACCTTACTCTTTCTAGAGTCAAGTCGAGGGTGAACAGTAGGGCGCTAAATACCATTCTTTCAAGAGCACCTGTCATCACTTGTTCTTTAATGAATTCACACGGCTAACAATTCTTGTTTTTTGGAACTTGTTGCTGTTGGATTCACCATTATTACATACTACATCATGATTACATGTTTTGATTACCCACCGCCCAGACTACACAATGATTACACATCATTACGATTACACAATGATTACATATCAGGTTATTAGGTGAGATGTTGATTCATTTGGATTTATTCACTTATTTGGTTTTTAATGTGACCATTAACCCAGTCTCGCATGTTCTAGGAATTCTTAAGGAAAGGTGGCTTATTTTGGCAAGCTGATGTAACATCAATTTCCGCTGTTGGCGGAATGGTGAATGGCAGATGTGGGAATCATGGTGTTAAGCACCAGGAGAAGTCTGATAAACCTTCCATAACGTTATCGTTTCATATAATGAGCCGTTCGATCTGTTAATTCGTGTTTACTGACCCTGAAATTGTCTATTGGGTGAAGAGAAAGCTAACGAGGCTGATTTTTTTTTCTAACAACATAACTTTAAGGACTTTAGTGCAACCGATAATCCATTGTATATGGGGATTTTTAATGACCGGTTCTTGTCACCGATGATATTACAACAAACATCATTGACGTATTCCCACGACATCATCAGCTGTTATACCATGAGATAGAATTTAACAAAACTCCATTGACGTATTTCATCCCATTCATAGACTATTTGATCGTGTTTTCATTAGAGAGAGAAATGGGGTTTAACGTCCACTCGACACAAACTAGGTCATTTCGGGACTAACATATGGTTTAATTTTATTTCTGTAATTCGCTTACGCGTAAGGGGCTTTAGCAGTGGGGGGAAACCGGACGACAAGGAGAAAGCCCACGAGGTTGGACTGGCGACCCTACTCCTTGTCACGTGCAACCGTGGATTTGAAACCACGCCAGTTGACTCAATGACAGGCTTTATGATACAACGCGCATGTGCTAAACAGTCAGCCATTAACCCCCCCCCACACACACACACACACACACACACACACTTTTACCGTACAATGAGCGACCATTTTGCCCGGCAGTGTAGATGAGATTTTTACACTCCCATATTTTCGTGTGGGAGTATTGTCTGTTCACAATTGTTTGTGGACTCTCTACAAATCACAATTCTTGTCCGACTTCGACGACACTTGAAATGCAGGTTTATCTCCAAAAGATCTCGGCTGCGTGCGATAATGGCATGTATCGGATCTAAACTTCATGGATTATGGTCCCTAAGGAAGTCACAATTATTATCCGATTTATTCGTTTTAATAATTATTGATAAGGTTTTAAACCTTAAAGATGCTTTATATAAAATTTAGATAAGAGCTCACGGTTCTCGCTATAATAGTCTAAACTTCGATCAAAACAAATAGATATATTGGAAATTTCAGTCAAATTACCACCTTGTAAGTGAAGTTATGGCTGTTTGGAGAAGAGAACAATATAGTCTCGATTGTCATTGCTCCGTTGTTACGATAGTAAACAAAGTCTCGAATATCCATTTTTAATTCAATTATGAAACGACGATCTAGTTTTAATCCATTGAAAATTATGTGTATCTGATGCTCTAGAGAGTTGATCGCGATCTTGGCTAATAAATTAATGTATAATTTATTTATAACCGGTAATGGCCAGATTTAGCTCTTAAATAATGCGGGGGGTTTGGATGGCCTAGTGGTCTAGAGTGCCGCGCTTCGACCCCTAGCTGGCCGGTCACCTCTGGCTTGCGGCTGTGGTTTCGAGCCCTGATGTGAGCGTATGTGGCATGGAGATAGGGGCGCCTTCTCAACCTCGTGGGTTTCCTCCGGGCACTCCGGTTTCCTCCCACGGCTAAAGACCCCTACGCGCAAGCGAATTATTGAAATAAAATTGAAACCATATGTTAGTCCCGAAATGACCTGGTTGTGTTGAGTGGACGTTAAACCCCATTTCTCTCTCTCTCTCTCTCTCTTAAATAATGCATCTTGAAGTAGCTTGTCTTAGAAATTATGTATGCGAAGGTCAATGTCGTACAAGTATCATCGTGTATTGCACAATATTGAGAAAGATGTTTTTATCCTCCTCTCCAGAGAAGAGAGAGAGAGAGAGAGAGAGAGAGAGAGAGAGAGAGAGATGTAACGATTATCCGAGTAATCGTATTTATAATTATATAACTATCCGTGTTGTTAATGATGTGAAACCACAAAAAGAAACTGAGTAGAAATGTCAGTGGTAGTTGCGAGTCTCCGGTGACTCCAATGTGGCCAGTTAGTGTCCACAATCATCTTTTATGTTTTCATCATTGATTTTTATAGTTCAAAATTCGTTCTGCTTATCTTTACTACACTAGAATCTGGACGAATTGTTATATAACCCGCGTTTTGGATGATGTGAGGGATTAGCCAAAGAAACGGCGAGATTTTGACATGAGGTACATGGAACTGTGGGTAACCCACTAGAAATATCAACGCTGATTGGTTAATCAAATGTTTGACGTCATAGATAAAAAGTCGCTCCATCACCTCTGGCGCGACCGTCTACTACAACCGGTTAGATCTGCACGTAGTGTATGTGATTGAATGTTTAAAAAAATATATATATCAGGGCCCTGTTTCGCGAAATTTTAACTAAAGATAAAATCCAAATTTTAGCGGATACTTCAATTTTGATTGGCTAAGAACTAAAATCAATCTAATATTATCCAATCAAATTACTAAAATTTCGTGAAATAGGCCCCTGTATTTTAATTTGATTGGGATCCGAACAGAACTGATCTGACTATGAAACAATTTGCAGGACGCCACGGGCGAGTATGGAGTAAGATGATGGCAGTGTGGTTTACCTTTGTCAGTGATGCAACGTGGAACTGCGTCACAAAACCAACGAGTTAATTCCGTGTGCTCGTTAACGTGCGGGTTTAATAACCTTGACGGCCGTTGTACGAAAATTTCGTTTGTGTCGCAGTTGTGCGACAATCGGGGTTCTGGCAAGGACAGCTGTCTTGTCTTTCGGATGAGATAAAAAAAACGAGGTCACGTGTACACGTTGGCGTCGCGTGAAACGTCCCCTAACTGTTGGAATTCGATACAAGAGTAGGCCGTAGTGCCGGTTTCCTGGCAAAAATTCACTCATAGCACACTGTATGACGTATACGCCCGTCTTCTATTAGTCCTTTTCAGAGTGGAACAGTAGGACGGTAAACCCCATTTCATTGGTACGACAATCAAAGGTCAAGGACAGAGGGCGTAGTACTGTACAGGGTGACTAGTTCGCACGGCCTGGATAAGAAAGGCATTAAAGACATTTCAATTTAAGTTAGAACAAATTATCTATCACATCTTTAGGTTAGAAAACACATACTTTACGTCGTTCCAGACCAAAAGCTCTTTCATCGATTTACTTCTTGTAACTGTTTTTAGCGTGTAGCGTTGACGGTTTATGGATAATAAAATGTTTCAATGGTTGACTCTGCTCATCGAATCAAATATATTAAATCTATTGTAACGCGAGCTCGCTAAATGATGCTCTAGACAGGGGTAATGGAGCATAGCTTCTAAAGAACTTTACAAGTACTTGCGTAAAATTTGATCAGAAACTTCACGGATTTCATTTTATGTAATTCTGTTGCGAATAGATTGATTTGATCTGGAAGTAACATTGGGTATTGGGTGTAGTCTACTGGTACAATGTTTACTGTCATATCAACGGTGGTCATCTTTCCGTCCTCAATAGAACTGATTAACTCAAAGGTGAATTGCTGGTGTGTGCTGCACAACGAGGAATGGTCGGAGTCTCAAAATCATAGACATTTCACCCGAATATCATTTTTGTGTTGACGCCCAACTTTCGGCTAAGGAAAGACGGACATATGCTAAGCAGTTTACTTTTATTTCAAGTTGTGCGCATCGTTATTGTCGTAACAATTCGAAGATGACGACATCTCAACAGTATGGTTGTACTTGTTTGGTTTAATGTGTCGAAATAGCGAAGCAACACAATTTGCGAAAGAATTTAAACAATGACAGATCCAACTCCCACAAAGCAAATTAAGAAATAGAATCTAGAATCAGTGAGTAGGTGGCATTTCAAAAAATAGGAAGAAGAAAAAATGTCCTAATTAGTTTTTAAAAAGTGTATTTCATTAATGAGTTAAAGCTACCACACATAAAACATCATTGTTTTCTAATTTGTGAAACGCTTGTTGGTAAATAATTCGTTTCGGGATTCTAATTAAATTTTAAAAGTACACTGTTAATGTCCAATAGACGTATTGAGTACACAGTCCTCCTAATTATTCACTTCCGTAGATTTGTTTAAAACTTTGTAACAGCTAGACACGCCAGAAGAGGTCCTTTGAAAGTGATTTGAAAGGGGCGGTGGTAGATACAAAGACTCGCATTTGTTAAGAAAATATCAGAAAAGATATAATAAATGAAGAAAGGCCCTTTGTTTTCTTTCAGTCACACTATAAACCAAGATTAATAACCTTCAAAGTTTCTGCTATGTTAAAGATGTTTATTTCATTCAAATTTCATTCGAATTAAAATCGGTCAACATGTATATTGAATTCAAGATGAATGTCGATTTGTCACAGTTAACATAATCATGCCAAATAGGAACTTTTGTAAATACTAAAATGTCATTTGAACAACCGTGACCCCGTCATCACGAAAAGGGAGTGCTCACAATTGAAATTCAACGAAGGGAAAACGTAAAAGTAGATATTTGAACAATGTTGGTCAGTCAAGGTGCAAGCGTGATACTGTCATCTACACGTAAAGGAAACAGTGTTGAAAGCGAAGAGCAGGCGTAAGACTAGACAGGTGCCCGTCTGAGTTATCCTGGTCTGAAGAAAATTAAAACAAATTACATTTTATATTTATATATAGAGAAAATGGGGTTTAACGTCCACTTTACACAAACTACATGTAGGTCATTTCGGGACTAACATATGGTTCAATTTTATTTGAATAATTCACTTGAGGGTAGGGGTCTTTAGCAGTGGTAGGAAACCGGATCGATGTTGAGAAGGCGCCCCTATCTCCATGCCACATACGCTCACACCAGGGATCGAAACCACAGCCGCAAGCCAGAGGTTACCGGGCAGCTAGAGGTCGAAGCGCGGCACTCTAGACCACTAGGCCATCCCAAACCCTCTTTATATCTACAAGTATTATATCAATTTAAATGGCTTACCCAGACATGTATTCCCTTTTGGATAATTCGACCTTAGCATTATGAGGAAGACATGGAATGAACTTCCAATATATTGACGTCATCAAATCAGTTGGGGTTTAATATTTGTTTGGGGACCGATTGAGCAATATCTTCTCGTGTACTTTTGTATTTGAGCGGTGTTTTGCGGTTTAATTAGGTATCGGGGTGGTCTCGTTTTCTGGTGCAGGTGAATCGCCTTAGTTATCTATCAGTTTGATTCCATGATTTTGTTTCAATGCCCAGAGGCCCAGATGTCATCGCTGATTTTACACCGTTATCATCAACGGCCATGTAATTGACAAAAGGTTAGATCTTGAAATATCCGTAAACACAGTAAATTGTGCGAGATTTTGAATTGGTACAATTGTAACAACATGGCTTTGGTGATAACAAGAGGATGTTGCAACACTTCAACAGACCTTAACGACCACAAGTAGTCCTGAGATCGATTTTATCACACCGAATGGACAACAGAGTGTCACTTTATGACATTGTGACACACGCGGTTTGATTTGGGCCGGAAATGATTGGTATAGTTCTCTAAGACAATTATCTTGTACTCATAACAAACTGCCATGCTGTAAATCGTGTAGGTTTTCTCGATGTAAAACAAGATACTTTACCATTGCTTGTGGAGTCGATACAAGATTCCATTGGAAAGCGATATTAAGTGTTTGCTTAAGTTGTTTGAACGACACCGGACTAATTAGTTTTATTTGTGTGCCGCTCTTCCACAACTCTGGTGATTTTAGTTGACAAGAGTTTTATTAAGATGGTGGTAATTAAAAAAACCAATAACATACAAATTAGACAATTTAAGAGATTGTGGCGGTTTTTTAAGGCGACGTTTTCGTATTGATTAGTCAGCTTATTACAATTGGATTAAACCAGGATCAATTCGAACCTGAACAAAGATCGATTTTGAAAAAGAAAAAGAACAGGTCCCCAGAAGAGCAGATCAATTCCACACAGAGTGTAATCTTAAAAGATTGCGATATCTCTTTGCACTCTAATCTGCACACATTGTGCCGACTACATCTTTTTATCGATGGCTTCCATCCATTTTAAATCGCTCCTCTGTTGCATTATCGCGTCCTTAAAGCTGAACTCCGGTTACAAAAATACTGAAATAATGTAATAAAAAAAAAGTTAACACCCGCAAGCCGCCATACTTGTTTCCAATTTGTGAAATAAGTATGGCGGACATGGAGGCTTATGACCTGGAAAGGTTAGTTGATCTCACTTCCAGTTTGTTTCTCGTCAGCTAGCTATACACATCCGGCTTTATTCTCTTCACACGGTTCACTGATTGCTGTATTTCCCCCCAACAGTATACCAAATTATTGAAGATTGCAAAATGTCTGATCAGGTAGGCCTGTAAATAATTATATGAACTGCGTCTACTACAATATAGCCTAAGCTTTACTCTAAAACAAAAGATGCAACCAGATGTCTTACCCAACCTATTTTTCAACCAAAACAAATCACCTATACAAACTATTAGTATTGCCGTCTTCGTGTTCCATGTTGAATAGTGTTCATGAAAACGACCAATGGACATAACTACATGTTTGGGACGGCTCTCATTGGGGAGTGTTTGACAGTGCTAAATTTATTGATGTTATGTTTTTTTTCTCCATTTTACCAACGTGTAAGAAATTGATATTGTAGTAGACGCAGTTCATATAATTATTTACAGTCTTACCTGATCAGACATGTTCAATCTTCAATAATTTGGTATACTGTTGGGGAAAAAACAGCAATCAGTGAACCGTGTGAAGAGAATAAAGCCGGATGTGTATAGCTAGCTGACGAGAAACAAACTGGAAGTGAGATCGGCTAACCTTTCAAGGTCATAAGCCTCCATGTCCGCCATACTTATTTCACAAGTTGGAAACAAGTATGGCGGCTTGCGGGCGTTAACTTTTTTTTATTACATTATTTCGGTATTTTTGTAACCGGAGTTCAGCTTTAAGAGCAATAATGTTAAAATACACCTCCGCCGTGTGACTAGAACAAATACTTAAATGTCAGTGGCTTTCAACTGTTAAACGGACTGATTGCTTAGTCATGCAACAATGCGCAAGCGAATACCTGACTAAACAGATCCAATTGAAGGCTCAATCATAACACAAAAACACTTAAAGATACCCTCCCTCGTTCAAACTGTGTGATTTGATGATATAATTGGACTATAAACATATATTGAAACGAAATAATCTATTAACAATTTACTCCAAATCCCTCTCAAAATGGGTGATTGGATGGTCGAATGGTTAGCGCGTGCGCGTTGTATTATAGGTCTGTCAATGCGTCAACTGGTGCGCTTTCGATTCCCCGGTTGTAGGTGGCAAGGATTTGGATCGTCTGTCTCAACATCGTGTGTTTTCTCCGGGTCCTCCTGCCCCCCCCCCCCGCACCCTGCTAAAGGCCCCTATGCTCAAAAGAATTATTTAAATGAAATTGAACCATGTGTTAGCCCTGAGATGTCGCCTCCCTCCTATAGTTATAAATAAACTGTAGTAAGACGCCATATCTGTTACCTTACTTCGTTGTAAGAGGTTCCATTTTTCAGAATTTGCTTTTCATTAATTACTGTCCATTTACCATACATATTGAGACCTAAGTAAAATTCATAAAAAAAAAGATTCTCAATTTGCTCTTCCACCGTTTATTTTCATGGTATTCTGTACGTTGACACACCTCAATATAGCCCCAAAACCGCCTAACCATTTGATCCCCAATAACAACGGCTGGCGCATATAATGAACTGGCACACGACAGTCGGGTTGCCAGTAAGTAGTGACACCCTGACATATTTTCCCAGTGCTTACTCCATGAGTGTTTTTCGCTAAATCCAATATTT
Source organism: Patella caerulea (assembly GCA_036850965.1). NCBI lineage: Eukaryota > Metazoa > Mollusca > Gastropoda > Patellidae > Patella > Patella caerulea. The sequence goes on from JAZGQO010000006.1 coordinate 12,401,172, forward strand.
TTCCAGTGCGATTGCGTGTCTATATTCTACATATATTCCAAATTGGCCATACTCTTATTGGAAATAACCGCCCGATAAATACTTTCGGCGGCAATGTATCTTTAACAGCAATGTGCGCGGCAGGTTGTTTAGATCTTTGGTCAGGTGGTTGTTTTTCCATTAGGTATTATACTCAATGTCGAAACTATAATGTCATCTAAGGCATACATCAGATAGCCATTACATTAAGCCATAACTCATATTTACCTTGGAATCCGGGAAGTATGTTCAGAAAACATTAGCCAATAATTTAATATTTATTTTTTTCTTGTCGTAAAGAACACTAGTGACATTTAAGTGTAAAATTATTTACGGGGCAAAATAAAGGAGGCCTACCTACTTTGACCAAAACTATAACTGGCGTGGTTTCGATTTCCCGGTTGTACGCAACAAGAAGTAGTGTTGCCTGTCCAACTTCCTGGATTTATTCTGGTTCTCCGATTTCTTCCCAATGCTAAAGATCCCTACCGGCAACCGAATTATTGAAATAAGATTCAACCATGTGCTGGTCTCGGAGTGATTTATTTTGTGTCGAGTGGACGGTAAACCCCATTTCTCTCCGTGTTTTTGGAGAATGCTCGGTGATTGAGGTGCTGGGTCGCTAACCATTAGCTCTCGCTACTCGGTTGCTAACCAGAAGCTCTCGCTGCTGGGTTGCTAACCAGGAGCTCTCGCTACTCGGTTGCTAACCAGAAGCTCTCGCTACAGGGTTGGTAACCAGGAGCTATCGCTGCTGACCGAGGGACCCACTTTCATCTCCGTATCTTAAAATACAGCATTTAGTCGAAATTGAATACCGGAAGTCGTTAGTGCTATCATAAGTACTTATGGTTAACTATATAACCCGGTCTCCATAGATTAGCATTTAATACAATCTGATTAAAACACAGAGCTTATTTCGTTTCGTTTTTTTATAGGTCAAAACTTTGTTTCACTTGTATTTACTACGTTAGTATCTGAAAGTGTCGTTAAAAATACTAGCGTTCTGATTGATGTTAGGGAGTTGTATAAAGTACTATATCGTAGTTTAAATACTGCGATATAAATTGAGTAAATTCATAACTTGAGTTTGACAATGCCTTTTAAACTCAAGGCCAGGAATCTGTTTCAAAATCAGAATGTTTTGCATTTTATTGTTCAGCAGTAATTAATATGATAGAATGCTTTGTCCTTCGGATTGAATAATGGAAACCATTAATCCATGGAATTTTGATGGATATTTGCTCCCTTTCAGTGTTTTTCTCCTTAATATTAATTGAAATAAATATTTTTTACATTTATTGTCATATTAAAATTGAACCCTACCAATATAATGACATCAACATATAATTGTACGCTGTTTGTCTAACTAACAAAGTTAATTTAAAATCGTCTTTACTTATCTTTCAGTAATAATATTTATATCAAGTCTCAAAAAATTCTGATAAATCGGATTTGATGTTCTAACATGACAAATGTAATATACCTCATGGGAATCACGTGACAAAACTTCGTTCATAATGTAGACGTATTATGCCGTCGCCCCTGTGTGAGTGTATGTCTGTCTGTGTATCGCCTACGGGACGCTGTTCTTAACAGATCATCTTGAAACTAGGCATACTTGTTGCTTATGTCCTAATAGTAAGTGCAGGGGGACTGCACCACACACAATTCTACACAAAAACAAATATACAGATAAGACATCATGCTAAGAGACCACAAACAAAAACAAATCAAAAAGAGTGAATGGATCCGGGGGCTAGCCGTAAGCGTCCACTGCGCTATACAGTCCCGGGCCTGTGGTGACACAGACTTCACTCATATTTGAAAACAAGTTGGGAGTAAAACCCAAGGAAATACTTATATAATGTCAGTATGAGTCGTGATCTGTTATATGTTATAAGGGTGATCTCCGTTGTTTTTGATGTATGCATGAATCCAAGGGGCAGGGGCAGGGCCACGCCCCTTGTCGGTGTGTTTCCTACAGTCCACATTCCTTAGGAGATCGTCTTGGAACTTGTCATATGTATTGCTTGTAGCCTTTTGATTCTGGTACATGTCCCGGGTTTCTGTTTATCGCATATAAGCCGTAATTCTGAATGGATCATCTTGGAAATTGGCGTGTGCATTTCTCATATCCTGAAGACGACAACTATTGGTGTGTGTGCATTTCCCGACGCCCAGGCCAGGGACAGAACCATCACTACATTTTGTCTGCTGGCTGGAATTCTGAATGGGTTATCATGGAACTTGGCATATTTTTATTCTTTATATCGTGAGGAACTAATTATTTTTGCGCATGCCCTGAACCCCAGGGGTGGTGGCACACACACACTTTTAAAATAAAAATATGTAGTCTATAAATTTGGCAAAACAAACACAACGCCCAGCTTTCGTTGCCCCTGGCAGCATTTTTATATTCCATTCTCATCATTTTATAAAGTATACAATCAATCAAAGCAGGAATGTAGACGTCTAATGACAGAAACTATAATTTTAACGAAGTTGTTTATTTATTTTTTTGAATTTAACATCAATATATCAGAATTAAACTAATGGATAGGCGCTGAGATAAATGGACAATTTTATTATAAATCATTCACCGGTAGACATCGTTCATTTGATACGGCTTTTTAAATGTTGGGGTTTTTTTTTATTGAAATATGGCTTACCGCCCAACTTTGCTTATTAAAAGACAGATGTACGCCATTATGCCATACGAATTATCATCTCATTCAACGACAAGATGATGTTCCATGTTAACGTGTGCGCTTAGCACCCAATCTCGAAACCAGAAAAATTTTTGAAGAAATTTCTCTGGTTAATCGGGGTAGCCATTTTCCCGGAATATGACACGTTATTCCTACTTGCGAAATTTCTCGTTTATTTGCGTCGTCCGCCCCTGGTTTTACGTGCCTAGATGACCGAATCACTTAAAAATATACACACGCGTAGAAAAATAGATCTTTACAAAAATTTGTTCGTTTAGGATCCAATTTTTTATGTCAGCGAGTTGACTTTGACTCAAGGATCATTACAACAAACGAAACGACGATCCGACCTCTAGTTTTCGAGAAATCGACCCAAACAGATTGACCAATCAGAGGTTAGAATGGGCGGGGCTTAGGTTTGAAAAAAATTGGAAAAAATGGACGGTCTAATGTGCCAGAGGCCTTTGGCTCCGCGGCTGCCTCTGGGAACGAGATTGCTTAGCACCATAAGGTCTGTAATCAAGATAACGATGACTCAGTAATAGGGTTATCAGTACAAAAATTGGTCCAATGCCGATATGTGGAATTGAAATTTCATCGATCCATGCTGCTTCGCTATGTAATAAACTGACCGCCATTTTTCTTGGCTTTGAAAATATATTGATAGATTATTTTTTTTTATCCGATTGAGTCCAATGCGTGATTTTATCTTTGCCTGGTATTTTGATTTTGTTTTCTTCATTAAATATTACATAACCAATCTGATTACATAATATGAGGGTGGATTAAGTCGTGAGAAATTCGATATTTTAGAGAAAAATGCAAATGGCACTTCGTTACCTCCTTGAAGGCGCATGACTTAGGCATGTTTATTTAGGAAGTAGAAAAACGATTGACAAATCTCACGCTTACATTAAACAGACAATATGAAATTGGCAAACCGGACGAAATTGCTTGAAAAATGTAATAATAATATTTATTTATGATGTAAGGTTGGGGCTATATTAAAACATACACCAATGCGGCGATATTAACACACGCAGCGATATTAAACAAAAACTTCATGCAAGCTTTATATCAATACACTTGTTTGATAAAATAATTATATGAAGTAACCTCGTGGTGTTTTCCTCCGGTTAGTTTAAATTGGAAAGCTGGAACAGCAAGAACTGATCTAGGCGATTTCATTTTTTATTTACAAGAGGGTGGATGGCCGAATTGTTAGCACGTTTGCGCTGTATCGTAAAGCCTGTCATTCGGTCAACTGGCGTGGTTTCGAATCTACGGTTGTACGTGACAAGGAGTAGGGTCGCTTGTCCAATCACGTGGGTTTTCTCCGGGTGCTCTGGTATCCTTCCACTGCTAAAGACCCCTACTCGCAAGCGCAATATTGAAATATTAAATTAAACCACGTTAGTCTCCAAATGAGCTGGTTTGTGTCTAGTGGACGTTAAATCCCATCTCTCTCTCTCTCTCTCTCTGTATGGTAGTAATTGTAATTATGTGAATATTAATATTCTAGAATGAAAATATTTGCAATTCTTTGATTGGTTATATAGTGTATTTAACTTCGGTCTTATTTTGCTATTTGAGTAATACTACTTATTGGGTAAAGAAGAAGTTGTTCTACATTAGGTAAAGAAGGAGTTGTACCACTACGGTTGAAATTATTGCACACGTCTTGTCAAACCTTCAAAGGCTAATATCTTTGGCTTGCAAAAGAATGATTTGATTGAAATTTTCAAATTATTCATTTTACATTATCTATTTTCCAACTTTTATAGCAAAAATGGCTAGTTCTTTATCTAAATTTTACATAAAGTATCTTTAAGGGAGTTGAGTGTAATTTTTCTAAAACTCTGTAGTGGTTTAACAGTAGCAGGATTAATTGCAGTTTTATGACAGGGTCAATTCAACGAACGTTATCATTCAGTGCAGATATGTTTCAAAAACTATGGACGGGTTTCACTTTTTAGTTAGCCGTGGGGAATCTGTAATATTAATCTTTTCGTTTAATTTCTGCGAGTAATTAAAGTTGGCAGTTGGTTTCTTCTTACGGTAATATCAAACGGAACGAAAAAGAATCCAGATCTATTTTATCCCTGCGGACTCACATCTTCAATATAATGTGGGTGATTTAACAGCTTCACATGATTAACTCAGTAGCTTGTCTCCATTGTTAACGAACAGATACAAAATTTTATCACCCATTACTGTTGATGCAATGAATTTGTTATATCGTCGGTTTGGTATTTAGCTATCTATTGCATCATCAAATGGCATTTTACTATATAATCCACGTCGTGTGGGTTTGTATTGTCCACTTTTTCGATTTTTTGATTACAACAAATTTGGTAGGAGCTACGGTGGCCCGGTGTGAAGGGCGGTCTGTGTTTCGATCCCGATTTTCGCCGCAAAGGTATCTTTGGTTTATTTTATATTGGTTGTCCCTTGTCAAAGACTCAAGAAAACAGTTCCTAGTCGTTTGAGTAGGACAACAAGAAAGCCAAATTTGGTGGCCCGATGTGAAAGCTGGTACGATTTTGTATTCCGAAGGTTGGCCAAAAAGTACCTTCGGATTAATCTTTTAGAGGCATTTAACGTGGCTGCCCATTGTTACTGGAACAGGTCGAGAAGTTTCCACGGAACAATGCCTAATTGTTCGGGGAGTACAGAAAGCCTATGTTTCGTGTTAGCGTTTATGTACGTGTAAAACCCTCTTGACAAAAGTTACTTCATAACGCACCAGATGGTAAATATTGGTCTTCATTAGCCCAGTTGATGCACTAAAGTAGGGAATTAAACGCCATTTTATTTTGTCAGAGTACAATTTCGGGTTGTTGACTTCTGATAGGACAAAAACGCCATTTTCTTTTGACATGGTAGAACCTCTGGTTGTTGACTTCTGATCTGACAAAAATTACACGTCGTATAACAGAGCAGATGGCAAAGAAACAATACGACTGAAGGCTATTATAACCTGTAACATTCAACACATGTGCGGATTATTACAAAATCTTTAATATCACCATGGTTTGCACATGGGAAAGTAAATACATAGAGTTGGGCGTCTTATAAACACAATGTGGCCACGGTGATTAAGTGGGTAAGACGCTGACTCACTGTAACCTGAAGGTCACGTGTTTGATCCTTGCATTGGCCAAAAAGGTCATCGGAATTTTCGGACGTGGTTTCCCCTTAGTGTCTGACAGGGATGGGGCGAAGTTGCGGCTAAAAACAGTCCTGAAAGCCTGTTAACACATTCATAAACGTTGTTTCCGAGTCCTCTGTTAAGGAAAAATGTATTCAGCCTGGGTTACCCCACACTGTTCCCGAAGCACCTATTTAACCCGTGTTACCCACGCTCCTCTGCTACCGAAACACCTAGTTAACCTATGTTACCGAAACGACCCTACGCCCTAGTAAATACCTCAGTTCAGATGTGTTCGTTTAAATTCTCACCTGACACAAGAGGTTTAACAGTCAATGCTTTATGTGCAGCACGGGGTTCCTAGACAAATGTATCAGTTCAACTTGCAAATAACCATTCGCGTTATGGAGTCCCTGGACAATACTTGTAGTAGTTTAACTAGAGATAGCCTGAGATCTGTTGTGTGTTTTATTAAGTTGCGATCGATGTGTGTTCATGTTAAGATTGACTCTACTATAGTGGAAGTGGTAAATTGGACGGGGATATCATAGCAAACACTAGCACGTACATTAGTTGTAACAGACCGAATTAAACACTTGGTGATAAACAAAGTCAATAACATATGTTTCACGTGTGTGGTTATATTGAAGCCCCAATTATGTATTGATAATAGTGTCTAGTCGTTCGGATTGGACAAAAACAAAACAGGTGCTTTATTTTCATGGAAGGGCTACAGGCGGAAGCAGCGTGGTCCGGGCAATATTGCGCCTCCTCGACCTCGTGGGTTTCCTCCGGGCACTCCGGCTTCCCCCCACTGCTTAAGATCCCTAGTTTGTGTCGAGTGGACGTAAACCCCATTTCCCTCTCTCTCTCTCTCTCTTTCTCTCTCGGGCAATATTCCTCCCTTTGTTGTAGCATACTGTATGACGTATGTTCGTCTTCGTTAGACAACACCAGCTGGTGATAAAGCGTATGAATGCCATTCCATTTCCGAAAACAGTTCACATGGAACTCTGTCATCCATATATTCTAATAATATAAAAATGCGCGAGGTGTTAATACATTTCATCTTGTCTATAGGCATACCTGTCATTCGGGTTCCCTCTTTAAGGTGGTGATAATCATCGTATCATTCATGGCGTATTGATTTCGCCATTAGTGCTTGTAATTAGCCCGGGCGCTGCAGAAAAGTTGGAAGACCTAACGGGCTTACATTAAGTACAAAAATATCAACCGAGAATTAAGCGATTAAAAAATATCAACCGAGAATTAAGCGATTAAAATTTCCGCCTAGCCTCGATCATCATTACTAAGGTTGATACGATAAAAAGCATAGTCTCGATTATCCATTTCATGATTTAGCAGATCAGATCATAATCCAATAAATAGCTCAGGCTACCGATGCCGTCGTGAGTTGGTTATGATCTGGATAAATTAATTAATGTCTGCTTAACGATTTATATAACATTTCAGACCTAAAGAAAGGACTGCAATAGGCAGATTATGTTTAAGACATTTCGCATGTTTGTCATTCGGGTTCCGTTGTTAAAGTGGAAGATCATCGCCGTATTATTATGGCGTATTGATTTTAACTGGTTGTAATTAGGGCTAAGTGAGTTGTTTACTATAATCTTCATTAATTAATACAAGTTTCATTACACCTGTCTACAGTGAAGGATTTTTCAATTAAGTATGGCAGGTGTCTGTCAACCTGGCTTGTCTTATCGGATAAATATCCACTCTTAATGAGTTAATATCTTTGTAAAGAATCACTGTTTATCTCTAGCTTGTCACATGGTACTCAAAGAGAGATTTCGCTGAAAACCCATTTGGTGGCCATGGTGAATTGAAATAAAATGGGGTTTAATGTCTTTATACGACTGTGTTCCGATTAGGCAAATGAAGATAGGCACTCGCCGGATAGCGGGAAAACGGCTTACTCTAATGTCGGTTTTTCAAGTAGGCTACAAGGCGGACATAGAACATATTTGGTTAGGATTATTCTGCGGAAATTCATCGATCGATAACAAAAATCGAGATCCAGTATACACATTTTATCGGTTGGTGCAGAAAAAGTAGGACGTTAAACAACTCGATTTTGTTTCCTGGGTAGTAATCTGGTAAAACTCATGCATAAGTCCAATTGCCAAGGGATCTTTTACGTACATGCCAATTTATACACGTCACCTTGGTTTTTCGTCTCTCCATCCTGCTTCACTGACAAGGGGAAACGCCTGGCAAACCCGATAAACTTTCTCGGCCAATGGAGGGCTCGAATGCCTGACCATCAAGCTTTGACACCGTGACACTACAAGACGTATAAAAAGTGTTATATTGTGATGTTCTTTAAGGAGTATACACATTATATCTCGAAGTGTTATAGGGTGTTCTTAAAGGAGTACATCGGCCATACCTTGTACAGATCCTCGTTACTATAGTTACTCAACACACAAAAAGTGTTTTACGGTGTTCTAGTAATAGTAACCATATCCCACCTCCTAAAGACACATACGTAAATTATTTGTTTGGATTGTGTCTTTGGTATAGTTTTCAATCCTGAAGAATTACAAGATTCCTAGTCAGGACATCAAACGAAAACAGAACTAATTTTGAACATGACTTTTCATTTCCGTTTGGCACGGTCATCTATAATACCCAATTGATGACTAATTCCCTTTAATCTGGTTAGCCATGAATGTCCTTCCTTCTATTTATTGTTTATTTCTCTCGTTTCCCTGTTTTTGCACGAACCAACGATAATGGCTTACAATGATATTTTCGGTCAGGTTTTGGGTCATCTGTATAATTTTGATACGGAATAAGTCCTTAAAGAGGTTGGTTACTATGAAAAATAGAGCGAATGGCTGCGTCTTCACTGGTATGCAATTTTTAGTTTGTGTTTCCCAAAGGTTTCATAAAAAATAGAGCGAATGGCTGCGTCTTCACTGGTATGCAATTTTTAGTTTGTGTTTCCCAAAGGTTTCATGGTGGACCGCATAAGTGCGTTTGGGAAAGAAGTTGCAACATTTTGCCCCATCTATGGTAGAAAGCATCCAATCATACAACAAATTGGGAAAATGTTAGAGACGGTCACAGAGACGAAAATTAACATTAAATTCAATGGCGGAAATCAATGGTAACCTGAGGCCTATACTATGTAAACATTACTCGTAATCTAGAAAGACCTAAGATGTGCTTGGACATGCTAGATACCCAGACGTATTACTTCAAAACGGATGAGAATTGAACCCCGAATGGAGGTTCTAAATTATGTCACAGCGTTGAATGTTTATATAAGTATTTCACGAAGAGGTAGATTGTATTTACTTTAGTTTGTCACTCTTTTAATAAGATAAGAGTTTGGAATTGGTAAATAATTGGTCAGAATTGAATTACAGACGAATTCTATTGTGCCTTGTCTGTGACATCTCTGTGTAGAATCAAATATAAACCCACCGACGACTACTACTACCACCACCTTGAGTCAAGGGAATTGGGTTTAACATCCTACTGTTCTGGGCTATATGCTATGAGGAGAATTTTACCCGAGCAGTGGCGCTATGTGACACTCTTGTAGCGAATTCCAACAGCCAAGCGATCTTTTACGTATACGCCAACTAGACAGCTGCCCTGCTCTGGTCCTCCTTCCTGAACCACTGATAAGGAAAAGTCACGTTGGAAAATCCCGATGAACTTTTTCAGTCAATGCAGGGCTCGACTCAAGGAAAGGTTGATTGTCGTTGTGCGCTGAGTAACTATTTCATTGTCCATCATTACACTGAAATTTAAATAGAGATGCTTTGGGCAATTGCTGTTGTTTTCGAAAATATGTATTAACAAATATCAGACATGTACACCGGAAGTGGCAATGATTTATTAGACAGTAATCCAACTTCCGGTATTTCACAACATCTCGTTTTATTGTTTGTAGAGCTTTATTTTCACTCTCGGTACACATGAGAAGAGTTTTCCTGATATGTTGTCATGACAACGAGAAAAATGTCCGGGCGCATTTATAATTAACGTAGGAATAAATAAGAGGAAAATACTATGGCGAATGCTGTGGTAATTAACTCATCGTAAATCTAATCAGACGCCAATAACAGAGATAGTGATCTGATACCATTAAAACCTAAATACCACCGAGGGAGGCCCATATAATATGGCATGGCTGTAGGCTACACGACCTGCGATATCACCTGTAATATAAGCAGTCGTTAGAAAGCGTTTCGGCCGTCTTGGTCGATGGGTAGAGTGTTAGAAATCGATTTAATGGGATTTACTATAGATTTAAATTTGGCATGTTCTTATTAAATTGGGGAGTTGGATGATAATGTATGTCACTGAGCCAGCTGGCATGGTTTCGAATCTCCGGTTGTATGTGACAAGGTCTCTGTCCAATCAGCTTCTTCCGATTTCCTTCTACTGCTAAAACGCCTACGCGCAAGCGTATTATTGAAATAAAAGTGAACCATGTAGGTCTCTCTCTCTCTCCCTCTCTCTCCTGTTGAATTGTGTGCCAAATCGAATACTCGTGTATTTCAAGCTGTATCCCCAATGTTATTTGACGTCACTTTTAAGCTTTCTGTTTGTGTACCCCTTCAAAATAACCATATTTTAATGGACAGTACAGTTTAACCAATACCGTCAAAAATTAATCCAATGCTACGTCAATACTGTGTAAAACTGACCGACTACTTAAATCATACGAAATTTCTCTTTCAATAAGCTATACAATAATTAATATCGAGGCTTGTTGTGCGTTTGTTTTGATTGGTGGTTTTAGTGGGGGTGGCTCTTTCTTATTTTGATTTAATTACGTTTTTTGCCAGGTTACTTAACAATGCTATTAAACCAATTCTAAGTTTCCTGGTTATGAGCAGATATATTGCCTCACATGTGACAGAATGCGTTCAACCCAACTAAAATGAAAATCAAATAAAATAGAATTTAACATCTCATTGCTTTGTCCAGACAGACGGGAATAAGACATACAGTGTGCTATGAGGGAAAATTTGCCCAGACAGCGGGACTATGGTATACTCTTATATCAAATTCCATCTGCCAAGGAATCTTTTACGTGCACTCCAATTTGTACACGAGACCGCGGTTTGTCGGCCCACATAATGATTCAACAGCTGTGCTTGCCAGGCCTTCCGCCGACAAGGACAAGGAGAAACCACACAGTAAAATTTCGACAAACTTTCTCGACCAGCACTGGGAGCGAATCCGCGACCTCCATTAGCCGAACTCAAAGTTTTGAAAAATTTACAGACATTGCAAAAGATGCGAGTTATAATTAAAACTAGTGACATCAACAGTGGCGTTCAATAAAACATCGCGTGTAGTTCTAAGCTGAAGTCGTAAAAACCTTTCTCAAATCAACCCACAAATCCGCGAATCAATTCGTCTTTTATTCGAACCGATCAGTCACCTTTGGTCGAGCGTGGCATGCATTTTGTTTTAGTTCAAGGCAACTGTCAGCCCGATTTCGTGCTGCTACGTCACGGTTGTCCGGCATAAACGTGAATGTTGTCATGATGTCAACTATGTTGGGACAGAATATGTCAAACTTTGATTTAATAACCGACATTAAAACTTCTGTCTACGCTACCAGAAGTAGTTCCAGTCATTCAAACGAGGAGAAAATGGCTAATTATAGGTTTAAATGTTGGCTTAAAGCTGTAAACTATTTGATGTAGGGCCTGCTGTCCTTGAATAATATATAAAATACAAAAGGTCACAGCTGTGATGGAAGGAAATATTACATATATACATACTTACAATTTCCGATATACCAGATAAATACCCCCCGCCATCTATAAATCGGGTGTCAGACCACCTGTTTGTCCTCCATATAATCCGATTGAACTTTCGTGATTTATAAGGTCCTAAAGTGTGAAAGATTCTATTGAAGAAGTTCAAACACTATTAACCCAATAATAATTTGTCATTTTCAACAATATGATTGATGATATCATCCCGAGCTGTTTTTTTCTGTCGATTGTGAATTGGCCATTTTTAATTTCTTCCATATTGTCTTTTCGGATAGATATTTGTCACAGTTTTCAGACGCCATCTTTGTTATGACTGATTTACCATGTATCGTCTGATATCATCTCACAATACTCACTAGTTCTAAAACTTCGTGTCATTTTTATTGCCAACGAGACTTTATTTGATCATTATTCACATTCAGATGTAATTAAATTGGTCCTTTTACAGCGTTATTAATAACAAATCAAACTTAAAATGATAAACCTATCATTACTCGATATGTACATAGGAACTGGGTGATCAAGTCTCGCTCAACAGCGGCCTCGCTTCGTACGTTCTATCCTTCTAAAGATGGAGAAACTCAAATCCGTACCGGGAAACACGTAATTATCCGCCGTACGTTTCAATGCAATCAACCGTTTACCTTTACTTCCGTCGCAAAATCATAATTGTTTCCCCAAGGCCTGACACATTTGACACGCTTATTCTTCCTATAACAACCGATACCACTTCTCGTTGGAATCTAATTTTACTAATGTTAGATTTTACTTATGGATCTAATCTAAATTTAATGATGAGGCAGCTTCGTGGTTAACCTTTACTGGGTGTGTTAACTGCGACGTTGCAATGAAGGTACACCCACCGTTACCACGCGATAATACAATCAAACATTTTACAGAAGATTATATAGTATCAGGTAATAATAAATTAATTAATAAATTAACCAATCTCGTTCCCAGGGGCAGCCGCGGAGCCGAATACCTCTGGCACATTAGACCGTCCAATCAACCTCTGATTGGTCAATCTTTTTTGGTCGATTTCTCGAAAACTAGAGGTCGGATCGCCGTTTCGTTTGTTGTAAAATGATCTTTGAGTCAACTCGCTGACATAAAAAATTTGATCCTAAACGAACAAATTCAAGTTTTTGTAAAGATCTACTTTTCTACGCGTGAGTATATTTTTAAGTGATTCGGTCATTCAGGCACGTAAAATCAGGGGCGTACGACGCAAATAAACGAGAAATTTCGCGCGTAGGAATTACATGTCACCTTCTGGGAAAATGGCTACCCCGATTCACCAGAGAAATTTCTTCAAAAATTTTTCTGGTTTCGAGATTGCACGCAATAATACAATCAAACATTTTACAGAAGATTATATAGTATCAGGTAATAATAAATTAATTAATAAATTAACAGACGAAAGCCATTCAAACACAGTGTATGGTCTACTTTGGTCTACTGGGGGATGGGTAGCCGAATGGTTAATGCGTGCGCGTTGGATCATACGTCATTGTGTGAAATGGCGTGGTTTCAATTCCCAGCCTGTACGTGACAAGGAGTAGGTTCGCCTGTTTAACCTCGTGGAATTTCTCCGCGAACCCTACGCAAAAACGAATTATTGAACCATGTTAGGACATAATTTATGTCGAGTGGACGTTAACACCCCCCCCCCCATCTCTCTCCCTCTCTTACTCTCTCTCTCTCTGTCTCTCTCTCTCTGGTTTGTTTTTGTATTCTATCGGTGGAGGAATCTAATAAACCCGATAACTGTCAATTTACCAGTGAAATTGAAATCATGGCAGGGTATATTTTAACAATCAAAGCAGATTAGCTATAGATTCTTTTCAATTCGTTCAAGTATCAGAATGATTGGCACCGGAACCTTGTAACCGGGGGGCGAGACAATCCCTACCACCGTCAAAAGATTGTAATTCGGCATTAAATGGGTCTGAGAGGAGATCTGAGACGAAGAATTGCACGAATCGCTGATTAACTGACTGTGGTATTTTCCTCTCTCGTCACCATCTTACCCACAATTCAGCGGAGACTGATCCATCTCGTTTAATTACACGGAGCCGATCAGAAGAAAAACTGCTGGAGGTATAACTCGGTTGTAGATCTCTTTGTCCAGATCGGGTAATTAAAAGTTGGCATTATTGGACCGCGAGCAAAGCTTGTCTCCAAGACGCGAATATAATGTTAGATAAATACACAGTACAGAAAGCGAAGACGTCGAATCATCGCCAACGGCTAGGCTTTACTGCTCGTGAGAAACAATAAAATAACGTCAACTCTCGTGAGAATACATAACCACCCACCGTTAAAGCTACCGCGGACGATCCAAGTGACGCTTCAATGTGGCAGATTGAAGACAGATTTAGTAAGCAGTAATTAAGTGCTATTTTAGAGTACCGAAGCCGTTTGTTTGTGTATCCGTCAATATAAAGGAAGAATTACAACTGTATGGACAGTAGTTGAGATATATTGGCCGTCATGTCAATAGACCGATAAAATGAAAGTAGGTGAATGACCCTAGCATTTCTTTTGTTATTATACATCAGAAGATTGTGTTAGATGTCATGCGCCGTGTGTGGGGGTAGGGTGGGTAGCAGGGGTAATCAGTGACCTATTGATTTATAGCCTTTGAGGCAAACGTTAATTAACAGTGTAGAAATATAAAAATAGTAATTAGTGGCGTAAGCATTTATAGCGGCGTAAAAAATCAAGTGGCGCTTACGTAGCTATACTTTCCAACCCACTGTCAACACGCCCCTGCATGTGAATGAATCTCATACCCTCTTCAGACACCCCGAAATTATTAATAACAGTTTATTTGTTTTCTGTCTGGCCAGTAGATTTTTTTTTATCTAAATAGTGATGCAAGCAATAAAGTGGCGCATGAGTACATTTAATGGCATACTCGATATCACAACCTCGAAAGGTTGTACTTGTCTAGTGGTCTAGAGAATCATACCTCGAGCTCCAGCTGGTAGGTTGCCTCTGGCTTGCGGGCGTGGTATCAATCCCAGATATGAGTGTACGTGGCTTGGAGATTAGGGTGCCTTTTCAATCATCTTCAATAGGGAACGCCGTTTACGGCGACGTTAAGCTCCAATAGAATAGAAGTATCCCAATGTCCCATGTCTGCGACATCACTTCTGTGGAAGCTGACGTTAAAACACTAGGTAGTAGTAGCTCAACGTCCCACACCCTATTCAGACACTGGCAAGCTATTAACCGTTGTTCGTTTATTCTATTTCTGCTTACAATAAAAACATTTTGAATATTTCTCAAAATCGTTGACATTCCTTTCTTTTTTTCCCAGCATATCACAATCGTTACAGATAATAATATTGCAATAATTTGAAAAAGTTCAAATGTGATTTGTTTTTCCAGTCTGCTAATTTTACGAGAATTGCTACTAAACACGACTGATTGGAATCGTCTATATACTGTTCTTCCATCCGACGATTAGGGTTTCCCTTAAACTCATGGGTATTGTCAGAACATAATATCTTCTTGTATGACGACGGTAATCTTTCAAATCGTATAGTCACAAATCTCATGTGAATTAGCTAATAGCTTTAGGCAACTCTTTTTAATGTAATAATACAGTAAATCAGAATTCGGCCAATAACCCATTGCAGCCTGGCGCATCGAAAAAGCCGATAAATAATTTCATCGCTTCTGCCTTATAGATTTTGGACATTTCGGAACTCGAACAATATCACGTGACCAGAGAGGTGACGTACTTTGTGTAAAGTATTGTAGACTTGTACACCCACTCAATGTACAATGATAGCCAACTCTTTATTTGTCTAACTGACGTTAATAATATTTGTTTGAATATTCACCCATTCCTGCCCCCTTTCACATGCATGGATGGAAATGTAATGCTATTCTCAAAAGGAACCGCTTTAAGTCTCGAACAATACACCCATCAGCAAAATATTTACCTAGCATCTGTCGTGGTAAAATTACCCCCATCACTCGTACGAATAGAGTGTTCGTTGGTACTACACGAGTCGTTCGGGTGGGTCGAAAAACGTAGACTAATCCGTGTACACATTCGTATACGCGTAAAAGAATCCATAACAGATGGAATTCGATTAAGACCCTTCAGTAACTAGGGTGGTGCAGGAAATTGGACGCTTGCATAATTTTATTCTCTGACGGTATCTGGTGATGTATCGGGTCCTCCAGTTTCCTGCCAATACTAAAGACCCCTACGCTCAAGCGAATTATTCAAAAATATAAAACCATATGTTAGTCTCGAAATGACCTAGTTTGTGTCGAATGGACGTTACCCCCCCCCCCTAACCAATACCCCCCTCTCTCTCTATCTCCCTCTCTCCTGAAATACGTAGCGATAGTGATAGATTTCCCAGTCGATAATTGTAAGTTACAGTGTTAAACTAGAATAGTATAGTGTATCCTATTTCTGGAAAGATGTATATTCGTAGAATCTTCCAGTCGATAGATATATACTTAGGATGTAGAGTATCGATGAAACTTAAAGATTTATTGATTGCCGACAAATCTTCTATTAGTTTTAAATACTATCCTGGTAAATACTGTCTCAGCTTACCCCGTAACCTTGTAAGATATATTTCACCACCACCTTCTGATAGCTTATTTTAACATACAAATCCATAGATCTATATGGTATAGAGCTTTACTTAAACATTGAAGTATCGGTCCACTTAACCCAAATAGGCTACTATACGGCTTTGAGAAACCAAGGGGGTCGGGCAACATAGAGCTTTAGTTAAACATTTAAATGTCGGATCCAGGATTTTTTTGAGGGGGGCGACAACCCCATGTTTTGTCTCGCCGACCGCGGTTTACGGAGCTAATTGTGTTGCTGATTGTGTGTCTGATAAGATGCGTACAGGGTTCTATATAATATATATACGACCATGCGTGCATGTCCCGGTGGAAGCTTGCAGCACCCGGTATTCCTATACATCGGTGGGGAGGAATCCGCCCCTGATAACCCAAATAGGTTACTACAGCTTGGAGAAACCTAAGGGTTCGGGGAACATAGAGCTTCAGTTAAACATTGAAGTGTCGGTCTACTTAACTGGTTACTGCGACTTGGAGAAATCCAAGATTCAAACGGTTCAGGGAACATGTTGGTGGCATAGACCTGGGTGTTTTGTTATCTTCGATATCCCCTGACAAGATATTTGTGTAGTCGTTCGGATGGTCAGAAAACCGAGAAATTGAGTTTAACGTCTACTCGACACACACAAAGTCATTTCAGCATTAACATGGTTCAATTTGTATTTCCATAAAACGCTTGCATGTAGAGGTCTTTGGCTGTGGGAGAAAACTGGAGGACTCAGCGAAAACTCAACTCATCCTTGTCACGTACACCCTCACCTTTCAAAATTGTACACTTATATGGCTCATCGGCCATAATTTATCTCCCCCTCCCCCCACACACATACTTTACTTTACAGCAGAGATGTCACTTATTTCACTCTTTAACAAACAAACAAATAGTTTATGATTCAAATACAATACAATAGGCCTGAGTTCTCAAAGCATTCTCAGACTTAAGTTGAGAATTGTTCGCCTTACTTTAAATAAAATAGTGCCCTTTATAATAATACGTTAGTACTTTTAATGTATCAAATAAATAATCAATAAGAAACTATGTGCAAAGTTTTGTGTTTCTGGATCAAAGATATTTCTCATAACAAGTGATTGAAAGTTGTGTCAATTCTTAACTTAAGCCTGAGAATGCTTTGTGAACTCGTGGTCTGAAAGATAATGCTTCAAGTCAAAGAAAATGTTCAAATTTAGTAACTTTCTATTTGATGATACTCTTTGATTTAGTGCACAGTAAAAGAATGGCCTGGTGAGTTAATTAGGTACACGATGGGGCGGCCAGCTTTCTACAATTAAAATGTCATTCGGGAAGCGTGGGCGGAAGTAGATGGGGGGACACCTGTACTATGAATAGGTTGAATAAATAAAACAAAGACATCCACCTCATAAAGCAAGCGGGACGTGTATGTCAACATTGACCTAACAAAACATAGACGTCCATCTCAGAAAACCAAAGCAGTCATGAGATTTGTGACGGCCTTCTGTTGTTTTAATAATGAGTGGTTTGATCTAATTTCAGCTGCGGTCTGAAGACATTTGACTTTTACCGCGACCTTTCCGAGAAGGCAGCAGCTAGCTAGTCCCTTTGCTAAGAAACGTTCTTCGTGTTTAAAATACGTGGGAACATCTAAGCACAAGACATGACTGGTACGGAAGCCATCGCGTCGGAAGGAATTATAGAAACCAATTGTCACCAGGACAAATCAGGCATCTCTGTTAATAGATGTTAGATATTTGACGTAAAGGAACTCGCCTAAACCTATATGCTATTTATGTAGATCTATATTTAATGGTTGATAAATCAATGAGGGAAAGACAGAAGCTAGGGTATAAACGTGTTAATGCCCCTTCTGTAAATAAACTGGGCGAAATGATTGTCTTTAATTTGATCAGCATGTGGATGGTATCTATATTTACTCGATGGTTATTACTTTACAATGAAACCTGTATTGATGGAGTCCGTGAGGCAGACATACTTATGCTTACATCCGGCCACAGACCGTGTGCAGGTGTATGGCTCTAGTGACCGAAAGGGTTAAAGTGACAGACCGGGTGCAGGTGGATGGCTCTAGTGACCGAAAGGGTTAAAGTGACGTAGTTTCGATTACATACTTGTACTTGACAAGGAGTAGGGTCGAATGCCGGGTTCTTCCCACTGCCTAAAAGTGAATTATTAAAATAAATCGAATTTATATACATATGGTCCCCGTGGGTGGGCAAGCTCTCTTGTATTTTTATAGGATCTTCCCCGAGATAAGACCCACTTCCGTCATGCGTACAATAACCGTTTCTACTCGCAACTAGAAAAGGCAGTAAACAATATAATGGGGAAGTGACTAAGACACAAACTGGGAATCTAATCAGGTTGATCCTCGTGTTGGTGGTAAAAGGTTCCTGTCTAGTTGTTCGGATAGTATGGAAAAATGCGAGGTCCAGTTGGAAATCGAGGATCAGTAGACGTTCAAAGTGTGCCTCATAGCAACACTGCCGTACGCATGTCCGTCTTTAAAATCAACCAATTGGAGCCACGGCGGTTTAGTGAGTAAGACGTTTGATCGTTAGCCCGGAGGTCGTGGGTTCGCTTCTGGTGTTGGATGAGATACTTCATCAAGGTTTCACAACACGATTTCCCTTGTCAGTGGTGCAGGCCGGTGGGCCTGACACGGACATGTCTAGTCGTTCGGATGGGACGAAACCCGAGGTCCCTTGTACCAACTGGCGTGCTAGTAACGGATCCATTTACAGTTATATAGTGCCGCTGTCCATGAATAATTTTCCTCGTAGCACAATGGATGACGTAAGCCCGTCTTCATTAGCTCACTCGTAGAAGAGCACTGGGACGTTAAACTCCATTTAACTCCATTTCCATCCGTGCTTCAACTTTGATTCACTTGTTAATTTGTTTGTGGTGTCTGTTTGGAGCTATGCAGTTTCCGTATCACATAAACTATTCCATCGACATTAGTCTCCAGTGTAATAAATAAACCCTTCAAAGAGATCGATTCGAGTTAAGCCACAGGCAATAAACGGACGATAAAGACAGACATACAATTTGTGTTTGCCATAAATTCAAGACTTCCGGAACCTTTGAGTAAAGTCTCTTTATTGGATAAAAGCCCAACAAAGTGTTGCTGCAGTCATTCAATCTTCCCTATCATATCTTGTAAATCAGTTGTGGCTATAGCGGGTTCGATTCAGGTGTATAGAAAATTTTAATGTTATATATCTGAATTTCTGTTTCATATTGTGATTATTATTTGTTTTTATTTGATATTTGGTTTTTTTTTATATTTGTTTTTATTTATGTGTAGGTAGATGTTTATTTGTTGTGATTATTTGTTTCTGGTTTGTGTAGAGTAACATCATCATGTTTGACGAAATATAGCCCGGTTGGAGATGACGTGTCATTAAACAATATTTCATTCATTCATTCATTCGATACCGGTGCTGGATTTTTAGACCTATTCTCGCCGATTGAGTGGTGCAGGAAAAGGCGCCATATCCTTCGGATTGGACGACAAAATGACTGCCCGTTGGCGTTCAGGTATAAGAACTTCGGACACGTTTTCGAAAAGCGGAACATTTAAGTGTCATTGTAATCACAGCCGACGGTGCCCAGTTGCGACACATGAGAAGTTTGGGCTTAGAAAACACCATATTGCGGATATTGATGTGAATAATCTAATTGCTATTACAGAAATCGAAATAAAACATTTCAGATCAACACAAATCAGTTCCAAACTTCATGCTGACATAAACTTCAACAGCTTAAGCCACTCATAAGTTATAAACTACACACTGATTTAATAATAAACAGGCTTATCCACTTTTAATCGGAGTGAAATGTTTGTCGTTAAAGAATACACAAGACGACGCTGCTGTTGGTTGTAACAGAAAATATCGTAATCTACTTCTTCATCGCCATTGAGTTCTGATTACATGCTCAAATGACAGTTTAATAGGGTGTTGACTTGATGTATGGATATTTTATGTCGAGTAAAATACCCATTCCTGTCATCAGTCTCCCCTCATTGTCACTCCTAAGACGACAATTAACTACTGTGATGTAAACCAATCAATACACGAGTACAGATTTCTCGCGGGAAATATCACGAGGGATTTCCCGCAGTAATATACACATCAGTGCTATAATTTGGTTAGAGGATATTTATTTGGTTAGGGTCTATTTTAGTGGAGATTGAAATGACGGGGACTAATGACATGCTTGTAAGATGTAATAATAGAGGTCAAAGGTCGTCGTATAACATATTTCCCTTCCTTTGAATGGCACGATATCAGATTTATATCATGTTTGATCTTCTGCGTTTACACGTCTGCTTCCAAAGTGGAGGCGCGTTTTCTGATTGTCTCGGACAATTGGTGTAAATCTTTGTAAATGATAGATAGATAGGACTATATTGGTCACCTTTAAATGTCTGCGATATTTCATAAATCTGAAAGCGGACGTCATAGGATGTTACACATACGCCGATGTAATGTTAGCATCAGTCACGCCATTCTGTTTAATGTTGTGCTACTGACATCTGGCTATTTTGGGCATTTTAATAATTAAAAGTGGTGATGGGAGCAACGGTAGCTCAGCAACGGCTTGCTCATTAACCAGGCGGGAGGGGGCGGGGGCGAATGGTTAGTGCGTGCGCCATACATCATAAGGTCTGCCAATAAGTCAACTGGATATGGGGTATGGTCGCTTGTCCAACCTCGTGGGTTTTCCCCGAGTTCCCCCTTTTCATCCAACTGCTAAGCGAATTATTGAAATAGAATTGAACCATATGTTAGTATAAATTTGTTGTTGCTTTAATGTCCCTTTTTGTCAGTTTTGCGGTGACAGATGACCTTGCAAGAAACAGCGTTTTGCCAGTAGTGGCCTACACCATTGCAATTCGGAATTAGGGGAATAGAATTTATACCTTGCTGCCTGTTTTCCCGATGAGCCTTCGCGACCAACGCGGGCATCCAATACGGGACTACAGCACGTTAACGAGCAAACCTCTTATTCACTGCGTCACCAGAAATTGGGATGTTAAACCCCATCATTTCCCGCGTTATTCCTCTATGACAACAATGTCAGACGGAATAGATTAGAGACTTTTGGCAAGCGTAAATTTCTAGCGCGTTTCGCGTATCCGTGTGGATTTTGTGTGTGACGTCATCAATGTGTGTGTATTTCTCATAATATGTGATACGGCGCACGGATACAGCAGCCCGTATCGAACGGCTTTCATATTGACTTAACGCACTGCGAGATATTGTAGGCAAGACACTTGACTAGTACTGATGGTGATCTTGGTAGATAACTGCCATCATGCTGTACAGAACTATGCCTGTTCAGTGATGCATACGTACGCGGGGCAAGAATCTGCCAAAACTCTAAAACTACTCTGACGCAACGTGTCACGTATACCATACGCATACGTGATACGGATAGGGGAAATGCCACTTGCCAAAAGTCTCTAATGTCTGACAAGGGATAACGTATAATCGTTCGGTTGGGACGAATAAACGAGGTCCCAAGTACAGTTGGAATATAAGGCCATAGTTCCACTATCCGGTCAAAGTTTCCGTCATAGCAATCTGATTAAAATACAGACCCATATTTCGTTTCGTGTTTTTATACTTTTGATGGTCTACACTACACGAAGATCTGACAAGTTGTAGTGGGAGTTCACGTCAGGGGTCAAGCAAGCGGCTTTTGACCCAATGACGCTAGGCATTGATTAATCAATCAGCATTGTATTTTCTAGGGATTTACCCGGCACACTTCCGCCAATAGAACGCCAAGAAGTTGCCGTAACAATAAGAATGCCTGTTATACAACAACTCTTCCAGATCCTAGTGTAGTAAAGACAAGTAAAACGAAATTTTGAACTATAATAAACGAAACGAAATAAGATCTGTGTTTTAATCCGATTACTAAGTTATACCGGTCTTCATTAACTCGGTCGGTACGGACATGTAGACAGTTAAAGCAATTTCAGTATATCTGGCCGTAAAACTGTAACATCACGAACGTGTAATTAGGGGGTGTTTTACTAAATTAAGACATCACAGAAACACGGATCACGTTAGTCATATTATTAGATCAGAAAAACGCGATAACATACAATTATTTACAGATTATAATCTTTTTAGATTATCATTAAAAGGACATTCCGTCCGTATATTTTACTAGATAATTAAGAACTTTAGTGCATTTAAAATTTGGAACCCGGATTAATTTGTTTACAATATCATTTTCTATGGTTGATTATTGTGTTGTGTAAACACGGGGCCTGGTATGGACAGATTTTAACGGCTCGGGTGGACTGCAACCCCGTACCCACCCGACTGCCAGATTCGGTGAGCCGCCAAAATGAAATAGCTTTGTGGAAAACTCATTGTAGTTAATAATCGATTCAGTCTGACAATTCGGTCCCCCTGTGTTTATTAACTTGATAAAAAAAATAGAACTCGATTTGAATTTTGTCTTTTTATTTTGGGATTATGTAATTGTGCATGTCCCGCTGTCGGGGTCTGGCGGGAGCAGCGTTTAGTGGTTCAGATCGACCGGAAATTCTAGATTCTGTGTACACGTTAGTGTGAACCTAAAATAAACTTTGATTTAGACGAAACATCGCTTTCCGGCAACATATCCCCCATAACACAGTGCATGGTTTATGCGCGATCTATTTAGCCCGGCATATGTCGAGAAGTATTAAATTGCATTTAATTCATGTAAAGTGATTTTCGATATAAATATCTGAAATAGCCAACGATTCGTTGCTGCTTTTTAAGGATTTGGTACATACGGACGTGTACTGAAAAGAGTAGCGTGACATATGGTCAAAACATTTCTCGAGGGAAAGTCATTTAAATGGCACTTCCTATATATGCCGTGACCAATATACAATGCTTTTTATCAACTATTAACACAAATAAATGTTTTTATAGCTTTGACTACTCAATTAACCAATTTTACATTATTTTAATTGTTGTCAATATGTTAGTGAAGTGTGGCAACCGGGTCGACAATAAGCGTCGTATTTAGCGACGCCATGCGGAGCTTTATAGCGTTATAAATGAACTTTCAATACGGGGTTTGTATTTTGTCTGCGATATCACTTCGGTGGAAGCGGACTTAAATAAAGCTATTTCACACACAGGGATTGTACTGATATTAAACGTAGTATTTAGCCCACACAGCATCGAATTAGAACGATCAATGCTTATTTTTTGCATGCAGGCCTCTTGGGGTGGTGGGGGCGGGGAGTGGGGGTCGTAAAGCTATATCAGCATATCCACCATGCCAAGAGATTGCCATCATCAGACCTACATACAACGGAGTGAAGATGGCGATACTAGTACTCAGATCTTACCCTACAAAGTTAATATCCGCCATTTATAATTACCGTCGGATAATCTGATACCACAAACGACGAGACAGAATAATGATAATAATTAGCCGAACTATTTCCTATTCACTTCTAACCTGATTATGTAACGGCTAATGGTTGTCGTAAAACACCCATATCCGGTTGATTACAGGGCGGTATTGATAAAGAAATTAACGTTGTAGACTCTTATCGTATAACCAACGGCGTCTGTCGTTCTTAGAGGCTTGTAACTCTCCAAACGGTCTGTTTCATTATACAGACACTACAGTCAGCTTATGAGCACGGCGAACCCGCTTAACGGACCAATCTCGATAATTTGTTTGAGAATAAAACTGCTTAATTGTGTGCTAAAATCCCTTGAAATACTGTAACTGAAGGCCGAGCTACCAACACAATATTTGTGATACGTTTTCAAGCAACTTACAACCGTCAGTCTT
This sequence comes from Patella caerulea, assembly GCA_036850965.1. Classification (NCBI taxonomy): domain Eukaryota; kingdom Metazoa; phylum Mollusca; class Gastropoda; family Patellidae; genus Patella; species Patella caerulea. The sequence continues at coordinate 12,425,277 of JAZGQO010000006.1, forward strand.
CACCTGGAAATGGAAACCGGTGTCCCCGGCTGTATTATGCGGTGTCGGGATATTGGGTCATTCACTGCATACAGACGTATCAAGGAACTGGAATCGATTAACAAGCCAGCCAACAAAACAAAAATGACCCAAAATCTTCAAGGGGTTACGTGTCCGGATAAGCAGTTGAGTTGCAATTTCACACGTACTCCTGCTTTTATTTTTGAGACTGTTAAATTCGGGATAGTCCCTTTAATTCAATGTAATACCATACGGATGGTTGGTCGTCGTGTGGTCTACCGTATGAGCCAAGTGCCGCGTCATTGAGTCAAGTACCGTGTGGCTTGGTGTCTAGGTCTATAACTAAGGTGGGGGGAAGTTTTGCCCCATCTGTGAAACCAGAGAGAGAGAGAAATGGGGTTTAACGTCCACTCGACACAAACTAGGTCATTTTGGGACCAACATATGGTTTCATTTTATTTCAATAATTCGCTTGCGCGTAGGGGTCTTTAGCAGTGGGAGGAAACCGGAGTGCCCGAAGGAAACCCACGAGGTCTGTGAAACCATCGTCGACCATAAAAACAATAGATATACACTGTCAGTCACTTTTACAGCAACCGCAACAACACTCCACCCCACCCGCACCCCTCGTTGCCCTGAGGTTGTTTCGATTCTCCGCTTGTACGTGAACAAGGAATAGAAACACGTGTTGAGCCACATGGGTTTTCTCTGCGTCCTGTCATTTCCTCGCAATGCTAAAGACCCCGAGATAGTTGGAATTCGACGAGCCCTTCTTCATTGGGGGAGGGGAGGGGAGGTCTCGTTGTGTAACGCGTTGGAACACAATGTCATTGAGTCAAGTAGGTGTCGTGGTTTCGATTTTGGGCTTGTACGTGACACGGAGTAGGCTCGCATGTGCAATTTCTTGGGTTTCCTCTGAGTCTTTCGTCCCACCTCTCTCTCTCTCTCTCTCTCTCTCTGCCTCTCTCTCTCCCTCTCTCTCGCTCACCCGCTCGCTCTCTGCTACACCTTCTACAACCAGAAGACCGAAACCTATTTTACCTGCTAACCATTTTACACGTATACCTGGTTACACGTTTAAAAACCGTCCATTCATTACTCTTCGTTTTTTGCCTAAATGTTATCATGACGCGTATTGATTAAACAAAGAATTCTCGTTTTTGTTTTTTAGAATTGTTTCTTTATCTGGTTGCTATGGCATTTCATTAATTACCTGCTTTCATTCAAGTAAATTAGGGAGACACGGTGGCTAAGTGAGTAAGAAGTTGCCTCGGATGTTCAATCCCTGTTTAAAATCCACAAACAATTTATTTTTTTAATAACGACAGTCGTGACTTGTGGGGATGTAATGTTGCCTCCTTACTCCAGATATGAGGGTTGGGATGGCCTAGTGGTCTAGAGTGCCGCGCTTCGAGCTCTAGCTGGCCGGTCACCTTTGGCTTGCGGCTGTGGTTTCGAGCCCTGGCGTGAGCGTATGTGGCATGGAGATAGGGGCGCCTTCTCAACCTCATGGGTTTCCTCCGGGCACTCCGGTTTCCTCCCACTGCTAAAGACCCCTACGCGCAAGCGAATTATTGAAATAAAATTAAAACCATATGTTAGTAACGAAATGACCAAGTTTTCGTTGAGTGGACGTTAAACCCTCTCTCTCTCTACTCCAGATATATAATATATCTTTCGTAATGTCCGCGCACGCTCATGGCTTTTTTAAATGTGAATTTCTTAGCCTCCTCTGGGAGAGAGAGAGAGGGGTGGGGGAGAGAGAGAGGGATGGGTTTAACGTCCATTCAACATAAACTAGGTCATTTCGGAGCTATGGTTCAGTTTTATTACAATAATTCGCTGGCGCGTAGTGGTCCTTAGCAGTGATAGAAAACCGGGGGACTGTCATTGAGTCAACTGCCATGGTTTCGATTCTCCGGTTGTACGCGGCAAGGAGTAGGGTCGCGTCGTGTGGTTTGTCCAGGTCCTGTTAAAAAAAACCTGCGCACAAGCGAATTATTGAAATAAAACCAACTTCTTTCTCTCTCTCTCTCTCTCTCTCTCTCTCTCTCTCTCTCTCTCTCTCCAGCAGCAATAATTAGGCTTTTAGTATATTAATCAAAATTAACAAAAGACTAATTAATACAGCCACGCTCCCCCGTGTATAATATAAAAGTACACCGGAAATTAGTCAGTTATATTCGATTAATCGATTCGGACAATATTATGCTACTTGTAACCGGTTACAAGTGAAGTTTATTTAATCCAGAATAAATTCACATAATTATGTTAGATATTTTATAGCCTAATAATAATTAACAAGTGGTAATTATAAATCAAATTCTCATGTTTGAAATAACCGGTTAATCGATAAGAACAATATTAGGATAACCGGTTACAATGAAGTTGATTACTACAAGTCAGATATGTGTACTAGTATTTGTTGGCGATGTATTAACTTGTTGAGAAATTGTCATATGGTTGTCATTCGTTAAGTAAGAAGTCTACATATCGGGTGTTTTGTTAATTGTGTGTTAAAATCAGACGATAAGTGAAACGTTCTATCAGGCTGTTATAACTGGCTGACAGGCTGGTCAATCGTAATAGCATTTATTCTGAAGTAGAAACATCAACCGGTCTCGTGCTTTCGATCGTATAATGGTTTCACTCGTGCACGCGATTTAATGCTTGTAGGTAATTTTGCTCTTTACTTGTTTTCATGCCTTTGCGTTGTTTCACTCCTGTACGTGGTCTGATGTCTGTACGTCGTTTCACTCTTATGTATGGTTTCATCATGTACGTGGGTTTACTTTTGTACATGACCTCATTCGTGTACATGGTTTGATTCAAGTACGTGTCTTCATTCGATTACGTGGTTTGACTCTTGTACGCGGGTTAACTCCTGTTTGTGGTCTCACCCATGTACGCGGTTTCATTCGGTTACGCGAGTTCACTCTTGTACGCGGGTTAACTCTTGTACATGGTCTCACTCGGTATTTTGCAGCAGCCAACCAAACTGGACACACTGGCCGGTTTAGAGCGAACCGTGGTGGGCTCTCTAGCCTATTTATTCTGCAAACGACCAGATCTCTCTAACAGTCGTTCAAATCTCATCTACAACCGAACTGGGCCCCGTTTCTCTAAAAATATAATCCAAATTTTAGTATTACTCAAATTTGGATTTTATCTTTGTTAAAATTTCGTGTACATGTACATATCATCTATACCCGGTCTGACCCCCACTCCCTCTCTAGTCAACCTATCACTTTCTTTGAGAAGAATGATGGCCAATGTAGCTGATACGAAATATTAAATTAAGGGTGATTACACGCCCATAAAGTAATTAATATATCCATTAAATACACGAACCATGGTTGGTTAATCATCAGATATAATTGTATTTCATTACTTCGTGTCGTTTAATCTAGAAATAATCATAATTTGATCGATTTCTGAAATTGGAGGAAACCGCTTGACGTTTAAGGGTGCACCAATGGATGTAATGGAAATGCATTTTCTATGGTACATGTCATCTCTTCTTAATAAGAAGATTGAAATAATGACGTAAGGAACGATGATTAATGACATTACGTAATATATTTTAAACGAGAACGTTTATTAATGCCCTCTCATTTAATCACAATAATAAAATGGATTAAAAACATATGAATAATAATTCATTATTCTTTTTTTCTTTTTTTAAAGAAAAAGAAAAGGCAAGTTCCTGGGTTATTTTTATTATTATTATTTGTCATAGCTCTCTGTATTGATGAGTTGACGAAGGACAATATGAAGTGAAATACAATATTCCATTGCTAAAGCTCGTTTTATAAGGTATCCATAGAGTATATACACCAGGACTCATATACTGTACTTACAAAAAAGTACAATTTGATAGTAATGTCGGGGGGGGGGGGGATGCTAGGTTGGCGTGGTTTCGCTTCCCCGGTTGTACGTGACGAGGAGTAGGATTGGCTGACCAATTTGGTGGGTTTCTTCTGGGTCGTCCGGTTCTCTTCCACTGCTAAAGACCCCTACGCACAAGCGAATTGTTGAAAAACAACAGCAAATTTATAAAGGGCTGTATTTTAGTTAAGATAAGGCGAACAATTTTGAGAAAATTGCTTTGTGAACTTAGGAGAGAGATTAAGAGAGAGAGAGATGTGTCTAGCGCCCACCCAACACAAACTAGGTATTTTCGGGACTAACATATATTTCAGTTTTATTTCAAAAATTCGCTTTTGCGTGGGGGTATTTAGCAGTAGGAAGAAACCTGATAACCCGGAGAAAACTCACAAGGGTACATAGGCATGTATTTATCAGCACTGTGGGTGCAGGACAGTAGGACGTTATATCACATTTCATTGGTCTCATCTCCATATCATTTAATTTTTGAAATCAAAGAATTAAAATAGTATGCGGCTTCTGTATTCCACGTGCATAACAATTGTCGTACCCGAGCCAGGGTATATTAACTCTTCTCGCAAAACAACATAGCTGTTGTGTTTTGTGATATTTTGCTAGCTTTACAAGATGTTAAATTGTTGCTTTAACACTTTTCAGTACAATAAAACAGTACCAAACGGGTAAAGTGTTTTTAGAAGATTTTACACTAAATAAGGCAAGTCCAATTAAATACAAATGGAAGCGACAAAAATCTGTGTTTACATTCGCTATTAATATCGCATTTAAAAGCCCTTAAATTATACTTAATTTTATAAAAGATAACAATATGTTGAATTATCAATGACAAATCGTACAAAAAAAATTGAATAACAGTGAAATTTCGTTCTAATCGCAATTACTTCAAATCTGCTTCAGGGATAATTGTCCTTGCGGCCTGCTTGAGGAAACGCACTAATATAAATGAAGGAAATTACGATATCGGAGGTCAGTAAAAACGTGTCCAAAATGGAAGCGATTCTATTCACAAATCTAGCCACAGGAAATTAAGACATTTTCAAAGTAAGAATTAATAGTTCTTTGAGTTTTTCTACATTTCCTTCTTAAGCCTACAAGATGTGAAATAGTTTAGACGATAAGATTGTGGGTTGTTGAAAACTCCTACCATGTAAATGATTCTTGCTTTTTACGGATTTAAAATCTCGATTTCCACAAAATATAAAAAGTTACGAAATTATATCTTACAATTAAATCTAATACTGTTTACATGGAATCCCACAGAAGATATATTGAAGATGTTTATTAACGATGTATTGAGAGAGGGGGAGGGAAATGGGGTGTAGCGTCCATTCGACACAAATTATGTCATTTCGGGACTAACGTATGGTTTAATTTATTTCAATGATTCGCTTGAGCGTAGGCGTCTTTAGCAGTGGGAGGAAACCGGAGGACCCGGAGAAAACCCATGAGGTTGGACAGGCTACCTAGTTTGTATCGAGTGGACGTTACCCACCCCCACCCACCCCCGCTCTCTCTCTCTCTCTCTCTCTCTCTCTCCCTCTCTCTCTTTCTCTATCTTATGAGAAGGGTTGCAACAGATTAGCCGTATAATCTGTCATAATTTGGTTTACACGAATTCTGAGTTGGGATTAGCCCTAAGCTTCTGCTGTACTACAACCGCTAATTCACATAATATGTATAAACAATATATCACTATATTTATTACAACTCAATTATTATCCTTATCAGATATAGTTGTCAATATCCCAATCTTTTAATCCGCTGATCTGTATTTGCATTGTTCCAAAAATATCTGGGTTTTCACGACTTAATCCACGCTAGAATAAACTCAGACTTATTATTAAAATAAAATATTAATGGCAGATCATCTGCCGCCTCGGGTGTAATCGGATTAACAAGAGAGAGAGAAATGAGGTTTAACGTCTACTCGACTCAAATCAGGTAATTTTGAGACTAAAACGCGGTTCAATTTCATTTTAATAATTGGCTTGTGCGTAGACGTCTTTAGAAGTGGGAGGAAACCGGATGACCCGGAGAATCCTACGAGATTGGGTAGAAGACCCTACTCCTTGTCACCCACTCCACCCCAACATAAAAGGTCCATCATAATATTTATGGGTGCCGTTGGTTTGTTTTTATCAACTGAACAGACGTGGACTGATAGCTGTTTTATTTATAATTATTCACCATTAATAAAAGGGCATATTAAAGATATTAGATATTATGTCGTGTCATTGATGAAACATAGATAATAAAAACGGAATATGTTGAAAGTTTCAATCTGCCCAGCCGGGGAAGAAGGACGTTAAACTCCATTTCATTTCATTTCACTTCACTTTAATCACCGCTAGAAAAAACAATTTAGTCTCGGTTGTCATTGCTCTAGTGTGTAGTCTCCATTTTTACATTGAATCATATACTGTCAATCGCGTATTTAAATCTGTTAAAAATGGACGAATATTTACTAATTAAAGATTCAAATTAATTGAAATGGAGTTTAATATCCTACATCATACAAACTGAGCTGATGACGACAGAAATTGAAGATAAATTGTTATAACAAAGTGGGTAGCTCAGATCTTAACTGTTAAAATGTTATGCCGTCAAAAATATAATTTGTCAATACGAAGATTAGTCTAATATGGAAGACGCATTAACTTTTATACTCTTTGCTAAAGGACATTGCTTCCTCCTACACATTGTTATTGCGGTGTTTGAAAATAGGCATCTTTAAAGTAGTTGGAATTCTCCGATTTTTTGACAAAAAGCCAATATTATCCGCGAGTTATAACAATGTAATTAATATCGACTAAATGACCTATGTAATCTATCGACATTACACCGCTTTTCACAGATTTACTCATTTGATTAAAAATGCGTCAATTCCTTTTGAAGTCAGTTTATACGATCAAGGGGCCATTTTGTACGGCTCCTTTACCCTACGTGATGGTGCTATGTTCCATCTAATATACTTATTACAAGGATATTAATCAAATTTTTCTCATGCCCCTCTCTTGTCGTGATTTATATCATTTGTGATGCGAGATAATTGGAATTGTTCGTTTCGTTAAATGATACCAGCTAGCGTAGTTTTTCGTGGTTAATCTAAAATTGAGATTATAAAACGGAAGGAAATAAGTGGCAAGATGGATGCATGGAAGGTTTTATGCTACAAATCAAATAAATGAGTAAAACAATTAATATTCATCCAACGGTTCCGGGAGATCTGTGGTGGTGCTGCGCTGCATGAATTATGCAGACTGTTGCTTTTGAATATTTCAATTTGTATGTTATCGCCAGCCAAATGAAATATTGTTTATAAAATACAAAAAATACTCAATCTCAAATTTTTCTGAGGTATTACTCTTTAATTCCATTTCAACAGAACGGAAACTTGCTCGTCAATATGTGTGCTTTATGTTTATATAAACAGAGAGCCGCCGTGGTTCGGTTTCAGTGGGTATGGCTATTCCAGTTGTTCCATCGACAAATCGATGTGCGTCTATGTACAAATTGACGCACGCATACAACAACCTTTAAAGCTGCGATTTCATATTTTTAAGTTACATATTTAAAATATATTTAAAAAAGCCTTAAAATAGATGGTATCTATAAACAGTCCTACCTTGTTAAAGAAAAATCCTATTAATCCTATACTTCACTATTGTCAGTTGAGAAATTGGCAAAAATATCATTTTCAAATTCAAATTCAAACGTTTGAAGATAGCTGTTGCATAGCGGGGGGCATTGAAAACAAAGGAGGTAATAATTGTGCTATTATTTAATGTGTGGCAGATGTATAAGTTTGGAAAATAATGCCTATGATTGTATAATACTATAGTGAGTTGACAACCTATTGCGCAAAAGACATAGACATAATAATGTTTTGACTTTCTTAGAAACTATGAAATTTCCGCTTTAATATAAATGATGAGTATACGAAGACTCCGCGTTGCGTGTGCACCCTTTCGTTGGTCAAGTTCGAAAAGAACATGTACAACTTTGAACCCTATTTCACTTGTTTTAACTAGTTTCACACGACTCTAATGTATATTCATTTTTTGGTATTTTTCAGTTCACTCTAAAGAAGAAACAACAGAACAGAAGCCAGAGGATGAGTCGTTATCGAGGATGAAACGAGGTGGTCTTAACATGCTAAGGTTAGGTCGTGGGCTACAGATGTTACGCTTAGGAAAACGGACAAATTTCCCCATGTTCAGAATGGGTCGTTCTCAACCCGAGCCAGAAGATAGTGATGAAGATCTTAAAGAACTTATTTTAGAGATTTTAATGCAACAACAGGCTGACAAGGCCGCACTTGAAGATTATAGCTACCCACACCCACCCTCATATCCCCGTTTTAAAAGATCTCTCCCCGATTATCCCGAAACCCCAAAAGAAGTTGAAATCCCAGATTTAAGCAAATTACATGAAGGTGGTTTTGAAGATAAAAATGAAGACGATAAGGTCGATGAATATTATCCAGTAAGTTATCCAGAACTGGAAAATGAAGTTGAATATGAAAAACGAGCATTGGGGATGTTACGCCTTGGTCGCTCCGGTACCGATGATGAAATAACAGAAGAACAAAAGCGTCGTATGAGTATGTTAAGAATGGGAAAACGACCAATGAGAATGCTTAGAATGGGAAAACGACCAATGAGTATGTTAAGAATGGGAAAACGGCCAATGAGCATGCTTAGAATGGGAAAACGGCCAATGAGCATGCTTAGAATGGGTAAACGGCCAGTGAGTATGTTACGAATGGGCAAACGACCAATGAGTATGCTAAGAATGGGAAAACGGCCAATGAGCATGCTTAGAATGGGAAAAAGGCCAATGAGTATGTTACGAATGGGCAAAAAATCCGACGATGAACATTCCGTGGAAACAAGAGGGCTGTCGATGCTCAGACTAGGGAGAAGTACATAAACACTTCCGGTTTCCGGTGCTGTTTCTCATTGAAAATAGAAGCGAAATTATTATTTATAAACAAGAAAACAACCTTTCAAATTGTGCAATAATAACCCCTCCCTCGACCCCTGACTGTGTTATAAGAAAACCTCTTCTCCTCTGTTTTGTGAGTTATTACATTTTGTTACCTTCTCTTAAACGTGAATAAGTTAACAGGACTCTAAATTCGTATCAGAAAACCAATGACTATATATAAGATTGTTAATTATATGGAAGTGGCAACAGATGTTCTGGAAATAGTAAGCATATCCGTTCCCGTACCATGGCGTTCTTCGGATGACATATTGAAACTAGATTGCTCTCAACATGGTCGATGAACAACATGCGAAGAATTCAATGATACTACGACCTTTCGAAATCAGCGCCCGAAACCTATTTCTCACATTTCCATATTTTTAATTACTCTCGAGTCACTTAAACCGAAATTACTAACTTTCATCAATAGTGCTGCGATCACCAGTTTGATCTTGTGCTTTTTGAAGACCTTTTTTTTTTTGCTGTGAAGTACAGAATTTGTGACCAACATGTCATCAGCAAGACATTATCGAATGATTTTTAATCGTTAGCAGGGAGTAAGATCAAAGGTAACTTTAAAACTTAACGGAACGAAATTATTTAACGCTTATTACACCGAAGGTACCTTAACACGAATAACACCAATCGATGTGAACTGAGCCATAAGAAACGAAACGAAAAAGCCATGTTTTATTGTCGTGACGTTAAATGATTGAAATCATACGGTGAACACTAAACTTACCCCACACACAATCATGGCTTGAATTAAGACCTAAAACCAAAATTCCAGTGGGTGAATTCTAAACAATTGAAGGTGCACTTTTAAGATGAAAGAAGTGATATCGAGTGTTAGACAAAGGGTTAACACACCCTGACTACATCACGATAATGTCCTCCACATAATATTTAGAAAGCATAACACGAACTGCTGTAAAGTCTCCACTTTGTGATTTGATTTCGTTTTGTAACGGACTACCTTAAAACATTCCAGTTATCGTTTTCGTTTAGCGTGGGTAACTCACGCCCCCTTCAACCCCAATTTCACCCCATCCCTCTTTCTCTTTGTGAGCTCCAATGTTTCTTCTTTTATTAAGTAATATATTATATATTTATTCATTTATTTAGCGATGTACGCTAATAATTAAAATGTATGCCAACATGTTTATGTTCCATTGAAATGTTGCCTTTTCCATGGCTGTTAAAACAATAACAATAATAATTCATTTTTTTGTAAAATATTTGAAATAAGAAATAAACAATTCTAATTTTTACAGAAGCCGCCCTTCGCTTTCGTTTCAGTTGTAAATTTGTAATGTTTGTTTTTCTTCCAACCACAATAAAAATGAAAGGTTTTGACATGACGTCACTAGTAGTTTTTGCACCAGGGCTGTTTTGTATATCTGGAGTCTGATGACAAGTCTGGTGATGATCTAATAACCCCGGCCCCATCACCGATTGGGATGAGGACAAATGCTACAGCGTCATAAAGTCCCCCTTTAAAGCTGATTTGCAAAGTCGTAGCAAGGTCGTGATGCACGTTTGAAGGGAGAGAAATGGGGGGGGGAGAAATGGGATTTAACGTAGAGTTGACACAAATTAGGTCATATCGGTATTAATATATGGTTCAATTTGTATTTCATTAATTCGTTTGCGTAGGCGTCTTTAGCAGTGGGGGGGGGGAGAACCCGGGGGTAGGAAACCACGGCACTTGACTCAATGGCAGACTCTATGATACAACGCGCTCGGGATAATCATTCGCCCCACCCCCTCTGCCGACGCATGTATAAAGATGGTATTAAAACCAGTAAGCGTTTATTATCCCTAAGTCTCATGACATTATTATCTGGCCTGGTACCTTCCTGGGGATATCAAATGATCAAATCCATAGAATTGGTGGAAATGAACGGAAAGCAAGTTGGGGGAAAAGACCCATCTTTCTGTATAGACTGGGCTACGGAAAACAGACATTACTCTTAAGAAAATGGCAAAAGCGGGTGCAATATATACTTCTCCAGGAAATTCAGGGTTGGACTGTCAGAGATTAGATCGATATAGGTTTATTGAATATCGATTACATTCATTGACCTTACATGATGGTACTGGTTGTGTAACCCTTCAAGGTGGGCGCATTAATTACATTATATCCTTACAGTGAAAATAACTTACCGGTGAATTAGTAGGTTATGTTCTTCTTCTCGTGAAACATGATAGATGGAATAGTAGAACTAGTACAGATCACAGTCAATCACATTATCCAGCATCCAGATCATACAAAATTACAGAAAAATTACAGCAAGATAGTAAGAGAGAGAGACAGAGACAGAGAGACAGAGACAGACAGAGACAGAGAAATGGGGTTTAACGTCCACTCGACACAGATTAGAGCATTTCGGGACTAACATATGTTTTAATTTTATTTCAATAATTCGCTTGCGCGTAGGGGTATTTAGCAGTGTGAGGAAACCGGGAGAGAAAACCCACGAGTTTGAACAGGCGACCCCACCCCTTGTCGCGTACAACAGGGAATCCAAATGACAGGCTTGATGATACTGCGCGCACGTGCTAGCCATTTGGCCATCTGCCCCCCCCCCTCCCCTCCCGAGAGAGATGGAGGGGGTAACACCCACTCAACACAAACTAGACTATTTCAAGATTATCATTTCAATAATTCGCATGCAGTGGGATGAAACCGGAGAATCGGAAGAAAACCCACGAGGTTGGACTGGCGATCCTGCTCCCTTTTCCGAGTACAGTAGCACCAACTCCAGTCTTGAATACCGGTTGCATTCTACATACAGAGCACTATAGAGTCAAGAGCACTATAGACTCAAGAACATTTCTAATTTAATCCAACGGAAGCATAATAAATGCTTTTCAAAATTCTCAAGCGGTATACTTAATGTTTTTTTAATACCGGTCAACTAGCTTAGTGTATGAATAGAAGATTGTCGTAGAAGTCGATCGGTAAGAGTGGCGCTGGGATATGGAGTTCATATCTGGTAGAAGCAACTACTGCTCGACTCCTACTGTGTCCGTCTTCATTAGCCCGGTCAGAGCAGAACATTAGGATGTTAAACCCCATTTCATTCCATTTACTTATTCCAATGTCTAGGCACCATTTATTGCCAGTCATTACTGACACAGAATTTTTTTTTAAAAATCCCACGAAGTTACATTTTCAGGATATTTGGAATCAAGCTTAAATAAAAATTATTCGATCGATCTATTTGTGAGTGGTTTAAACTCTAGTTCATTAATACATTCAAGTGGAGACTTATAAAAACATTGAACGATAGAGTAGCTTATTGGATCATCCAGAGATGTTCTTACTATGTTCAAGTACCCAATTGGCATATAGACAACCATTTGTCGATTTTTAAACAATCTATAAGTACATTGTATTTCAATCCTTATTTAAAGTGGCGGGGGGGGGGGCTGAATGGCTGTACCAACTAGTGTGGTTTTTTGATTCCCCCATTGTACGTGACAAGGAGTAGAGTCGCCTGTCCAACCTCTCGAGTTTTCTCCTCCCAATGCTAAACAATCGATACTAGTACATTGTGCTTCAATCCTTATTTAAAGGACCGAATGACTGTGTCATAAGGTCTGTTATTCCGTCAACTGGCGTGGTTTCGATTCCCCGGTTGTACGTGACAAGGGGTAGAGTCATCTGTGCAACCTCGTGGGTTTTCTCCGGGTCCACCGATTTCATCGCACTGCTAAAGACCCCCTACACGCAAGCGAATTATTGAAATAAAACTGAAGTATATGTTAAACCTATGTTGAGTGGACGTTAAACCCAATTTCTCTCTATATATCTTGTTATTGAATGTCTAATCAATAATTTATATAATATTTAAGGCCCACAGACAGCGACAGATTTACCTCTTGAGACGTGACTATTTATCGTCTGTACACAAACACTATTGGAGATCCTTAGGTCAGCGGACTTAGCCTTATACGTTTAAAATGAAATAAAATTGAGTCCCATGTTCGATCTCCCTGTAACAACCGAACATCATCGGCCATACAATGTGCTATGTGAGAAATGTTGCACAGATGCGTTACCGATGCCTTTATGTTCCCGCAAACAGGAGACCTAGGTGTAAAGTTTCAGACTTTCCGTTCTGCATGAAATTAAATGAAATGGGTTTAACGTCCTACTCTTCTGCACCTGACCTGGGCTAATGGAAGACGGTCATATGCCATACAATGTGCTATAAGGGAAACTTTGCCCAGGCAGCGGCGCTACGACCTACTCTTATATCGAATTCCAACTGCCAATGATCTTTTACGTGCACGTCAATATGTAAACGGGACCTCGTTTTTCGTCCCATCCGAACGACTAAGCAGCTGTCCTTGTCAGGCCCTCCTCCGTTCTGCATGAATGAGAAGGGGAAACCAAGTTAGGAAATGAAAAGGAACTTGATCAGTCAACAATGGGATCTAGGGCTTTCTGGTGAGTGAGCTTGGCACCATGCCTCAAGCACCATCAAAAAAGAAATAGCGGCCGAAAACAAGCACAGCGCCACAAACAAATGAAGCCACACTCCAATAACAAACGAAACCCTACTCCAATAACAGACGAAGTCCTACTCCAACCAATAACAGATGAAGACCTACTCCATCCAATAACAGACGAAAGCAAATGCTCTTATCAAACGAAGCCCATCAACAACATCAAACGAAAAGATTCAAACCAGTCAAACGCACCTGATCATTCTACTGATAGGCGAATCAGGGTGTAAAGGGCGTTTTGTGGCGTTGGGGATACGTGTCTACGATATCATCCCCGGTGGGTGTGGACATTAAACCCCAGGAACGAACGAAGGATTTGGGAGTTCTAATGGTTGGATCTTATAGAGAAAACGACAACGAATTAGGCCATACTCACGTTTGTCTGGAGAGCCCCAATGGCGGATTGATTACCATTCAGCATCATATTCTACGCGAAATTTTACTATAGGGGTCTTGTTTTATGCCCATAGCCCCACGAAGAAGTTGGGGGTTCTAGTGTTTTGATCTTCGTTTCCTGGGTAAGGATTATCATCTCAGTTTAAACACAAACCAAAACGAATCACTTTAGTCTGGAGGGTCCCAACGGCCGACTGATTACCACTCGGCATATTCTACGCGTAATTTTACAACAGAAAAGTCGGGTCTTGTTTTGTGTCCATAGTTCATTTGATGAACACCCCCACGCATTGAACTTCCGGTATACTTGATAATTAAATATGAAATGAAAATGTCTTTATCTTTGCAATCAGACGATGTTTATAGAGTGTGTTGATGTTGTAACACCGGAGACTGGCATCTGTGTAGGAATGGGACACTATCATCGTGTTAATGACAGTATGTTTTGTTTACAAATAATCAGTCAAAGTTGTCTCCCCCTGTCTCTGTAAATAATCATACAGGGAATATCTGACAGCTGATTCATCAACACACATATACATCGAAATGAAATGAATTGAAATGGGGTTTAAAGCCCTACTGTTCTGCTACTAACGTGGGCTAATGAAGACGGGCATACGCCATACAGTGTGCTATGAGGAAAAATGTGCATGGGCAGCGGTGCTGTGGCCTACTCTTATATCGAATCCCAACTGCCAAGGTATATTTTTCGTGCACACCAATGTGTTTACGGGACCTCGTTTGTTCGCCCCATACGAACGGATAGACAGTTGTCCTCGCCAGGCCCTCCGTCCTGCATCACTGACAAAGGTGAAAGCACGCCGGAAAATCTGGATGAACTTTCGCGGCCCATGCTGGATCGAACACCTGACCTCCAGACTTGCAAGCCAGAGGAGATATTGTCTCGTCAACACTATATCCACGCCATTTTGTGATCAACATATTATGATCTTGCTCATTCCACCATACAGAAAGGAGAGGCGATAGCTATGTGGGAAACTATCATGTTTTTCGTCACATCCGCCACCCGCCTCCCGCCGCGCCATGCACCACCAGATTTCGAAATCATTTACGGCAAAGATCGGGATCGACCCCGTTACCTTCTAGGTTAGTGACACGACACGTACATCCAGGCCCCGAGTTCACAAAGCATTCTCAGATTTAAGTTAAGAGTTTACTCAAAACTGTTCGCCTTGTTTTAATGTATCAAATACACGAATAAGAAACAGTGTGCAACGTTGTGTGGTTCTGGATCAACGATATTTCTCATAAAAAGTGATTGAAAGTTAAGTAAATTCTTAACTAAAGTCTAGGAATGCTTTGTGGACTCCAACCTTGGCCCTTTTAAAAACAAATCAGTTGCTATTTTCTTTCTTGTGGGGGCTTCCTTATATAGTTTATTTTAATAATTCGGTCACAACTTTTTTTTCTTGTGAATGTACAAAACATATAGAAAACTATTTATGATAATTAATAAAACATCCTTCTGTGTGGTTTGATTCTATTTCGAGTATTTCGTGATGGGATGTTGGTTGTCTATGCGATGTTAATAGCCGGAGATATATTATTTAAAATGAATGTGTAATTATTTTCTGTAATGTGACTACTAAATTCTAAATGCCTTATAAACAATATTCTAAATATATATTTTTAAACACCTATCATCTCACATTAAGGTTTGAAAATAGTGCGGCCGTATACAATTTGTAAATGTACTACAAACAATATTCTATATATAACAATATTCTATATATTTTTCATCATTTTTTTATTTGAACAACGTCATTGTGTTGTTTCGATAAATCTTACTTCTTTTGATGCCATTATTAAAGGATAAAAGAAATTCATTATTGACTTTAAAGATAGGGTCACTATTTTTGACTGGTCATATTTTTTCCGAAATTTGTTTTCACTTGGTTACACAAAGGCACAAGAATTTACCAGCTTCGCGAGCTATTCGCATGGAAACTAAAGCTAAGGCCTTTAAGGCCTGATAAATTACTTTGAAAGCAAAAAATTGTGAACCTTTCTAGTTATGGGGCACGCTCTTTTAGTTATCAAGCGCCTATTTTATGGAATCAATTACTTTTTAATATTCGAATTTTATCATCACTAGCTGATTATAAAAACAGACTAAAACTTTCTTATTTTTAAATGCTTATAACAAATTTTAACACCTATTATCTTGTTTATTGTAATTCTTGTATTTTTATAATTGCTTTTTCATGCTATTTATTGTTTGAATGTATATTTTTTGTTACACTGTAAAGTGCCCTTGAACACATCCGTGAACGGTGCGCTATATAAATTTTGTAATAATAATAATAATAATTAAAATCGGGAGGTTCTCGGTTTCCAAATCAGTTTCACGTGTAAACAATCCACGAACCAAGTGATGCCACATCTGAACGAAGACCAACACAACAACGCTATTGGTCGGTTACAAGCACGTGAATCCCAGACAGATGTAGCCAGGCTGTTTAATGTTTCTCTGAGTACCATTCTCGACTTTAGTTAGGTACCAATAACGAAGTTCAACACGTGACAGCGCAACCTTAGGCCAAACAAGAATGACCCCACCTGTTTTTGATCGTCACTTCCGGTTACGTCATTTGCATAAACGGTTCTCACCAGCGACCTCTATTGCAGCAGCAATTCCTCGTCGGCGTAGAATCTCAGACCAGACACTCCGTAAACGCCTACGTGAAATCAGATTACGAGTCAGTCATTCCGTTAGAACTGCTGTTTTGAAATACGACGATACCGTCAAATCCGACTTCATTGGGTTCAGACCTGGGGATGGCTACAGCAACACCGGAGAACAGCTTGGTTCAGCTGCGTGTCGCGGTTCTTGTTGTAACGAGGGGGTGGTAGAGCGAGGGTATGCCGCCGACGAAATGTGACGTTACGTTTCTTTTTGGAAGAGTATAATATATATATTAAATACCTATAATTCCATATTACGTACTTTTAATTTAAAAAAATGTTTTGGTCCTAGAAATATTCAGATCAGCCAATTTGAACGTAAAGCTACAATCTCATATTTTAAAGTCATACTTTTAAAATGTATTAAAATAAAGTCCTAAAATAGATTGTATCTATAAAAAGTCCTACCTTGTAAAAGATACATTATGGGAGATAAGATAAAGAGATGGCAGTTCTCACTATAATAGTTAAAAACTAGATAGTGTAAAGGTAATTTGCTGGAAATTTCAGCTCAATTGATCCACTATTACCTGAGAACGAAGCGAGTGAAATTGTCACATAGAGTCGGTCACCATTACTAAAATCACTAATATAAACAGCATAGTATTAGTCAGGATTGTCCACTGGATTGATTTAATAATCAATGGCCGTTAAGCGGCATATAGGAATTTAATCCGCCAACATCGAATGCTAGCCTTGACAACAAGAGTTTATTATGGTCTGGATAAGTTAATGAATGTCTAAGTGATTATTTAGATAAAATTTCAGGCCTATAGAAAGACCTGTAATAAGCAGATTTTGCTCTTGCATAATGCTATTTTAAAGAATAATCCTATTAAACCTACAATTCACTATTGCCAGTTGAGAAATTGGCAAAAATATCATTTTCAATTTCAAATTCAAACGTTTCAAGAGAGCTTTTCCGTTGGGGAAAAAAGAAGAACAAGAGAGGTAATTGTGTTATTATTTCCGGCGTGAATGATTTTAAGCGTGGGAAATAATACCTATGATCGTATAATATTGAGTTGATAACTTTTTGAACAAAAGACATAGAAATAATTATGTTTTGACTTTCTTAGAAAATATGAAATTCTCGCTTTAAAGTTTTAACATTAGAATGCCATTTTGAGTCTATGTTGGGTTTTTTAATGATTCCAATTGGGATATAACAACATCGTCTTTACGTGCTGAAGATATATAAAATAAAATAATAACAGTTCTCATGGCCTTTTTAGAATCAATCAGCCCACGTCTGACTGGGGGGCTAGGACGAGAAACTGAGGTCTTGTGTGCACCTAAAAGATCCATTGCCAATTAGAATTCGATATAAGAGTAGCTAGTACCGCCTCTGCCTGGGCAAAATTTCCCTCATAGCATACTGCATGGCATATATGTATGTTCATTAGCCCTGTCGGGGCGGACGAGTAGGACGTTAAACCCCATTTTATTTCAATCATTTTATTTTAATGTTGGACGTGTGGGAACGATCTAGTAAACACTACCTATAGGCATTATTTCCAAATTCTGTAGATGAATGCTTTTTTGTAGAAAAACCGTTGCGGGGATTTGTTGATTTGTTATAAACATATCTACGTTGCCATGCAATGAAAAATATCCAAATCCGTAGCTACGCTAATCGTTCTCTTTATTGAGTATGTCATAATTGTTCAACGTTAAAAGACAATAATTTCTGAAGGTCATAATGTTTGCCAAACATATGTCAACAATTACAAAGTTTCGATGACATGGTCACCAAGTTATTGATGATTGGCCCGCGAGGTCAATGTGGCTCATCCCACTGATAACGCCCTCTACGAGCAAAGGAACTACTGCAATCAAACTATCTTTTTACCGAAACGAAATAGTGTGTCCACCCTACCCCACTACAACCCCACCAGACCCCTACCGATATAAATACTATGTTTCTGTAACCCAGTGGGATGTTGTTCTTCATATATAATCAGAAGTCGTATAATTTCTCCCAAACCAAAAACAATTTAGACAAGGAAACTGCCATGTCTGGAAAGGCAAACCTATAATTTCGACTTGAGATAAAAAAAAAAGTTCTACATGTAAACCAACTAGAGACTTGATAATCGGGGGTAAATTTAGAAACGGTAATGTGTGTAATTGTCTCCTTGATAACAACCAAAATCTGAATTATTCGACAACATGAGTTAATGGGATCAGAGAAATACAGACTTTTATTATATAGTCATCGTCGTAAATCAGCACATTTGATGCAAGGAGAGAGAGAGAGAGAGAGAGACAGAGAGAGAGAGAGAGAGAGAAATGGGGTTTAACGTCCACTCAACACAAACTAGGTCATTTCGGGACTAACATGGTTCAATATTATTTCAATAATTCGCTTTAGCAGTGGGAGGAAACCGGAGTGCCTTGAGAAGGCGTCCCTATCTCCATGCCACCTACGCTCACGCCAGGGCTCGAAACCACAGCCGCAAGCCAGAGGTGACCGGCCAGCTAGAGGTCGAAGCGCGGCACTCTAGACCACTAGGCCATCCCAACCCCCCGATGCAAGAAGAGAGAGAGAGAGAGAGAGAAGGAGAGAGGGGTGGGAGAAAGAGAGAGAGACGTGTGTGGGGGTGGAGGTGTAATGTCATTTCGGGACTAACATGTTCCAATTTTATAACAATAATTCGCTAGTGTGTAGGGGTCTTTAGGGATGGAAGAAAACCAGAGGACTCTGAGAAAACCCATCAGGTTGGATAGGTGGCCCTAACCCTTATTACGTAATTGCAGAGAATCGAAACCACATTGGACGGGCAAAATGTCACTGTATGGCATATGTCCGGTCGGGACAATAAAGTAGAAACTAAACCCCATTTCATTTCTTCTTGATGTGGGGCTCGTCGGAAAAAGAACCATCGCCATTGAACTTGGCATGGGTGCGATGACTTTATGGTCGGTTTCTGGTAAATGGATATGCGTGAGAAGGAACGGAGTTCCCTGAATAACCTCCCCTCCTCCTACACGCAGGAACACACACACACACACAAACTACTTAAGACCCTACAAGCGAATTGATGAAATAAATTTACGAGAATACGTTTGTGTGTCCCAAGATAATCTAATTTACAGGGGCGGATCCGGGTGGGGGGGGGGGGGGCAAACCCCACCCTGCTTAGCTACATATAAAAAAATGAATGCCTTTCATCAATGAAATTAAATCACAATGTAATTCTACATCATTATAAAAATGATTTCGCTCTTTAAAAAAGCTCAATTTGTATGTATGTCTATGTAATTTAGAGACGATGATGACAGATTTCCTTGACAGAAACCTGGCAAAACCCCTCCTGCAAAAAATCCCGGATCCGCCACTGCTGGTCTTTAAGTTTAAAATTTCTCTCCCACGCATATTAAGGAATGGTACTGTTATGGAAATGAAAACAAGACTGGCTTGCGAGGATGCTAATATGTCCATACTTCAAGACTACAAAAAAAATCTCAATGGTCACATAAAGAGAGCTTGGCGATGATGCCATTAAGCCACAGCTTTCAATGACAACATGGACAGCCATTACAATTTCTCAATATGGAGAATTGTATTCATACGCACGTTTTCACGTCTGCGATAAGAGGCACTACACTTTGATTGAAGTGGTATGACCTTTAACCCTTTTGACTTATTGCAGTCAGAGTTTGACAAATAAAGGCAGACCTCTTTGGTCTTATTGACATTCGTAACTTATCGTAAATATTTACCAGTCAACCTAGATCACAATCTTCAAATCACGCAAATTAAACCACAGTTTCGTATCTAAATGATTCCAAAATCAATGTGTGTCGGAAATCTGGCCATAAGCATTGCAAGTAACGCAATGATAACCGCATAATTTGTATAAACACGTTCAAGAAAAAAGAAATACATCTAATTGCAGGACGCCAGTAAACGTCCGTTCAAGATAATCCTTTATGGCGCTTTTAAAAAATCAGGAACCGGAATAGGAACACATCCAGGAATATCAAGGTGCATGATTAGGCTGAAGAAGAGACAGGCGTCCAATTATAAAGCGTCGAGAGACTTTCTAAAAATCAAGAACAGGGAAACACGAAAGAAAGAGACGTCATTTCAATTCCCAGAATTGAAAAAAAAAAACAAGAGTAAAAAGTATGAAGCCATCACGTTAATTAGTCGTCGAAGAGGGGATAAATCATCCGCCATGAATTACGGGGGAGGACGGAAATGAAGGGTAATATTTTAAACTTTTGAACTTCACGCCGCACCTTCGTACACTACGAAACTAGTAATCATAAAGAAGTATTCAATCACACCGTGTAGAAATATATTATCGTAATGTTACATATCTGGGGAATGTATTGATCTACTATAAAAACGAGATTGAATAACGAGAGTTCGCCAACCCTCGGTCAACAAATATAACTTAATTCTACCAAACTCTTATCAATTTCGTCTGTGTTTGCGGAATTCCAGCATGAGCCAACTCAAGAGTGGAATTCTGTGATTAGTTTAGAGTAACTTTGATTGGTTAATGTGCGCCGTGTTGAATAAGCAACGATTATAAAAATGTAGAGAAAACGATTAGTTTTTAATTTTTTTTAAAATCAATGGACTGAATGTGCTGCTCCTGTCCTTAAAAACAAATAAAACTGAGGTTACTCATAAGTTCAAGAGCTTCTTCCGCGCTTTTCCATTCAACTGTTGTCCACCACCACGTTTTGGGGAGTTTTATTTGTTTTTTGGGGTGTATTAAGAATTTTAATTCTGTGGTACATATTATACGATCGTACTTGCTGTTTAAGATATATTTTGTTGACTGTGACTGAATGGGAGATCTGGGAACCGATCAAATGTCAGACTCTTACCCTTATAATGTATCTTTGTAGACATTGTAATTAATATTTGACATTTCACTAATCTGTCAAGGTTTTTAAGTGGTATATTGCGTAATTATTATAGTTATATGTACACATCATCTTCTATAATTAAACACGTTTCCTATGTACAATTTAACATTTCTTTTATGAAATTATATCCTTTCTATTCTACTGTAGGTTTAGACTGGTCACCGTCAGTGATGCAGAACAGAGGGCCTGACAAGGCGAGAGAGAGAGAAATGGGTTTTAACGTCCACTCAACACAAACTAGGTCATTTCGGGACTAACATATGGTTTAATTTTATTTCAATAATTCGCTTGCGCGTAGGGGTCTTTAGTAGTGGGAGGAAACTGGAGCGCCCGGAGGAAACCCACGAGGTTGAGAAGGCGCCCCTATCTCCATGCCACATACGCTCACACCAGGGCTAGAAAGCCAGAAGTGACCGGCCAGCTAGAGGTCGAAGCGCGGCACTCTAGACCACTAAGCCATCCCAACCCCCCGCCTGACAAGGCAGCTGTCTAGTCGTTCGGATGGCACGAAAAACCGGGGTCCCGTGTATACATTTGCGTGCACGTAAAAGATCCCTTGGCAGTTGGAATTCGATATAAGAGTAAGCTGTCCTGGCAAAATGTCCATCATAGCACACTGTATGACGTTTGCCTGTCGTCATTAGCCCAGTTCGAAGCAGAGCAGTAGGGCGTTAAAACCCATTTCATATCATTTTTGTTGTCGTCGTTAGCGTTGGGCCAGTCTACATACGGATTGATTTGGTACCCGTTTTGGTTCGGTACCCGATATGGGTGGGTTAACCAGGTTTGATCCAGTGCCCGCTTTGGCTTGACTACCCATTTTGAAAAGGTATCCATTTTAGAGTGGTATCCGATTCAATTTATTATTTTGTTTTGGTGAACTGTTTTCGTTTGGTATCCGTCTTGGCTTGGTTAACTGGTTTGGCTGATTACCAGCTTTGATTCGGCACCTGGTTTGACGTGATTACCCGATTTGGCTCTGTGAGTCGGTTTGTTTCGGTTCCCGGTTTGCTTCGGTTCCCGGTGTGATTCGGTGCTCCGTTTAGCTTGGTTATCGAATTAGGTCGGTTCTCGGTTTAATTGAAAAGTCAGTTTGGCTTGGTTATATGATTTGATTCGATATTCGGATTGATTTGGGACACGTTTTGTTTCGTCGGTACTCGGTTTTGCTTGGCTACCGGAGTCGAGAATTAGTATTAATTTAATAATAAATGTATCTGAATAACTAAGAAATTAAATGAAATGAGGTTTTACGTCCTACTTTTCTGCTCCGACTGGGCTAATGAAGTCGGTGAATAAATCAGAAACAAGACCCTAGCTTTATAGTCATAAGAAAAACTCTCGAACACCGTTTCACAAAGACAACGGAATAGGGAAACAACATGGTTACTCAATTTTCCACTGGAATAAAAATAGGTTAAGTATTAAACCACAGAATCGAATAGGTTTTTACTACTGCAGGTTTGTTGTAAAATAGGTTCCATATTAAACCAGCAAATGAAATAGATCCTTTACTACTATTCAGTTGTTGTAAAATAGGGAATCTGTTACGAGTCGGCTGTTATAAAATAGGTTCAGTATTAAATTAGGGGATCAAACAGATCCGTTACTACTACCAGGTGGTTGTTGATTCTGTATTACATTAGGGCATCAAATAGCTCCTTTACTGCTAACCGACTATTATAAAATAGGTACCATATTTTAATACTGCAGAATCAAATAACTCTCTTACTACGTCCACTGGAATGCTATAATATAGGTTTCGTATTAAATCAGCAAGTCGACCTGTTACTACGTTCACTGGTTTGTTATAAAATAAGTTCCATATTAAAATCAGGAATCAAATAGAAATGTTACTGCTGCCGTTTAACACGAGTCATATCATCAAAGACCTAAACCAAACCCGGTACCGAGTGAAACCGCGACTCGTTTGTTTTACACGTTTGGAATGGTTTTTCCACTGCTGTATTTGATCTAATCCCCGCCTGTAAACTAAGCCATCAGAATTTATCATAGAACAGATTGACTGTGTCTATTCCAATTGTTTTTACCATTTATTTATTACCCTATGTATTGGTTTAGCATGCCTGACAAACAACATAAATTGCTTCTTAGAAAGATTTGTCGAATTAATTGGTAAAGGAGAATCGATTTTTTGATGGGACTAGAGTAAGAAATTTATCAACTAGAAAAAGAAATATCAAGTTTCTGGCCGTGTTTTTATGATTTATTAAGTGTAACAGTCATGTTTTATTTATTTATAAGATTTGAAAGTAGATTAGTTAACCAAATAGATTTCACGTCCGTCGAAAATGAAAGCCAGCAAATATATCTGTAATAAAATGATATAGCAGTGAGGCGTTCAAAAAGAGAGAGAGAGAGGGGGAGAGAGAGAGAGAGAGAGAGAGAGGGGAGAGACAGAGAGAGGGGGGGGGATGTCATTGTCATTTCCCTGGACCCCATCATCAATTAAACCATTGGCGTATTTCATCCCATGAATAGACTATTTGCTCGTGTTTTCCTCATTATAGAGAGAGAGAGAGTAGGAGATACGGATAGAGAGAGGGAGAAAGAGAGAGAGGGGAGGGAGGAGGGAGGGAGAGAGAGGGAGTGGAAGATAGTGAGGAGAGAGAGAGAGAGGGAGAAAGAGAGAGAGAGGGGAGGGAGGAGGGAGGGAGAGAGAGGGTTAGTTTAACGTGCACTCGACACAAACTACGTCTTTTAGGGACTAACACTCGGTTAATTTTTTGTATTTCAACAATTTGCGTCCACTTAGGGGTCTTTAGCTGTGTTAGAAAACCGTAGGCCCTGGAGAAAACTCACGAGTTTGGACAAGCAACCCTAATCCTTGTCACGTACAACCGGGGAATCGAAACCACGCCAGTTGACTCAACGGCAGGCTTTACGATACAGCGCGCTAAAGATTCGGCCATCCAAACCCCCATGACGTACACAGGATATCGAAATGAATGCAGAGATATGGGAAGGAGGGAGGGGGTATTTTTTTTTATATGACGTATAATTTTCATTTTACGTAAGTTTTTAATAAATGGTATAATGGTGACGGAGCGTGTATGATTTGGCAGTGTTGAAGTTAAAGACTGTCGTAAGCCATGTACAGTCTGATATAATAGTGCATCCACTTCACGGGGATTATTGGGTAAAGCGACTGCCATTTCTCTCTTCAGTGGGCAAGAGAGAGAGAGAGGGGGGGGGAGAGAGGAGAGAGAGAACGTTCGTTCACAGTCATGCAACAACTACGTTCAGAAATATTTGACTGCCATCTCTCTTCTTCAGTGGGCAAGAGAGAGAGAGCGGGATAGAGAGAGAGAGGGGAGAGAGAGAGAACGTTCGTTCACAGTCATGCAACAACTACGTGCAGAAATATTTGAAAACACGCAAATGTAATAACTTTAAGATGAAAACAAGGTTTTATATAATAATTTGATATTATGGGAACAATCAGCCTATGTTTTACATCATACCAGTCTTAATAGCCCCCTCGTCTATTATCACGCCTACCATATATAGTTTATTACCATAATCCTTAAATGGCAATATAATCCATATTTGGTTTAAATAACGGGTTATTGTATTCTTACTAAACGCTTAAATAGCCATCTTGAATAGTAGGTTCGATACATCTTGTTCATTTTTACGACTTTATGATCGTGTCTAGTTATAGTTGATTGATAAATTGACAATAACTGCCATTTGGGTGTAGTCAATAATTCCGGTTGATGTCGAGGCGACACGAGAGAACTATTGGGGAAAAGGAGAAGCTGGTGGCGTATGTCTTCCTACATAACAAGAGTATCGAAAACAAGAACAAACTGATAGCTCATATCGCCTACTTTCTGAGACAGGTAGAAACTGCTACGCGTGTCTCCTACGATCCAAGACAGAGAGAAACAACGACCAGAAAGACCTATAGAAACTGTTATTATAGCTCGTGTCGCCTACGACCAGAGAGACAGGCTGAAGCTGGTAGCGTATGTTGTCTCATGTTAGAGACATATAGAAACTGTTAGTGCGTATCGCCAACGATCAGAGAGACAGGTAGAAACTGCTAGCACATGGTGTCTACGGTATAGACAGCAACTGTTAACACTGGCTTGAAGGGATCGTAACTGCGATGATGTCAGTGGCAGTGAAATGGCACATATTGTATAGGTGGAGGTTCGGGGGGGGGGGGGGGCTTTTAGGTGAGAGGTTCTGGTTGGTCGTGCCCTAAGATATGTCATCGAGTCAAATGGATTGGTTTTGATCCCAGGATTTTACGTAAGAAGGAGTAGGACAGTTTATAGACCACCACAGAGAGAGAGGGGGAGAGAGAGGGGGAGAGAGAAAAGGTGAGAGAGAGGGAGAGAGAGAGAGAGAGAGAAAGAGAGAATGAGAGAGAGAGAGGGAGGAGGGATTTAACGTCCACTCGACATAAACTAGGCCATTTCGGCACTAACACATTTTATTTCAGTAAGTCGCTTGCGCTTAGGGGTGGGAGGAAACCAGGGGACCCGCAGAAAACCCACGAGGTTGGAAGGCGATCTTACTCCTTGTTACGTACAACCGGGGATTCGAAACCACGTCAGTTGACTCAATGACAGGCTTTATAGACCGCCACCCCCCACCTTATACCCATCCCCAACCCTAATACTAACTCCCTACACACCCAATCGACCCATTGAAACGCCATTGTCGTATGGCTAGGTTTTGATCCCTACTTTAACGTAAGAAAAATGTGGGGTGGGGGGGGGCTTCCCCTCATGACCGCCTTCCTTTGCTCGGTCGGAGCAGAGCAGTGGTACGTTAAAGCCATTTCCTGATATAATCCATTGTCGTGAATAAATCTAACTTTATTATTAAAATGTTCCGTCATTAAAATACTTCGTCAACCCACAGAGGTCCCTAACCAGTCATTCGATCTGTGACATTTCAAATCTGACACATAATAACTTTAAGTCTTGGGATTTTAAACACGTTTAATACGATTGGGTACCTTGTGGCAACTCGTAGAAACCACACGCCATCTTTTATGTCTAATTACTTTCTGATTACATGTATGAAATCGGACTTCAAAGAGGAATTCTGACAGTTTCGATCCCTTGCACCCTGGGGCACTTAATTTAAATCTAAAATATCAAAACTACTCGTTTATTTTCTAGCATTTTTGGGAAGTAGATATTCGGCTCCCATTTAATAAAATTGAAAAAGGTTTAATTAGTCTTTTTTATACACTGTTAGAAAGTTTGTAAAATTACAGTACTACAAGTAGTTTTTGTACCTTAATTGTCGGTATATTCGCCACAATATAGTATTTTTAATAATCCTGACGTATTTTTACAGAGTTTCGTGTATGTTTACGGATTTTCATGTATGTTTACCGAGTTTCGTGTCTTTTTTACAATAGACACAATAAAAATACATTCTAGCATATGTAATATTTACAAACAGAACGGAAAATGAATAAGCAAGCATGTAATGTTACAGATCTTAAGTTTATTCACATTATTTTGTAAATTTACTTTTAGGTTAGAAATATAACCTAAACGTTAAAAACTAGAAGATGTAAAGGGCATATGCTGAAAATCTCTGTCAAATTGCTCCACTCTGAACCGAGATATTAGCGTTTGAATGTTAGGCCTAGCCTCGATCAGTATTACAACAGACGGGACGATAAAACATCGTCTTTCATAGCAACGAACCATTCCTAATAACTATATTCCAAAAGTATTCATTCTAATTTATTAACCATAATATGGACAATCACATTTTGTGAAATTTTGTATACAGCATGTTATGTATATCTAATTTCCTTTATTTATACGACCTATAACGTGTATTATTATTCATCGTACATTAATCAGATTATAAGTATGTTCATAAACGTATTGAAAATATTTTTACTTTCCGGCCTTGGGTTAAAAGTATGTCGTAGTAAAGGTCACTTGAAAACACTTAATTAAACCGATTGGCCAGTGTCAGCTGGACTGTCTCTAAAGCAGTTTCAATGCCTGCAATAGACAGTACCGCAGGCTTACATCTGAATGCCTGGAAACGCCAACTATCATCGACGATCGACGAGCGGCGGTTTCAACCTGTGTTCGTTTGTGAGATGAATCGGCCAAACAAGATTAGGCTTATATTTTCGACACACAACACAATCGGGATTTCAAATTCCCCTTATTCAGTTTATTTCTCGTACCTTGCTGTTTACCTTAAAAAAGGGGGGGGGGCGGAAGTTACGGTCATTGTGTTGGTTTTTTTAAAATTTGTCTGTAATTTTTCAATTTCTGCTTTTAGGTAAATTTACATTTGGAAGTTAAAAAACAAACTTACTGTAACCGATTATTTACAGTGTTGCGGTGAATTTACAGTCCAAAGTTAAAAAACAAACTCATAGTTATTTTGCATTTACTGTTTTCAGGTAAAGTTACAAAAAATGTCAAATTACAGAAACTCTGTGATATTACAACTGAATGTTTATTTACAGTAAATTTACTGGCAACTTTTGCTGCCAATAATTTTCATGTAAATTTACCAGATATTTTCTAACAGTGTAGAACCGCATTACAAAACATGGCGGACATTTACTGCGGAGATCAAGTTAATAGTTCTCTGTGTGGTGTATGTATATCTGTAGTAGCTCAGTCGTCGCAGAACAGTAGGACGTTAAACCCCATTTCATTTCATTTAGGGCGCAGATCAAGTTATTACTTCCCTGTGCCCAGATATACATTTTAGGTACTGTTCCCTATTTATAAATAATGTCTTATATATCAGCATTTCACCATTCGTGTGGTAATCAGTATATTTGTTCATTCCGATCAGGGATGCTGGAAGGGCGCAATGGCCAGGGTACCAAAAGATATAGGTGGTAATGGTGGTGTGGTGAAATTTTTAATTTGTTTGGAGTTCCTCCAACATTCAAAACTGCAACATGAAACCTTTAAAATGCAAGAATCAAAAGCATCGATCATTTAAAAATGAATAGTCTGGTAAAAAGGTTGAAAAATTTCATCATTAAGCCAACAAAGAGCAGGGTACCATTTGTATACCCTGGTACCCGGGTTCCGGCGCCCCTGATACAGAGGGGGGGGGGTCCAAACCCCACCCTGCTCAGCTACAAACAAAATTAATACCTTGCATCAATGAAATTAAACCACAGTGTGATCCTACATCATTATAAAAATGATTTCTCTGTTTAAAAAGCTCAATTTGTATGTATGTCTATGTAATTTAGAGACGATGATGACAGATTTCCGTGACAGAAACCTGGCAAACCCCCCTCCTGCACAAATTCCTGGATCCGCCCCTGGGATTCCGACCGTTGACTGTCGCGAACGCTGGTTTATCAAAACTAGCATGTTAACCATCATCCAAAGAGTTCATCATTAATGTTGCAATAAACTGCAACCCGCTCTACGGCATTTCGTAATATTTTAATTCCCATTAGCGGATTTTGATGATGGAGTGGAGTCTAATAATTAGCTTGTAAGCGACGGAATGGCCGCACGTCTAATATCGTGGGCTTTCTCTTGTTTCTTACACTTCCATATGTTGTAATAGAAGTATATCACCCATCTCTCTCTCTCTCCCTCTCTCTCTATCTCTCTCTCAAACAATGATCATGAACGGCGTTAGTTTGACAATGTATACTTTCACCTTCTCTACACGAAAATGTTACTGGGTAAACATACCATATTGAAAATAATATTTGACTTAACAAAGCACTGCGCTGTACTGGGTTATGGTGGTCTTTACATGTCTTGAAATACATTAAAACATTCGGGGGATACATGAATTAAAACGTCTCTCTCCTGGGGATTGACCGCCAAGTCTACCAGGTATTTTGTTTACGAGCATGCCCAACTATACATGGGTTAACCTCTGTTTGGGACACGGTTCGCTTCTAGTACAGCCCGTGAAAGTTCATCAGATTTTTCCGGTGTGGTTTCGCCTTCTCAGTGGTGCAGTACGCCAGGCCTGGCAGGGACAGCCGGTTTGTCGTTCGGGTGAAAGGAAAAACCGAGGTGCGGGTGAAAAAAAAAACCTGGCAGTTGGAATTCGATATAAAAGTAGGCTGTAACACCGATGACCGGGAAAATTTGTCCTCATATAACACACTAGTATTTCCGTCGTCATTACATTAGTCAAGTCGGGACAGAACATTAGGACATTACCTTATCGGCTCTGCAGGCTCCATCCCTTCAAATCCCGAAAAGACTCGTTTCGACTTACACGGGAAGTCAAACCCCGAGATATTTAAGGAGGTAGGTCAGTCTGATAACATCCCATTCGCGTAACCGTTGTGCAGCCAAGTCCTTTCCCATTCAACCACTGAGGCAACCACCGCTATAACACCCGCTCCAACCACCTCAAAAACCATCGCTACAACCACCTCTACAACCACCATCTCAATATCCATCGCTGCAACAACCTCAACAACCACCACTGCAACCACCTCAACAACCACCGCTGCTACCCACCAACGAATATCAATGGCGGCGATATCTGTCACAATAACCCACCGATTAAGTTACGCTTCCCCAGAGTGTTTTATCACAGACAAATATTTCCTAAGACACTTGCAAGAAGACTTAGTTATGTAGGATGATTCGCAATCGCCGTAGTTAAAGGTTCAGCCCCACCATTGGGTGTCTGCGTGGTGCCTAATTAGAACAAAATACATTGCCTAATCATGGCAATCTCTTGGATGGGGAGGGGGCAAGCAGATGCTGATTGATACTCGCTGGGATGGTAGCCATTTGACTGACTCGCGTTGCCACCATTGCCGGGACTGTGGCAAGAATGGCAAATGCTGACCTACCCGCATCGCCACCATCGCTATGATATAGCGAAAGGTTCATACGCTTACATCTCTGGTGGGTAAGTCGATGGTGCGCTAGTCTGGAGGTGGTGTGTTCGATCCCGGCATTGACCGAGAAAAATCATCGGGATTTTCCGACGTGGTGTTCGCTTGTCAGTGGTGCAGGACAGAGGGTCTCACAAAGACAACAGTCTAGTTGTTCGGATAGGACGACAAATCCTATACATATTGGTGTGTACGTAAATTTTAAAAAATCCCTTGGCAGTTGGAATTCGATATAAGAGTAAGCCAAAGTGCCGCTGCCTAGGCAAAATTTCCCCCATAGCCCGTCTTCATTATCCCCGTCGGGACAGAACAGTAGGACGTAAAACCCCATTTCATTTCATTTTCGTATTGAAGTAATATGAATTATGCGATATTGGTTGTATGTCATTCTGTCATCCGTGTTATTGAAAGATATGAAAACTAAATATTGAATAACTAGCTTGTCTTAATTGAGACCGATTACTCATTAAACTATACTGTCACATGCCGTTGTTCCTTCAATGTTTGTTTACAGGCGAGCCCTTAATTGCTGTTTATTCAGTCTTTTACACAATCCACGCTACACTCTACCTATTAACCGCCTGGTCCATATTTACGAACATTCGTCGATTAAAAGATAATAAATTGTCATTTTGTGATTGATGGCCAGTCATAATTTCGTTCATTAATTGATTTTTTTTTATCATCAAAATTTCGTTTCGGTTAATATGATAGAAGTGGGGTCAGCCATATAATGAAAAACATTATTATTGACATTATGCGATGAAAATATATTTCGTTTTGTGTAATGATTTTATAAAAGGCTGCTGTGACGCATTTAATGGTCATTAGAGAATTCTTAATATGTATTGAAGAAAAAAGATATTCAGCAAGTGAATAGGGAATAATGATGTCGTACTGAAGTCAGGGGGTCATGGAATATAAAACAGAGGTCATTGCATACATAAAAAGTAACGGTACTAATTAGTGTACATAACAGGTATATCATCATATCATCTAGGCGATGGAATGAATATTCATCATGGCTACTTTGGAATAAATCGGAATAAATGAGAATGTTTGGAATGAGATCCGAGAAAGTTCATCCACATTTTCCGGCGTGGGTTGCCACTTTGTTAGTAATGTCGGACGGAGTGTCTAACAAGGACAGCTGTTTAGTCGTTCGGGTGGGACAAAAAACCGAGGTCCGGTGTACACATTGGCGTGCACGTAAAGAATCCGTGACAGTTGGAATTCGATGTAAGCTGTAGCGCCGCTGCCTGGGCAAAATATTCCTCATAGCACACGTTATGGCGTATGCCCGTCTACAGTAGCCCAGTTCGGAGCAAAACAGTAGGACGTTAAACCTTATTTCCTTTATTTAAGTTTATTGGATTTAGATGGAATGACAGAGAGTGATGGGGGTGTCGAACAATTTTAGCTCCATATATTCTCGTGAGAAAGATTCAAACCCGGGGCATTTTAGTTTAGAGGGTAGTGCTCCTACACTCGACTGTTGTAGCAACCGGAAAATAGATTGACGCAAACAATATATATTGCAGGCCGGGTAGCACTTTCTCATAATGGACTCCAACATTCGTTTTATAATCTTTAAAGAGGGGTTGGATGGATGAACGAGTAGCATGGCGTATCATAAGGTCTGGCATTGAGTAAACTGGCGCGATTTCGATTCCCCGGTTGTACGTGACAAGGAGTTGGGTCGCCGGCCCAACCTCGTGGGTTTTCTCAGGACCCTCCGGTTTCCTCCTACTGTTAACTAGAAATAAAATTGAACCATATGTTATTTCCAAATGACCTAGTCTGTGTCAAGTGGACGTTAAACCCAATTTCTATCTCTATCTATCTGTCTATCTTTCTATATATCTATCTATCTTTAAAATATGCCGAGTCGGTTATATTCACCCCCCTGTGAATTGACATTTGAATAAGACATAAAACATCGGCTTACCGACATCTTGTTGAGTTTTTAACAGATCAGGTGTGTTGCAATATCTTTGTTATTTAACCTAACTGCACTCATAACAATTATTTTTCAAAGAAATGTTAACGCTGTGGACATCTTAACCGACAGTCAGGAGGGCCCACAGTGGATCAGAGAATAAGCCACCGTCTCACCAACTAAAGGAAATTAAATGAAATGGGGTTTAACGTTCTACTGTTTTACTGCGTCTGGGCTGATGATATATGACTTGCAGTTTGTAATGAGGTGAATTTCGCCCAGATAGCGGCACTATGGGCTACTATTATACCGAATTCCGGGGGGGGGGGATGGCATAGTGGTCTAGAGTGCCGCGCTTCGACCTCTAGCTGGCCGATCACCTCTGGCTTGCGGCTGTGGTTTGGAGCCCTGTTGTGAGCTTATGTGGCATGGAGATAGGGGCGCCTTCTTAACCTCGTGGGTTTCCTCCGTGCACTCCGGGTCGCCTTCTCAACCTCGTGGGTTTCCTCCGGGCACTTCGGTTTCCTCCCACTGCTAAAGACCCCTACGCGCAAGCAAATTAATGAAATAAAATTAAACAATATGTTAGTCCCGAAATGACCTAGTTTGTGTTGAGTGGACGTTACGTTAAACCCCATTTCTCTCTCTCTCTCTCTCTCTCTCTCTCTCTCTCTCTCTCTCTCTCTCTCTCTCTCTCTCTCTCTCTCTATACCGAATTCCGCCTACCAAGGGATCTTTTACGTGCAAGCCAATGTGTACACGGGTCTTGGTTTTCTTCCCTTCGATGGATAAATGTTTAGTGCGCACATTGTATCATAAGGTATGTCATTGAGTCAGCTGGCGTGGTTTCGATTCCCTGGCTGTACGTGACGAGGAGTAGAATCGCCTGTCACACCTCGTGGATGTTTTCTCCAGGTCCCCCCCCCCACTGCTAAAGAACCCTACGCGCAAGAGGATTATAGAAATAAAATTGAACCATATGTTAGTCCCGAAATAACCTAGTTTGTGTTGAGTGGACGTTAAATCCCATTTCTCTCTTGTGTATTAGATTAATAAAGTAATATTAATTTATGTTTTATTAATATTAATCTATTCTTTATAAACAAACAAATCTTATAATCGGATTATGTAATTATATAACAACACCTTTAGAATAATAGACTGATCCATTTTACAGCATGTGTCTTAGAGAAATAAAGCGATTATATAGTAATTTTATGTTTTTCGTACCAGTCAGTCCATTATAGGCCTACATAACGGGTTTTCATTTTATGCTCGGATTACGAAATGGCATATAATAACAATCTTTTAGAGGCATTTAGTAACTGGAAAGAGCATTGAACTATAAGACATACTTATAGAAGAACAATTACTGATTTATTTAGGCGACGTTTCGAAAAGTATTCTCTCAACGTTTTCAAGCAAGTGCAGTAACAAATGTGTATGGCAATTATATATAGAAAGCAATAACAACAATTCTGAAACCATGCATGACAACAACAATATCAAAGGCATATAACAACATGATCAAAGGCAAGGTGCATATGAAGGATTATTGGGGTCACTGATAATTGGCATTAATTAACATTATAATAACATTAAAATATCGAGTCAGTGCTTTCTTTGCTCTGATTACGTAATCACATAATAACATTAGAATAGCGAGCCAGCACTGTACTTGCTGAGCCACCGTGGCTCTCCTTTTTTCATTCCATTTTATTCGAATTACATTGGGAAAGTAGACCTACCAATTCTGTTTCCGGAATATTTTCCTACCGAGGTACATACATAACCGTTATTTGAGTATTTTTTGTGTGTTGCACCTTTAATTGGTCAATCAAAGTTCACAATTCCCATTTTTTTTTATAAGAGTGTATGTAGAAAATTAACATCCATATTTCCATACACATAACTGGCAAATTGTACATAATTATTGTATTGGTACATTTTTGTCTTGTTTCGTTTCGGAAGAAAACCCTTTTCATAATATTTTCATTTGCCTACTTTCGTTTGCACATCCGGTATAAATAGAATTCAGAAATGATAATACTTGGGGAGTTTTGACTGAAAAATTGAATGGACGGCGACAAGCTTACGAGTAAAACAGATTCAGAAGACTTGAAGACAACATTACAGTCCTGCATAGACTCTTTAACAGCAGAGGCTAATGGTAAATTCCGTCTTATATACGACTTTCAATAAACGTTACTTCTTCATTTGTTAAACTATCATTCTCAAGTTTCTGAAACAAATCCATCGAAATATATTTTGCGATCTGATGCTACACAGTTTGTATCAATTTGTAGATTATCCTGTTTACATTGTAGTCACAGCCAACAATAAATTGAATAGTAATGATTCTAAATATTAATTTAAACAACCTTTGCTTTTCCGTTTGTATTTTATTTCTAGAGTTATACCTGGATCAGACGGTTCCTGTGTTAGATTCTCCACCTACGCCTCTCCAGTTTTATAGAGACTTTATTGCTCCCAATAAACCCGTTGTCATCAGGAATCTTATTAACCACTGGTCAGCCTTGCGAAAATGGGGACCGTCATATTTCAGGTCAGTCCTCTCGTGATCTATGATTAAAGGGAGGTAACTCCATTTATTGCACTGTTTTTCGGGCGACCGTCTTAAACTTGTGTTAAGAAATCAAAACAGAATGAGATAGATAATCGCCCGGCTTGGATTCAAAATAGAACCATCAAAAGTGGATTGTGCAGAAAATGACTTACTTGGCAAAATTTGCGGGTCATCATAATCTGTGTAAATACTGAATGGTGATTTGATATTTTTAGCAGGTTAATCTTATAGGTTTTTGTTTTTCGTGTAGTGCGGTCCCCCTGCACTTACTATTAGACTGATAATCCTTACAGAGAATCGACTTTCACAATTGCGATCATAATATTTAAGATTTGGATAAAGAGTTGACAATTCTCGCTATAATAGTTTGAAATATAGATACCGATAGTGAAAAAGGAATACATTTATCTGTGCGACGTTAGGGTTGTTCATCTCGATTGTTATTGCTACTACTGTAAAAAAAACAGTCCCGGTAATTATTTTTCAATCCGTTGAAAATCGATGGCATCGATGGTTAATTATGGTCTTAGCAAGTTAATAAATGTATAATTAATAATCTATAAAACATTTGAAACCCAACGAAAGACCTGCAATAGACCGATTTACACCTTGCATAATGCATCTTTCACAGAAATACTAATAGAATAATGAACTAATACTTCTACGATATTTATTATATATTCAGAGGGGAACCATGGTGGCTATGTGGATAAGACCTGGCTCACAAGGTTGATTGTTCGCCCGTGCAGGACGAATGACAAGGACAGCTGTGTAGTTTTTCGGATGGTACGAAAAACGAGGGTTCTGTGTATAAAATATCCATTGGCAGTAAGAGTAGGCTTTAGTGCGCTGCCCGAGAAAAAAAATTCCCCTCATAGCACACTGTATGGCGTATGCCCGTCTTCTTTTACCCAGTATATGAGCAGAACAGTAGGACGTTAAACCCCATTTTTTTTCATTTCATAAACACAGAGAAACAATAGGGAATCTACAAGTGACGGCCACAGTAACACCAAATGGCTATGCAGACGCTATTCATGATGGAAAATTTGTCATGCCAGAAGAACGTTTGATGTCAATGTCAAGCTTCCTGGACATCCTCGACACACCGGGGAAAGAAGTCTTTTACATCCAGAAACAGAATTCTAATCTAACTGATGAGTTTACAGAGATCCTGAGAGATGTAGATTCTAATTTAAAACTAGGAGAGGAAGCTTTTGGTAATAATAATTATATTAGTTGAGATAGGTGGTCATCGTCTGATTAAACCCCAAACGGATTCAAATACAGGGATCACGGTGGCCAAATGGGTAAGACGCTGGCTCGCTAGCCTAGAGGTCGAGTGTTCCATCCCTGCATTGCCCGAGAATGTTCATCCTTATTTTCGGGCATGGTTTCCCCATGTCAGTGATACAGGACGGAGGGCCCGACAAGAACAGTTGTCTAGTCGTTCGGATGGAACGAAAACCGTGGTCTCGTGTACACATTGGCGTGCACATAAAATTTCCCTTGTCAATTGGAATTCGACATAAGAGTAGGCCGTAGCGCCTCTGCCCGGGCAAAATTTCCCTCGTGGCACACTGTAAGGCGTATGCCCGTCTTCTTTAGCCCAGTTCGGAGCAGAAAAATAGGACGTTAAGCCCCATTTCATTTCATTTCTGATTAAAGTATAGTTTATATTTCGTTTCGGTTTTTTTTTATACTTTCGATGGCGGACCAACCTACAGAGGGAGGAAAAAGCGACAGTGTTATGTAACTATTGTTATATGTATATAATATAACTATTTTTATGTATATAATATAACTATTTTAACTATTCTTATAAGTATATAATGTAACTATTTTAACTATTGTTATATGGATATGATGTAACTATTACAGGTAAACAACCAGATGCTGTAAATTTCTGGATGGGAGATGGTCGTGCTGTAACATCTAGTAAGTTGCCTTGTATATCTTATTTACATTTAAATAATTTAATTTTATTTCTTGGGACAATGTCGGTTTTTTTAGATTTTAAATTTTAATACATTTACCCTGCCAGTCATACAATGATATAGTGTCTAATAAACTTCATTTTGACTATTTGGTACAATCTGATTAAAACGAACATCACATTTCGTGTCGGTTTTTATAGTTCCAAATTTCGTTTGCTTGTCTTTACTACACTGGGAGCAGGAAGAGTTATTATATAGCCCGCGTTCTGGATAATGTTAAAGATTAGCCAATAAAACGGTCTGTTACTGTGGATAATCAGATGTCTGGGGTCATAGGGTCAAAAGCCGCTAGTATGACCTCTGATGCGATGTCCATTACAACTGGTCAGATCTGCATGTAGTGTAGGTCATCGAAAGTATTAAAAAAAACGAAACGAAATATAGATCTGTAGTTGCGTATTATTGGTGTAGATTAAAGTTACATTATGGGAGATAATATAAAGAGATGGCAGTTCTCACTATAATAGTTAAAAACTAGATAGTGTAAAGGTAATCTTTCTGAAAATTTCAGTCAAATTGGTCCACTATTAGCCGAGAAAAAAGCGTTTGAAATATTCACATCCTCGGTCATCATTACTTAAATCATTAATATAAACAGCTTAGTCTCGATTATCCACTTGATTGATTTAATTACCAACGTTCATTAAGCGGCATATAGGAATTTAATCCGCCAACATCGAAGGCTAGACTTCACATAGAGAGTTTATTATGGTCTGGATATGTTAATTAATGCCCAATTGATTATTTAGATAATATTTCAGGCCTAAAGAAAGACCTGTAATAAGCAGATTTTGCTCTTGCATAATGCTATTTTAATCAATATGTTTTATCTGTTAGGTGACAAAAGACCACAAATTGTAATTGTCACTGGAGAGCCGCAACAACGGATGTGTTTCAGAGAAAAAGACATGTGTGTTATTCTTTTCATTTCTTTGTACATTTCAGTGCATCGGGATCATTATGAAAATCTGTATTGCGTCATATCCGGTTGGAAGAAATTTATCCTGATACCACCAACTGATTTACCGTATATACCATATGGTAGGTTTATACCATCTTCTCTTTTACCGTATATACCATATGGTGGGTTCGGGGGAAGAATTTATAAAGGCTTTGCCTGTTGTTCAATCTTTTTCAAATGAATAAAATTAATGTTATACAACCCTCTGATATACTGTATATACCAAGTGGTAAGTTTTTATCATACATGTGATAGGTTAAACCCATTTCATTCCATTACAATTATCGTTCATCACAGGAATTGATTTTATATAATTTTAGAAGATTACCCGACTGGTATATTTAAACAAGTAAGATGGAACATGGTCTGTAGTGATGATCCAAATACCACACAGGTACAACTTGAAATATATTTCAACGACATCACCACGTATGATAATTGAATGAAATGGTTCCCCATTCTGAAATACAATAATTTAAAAGTAATAGGTTATTGCAAGACTCCGCAAATCCTAGCCCCCCTCCCCCTGCCTCCCTCTCTCTCTCTCTCTCTCTCTCTCTCTCTCTCTCTCTCTCTCTCTCTCTCTCTCTCTCTCTCTCCATCTCCCTCTCCCTCTCCCTCTCCCTGTCTCTTTCTCTCTCTCGCGCGTAGGGGATGTAAGCAATGGGAAGAGAACTGGAGGACCCAGAGAAAACCCACGAAGTTGGACAGGCGACCCTACTCCTTATCACGTACAACCGGCGTATCGAGGTCATGCCAGTTGACATCATGGCACACCTTATGATACAACGCGCACACCCTAACTAGTCGGTCATCCAACTCCCTCTTCAAGCAGGGTCAGGTAAGGGAGAGAGAGAGAGAGAGAGAGAAATGGGGTTTAACGTCCACTCAACACAACTAGGTCATTTCGGGACTAACATATGGTTTAATTTTATTTCAATAATTCGCATGCGCGTAGGGGTATTTAGCAGTGGGAGGAAACCGAAGTACCCGGAGGAAACCCACGAGGTTGAGAAGGTGCCCCTATCTCCATGCCACATACACTCACACCTGGGCTTGAAACCACAGCCGCAAGCCAAAGGTGACCGGCCAGCTAGATGTCAGGTAAGGATGCGACGAAAAGCTTGGGTCCCGTATGCACATTGGTGTGCAGGTAAAAGAACAATTATTGACAGTTGTAAATAACTGAAGCGCAGGCGAAAACGCTTCGGTCCGGAATAATTTCCCGCTTAGCACACTGCATGCCCATCTCCATTAGCCTCACCGGAGCAGCACAGTAGGGCGTTTAAACCCAATTTCTTTCGCTTCAATTATTCGGTAACTTCACACGACGAAACACCTTCCTCACTGTTTGTTCTCTTAAAACCCAAACATATATCTCCTACTTTTTAAGGTTCCATGGATCGCCATTGATCCACTGCTTCCAGATACAGCATCTTATCCACAGTATAAAAAGGCCACGCCAAGGGAGATAACCGTGAGAGCCGGTGAAACTCTTTATTTACCGTCGCTATGTTTCATCACGTGCAACAATCACACGGGTGTATTGCTGGTAAGTATGAGCTTATTTCACGTAGCTGTTCCTTCTCAAGTAAAGAGGCTTAAAGTTGGTGTCTCACAACGGCTTAACTTGCTAAACTAAGTCCTGTTTCTATTTAGGAGTTGCGATGGCTCGGCGAATAAGACTTTAGCTAATGGTGCAGAGCGTGGGGTCTGGCAACGACGAAAATACGAGGTCCCGTGTACCCATTGGTTGTATTCTTGAGTAGGACGTAGCGCCGCTGTCGAGGCAACGGTTCTGTCATAGCAACCTGCTGTCGTATGCACATGCCTGTCTTCCTCGGTCCTTGGGCAGCTGGGGCAACGCAAGCCCCACTTCAAGTGGATAGTATATGATATAATATTTCTGTAATTTACGTCTCGTTTCAGTTAATTATTGGTACGATATGGAATATGACATTAAATATAATTATTATAAATTTCTAGAAAAATTAACGTCGGTTATTAAATAACTGTGATCAACATAGATATGTGATACAATGTTGTGATATAGCGTGAAATATAGAAATCAACAGTTATAACAACGATACGCAATTGATGAAATTGTCACCTGTCATAAATATCATTAATTACAAAGATAGGTAATTGGTAAAATTGTTACCAGTTATAAATATCGTTAATGACAAAGATAGGCAATTGGTCAAATTGATGACAAAGATAGGCAATTGGTAAAATTTCAGCAGTTATGAATAGTGTTAATGACACAGATAGGCAATTGGAAAAAAATCAAGGTGTGGAATGCCTTTCTATATTTAGATGCCAAGAAGAATGGGATTTTGTCATTATTACTCGACGTACAGGAAAAGGTGATTTACAAGGAAATAAGTGTTATAAATATATGGTTTAAATTACGGATAATTAATATGTTCATAAAAAAACTAATTCTGACAAGGAGGAAATGTGAATTGTTTTATCTTTTTCATTCTTCTCATTTCATTGCACTGTATATGTCGAATCACTTCGTGTCCTTCCTATTTGTTCATTGAAAAATCATTTGTTATACAATAAATTGCAATGAATGTCTGATATATGTTCTTCCTTTTAATAAATGTGTTACTGAACCATTGATTGTTTGTGGTATTGTTTCTCAACGAACGGGGGAGTGATATTTGATGGTCGGGTAATTGGGCGTGTGGCCGGTCAGGACAATGGATGGGAGCTTGGCAGTTGAGATGCCGGGATAATAGACGGGGGCGTGGCAGTTGAAAATTTCAAGCCAGGCTTGAACGTGTCAGAGATGGCGTCGGATGGTGGTGATGGGATGGCGCCAGGTGGGAGTATGGGTATGGTTTAGCATCTGGTGGATGGCGGTTGACAAACTTTGTTTAGTCTTGCTGAACGGACGGAACACCGAGGTACTTATCTGTTTATGTGATCAAATAAAATTCAAAATCATGCATCAAGTATTCGCAAAGTTATATTGCCTCTGTCACCGGGCACCTGCAATCACTATACGGTCCAAACATATTGGGACTAATTAACTAGCTATGTACCAGGATGGACCTTATCAAAAGGAATAATCATGTCACATTTATTTACTAAGTTATTGCCCTTATTGCCAATCACTTTACAACAGCTAAACATTGTTTGCATTAAATCTATTAAGATAGAAAACATCGTCATTATCAGTGTTAGAAGGCGAAGAATCGGCCGTATCGGAAGGAGTATACGTCAAAGAACCCGTGACAGTTGGCATTCAATAAAAGTTCTCATGGCAAAAGAGGTCAAGTTTGCATGGAAATCGACACGTAAACGAGAGAACGAGTAATGGGGTTTAACTTGGTCATTTCGGAACTAGCATAATA
Organism: Patella caerulea; assembly: GCA_036850965.1. NCBI lineage: Eukaryota > Metazoa > Mollusca > Gastropoda > Patellidae > Patella > Patella caerulea. The sequence continues at coordinate 12,466,403 of JAZGQO010000006.1, forward strand.
CGGTACAGTTTTACTTCAATAATTCGTTTGGCTTAGGGGTCTTAAGCAGTGGGCGCAAACCAGGGGACCCAGAGTAAACCCACGAGGTTGGACATGCGACCCTATTCCCTGTCACGTCCAGCCGGGAATCGAAACCACACCAGTTGACTCAATGACAAACCTTATGATACAACGCTCACGCGCTAACCATTCGGCCATCCAATCGACGTAGAAAGTAGGGCGTTAAACAAGTTCACGGTTCACGTCATTTCCATACTAGGATAAACTAAACTGCATTATACGAATGCCTGAACGGTGGAACTTTTGGGTGATCCCAATTACACGCGACCTTCTAATAATAGTCCACAATACGGTGTGATATGGGTCAACAAGCTGCTCCTTCAACATATAATATTTAAACAGGATTACCGACATTACCATACAATCACTAAACTGACTTAACATAACACTATAGGCCAAACTGATGATATTTATACATGGTATTATAGAGGTAATATTTCACGGTTATTAGATTAACACGGGCACCTGTCTGTAAAGATGGTGGTGTGAGTCGCCTGGTAGCAACTGGTCCATTGATACCTTCAACCTCTCATACAGATTAAAGGTCAGTGGAATTATCCACGGTAAAAAAATATATAATCCCTTAACCTGCATTATTGAAATATTTTATAAATAATCAACCAGGAATTACAGTAAAGATACATTATGCGGGGTTAGATAAAGAGCTGGTAGTTCTCACTGTAATAGTTAAAAACTAGATAATGTAAAGGGAATTTGATGTGCTGAAAATTTCAATCAAATTGATCCACTCTGAACACAGATTTCGGCGATTGAAATTTAGGCTTAGTCTGGGTCATCATTACTTAAATCGGTACGATAAAATAACATAGTCTCGATTATCTATTTCATGATTAAATCCTGCATTAGAGTTGAGCAGAAACACGGATCCTAATCCAGTAAATATCACAGGCTAGCGTTGACACCGAACGTTGATTATGGTCTGGATAAGTTTAATTGATGTCTAGTTAATAATTTCAGGCGTAAAGAAAGACCTGCAGTGGAAAGATTTAGTTGTGTGAGTTAGTTGTATTTTACGTCTGCTTCCATCGAGGTGATATCGCAGACAAGCACGCCAGTTTACTCAATGACCTAATAATAGGATATGGTCGTGGGGTCACGAAATGACCCTTGGATCCTTGTGTTGAGTAAGTGAGCTGCTAAAACCAGTCATGGCCGTGGTCAATACGTGCTAAGATTAATAATATCTCTTGTATAGGTAACAAACAATAACATACATATATCCTTCCAGTACGACATTTCTCAAATTAAAAACATGTTGACCTTTCTATAGCATATTAATAGATCTTCTTGCCTTTATAAATCCTCGTCATTTTTCTATCGTTTACACTGGATTCCTGCTCCCCTTCTGCCCTGTTCAACATCTATCGCAAGACTTTATACTTAACGGTAAGTCAATTGTATTAAGAATAGGATCGATGGAAATTAGGGTTTAATGTGTCTTGAAAACATAATTGAGTTGATTTTGAGACTAAAATGCTAAATTGAATTGTTATGGATGTGTACAATGAATATGTGTACAATTTTGCCTGGACAGTGGCATTTGTGCCAAACGTTTCTTCGAATTCCAACTGCAAAGGTTTCTTGTTGTTTATTGTTCGATGGTGATCTCTGGGTAGTTTTTATATTGTTTTGCCATTAATCGACGCCAGGGCGTCCTAGTTAGTAAGAGAGGTTGGTGGGCGTATTGTTAACGCGTGCGTATTGGATCATTCGGTTTGTCATTGAGACAAGTGACGTTGTTATGATTGATTAATTGCCCAGATGTGTGAGAGAGAGAGAGAGTAATGGGGTTTAACGCCCACTCGACACAAACTAGGTCATTTTGGAACTAACATATGGTTTCATTTTATTTCAATAATTCGCTTGCGCGTAGGGGTCTTTAGCAGTTGGAGGAAACCGGAGTGCCCGGGGGAAACCCACGAGGTTGAGAAGGCGCCCCTATCTCCATGCCACCCCTATCTCCATGCCACATACGCTCACACCAGGGCTCGAAACCACAGCCGCAAGCCAGAGGTGACCTGCCAGCTAGAGGTCGAAGCGCGGCACTCTAGACCACTAGGCCATCCCAACCCCCCTTGCCCAGATGTACTTCGTGGCAAGAAGTAAGGTCGTCTGTTCAACCGGCTCCTCCGTTTCCTCCCATTGAGTGATAATCCCTACACGCAAGCGAATTGTTGAAATAAAGTTAAACCATATGTTAGTCACCTGGTTTTTATCGAGTGGATATTTCCCGCCATCACCTCTCCCCCCCCTCTCTCTCTCTCTCTCTCTCTCTCTCTCTTTTCATATTTTGTTTTTATTTTTTAACAGTTTCCAAGAATCTAAACCAATACAATGAAAACAATTCAGACTGTTTTGGCTGCTATAGCCATAGGTAAGAAATATATTATATATGTAATCGTGGGTAATTGTGGTCGGTTGAATGTCGGAAAAGTAAAATTTGATGGATATATATGATCTAAGATTTGTTTCTTCAAGCTAATTCGGCACATTGTAGGTAATTGTCAGATTCCGGCAGGGTACAAAAAGGGTATAATTTTGTCGTATTTGCTTGCTACGATATCACCCTTGGTGGAATGGACGTGAAATGAAATGGGTTTAACGTCCTATTGTTCTACTCCTGACCTGGGCTAATGAAGACGGGCATACGCCATACAGTGTGCTATGGGGGAAATTGTTCCCGGACAACGGCACTATGGTCTGCTCTTGTGTCGAATCTCAGCTGCTAGGGATCTTTTACGTGCACGCCAATGTGTTCACGGGACATCGGTTTTTCGTCGCATCCGGACGACTACACAGCTGTCCTTGTCAGTCCCTCCATCCTTCATCACAGACAAGGCGAAACCACGCCGGAAAATCTGGATGAACTTTCTCGGCCAAAGCAGGAATAGAATCCCCGACCTCCAGGCTAGCGAGCCAGCGTCTTACCCTGGAAGTGGGCGTAAAACTCCAGGAACAAACGAAGGTCGCATTCGGAGATTGTTGAAATAAATGATGTATGTGAAGTGTGCGCCTTCAGCTGTGCGGGTTTTTCAGATTATCTTACAAATAACTCGTTTTTATTTCAGCCATTGTTCCCTGGACGGCGGGCCAGGACTTCCAGTGTCCCCAGGCCAGAGGACACTTCCAAGATCCAAGGAATCAGTCCAGATTTTTCGCATGTGTCGATTACACGCCAACAAACTTAGTATGTGCCGAGGGCAGTGTATTCGATCCCATCATAAGGAGATGTAATCTACTAACTTATGTTAATTCGGTCACTGGTGCACGCTGCGATCAAGGCGATGGTATGTTTTCAGTACCGGGAGATTGCAGTCAATATTTAGTATGTTCGAATGGTCTCCCCTTTATCATGGATTGTCCGGACGGTTTATTTTTCAACAGAACCCATAACTATTGTGACAGAGAAGTTCGGTGTTAAACGATGGCAGTTAATATCTTAGTAAAATACAATTTTTATTCCTTTTTTTAGAAGAATAATGTGTTTTGTCAACCAGAACAAACACCTCATTGGGTATTCCATTTTACATCAATACTTTATTCAATATGTTCACAAATAGATAAAAAGCATACAAAAATCTTTGAAAGCAATGATTCAGTCTTTAAAAAGCCAGTTTGTTTTTCATTTTGAAAACCAGAAAATGCTTCATCCCTCGATCATCTCGAGTTGTATTTTGAAGCATTCGTGTTCGCAGGCAGATTTGAGTGTCTGTTTTGTTTTACTTTGAGGGGATCGGGCTATTTCCAGGAGAGATCAGACTGAAATGGGGAGGCCATAAAGAAAATTTGTTTACTGGGAATTCCGGTTAAGGATTAGGAATACATAAAATCGATTGGGCGTGGTGGAGCTCGTAGTTACGTTTGCTATTACAATGTTACATTCGCGATGGCAAACGTTTCTAGCCGTTAAGTTAAGTTCCTGATGATAAACGTTTCATTCCGTTACGTTACGTTACGGATGACGAACATTTCTTACCATTATGTTACGATCGCGATGAAGAAATTTCTTACCGTTAAGTTACGTTCGCGATGACAAACGTTTCTTACCGTTACGTTATGTTTTCCATGATAAATATTTCTACAGTTACTATTCGAAAAATGTAGGTTTACAATGTAGTAACAACAGAACATATTTCTGGCTTTCAAAATGAGAGATTAGCTGGTATTAAACAAGTCTATCCTGATGCATTAAATGTAAAAGGTGTTTGTCCTTCAAAAGTATGTAACATTTATACCAAACGCCATCTCCGTTAACCCATTATTAAAACTAAACTTGTATTTAATGTGCATCATTGAAAGAGTGTCAATGGCCAATGATCGTTTTGCTTGTAATCCCATTATTCAAAAGATTTATATGTTTATTTATGTGTCTATTTTATTTATGGGCCCTTTTTATTTATGGGCCTATTTCATTGATGGGCCTATTTTATTTATGGGCCCATTTTATTGTTTACATGTCTTCCCTTTCTAGATAATTGTACCTACCTATACATATGTCTCATAATGTTTATACTGTGGTAGGGGGATTATATTATCAAATAAAAACATTCATTGTAAAAGAAATATTTATCGTGCTTTATTCTTATTAGTACTGCTACTTATCCATTACTGGTGGGAGGGGCGAGGGCACGGGACAGTCTCATTATTATCTCGTCCTCCGCGGTGAAATGAATGAAATTCGGTTTAACGCCCTTCTTTGCTGCACCAATCAGATATGCATGCAATGTACTATGGTGAACATGTCGCCCAGATAGCGACGTGTCTGTCCCATGAGGTGTGCAATAGGGGACATTTTGCCCGGACTGTGGCGTTTTGCCCCTTGAAGCGTGCCATGTGAATCATTTTGCCCGGCGTTTTCTTGCCATGCAGTGAACTATGTGTAGCATTTTGCCACATGCAGTGTGTTATGGGGATAATTTTACCCGGACAATGGCGTTTCTGACCCATGCAGGGAGCTATGGGGATCATTTTGTTCAGAAAGCGACATTTCCGTCCCATGCAGTGTGCTTTTCGGGATCATTGTGCACGGACAGTGGCGTTTTGGCTTCATGAAGTGTGCTATAATGGGGAACATTTTGCCCCGACAGTGCCGTTTAGCCTCATGAAGTGTGCTATAAGAAACATATTGCCCGGACAGCGGAGTTTCCGTCGACTCTTCGTCGAATTCCTTCTGTCAAGGGTTCTTTTATGTGCATGTTAAAGTGTACACGGGCATCGTTTTGGCGTCCCATTCGAACGACTATGCACTGTTTCTTAACCTGTCTTCCAGTATCATAGTTGACCTAAGAAAGTTTCTTAAGAAACACTCGTTAGTGATATCACTATTTGCGGAAGCAAGTGTTAATTCTCAATTATTAGTAACAATACATAGTTTTTATTACTATATCTTGTGATATTAAAGAAGTTAAATCGCTAATAGTTGGGACCAAGAAATTTACACAAATATATCGCAAGACATATAATACTGTAATATGAATGTACATAAACTGATTTACATTCAACCGTTTCCGTTTTTACTTTAATTTCCTATCAGTCATGTTTGGCGAATTGTTCGAGAAGTCTCAATCGAATGGCAATCTCTAGCGTCTGGTTATTCCAGATAAGAATATGACGTCACCGTTGACATGACTTGTGGAATATGTCCAGCCTCGTTCTTCGAGTACCTTCTTACAAATGGCGCTGAAACCCATTCTGGTACTTGATTTGTGTACCAGTGGTAAATTGTTTATTTTGTCTTAAATAATGGATATCAGAAGCCTACAACATCAATGTTGATTTAAATTGACAAATAATTCGTGTTTTCAATGTCGAGGACTAAATGATATTGAATTTAAGACTTGGCGCTGACCTCATAGACAGTATATCCCAGTACATGTTATTTTCATTTCAATTAGATCGAAATCCCGAGGTCCGTATTTGTACTCCTAAGGGAACCCTTTAAAATTCTGTGAAAGCTCGGTTTTCCGCGCAACATTTCCCTTATGACATATATTGTACCTGGATGGTGCAAAAAAGTAGGACGTTAAACCCTATTTATCTTCAAGTCCTAACATTTGGTTTCTATTACATGGATTGGCCTTTCCAATACGAATTACTGTAATGTAAACGAGGGGAGGTGCTTGGAACGAATTTAAAATTAAAAAACAATAGATGCGTTCCTTTCATTAACGTTACAGTTTTTCACAAATGCGCACAATTTTGGAAGAAAGACATGCCTTAGATGACAAAAGGTAGAGTTATTTTAACAAGTTGCCCTTTAAAAGTTGAGATGCTGAAAGGTTATAGAAGAAAGGGTATGCGTGGGTCCGGTGGTTGTGTATAAATGATATTTAACAGTTGTAATGTACAAGACGTTTACTGAGGAGTTTACAACAGGTACGTGCTAAAATTTTATAGTTTTACTACTTATTTCTGGAATCAGACCACTGACTCCATTTACTATTTCTGGAATTAGACCACTGATTATACGTCTTCTGTTCTTCATAGTGTTAACAGTTTACAAATGGATTCAAATGTCTTTATTTAATCTTTGGTGTAGAATTTCTTAAAGCGGTTTGCATATTTCTACTAGGCTTGTGTGTGTATTTAAGGGCGGGAGCAACTCTACGCGTGTTAGTCTAATTGAAATAACATTACCTCGATATTCAGACACAATACTGCACAGAATGTTAGTCCCGAAATGACCTAGTTTGTGTCGAATGGACGTTAAACCCAATTTCTCCTTCTCTCTTACGTTCCTCAAACTGATTTTAGTAAAGCTTTCTATCCGTAACAAAACCCTTGAGTTTGAACATAGAATTCAGAAGCTTAAAGTGATAATTGCATATTTTCTAAGAGAATCAAAACATATTTATTTCTGTGTCTTTTGCTCAAAAGGATGTCAACTCACTATTGAATTTGAAGTTAAAAATGATATTTTTGCCAATTTCTCAACTGGCAACAGTGAATTATAGGATTAATAGGATTATTCTTTAGCAAGGTAGGCCTGTTTATAGATACCATCTATTTTAAGACTTTATTTAATATATTTTAAAGATGTAACTAAAAAATATGAAACTGTCGTTTTAAGCTACGAATCGGTAGTCTACGCTAGCAAATAGTGATCTAATACAAGAATGGTAAACACGAATTTATATCCAGAAAATATATTTATTAAAAATTTGTAATTCAAATTATCTTTTTCTTTCTTTGCAGAGGCGGATTGTTTATATTTATCATGATGGGAAACCTACGAGGAACAGTTTGTGCAGTATTGTGTCTTATAGGTAATTATACATACTATTTTCTCTCACTTAAAGAGAGAGAGAGAGACAGACAGACAGACAGACAGACAGAGAGGGTGAGAGAGAGACAGAAAGAGAGACAGACAGACAGGCAGACAGACAGAGAAAGAGAAAGAGAGAGAGTGGGGGAGAGTGATGCTTTAAGATGCAGCGCGCACGTGTTAACCATTTGACCATCCACCCCACCCCATCGCTTAAAGGGACAGTCCCAGATATTGCAATGGAATTAAAAGTATACAACACATTTACCTTATATTGTATTTAAATACTGAATCCTGTGAAAATGGGCACTATATTTGCTCTATAAGTGTTATATCATTTCCTTTCGTGACAGTGGGGCGGATTGTCGAATGATAAGCGCGTGCGCTGTATCGTAAAATATGTCATTGAGTCAACTGGCATGGTTTCGATTTCCAGGTGGTATGTGACAAGGAGTAGGGTCGCCTGTGGTAAGTGTTTAGGTCCCCTAGTTCAGCTGGTCCTAGATTATGGGATGAACTTCCACAACAGATCAAGAATCAACCGACTTTTGATCAATTTAAATCCTCACTAAAGATTTTCCTGACAGTTTTACCAGTAGAGCCATCACTAAAAGCGTTTTGAGCATGTGTGAACATGTTGTTGTTGCCGTTGTCCTCGTTGTTGTTATTATTATTATTATATATATTCAATTACAGGACTTATAGCACAGACCATTGGCCAGGATCCAAACTGTCCAGAGGACTATGGTTACTTCGCCGACCCGTCAAACATGGCTGCCTTTTACCAATGTGATCGAGGTATTTCCGTTTGGGTTGAGTGTGCTAACGGCACCTTGTTCGATTCCACCGTGGGAAACTGTATAGCGACAGAAACCCACGTTTCAACTCATGGAATCGTGTGTCCAGAACCAGATGGCTTGTTCCAGTTGAGTGGTGACTGTTCGCGATTTTTAGCTTGTGTAAATAATGTGGCCCATGTTATGGACTGTCCGGAAGGAACTCTTTACAACCGAATCCAACAATGGTGTGGTGAACCTGAAAACTCATCGTGTTGAATATCAACTTCCGGTAACTGACCTTGAAATTGATTCACGAAAACCTTACATTAAAATATTTAAAGAGTAACGTCTAAAGTTTTATTGGATAAGATCGTAATTCGTAAATTTACTGAGTGTTGGTTTTAGCCAATGAAAAGGCTGTATTCTAAACATATTTTAGTATAAACGTTCTTGCATAACACACCTTCATTTGTATACAGAGCAAGCAGACTATCATCTCCTGTGACATGTCGTGGGAACTAACAACAACAATGCAAACATAAAACTTATTACAAATGATTCATTGATTAAAATTAATAAAATTTTGCCAAATTGGTATTTGTCCAAACATTAAGATATAATTATTGTCACGTTGTCAGATTCATAATTACAATCCAGATTGTTCACATCTCAGAAGGTCTTTCTTTTGGCTTCATATTTTATATAAACTATCATTTTGACATTTATTCACACAATCGGCGGAGTGGACGCTGACTCTCGGTGGACTGAGTCGTTAACTCTCGGGTGAGCCCTTGTCTCTCAGAGTGAACCATTGTCTCACGGAGTGTGTTCGCTTGACTCTTGTAGGATCTTTATCTTTCTCAGTGAGCTTTTTATTGGACTGGAACACAATATATTTGAGTATTTAAACAAATTTCACAGTTTTTTGATTTTTGATAAAATAAGCGTATACTAGACTCAAATTGACCTTCTTGAATACCCAATCGGTCATTAAACTTAATAATATTTCATTATTCAAAATGCTTAGATTCCGCTATTCATAAAACCAAACCAACGATGACAGGAAATGGAATGTGATTTGATAATTGAAACTATCGTCTGACTGCGTTCTAACTGGGGCTGGCATATTTGAAATATCAAAGCGTATTTTAGACTCCACTATACCAGTGATGATTTGGAACAGCCCACAAGGTTGACAAAATGATGCATGCAAGTCACTAAATCAACGAATCGTTGATATTATTTTAGTTTGTTTATTACCCCATACCAATTACGGCATGTCTGTGTGAAATAGCTTTATTTAACGCCCGCGTCCCAACAGCGACACTGCCGACTACATCTTAACAGGATTGGAGTTGGGCACAGATTCGCAGTCACATGTACTGAATGGGTTAGCGAAAAGTCATGGGAACAAACATTTGCGAACGATATTGAACTGCTAGGTTTTCCGGTGAGGTAGGCAGAGGGACATATGAAGTGAGCGGTCAATTACCTGGTTATTCTATGAAATCTTAAGACGGTAACAAATAACAAGAAGAGAGCAAGCTAAACGTAAACGCCTATTACCTCCCTTTAAACGAGAGAGAGAGACAGAGAGAGAGAGGTCCCACTTTTGGGACTAACATATGGTTTCAGTTTTATTTCAATAATTCGCTTGCGCGTAGGGGTCTTTAGCAGTGGGCGGAAACCGGAGTGCCGGGAGGAAACCCACGAGGTTCAGAAGGCGCCCCATACACTCACACCAGGGATCGAAACCACAGCCGTAAGCCAGAGGTGACCGGCCAGCTAGAGGTCGAAGCGCGACACTCTATACCAGTAGCACCCCCCCCCCGGAGAGAGAGAGAGAGAGAGAGAGAGAGAGAGAGAGATGGTTATATATAGTGTACCATTTCACTATTATATAATTGTTTCGTTATAATATAATTATTTCTTTATTACGAATTAATATTTCGCTTAAACGAAATCATATAATAGTGGAATCGTGGAAGAAAAGAGTATATATAAGATTGGAATCGTGCACTTTTGGGGTTGCGTGGAAATTGACTCAATCACGGACCTTTATCTAAAGTGTATTTCAATTTTAAGTGCCAAGTGATATTTTTGGACCACTTCATTGTCTTCGTCCACCCAACCCCCACCATTACATCCGAACTCAACACATCAGTGTTATCCCATGTTTCCATAACAGTTGCTGACAAGAGGGGTGTAGCTAGTCGTGCGGATGGGACGAAAAACAATGGCGTCCAAAAAAAAAAATATTACTTGGTACTTATAATTGAAATACAACTGCCAGAAACCCCGCTTTGGGGTCACACCGACGTTCCTCGCTACTCAGGCATAACTCCGTAACCATACAGATGAAAAGCAACCTCAGAGTCCTGAGATGACACTTTAAAAGCCTTTCCATTTCTTAAATTAAATGTAAGCATAAACTGTCTTGTGCACGGTACTTGCTGCTTAGTACAATCTGATTAAAATACAAATCTATAGATCTTGCCGGTTGTAGTGGAAGGTAGCTTCAGTGTCATACAAGCGGCTTCTGACCCTATGCCGTCAGACATTTGATTAACCAATCAGCGGTGATGTTTCTATTGGGTTAGCCACAGTTCCGAGCACCTCACGCCAAAAACTCGAGGTAACAGACCGTTACATTGGCTAATCCCGCACATCATAACGTGGGTTATGTAACTACTCTTCTAGATACTAGTGTAATGAAGAGAAGTAAAACAAAATTTTGAACTATAAAAAGCGAAACGAAATAGGATCTGTGTTTTAACCTGGTTGCGTTTAGCGTATACAACTGCATAATTTCAATCATCGAATGCGGTAAAGGTACAAACAAACTAAGGAGTGACCAAGTTCACAACAACAAAAATCCTCAAGATAAGACAATGACTAAACGAAAATTATTTTCCATGTGGTGCAAAACCACGGGATACTAAAAACTTATTTCAGTGTTTTCTTCTGATAAAAAGTGAACGCTGCACATACGGTAATAGAGGATGTACTTCAATCCGTTTTCTTACACAATGAACGTGAGAAAATGTAACAATGAAACGGGAGGGGGGGGGGGTAAGAAAAGGATATAAACGTGGCTACATAAATATCGTAACCCACTTTTATAAAATGACAACTCCCAAACAACATAATATAGTCGTGTCAATTTTCCTATACGAACGATTGTCGTATATGTATATCGCCCAATGTCCTATATCATTTTCCTATATGGACCATTTCCTATAGGAACCGTTGCCATATATCTACTACCACTACTTGGTGTTTAACGTCTGCTTCCACATAAGTGATATTGCAGACAAGACTTAGGAGAGCCGAAGCTGATTCCTGATTTTTAGAATATGATTTTGCAATCTTTCCATTTGGTTTTAAGCCATGGATTGGGTTTAGTGGGAAGTTCTTCCCTTTATTTAATAAAAAACATATCATTTGGTAGATGATCACGTTTGCTTCTCGATTGGTTGATGTCATCGTTTGGGGTTAGTTTAGATGCCAGGCCCGTCTTATCGTGGCCTCCCCTTATCCACTATCCCACTCTATGGGTTTGGTATCAGTTTTATTTACGGAATAGTGTTTAGGTGCCGAGTACGTCTGACCGAAACTCCCCCCTTACTCCACTATCCTGCTTAGTTTGGTAGATGTCATCTTTGTGGGATTTGTGTTTAGGTGCCAGGCCCGTCTTATCGTGACCTCCCCTTACTCCACTATCCTATTCTGTAGGTTTGGTGTCTGTTTTTTGGCGGAATAGTGTTTAGATGCCGAGTCCGTCTGATCGTGACCCTCCCTTACTCCACTATCCTGCCAGTTTGGTATAAATCCCCTATGTAGTTTAGTGTTTAGATGCCGGGCCCGTCTAATCATGACCCCCTCTTACTTCACAATTCTACTTAGTCCAACTGTGTCCATTAGGGCGTGGATTTGTTCGAAGATTTGCAGTTTCAGATCTGGTCTAGGGAAGAGTAGGTTCTTGGTGTTGAATGGTATGTTGTTGGTCTCCATTATTCTCATATATCACCTGTTGGCATGCATACGTACAACAATCACTGCCTATATCATCCGTTTGTTAGGCCAATCATGCATCAACCATTGTCCTATATCAACCATTGTCCCATACCAACCATTTACCTGTATCAACCATCGTCATGTATTAACCATTGTCCTATATCAACCATTGTCCCAGAGCAACCCCTTTATTACGCCAACCATTCCTATAAACCCATATCAACCATTTACATGTATCAACCATTTACATGTATCAACCATTTACCTGTATCAACCATTTACCTGTATCAACCATTGTCATGTATCAACCATTGTCCCATATAAAGCATATACCAACCATTGTTTATACCAAACGTTTATTAGATGCCAACCATTCTAATTAACCCATTTTCTATATCAACCATTGATACAACTGGCGTGGTTTCGAATCCCCGGTTGTACGTGGCAAGGATTAGGGTGGCCTGCACAGCGTCATGGGTTTTCTCCGGGTACTCCGGTTTCCTCTCACTGCCAAAGACCCCTACACGCAAGCGATTATTGAAATAAAGTTAAACCAATTATGTTAGTCTCGAAATGACCTAGTTTGTGTCAAGTGGACGTTGCACCCATTGTCTTTCTCTCCCTCTTTCTCTCTTTCTCTCTTTCTCTCTCTCTCTCTCCCTCTCTCATACATCAACTACTTTGCTACTTACCAAGAGAGAGAGAGAGTTTTCTGATTACTTGTTCATGAATATATTTAATTTCAATTAATTGTGGGGTTTTTTACGTACATGGCCGTTATTAGTTTTGCGCCGCATCTTTGTATTGAATGCTCAGTTGTTTTCCAGTGCAAACCGATCAGGAAAACTTAATACAATACATAAATAAATTTAAAATACGTCCTCTTAAAAACTCCCGATTTACTTCATTCTAGCATACATTATAACAATTAATTGAGCTATCTATCGCCTATAGGCGTTTTCAGATATTAAAAAAGGTATACAAATAATTAAAATTTTTACTTTATATATCCTGGTTCATGACGTAATATATATATATATATATATATATATATATATATATATATATATATATATATATATATATATATATATATTATATATCTACTGTGATACACTCTACTTGTAAACAAAAATAGGTCAAGAGATTAAAAAATATTCAAAACTGGTTTTTGACAACAAATAGCCTACAGGACGTTGAAAATATATTACGGAACTTAAAGAAGCTAATCGCTAATATCTGGGTCCTAGATTATTGGTAGAAATCAGTCGCAATGCATGATTATAATAATGTAATATGAATGTATATAAACCGATTTACATTCAATCGTTACTGTTTTACTCTAGTTTTTAATCAGTTATACTCGACCAAATATTAGTTACAATACATAGTGTTTATTACTATATCTTGTGATATTAAAGAAGGTAAAATGGCTAACATATGGGACCTAGAAATTTGCACAAATATATTATCGCAAGGCATATAATAATGAAATATATATGTATATAAACTGATTTACATTCAATCCGTTCCGTTTTTACTTTAATTTCTAATCAGTTATGTTTGGCGAATTGTACCTAATGGCAATCTCTAGCGTCTGGTTATTCCAGTCTACACAGGTAGTATTTATTGCGCATGCTTTACAGTTAAGAGAATGGCGTCACCGTTTGACATGACTTCTGGAATAAGTATAACAAAGACTTTGGATGATATGGAGACTTAGCTACTTTAAATTGGGATTTTGTTTAAAAGGAGACTCTTTAATGGGAGTTAAACATCTTGAATTTAAATCAAAATAAATTATTGAATTGATAGTGTGTGTTATTAAGGTTAATATAGGGTAAACGCATTCTGATTATACTTTTGTTTGAGAAGGTCAAGTGAAAGTAGTTTTTAGCTACAACATGACAGTATAAATAGTACATGTACATATTTTAAAAAACGTTTTTGGTACACTAGTAACAAATATCGAATTATCAGCCCAAGTCGTCAATCGTCCACTTAAAGATGTAATCTCTTAAAAGCTCAATACCACTCTTGTTGTAACTGAATAATATATCCCAATCTTTATTCTGGTCAACAAATTGTATTATTTCACAATATTCCAATTAATTGATGATATAAATTTCATCTTAACACACCTAATTTAAAAAATTGGAATAATTCAACTTAATGATTTGAATAGTCTAACGTAAACCTTTTCAAATGTGACTTTTGAAATATTTTCGAACCCTCTGGACAAGTAAAATAGGTTGTAATGGATAATTTACACAACAGGTAGGACACTTAAACATCTAGTACTTAGAATAAGACAGTTATTTATTTTCTGGGGCTGTCAAGCCAGCAAATATTTTATTGTCCCTTTAAACCCTGTGTCTTCCCTCGGGGCACCCCGATTCCCCCCCCCCCACTGCTAAAGACCCGAACGCACATGCGAATTATTGAAAAAAATTAAACCATATGTTAGTCCCGAAATGACTTCGTGTCGAATGGACGTTAAATCCCATTTCTCTTTCTCTATTGTCCCTTTAAACGTGGTGGGCGCTAAATACCACCCTGTCGAATGGAAATGGAATGGGATTTAACGTACTTTTCTGAACCAACTGGGCTAATGAAGACGGGTATACGCCTTACAGTGTCCGGGAAATTTTGCCCGGACAGAGGCACTAAGGTCCACTCTTACCGTATATCGAATTGTAACTGCCAAGGAATCTTTTACGTTCATGCCAATGTGTACATGGGACCTCGGTTTCTCGTATAGGAACATCAGTCTAGCACCAATCACACGAGGAAACCACGCCGGTTGACACCTAGAGCAGAACCGCGACCAGCGTCTTTCTCACTTTGCCACCATCGATTAGAGAATGAACAGTCGGACCTTAACCCAAATTTCAGTTCATTTCAATTTCTAATTTTCAAGTAAAGCAGAGGTGTAAATTTTCTTAGGACTTTCCCCCAAAATTACAATGAGTGGTGCGGTTCTTCTGTACTTACTATTGAAATCGTACAAATTCTGAACCCAATGGTTGTGAAAATGTCAAAATATCAACAGTAGAATGGACCGGGGTCGAGAACTGTGACAAAAACAAAGGAAAGAAAACCAAAATATAAGTGTCACACAAAACAAAACTGTGAAATAATTATAATGGCTGGTAACATTTTCTTAACAACTGTCTAAGAATTCTGATTTAATACAAAAAAAAATCTACAATATATTGTTATTTGGTTTTGACACGTCCGCTAAACTTAGTCTCGTTTCTTCGTCAAACATCACGTCTTCCTGTTCATCATATCGTGCGGATTCAATAATTGGTCGCTAAAAGGGGACAGAGGTTTTTGGTGGCCGAGTAGTATAATACCTACCTGCAATCATACAATATGTCATCTATGCAAGACAAGGGGTTTGATCACAAGCTTCTATTTACCATATACAACGGGTTCAGTGATTTATCTCGAAGGGGTCACATAGCGCATAGTCGTTCTTGACAGTTGGAGTTTGAAATAAGAGTAGGCTATAATGCTTCTGTACGGACACAATTGTCCTCCTAGAACACAACATGGTGCATTAGCCCTGTAGGTGCAGACGAGTAGGACGTTATAAAGTCCGTTTATTTCGTTTTGTCTCAGAATGACATACAACCAATATTGGATAATTGATATTACTTCAATACGAAAATAAAATGAAATGAAATGGGGTTTAACATCCTACTGTTGTGCTCCTAACCTGAGCTAATGAAGACGGGTATACACCATACAGTGTGGTATGAGGGAAATTTTGCTCGGGCAGCGGCGCTACGGCCTACTCTTATATTGAATTCCAACTGCCAAGGGATCTTTTACGTGCATGCCAATGTGTACACCGGCCTTGAATTTTCTTCAATTCCGAACGACTAGACAGCTGTTCTTGTCAGACCCTCTGTCCTGCATCACTGACAAGGGAAAAAACACGCTGGATATGATATGAAAATGAAATGAAATGGGGTTTATTTCAATAATCAGCTTGCGCGTAGGGTTTTTAGCAGTGGGGGGGGGGCGGAAAAAACAGCGAGTTGGACAAGCGATCCTACTCCGTGACACGCACAACCGAGGAATTTAAATTACGCTGTTTCGAAAAAGCATGGGGATTTGGTGAATATTATAAGGTCCGTAATAAATGCAGAATTCAGAACACGATTATATGTAACAGGACATCGGGTTTCTCGTGGGATTTCTAGAGTGTCCAAGATGACAGCAGCGGAGAATGTGTACTTGAGAATGTTGGAATCGTGTTTGAACACCATAACGTTTGCTACATGTGCAAGTCATGTACTTGATCCACGCTAGTCGCCGTTAATCCCGGATATTACATGTCGTGATGAGTGAATAAGAATTTGACACAATGTAACTTTGGGAAGCGGGGAACATCAGGAGATTTAACATGTGTAAGCAGGGGCGCCGGAACCCCGGGTACCGGGATATACAAATGGTACCCATGTCCGAATGATGAAAGTTTGCAACCTTGTTTACTAGGTTTACTAGCCTATTCATTATCATGTATTTTAAAGGGTTTTGTGTTGAAATTTGGAATGAGTTCTCGGAATTGATAAATTTCAAATTTTTCTAGAGGCTGGGTCCCTTTATCTTCGGTACCCTGGCCCTCGCACCGTTCCGTCGCCCCTGTGTGTACGCCATTTTAAGAAAGACTAATAATGAATGAAATACTACATTTATTCAACTAAGTCACCTTGTATAATATATACGGTCATCCAACATAATGTAATGTTACTATCCCATGCAATCCGGTTACTTTGAAGGTGATAGTCGTGAGACAAGATGTAAACATTTTAACAGGTAATCCATTTACATAAGATGAATTAAAACCTACTCCATAAAGTTATGATCCTTCGAGACTAATTGGGTCAGCTAACTAATATTTTAAAGATGGCCGTTCTTGTTACAGATAAATCATGTATCTGGCCGTTTTTGCTATAACAGTTCAAAAATAGATAATTTAAAATTAAAATATTGAAAAATGCATTCAAATTACTTTATTCTGAGCGACGTTAACACTGTTTGAAGTTTTTCCATAGATTGTCTTTAATCGTAGCAACGTTACTTTTTAATCGAGACTCTAGTCGTTCGCATGGGACAAAGAAAACGAGGTCATGTGCATACATTGGTGTGCACGTCAAGTTGGAATTCGAAATAATGGCAGGACGTGCTGGGGCGCCTTCTCAACCTCGTGTGTTTCCTCCGGGCACCCCGGTTTCCTCCCACAGCTAAAGACGCCTACGCACAAGCGACTTATTGAAATTAAACCATATGTTAGTCCCGAAATGACCTTGTTTGTGTCGAGTGGACGTTAAACCCCATTTTTCTCTCCCCCTCTCTCTCTCTCTCTCTCTCTCTCTCTCTCTCTCTTGGTCGATGTTATTTAGCGCCTAACCCGTTTAAAGGAATGCATCTTTAAAAAGTACAGAAACATATCTGGATTATGCATTCAAACTGAAACAGTGGTCTTATCGTCTGGGAGTTACGTTTAGTGTTTGGTTCCAGTTCTTGCTTTTGTTATAATGAAATTTTCGCTGGTGGATTAACTAAGCCTTGCATCTCAGCAGTGGATCAACAGTGGATTAAACCGGAATCGTCTCTCGACAGTAAACGTCGAGGTCCGCCTCTTTTACAGATTACAGTCATTGGTCGTCTGCTTGAAGAAGTATTTACAACAGCGGCCATGTTTGTTTTTCTTACATATATGATTTAGTTTCGTAGCAATTGTTTACACGCGATGAGTATGATTTACTGTGTGTATCCAGGAAAGAAACTTTTCTTTTGATCTCGTGTATGCGCGAGTAATTTAGAAGGCGGTCTCGACTTTAACAATCCAGTGTCAATATGAGTGGTAGCTCATTTCGCTACCTCAGATACATATCGATGACGATCATGACCAGTTCGTCCATCTGTACCGACGCTATTTCTATATTTCTTGTGTCGTCTGCTGCGGCCTTCCATTTAGCGGGGATACTTATTCCGGGCTGGTGGAACGTTCCAGGAACACCTACTGCTAACCTTACCACCAAGTATGGAGTCTGGAGCACGTTGACTTGTATGGAAGGGGAGTGCATGGAGATAGAAACCGATACATCTGGAAAAAATGGTAAAACTTTTATTTTTCAATTTTATTTCTAGCTCGTTTAGTCATCGCCGTCTGTTGATTAAATGAATCAAATAACTAGAATGTTTCGGTTCGCAAATAATGTCGAAATAATATGATCAAAAATCAAGTTCTTTCATTATGGTGTTCTCACAGTCGCATATAGTTATTCGGCCAGATATTTATTTCATTAAATGCTCCCCAACAGTCATAGTCGTTTTAAATGTTGAAATAATCGAATAAGTGGCGCTAGCTCTGGGACAAAGGAGCTGGAAAGTTCTATCTGGATTTCCCGCGTGGTTGCCCTTGTCAGTGGTGCTGAACGGAGAGCCTGACAAGAAAAGTGTCTAGTCGTTCGGATGGCACGACAAACCGTGGTCCTGTATACACATTGACGATACTCATAGTTGGAATTTTATGAAGCCCGGTTGGAGCAGACAAGTAGGACGTTAAACTCCATTTTATTTGATTTCTATCCGTCGGAAAAATAAAATATTAGAAGAATAGGTTATATTTCGTCACTGTTGAAACCAATGGGAATCTTGCCTAATTTGTCGAGTGGACGTTAACCCCCCCTCTTTCTCCCTCTCTCTCTCTCTCTCTCTCTCTCTCTCTCTCTCCTAATTTTTGACGGGTCTAATCCTGCCAATTAAGTTTTTCGTGTTTTATGATTTTAAAATAACGTTTGCCAAACAAACATTAAAAATTTCTTCTTTGATATTTGGAATATCTGTGTCAAAAGAACTTTCGATTTTTCGAATACGGCCTGAAAGCTGAATCGATGGATAGTTTGAACCGTGTAATAACATATAACACGACATGATTTTATGACCATAGTCTATCACAAACTTTCAACACGTTTCATTCTGTTTCGAGATAATTACCCGCTTCTACATGCAGTGGTGTTGTTTTTAAAATTCTCGACTCGTGGGTGAACTATGATTCATTCACAAAATGTAAAAACAATATGGCGGTATTCACCATATCATTGTAAATAAATTTCAATGAAAGTGAGGTTTACTTTTGTTCGTTTTTAAAACAATTTCTTTTCAGCATTCAGATATGCATTTATCTGAATTATTTGATTACAATATGTTAACATAATAACTTAGCTATTACATCTTTGTCTTAAAGCCCAAATAACACTCTTGTTGAAACTGAATAATATGTCCCAATCTTCATTCTGGTCAACAAATTGCATTATTTTACAATATTCCAATTAATTGATGATATAAATTTCATCTTAGCACACCTAATTTAAAAAATTGGAAAAATTCAACCAATTGATTTGAAAAGTCTAACGTAAACCTTTTCAAATGTGACTTGGATTTTAAAATATTTTCGAACATTCTGGACAAGTAAAATAGGTGGTAATAGATAATTTACAGAACAGGTAGGACACTTAAACATCTAGTACTTAGAATAAGGCTATTATTTATTTTCTCGAGCTGCCAAGCCAGCGAGAATGTTATTGTCCCTTTAACGATCGAATGTAATATTTAATATAATTGGTAGCGGTTACATCTTTATATGAACGATCAGATGTGATATTTTAAACATACATCTTGTCAAACCTTCAAACGCTAATATCTTCGCACGCAATACAATGGAGCAGTATGAATAAAATTTTCAATGAATTCTCTTTGCATTATCTATTTTCAAACTATTATCGTAAGAATGGCTAGCTCCTTATCATTATCGTACACGATATATCTTTAATAGAATAAGGTAGACGTGACATTTTTATCTAAAGAATATTATCGGATAGGGTTTTTTTTTAATGTAATAAGTTGGCGGTAATATTTTTATCTAAAGAATATTATCGGATAGTATATTTTGATGTAATAAGTTGACTGTAGTATTTTTATTTAAACGATCGGACATAATATTTTAATATATTAGAGGCCTCCCCACGTACAAACTGTGTAATGTAAAGATCTATTTGGACTAAAAACATATTCAGAGTTATCCATTTATCAGAACTTTGCTTCAAACCAGTTTTAAACAGCCTTGTCATTACTCGCTACCCATTTACAGCAAAAATCATAGCCTAAATAAATTTTTGGATTTGGATTAACCTGTCCACTTCATTTTCTGCGTTTAAAGTCTGTGTGACGTTTTTAGTTCTCGCTGTTTTCACAACCGCTAATAGTTCGAACAACAAAGCCAAACAGACTGAGTCAGTGATCCCCTCATATAATGTGCGCGTCTAGGTGTTTTGCAGGAAATTCAGTAGTTTGCTAGTACAACGATGTGTACAAAAATTGCCATATTTTTATTGGAAGTATCTATCCTTGATACTTTCTTGAGACTGTATCTTCAAACATACATTATGCAAGAGATTTTATTACGTGTCTTTCTATATGCCTGAAATGTTATCTAAATTATTAATAAGACATTAATTAACTTATCCAGACCATAATCAACTCTCGATGTCAAGGCTAGCCTTCGATGTAAGCTGGATTAGATTCAAATATGCCGCTGAACGGCCATTGTAATTAAATCACAACATTGGATAACCGAGACTACTCTGGGTTTTTTAATGATTTTAGTAATGATGACCGAGGCTATGCAGAAATTTCACGTGCTCCGTTCTCGGCCTATAGTGGATCAATTTGACTGAAATTTTCAGCAAATTACCTTTACACTATCTAGTTTTTAACTATTATAGTGAGAACTGCCAACGCGTTATCTAATCTCAAATAATATATCTTTAAGATAAATGTTATATCTTTATGTAAACGACAAGATGTAATATTTAATAAAATATGTTAACTGTGATATTTTTATCTGAACGCTAGGATGTAATATTTTAATATAATAAGTTGGCTGTAAAAGGTTATCTGAACGATCAGATCTAATATTTCAATAGAATAAGTTAACTGTTAAACGATCGTGTATAATATTTAAATATATATCTGTAATAAGGTAGCTGAGATATAATTTAACTAGGTGATTAAATATACTTTGGTATCAGCCAGAATGGTTCCACTTGTTATTGGTGTAGTTCATATCGTCTGGCACAAAACAGTGCCTAGTCGTTGGGATGGAACAAATAACCGAGGTCCGGTGTCCAGAATGTCCTGCACGTAAACGAACTTGCACTGTGGCATAAAGCGTTCTTCATCAGCCGAGTTAGTGCAAAAAAAGGGAAACAATTTCATTTCATTAAAAGTTTTTTGAACTGTTACATTGACATCGTGAAATCCTTGATGTCGAGTAGATTATCGATATTTCTCTGTTAGATTTTTATCAGACACTTTCAGGAGGTACTTAGGTTAATTGCTTATTATTCTAATGTAAATGATCTTTAGATCCTGTGAAGTATTCTAATCTTAAAGCAATCTGCACTCGAGTGATTGAATTTGTTAGTATTGATTTCTACTATTGCAGTTTCATGGTCAATACTTGTTGATGTAAATGCCATGGTAACCGTGTAGGTATTGGCTCCGAGTTCACAAAGCATCCCCAGGCTTAAGTTCAGAATTTACTCAAAATTGTTCGCCTAATTTTAACTACAATCTTTATAAAACTTTTAATGCTTTAATGCCACGTTTCTCAACCTTTTCTCACCGCTCACCCCTAAATGAATTCTCAACCAACCCATTTATCCCCAGAGTTTTGAGGAGGTTACTGACCGCGGAGCCGTGGCCGGCGAAGCCGGTCACCGCGAGCGCTTTAGGCGCGAAGTCAGTCGAGGAGGGTCAAGGGGCGGGGGGGGGGGGCTCCCCAATAGGAAATTTTTAGAAATTGGAGCCCGGGAATGTGATTTCCAGCCATTTCAGGCACTCTTCAGGCGTTTCATAGGAACTTGAAAATGGCCTTTTTCTATAGAAGCCATCCGACATAAAGCGCGGATCCTTGCACGGGCCTGCACCACCTGACCACATTGGCATTGAATATGGAATGAATACGGATCGAAGGTGAGATTCAATAATCACCAAATTTATATTTTAATGAAAATACGTTGTTTGCTGTTCAGTGCGAAATTTGCTCCTGGTGATTGTCACAAACGTTTTTTTTTTATTCTCGGGACAGTGTTTGAGAGTGCTAATCTCATCTGCACAACCTTTATATGATCATTTTTGAAGTTACTGGGAGTGTGGTCATTCACCCCCTGGACGCGAGCCATTCCCCCCTTGGGGGTGAATTCACCCCAGGTTGAGAAACGCGGCTTTAATGAATCAAATACATGAATACGAAACTATGTGCAAAGTTTTGTGTTTCTGGGTCAAAGATATTTCCTTTAAACAGAGACTGAAAGTGAAGTCTGAGAATGCTTTATGAACTCGGGACCTGGACGATCGACGTTTTAATCCGTCACGCGTGTCTCTGGTCGTTCAAATTGGACAAAAACGGAGATCCATCCGTGACTCTTGGAGACGGAAGAAATGTCTCCCGGTTTCCCGATCGAGTGGACGTAAAGTTTCGATTCCCAACTTGTACGTGACAAAGAATGCGATCGTCTGCCAAACTCGTGCTTTTTACGGGTCTTTCGGTCCATCCCCTCTCTATCTCTTCCTGTTTGGCTCTGGATGTTCGTGATATGATCATCCCTCAATGTCTTTGGCTGGCTAACCTGGAGGACCGGGATTCAATCCGGTTGTTGTTATTATATATCATCATTTGAATTATTATTTATTTATCATTATTTATTATTATTTATTGTTATTATTTACAATTATTTATTGTTATTTATTATTATGCATTTATTTAGCGTCCCAATATAGATATATTTAGTAAATATAAAAATAGAGAAATATAAATAAAAAAACGATATATATGCAAGATACAGTATACAATAGGAAAGACACGTACATTTCAAACTCAGAAAACATCATCATTTTTAGAAACGTTTGAAATTAAAAACATAATCAAAGTAAAAGTAGGATAAATTATTAAAACATAATAATGATCAAGAATATAAGATAACTATTTCAGCTATAAGTTATTTTGTAACATCGTTTGGTGTATTGTTTATTTTGTGAAATGTCTATTTTCTGTCTTGCCCGCAGGTTTATCTTGAAGATTTTTGTTTTTGGTGTAGTTCGATCTTCATACACTTACTAATAGAATACAATTATTGAAATGCTTTGTTAAAGAGATGTGTTTTGAGATGTGTTTTAAATGTAGATAATGCTTACAGCTCCGAGACTGTCATGGAAGAGACTTCACTAAAAATGGGGGAAAAATGATTTACAAAAAGACGAAACAGACATAAAGCGACCAATCTAGGATGACCGCAAAGTACGATTACTAGAATATAACTCTAATAGGTTGCTCAAAATTTTTAATAAGGTGATTAAGACATTTATAAATTAATAAAAGTATTTTAAAAACAGATTCTCAAACGAACCGGTAGCCAGTGTAAATGGTATAAAATCGGAGTATTGTGGTCATTAAAACTGGTTCTGCTTATAAGTCTGGTAGCACTATCTGTACCTTTTGAAGTTTATCTATCAATCTACTGGGACAGTTAAACCACAGTAACAGTTATCGAGTCTTGAAGTGACCTTGTAATGAATTAAAATCTTCGTAGCTTCCTCGGAAATATTTATGTAAACATACGAATTATGTTTCTGGTTTAGTTGAGAACGTTTTCTAAACGTGTCTACTCACTCGGAAGGTACCAAAAACCTACGTATCGTGTACACACTTGCACTAGAGTGTCCGTTACAGACACCTTGACAGTTGGAATTCGAAATATAAGGGGAGTATCACTGGCAAATTTCCCTCCGTAGCACATTTCATTATCAAAGTCGAACGCTCAGCCCCAGTTCAATCCCTGCTATGGACGTTAATTCTAGTGATCTCGACTTCAACCCATATTTCTAAAAGCCCTTCCCCTCTCTCCCCTCTCTCAAAGTATTTATTATAGCTCTTGTAGACCGTCTTTGATGTGACGTTAAACTTGTTGATAATAATTGATATGATATTAAATTCTCCTGACAGATCTACTTATTCTGTTTAATATTGTTTTACAAACTGTTTGTATATAATAAAAAAAAAACTCAAGGGTATTCATTCCAGTAGCATATTAGTTGATTTATTACACCCATCACTAAATCATTGCCACCATGGCTCCTCGAGAAAAATAGAAATTGGTTTTCAAAAAACAAAATTATGAATTTATTTATAAAGTAAAAATAATCTTACGATATTGGAAATTCAAAATACATACATTTAATTTACAAAATTAAAAAATTAATTTACAAAATTAAAAAATTAATTTACAAAATTAAAAAAAAAATTCACAAAATTAAAAAATTAATTTACAAAATTAAAAAATTAATTTACAAAATTAAAAAAAAAAATTCACAAAATTAAAAAAATAATTTACAAAATTGAAAAAAATAATTTACAAAATTGAAACATTAATTTACAAAATTAAAACATTAATTTACAAAATTAAAACATTATTTTACAAAATTAAAACATTTACAGAATTCAAAAATTAATTTACAAAATTCAAAAATTAATTTACAAAATTCAAAAATTAATTTACAAAATTCAAAAATTTATTTACAAAATTCAAAAATTTATTTACAAAATTCAAAAATTAATTTACTAAATTCAAAAATAAATTAACAAAATTAAAAAATAAATTTACAAAATTCAAAAATTAATTTACAAAATTAAAATTTAATTTACAAAATTAAAATTGCATTTACAAAATTTAAATCTAATTCAAATGTAAACATAGATAAAAAAAAAATATGAATACACATAAATATAAGTAAATAAATAAATAGGCAAACTCATGAATAAAAGTGGCCTGATATCAGATATTTTGCTGTAGATTTTATTACATGCATATAACTATTTTTAACCGTGCTCTTAACCTGTGTCAGTTAGTGTCTCCAACAGCTTATTAGATATTTTTTTTTTTTTTTGTTTGTTTTTAAATATCATGGCTATTAAGTAAGTGTCAGTTTAGTTGTCCAACCACATTCATCCTAGAAAACATGTGCTGTAAGCGACAAGTTAGATAAACGTTTATGTATGATAATATAATTATCAGGTCTTATATTTTTTTATGGAAAACTGTTAAACCAACACAACGCCAAAATGGCTTGTTTTCTCCATAAAAAATCCTAGAAATCTAAAGAGTATTTTTGATTCTAAATAACGGTGGCTTTATGGGCTGGGATTGGGGGGGGGGGCGGTATAATGTCCCCCACTCCTACACCGATTGGGTATTGAAGACGCAAGGGCTTGGTAGCACGTTATATCTACATCGCGCCATCTATATGTTCATACATGTGCATACCATATATAAGCTATATATAGGTCTTGCACACAAAGGGGGGGGGGAGCTAAAAGTTAGCCCGTGCGCTATTAAGATATTGTCGTGGTTTCGTTTTCCGGGTTTTAGTGACAATGAGTAGGATCGCCTGTCAAACCTCGTGGGGTTTCTCTGGATCCTACGGTTTCCTCCCACTGCTAAAGACCCCTACGCGGGAGCGAATTATTAAAATAGAATTGAACTATATGTTAGTCCCAAAATGACCTTGTGTGTAGTGTTTCCCGCCAAAATATTTGAAAGAACGGAACCGGAACGAATATTGAATATCTACTGAACAATAAAAATGAGATTTCTTGTTGCGTTTTGATAATTATTATTACTGTTTATTATTCAGCATGGTTACAAGTTACTCAAGTGTTCGAGACTGCAGGTGTAGTCTTGTGTTTTGTGGCGCTTCTAATTTACATCTCCACGACGTTATTACGTGAGAAATGGAGTTACATCTTGAAGCGGTTGTTTGTGTGTATCATAGCAGGAGCGGGTTGGTACTATATTATTTAGAAACTTTAAGAGTAGCCTCGGTTTCCACGCGGAAGATTAAATATAGGTTGTTATTGGGTTAGGTGTTACCCCTGCGCATATATCATACACCGCCCAGGGATACAGGTCCAGTCATGAAACCTCACAGGTTTGTATGGTTGATATTCTCGTATAACTGAATACTAGTTCTGTTCACATTTAAAGGTCCACGAAACACTGTGTTGGGTGAACCCACGCCCACCCTTGCCAGTGATGTAAGGCGGAGGGCCCAGCAAGGGACGATAAACCGAGGTCCCGTGTATTCATTGACGTACACGTAACAGAACCCTAGACAGTTGTTATTCCAAATAAGGGTAGGCACCGCCACTGTTGGGACAAAATCTCCCTATTGCCACACTGTACGCCGTATGCCCGTTTTTATTAGCCAGGCCAGAGAACAGTAGGACGTTAAACCCCATTTCATTTTAATTGCGCATTACATTATTTTATTTTATTATTTTTGTCTTTTTGCAGGCGTGGCTATTATTATTGGTGTGGCTGTTTTCGTTAAAAAGTCTGCCGGATTAACGCGTTTTAAAGGTCGAGGTGGTCACGTGGAATGGCCGATTGGGTTATCTATATTTAGTGCTATATTGTGTATTTCGGACTCTGTATTTGTTGGACTGTCATTAAGAACACCCAAAATACCCGGACATAACATGTTTCTGTAGGTCACCACTTCCACTATACATTGAAAATGCATTATTTAAGAGTTTGATAAAGAGCTGGCAGCTCAGCTATTATAGTTTAGAAATACATAATAAGAAATTAATATAATGAAAATCTCGGTAAAATTACCCGATTCTGCATGTTTGAAGTTTTCACCAAGAAATGGCGAAAATAGTCTCGATTGTATAGTACCATTGCTAACGATAAATAAACGATCTAATCCACGTAATATCACAATCACCCGATGAGCCAGTGACTTCATTATGGACTTTTCAATTGAATAAATGTCTAAATAATAATTTTTATACTATTTGAAACTAGAAAAAAGACCTGCAATAGGCAGATATAGCTCTTTTATAATGCATATTTAATATTGTTAAAGTTTTGTTTTTTGAGATCTTTGTTATGATGAATTGTGCTCGAGCGTCACTGTGTTATCAAAGAAACAATAAACTACGACATAAAGTTGTGAATTTTAAAACATGAAATGGCAGAGCAATTTGTCATGGTTTGTGTGTGGGTTGATCGGTGCACTTCGGTGTGTTTTCTTTTTTTACATCTACGAATTTTTCATACTTCGTTTTCCGTAAATTAAGATCAGAATTTCAATCAACCATGTATCCGTCTTCATTAAGCTGTTTTTAACGAAACCCAGGATATGTTTGACATCAATTCATGTCCGTGAAATATATCTTAGAGACAGATAGAGGGAAATGGGGCTTAGAAGTGGAAAGAAAACGGACGACCAAGAGAGAAAACACACCCGGTCCAGTATGACCCTGCTCCCTGTCATGTACAACAGGGAATCAAACCACACCAGTTGACTAAATGACAGAACTTATTATGCAACGCGCATGTGGTAACCCTTCGGCCATCCAACCCCGCATGCTCATCAATGTACAACATAGACAATGAACAGCAGCAATACGCGTTGTTTTTTTTTACTAACCTCAACTTGTTTAACTTCACCAACAACTATGGCTTCCAATGAAAATGTTTCTAATGAACCTGGTTCCTCGGGAGCGGATCCAGAGGGGGGGGGGGGGGGGGGGTCCAGGGGGTCCGGACCGCCCCCCCCCCTGCTCAGACTTGAAAATTTTTTATGCGATTTTATTGGCGACTTTTAGACCTGTAATTTTGGAATTTACCTTCCGGAAATACGTCAGAATGCACCAAATTGAATCTAATTTACCAAATCCCCGTTAATTGGTTGAGTGCCTTTTAATCAAACCTAGACCCCCCCTGCAAAAAATCCTGGATCCGCGCCTGTTCCTGCTCCTTGTCACATACAAGAGAGGAATCGAAACAACTTCCCTTATTTCAATGACAGATCTGACGGACACGCCAACCAATCCCCCGAATTATATAATCTTCACTAAATTAGTGTGGACGTCTTCTCATTAATCTGTTTACAGTATTTTATAGGATTGGTTATATATTTATATTCATCTGAGACAGGGCCGTATGTAGGATTTTTAAAAGTGGGAGTGCAGCCGAGTAGTGGGGCGCCATAGCCTCCACGTAAGTGATATAAGAAAGTTTGGATCAGGGCAAACGAACCTATAATCAAGTGTATTATTTTATAATTGTCAAACTATTTTGGGGGGAGGGGAAGGGGTGCCATTTCACGGGGCGCCTTATTTTCTTGGGGTTCGATGTACCCCCTTGCACCCCTGTTGGATACGGCCCTGATCTCAGAGACAAATCATATTATAATATATATTATGATTTGTGAAATGTTTGTTTTGTTTAAAAATGTATTAAGGAAGAAATATTGTAGGTAATAAATATACGTTTCATACAAACATATACATGTGTTATCTGCGTTAATATTTACTTGAACTATCTGATTGCAGCTGTGAAAACACAAAGGCCTGTGGAAATGAAATGAACGGGGTTTAATGTCCTGCTCCTAAACTGAGCCAAACAGTGTGCTATGAGGGAAATTTACCCGGGCAGCGGCGCTACGGCCTACTCTTATATCGAATTCCAACTGCCAAGGGATCTTTTACGAGCACGCCAATGTGTACACGGGACCTCGGTTTTCCGTACCATTCGAACGACTAGACAGCTGTCATTGACAGGCCATCCGTCCTGCATCACTGACAAGGGGAAAACCATGCCGGAAAATCTGGATGAACTTTCTCGGCCAATGCAAGGATCGAACACACGACCTAGAGAGTCTTATGGAAGAGTGGTCGGTGGTCGAGTGATCTTATTTGTGTGCTTTAGGCCATATTAAGGTATGTCGAGGGCGGGGGCTTTTTCAACATTTTGATTCCGATATAGTTCCCACAGTCTGAGTAGAACCAGATCACTTATTAATGAGCAAGGCAACCGGGTAGGCTTTCATGAAGTGGTAAACAAACCTACAGAATTATCATTCAACTATTCAACTATTCAACCAGACAATGGACGGGGTTCATACGTTTACATTTATACAGCGTGTCTGCACCATTGGCAATCCAACGAAACGTCTAAAATTGATTCATTAACGGTATCTGCACCTGACGACTTCCTTGTTTGCCTCCCACATCTCTCTCCCTCCCTCCCTCTCTCTCTATCTCTCCCTCTCTCCCCTTCTCTTCTGCCTACAAACAAAACCAATGAGGCAATCAGACAACCATGAATCCACGGAAGGGGAAGGGATACATAAAGTAATTCGGCTTTATCATAGAAAATTCCGTATTGAATTGTCACTGATTCTTAATTTTTTCTCGGGAGAAAAGATAAATTTTAATTGTAACTGAACGTAGCAAAGTGAATGATCTCCGGGAAAATATAGGAGGCAAACCACCATTAAATTCCTTCAAATCATGAAATTCATACAACAAAGAAATGACCATTTAATTTGATACTCCATGGTACAAAGCGTCCAGTCCAACAGAAGTTGAGAAAACGTTTGACCTGCGGATATTGAATAGTGGTCTGTAGCTAAATATAGTTGTCTCCCTTTAACTATGTGTTGACATTATCGTGGACACCTGAGTGTCATCGATCGGATGACTTAGTAGTCGGGACTATTAGGAGGTGCCGTGTGCAAAAGAAACTAGAGTTGTTAGAGATTGTATGATTTAAAGGCGCCACCACCTGGACGAAGAGAAGCGACAGAGACTCGACGACTATTTGAATCTCCTGTATCCGATTGTTTACACATTTCGGTAAGTTATCACTAACTCCTCACTGACAGATAATTTGGCGCCATTTATGACTGTTCAATCGTCTGCTGCTGTCGTGTAAATGCCATAAAAATCGAAGCGTAGCGATTGAATGACGAATTCTTTTCATTCCGTTCGTCCGCGATTGTAAATGAATAACACTGTACACTGTTACTATTAATAAATGAGTGAATAAGACTTTGTAATTTAAGGTTTTATAATATAACTTGAGGTCGTGTTTATTTAAAATTTAACTATTCATTCAAATTCATTGACTAAGTGTTAATGTCGATATGTCAAGTGTGTCACCATGTGAAAGAGCTCAGGTCTATACTTTCAAGTCCACTACATTATATAACGTGCTTTTATTTTCTCAACTCGGCGGAAACGTAAACAATACAAAACCACAGGCGGGAGGTATTTATTGTTTCCGGGGATTTTTCTCGTACTATACTTTTAGTAGCCTACTTAATGTTGTAATGTCACATAGCACTACGGCAGTAATATTCTGTATATATACCGTAACCGTACCCCTATAGGTTTTAATGGTGTGCTATGAAGAAAATGTTGCCCGGGCAGCAGCGCAACAGTCAACTCTTAGTTCGAATTCCAACTGACAAGGGATCTTTAATGTGCACATCAATGTATACACAGGACCTCGGGTTTTTTTTTGTCCCATCTGAACAACTAGAGACTGTTTCTTGTCAGAATGATGGGGATTGGAGGGGCCGAATGTTTAGCGCGTGCGTGTTGCGTCATAAGGTTTGCCATTGAGTTAATGCTGGCGTGGTATCGCTTCCCTTGTTGTTCGTGACAGACAGTAGGGGTCGCCTGTACCCCCCTCCACTCCGGTTTCCTCCCACTACCAAAGACCCCACACGCGACAGCAATTTATTCAAATAAAATTGAACCATATGTTAGACCCGAAATGACCTAGTATGTGTTGGGTGGGCGTTACGCCCCATCTCTCCCCCACCTCCGTGTTTGCCCCATCTGAATAACTAGACGCTGTTCCTGGCCAGGTCCTTTGTCCGGCAACATTCAAGGAGTAACGACACAGGGAAATCGTTATTAATGACATACAGTTTATACGATATACTTTATACCACAGTTTGACAATTCTAGGTCACCGAGTTTTTATTATTTTGTCGGGGTCCGATTTCACCCCCTACAGGGCCTTTTAATCTAGTTTATAAATAGAATAAGATACAATTATCAGAACACAAAATATCTAGCCATGTGGGAATTCAGAGAAGTGTCATGAGATGTTCTAGAAACTACTTATCAAAACACCGAATGCACTAATCCCCATCTACCGGAGTTCGAGTAATGACAGAATCGTTGTCTCTCTCTCTCTCTCTCTCTCTCGACTTTTCCTAGTAAAAACCCGTGAAACTCTTCACGTTTCCGTTTTCTGAAAATTCATAATTAAATTAAGAATAAAATCGCATATAGGAAATATTTAATATGATTAATACCCTTGTGTAATTTTGGGGATTATAAACTATTGGTAAAACAACGATCGTGATGTGGTTAAGTTAAAAGTTTATGTGAAAATACCAAGAGCTTGAAACATTCCTCAAAAATCATATAAAGATCACGAGATAACCCTTGCCCAAGTTATATATATACAGCATATCTTTAGGAATTCGGTTTGTTTACCAAATTACGTGCATGGATAAATTATTTAAGCGGCATTAAGTAACTGAATGAGAATAACACATGACACTATTATATGGAATACAAATTACTTGAAAGATTTATTTCAACGACGTTTCGACGACAGTTCTGTCACCCTTATCAAGAAAAGGTAAAGATGAGAGAAGAGAACCCTCGTCGAAACGTCGCCAGAAGTAAATCTTTCAAGTAACTTGTAATCCATATAATTGTGGTCTTGGTACGTAATTGGATTATAATGTACATTCCCAAACGTTGTATTCGTTCGTCTTACGAATTATACTCGGCGACGGCGGGTTAGTGCGCGGGAAGTACATACGCATTCCCTTTAAATTCCAGTTTTCGATAGCCGAGTTTACAGACCCCACCCCCCGCACTTTTCCTGTGTTCCAGTCCAGGCGTTGGGGAGATTTCGTTGCAATTAGACAGAAACATCGATGCCCGGACCAAATTGCGCACTGTTGCACTTACGTCCGTCTCGTGCTGCATCGTATAGGACGTTAAACCCGATGTTCGTTTCATTTCATTGTCGTTCACATTGAATCCTGATGTCTACGATGTTGGTTTCGAATACATGTTATATCTCGCCCATGACATACACACGCTTTCTTATCAACAATCTCTCGCTTAATGGGTCCTGGCCGTAATTAAAGACGTGTGAAATACAATAATGGTCTGAAAGGTGCGATAAGTCACATTAATCTTAAACTATTAGTCGTATTATCACCATCATTGTTAGACATATAACCGCATTGCCCTGCAGCTGAGATTATTCTCGTTTTTATTTTTCTGTATAGATCCTGGCAAACGATGATAACAATTGACGTTGGATAATAGTTGAATTTGGATAACAATTAAAACTGCATGGTTAACTTATTTTTACTTGACTATTTAGATGTTAAATAGGTAGGCCTCAGTGAATAGCTCTGGAAATTCGAAACTGTTAACAATGTGACATACCATACAGCCCACTTTTGGACTACGGAGGCTTGTGAGTTGGGTGTCGAAACCGTAAAAGAGCTCATTTACAAAAAGCCTTGTGGAAAATTTTCAAACCTGTCCGACGTAAATGTATTAATCTGCTGAAATGTGGGTTTAATCCCACTAGGAGGAGTGCCTCCATTTCTCAATCTTCTTGAACATTCATCAAGAAACTAACCATCATTCCAAGATCCACATGGTCTTCTTTCTCTCAATGGGCAGATAGATAACTCTTACATTGTAGAAACATCAATAAGTCTCTTTATAAATGAAAGGCAAAGACAGTGAAAGGGAAGGAACTCTTCCCAGCTTAACTAAGTTCCAGACAGCAATAAAATACTTCTCACTATATATGATATTGCTCCACGCGCTTAAACTGAACATAGTTTTTGGTAGTTATTTCCAATAACAGTAAGATAATTTTGGTATAAAGCATAGAAACTCAATCTTACTAGAAAAATACTGGAATCTCTGAAAAACATCAATTGAGCACATCCAAGACAAAACTTGGGGTGGATATAACCCTAAAAGACAGCCCCCCTAAGACAGACTTTCTTCTCGAATAACTTAAGGAGCGCTTAAATACGACTAGTGCACTAGAATATCGCAACAAGGGGTAATTTTTATGATGGATGCGACGGGTTTTCTCTGAGTCCTCCGGTTTCCTCCCAGTGCTAAAGACCCCTACGCGCAAGCGGGTTTATGACATGGAATGTTGGAATTAAACCATGTGTTGGTCTGAAATGACGTTAAAAATCTTTCATTGCACCAGAAAGGTCTTGGGTGCGATCCCTTGTTGACAAAGGACGTTCTTCAAGATTTTCGGGTGTATTTGCCTTTGTAAGTGTTACAAAACTTCTATAGTCATTGGGGATTGATCTGATCTATGTTTTATCCAAACATGGCTGACTAGAGATGTTTTCAATGATTAATGTATCAGTTGTTTGAATGTCATCTACCTGTATATATAAACGTGATTTATTATTTATAAGGTTGTAATGAAATAGAATATCTTTGTAATCTAGTGCAGGTGTGTTGTTTCTTCAGGTGTGAATTCTACATTTCGATTTAATTAATCTAAGTGCCGAAAAAATAACATAAAATTACAATGACTTGCTAGTAGCAGTGGACCCAGTATCACTCGTATACTTCTTCTCCTTAGACGAAGTAACACTGGTGTGCTTTATCTTCATAGACGAATTATCACAAGTATGTTTCATCTTCGTAGAGCCAGTATCATTGGTATACTTCATCTTCGTAGAACCAGTATGCTTTATCTTCGTAGACGAAGCATCACTCGTATACTTCATCTTCGTAGATCCAGTATAACTGGTATGATTCATCTTCGTAGACCCAGCATGCTTCATCTTCGTATGCTTCATCTCAGTAGACTCAATATCACTGTTATGTTTCATCTTCGTATGCTTCATCTTAGTAGACTCAATATCACTGTTATGTTTCATCTTCGTAGACTCAATATCACTGGTATGCCGCTTCTTAGTAGACCCGGTATTACTGGTATGCCCGTCTTCATTAGCCCAGTTCGAAGTAGAAAAGTAGGATGTTAAACCCCATTTCATTTCATTACGATCGGTAGTAGTACAGTTTATTCAACATGATGAAAATAAAGATAATTTGTATGCTTATATAGAAGAATATTACACGTATACAATATAGTTGCATCCCGCAGTTGTCTTGCATATCTCAAGGGTATTTAAAGACATGCCTCGTTAATTTTATGTTAAAGTTTTCATTTTAAGATAACGGGTTATAAACTGTCAAACATGACGTGTAAAATCGTCAGTGATTTATGTTTAGAAAATGTTGAAATATTTCAGATAAGATATTTTGATATTATTTCCTTGAAAATCAGGTTTGTTAGTTTTCGACTAGTTTCAACGTCTTGGTTTATTTAAATTTTTGAAAGATATCAAAATGTCCTAAGGCAGTTAAATATCTTTTACGTCGTGTTTTTCTCAGGTTATTGCGTGGGAGTCGCTGTGAATCAATTAGTAAGACGTTGGCGTCTCGGGTTCACTGACTTCATTCCAATTCCACCGAGAATTTTTTTGAATCTCCCCCGTGGTTTCCCCTTGGCATTATAATGTATGAAGGGATGCGCGTAAAAGAACCCTGTGCAGTTGGAATTCGAAATAAGAGTAGGCTATCGTTCCGCTGTCCTCCTGTCCGTCTTCATTATCCCAGTTGAAGCAGAACAGTAGAACGTTAAACACCGTTCCATTTCAGTTTTAATCGACTGGTTTGTATTTAGCGAGTGTCACGTTTAAAGGTCTTTATCTTTAAGTGGGGCATTGGCGACCTGGGGTGATAATTCGAAGTTTTTCACTCGTGTACCATAAATGCGATTTTATATTTACTGCGACCGTTTAACGATGTATATATCCTGTGTTACAGTGACGACGTTTGGTGAAGAAACTGTATATATACATGCATAAATATGTTTGTCAAACGTCTTAAAATAACAATTCGTCACGCTCTAATTAATAAATTAAATTTAAAAGGTGCAAACTGCATTGGATGTTCTGGTTTGACGTCTTATTTCGGTCCACTCGACACCAACTGGATTACCCCGGGCCTTACGCATGGTTCAGTTTTATTTCAATGATTCGTTTGCCCGTAGGGGTCTTTAGCAGTGGGCGGACACCGGAGGAAAAGAAGGACTTTTGTATAATTAAATCAACCTGTCTAAAATATCATATTTATTGGTCGGTAAATCTATAATTACACAACAACAACATGGAAATGGAATTCACAGGGTGAAGTGGCTCGGTCATTCTCAGACAAGAAAAACATCCCAACTGCCAGCAGGGTTTATTTCTTCTCAGCAGATACATTATACCAGAGCATGTTCATTTTATACTGATTTCTTTGTGTGTTTCAAATTAATTGTACATTTAGAAAGTTGTCGCGCAATTAATTCTGCATTTGTCGCCATCTCGATGTTGTTGTATGTTAAAGGTCGTTACAAGCCCCTCTCTCAATCGTGAGTGGGGGGGTGTCAAGTTACTCTCTCTCTCTCTCTCCTCTCTCTCTCCTCTCTCCTGTAAGCGATGTAGTATGTTTTGATATCTAACCCGATAACATGAGAATCGTTCGATCAATAGAGAATGTAGAATACGTTGTTTGTGTAAATGTCAATACCAACATTATAATATCATTATCGACTGTGATATGATAATCATTATCAATCTCATTTAATAATTGGTGAAATACGATACCTACATGGTTTTACAGGCACACAGATATGTATGGAAGCGTGTAAGGATCAATAGCGCTATAGATACCGCAATGTTAAAGGACAGTATTGGTGTCAGTCATTATTACATATGTGATAGAACTGGTTTAATACATAACTTTAACACAGAGATCATCGCTACGATAGAAGTTTAACAAACACTTGAATATACGGGAAGTGACGACAAACATGACAATCTCATATGTAATAATGACTGACACCAATATTGTCCTTTAAGTTGGTAATATGTCACCATATTGTGATTGTTTTGATGATTTTTTATCTTAAAAGACAATCGTAGCCGAGTTACGCTTCCACCCGAAGAAGATAAATTCCATTTAACATTTGGTGAACGACACATACACAGAATGGTTTTAAAGGCACAAAGCAACTAAAGCGTAAATATTGTCTTAACCTATAAAATGACATATTTGAAAAAAATTGAAAGCAATTTTGTGACTGAGATATTTTAAAACGGTCTACCGTAAATTAATGATAGGTGCAAAATGTTACCAACACATAATGGTTTTAAAGGCATAAAGCAAAAAAAGGCTAAAGCATAGGGTGTCACACCGCATGACATTTGGGAACTATTTCGTAGTGGTAATATATGGCTCAATCTACTTAAAATATAGGTCTATATTTCGTTTCGTTTTTTTATACTTTCGATGGCCTACACTCATGTAGATCTAACAAGTTATAGTGGGAGCTCACGTTCTATGACGTGAGGTATCAAGCACGGGACATTTGACCCGATAACGTCAGCCATTCGATTAACCAATTAGCGATCGCCATGCTTTTTAAAATCTACTTTTGTTTTGTTTTGATTTCTATCCGCTGGTAATATTTACCCACAGTTCCACGAATGAAAAGGTCAAACGGTCGATTCGACAGACCATTTGATTGGCTGACCCCTCATTTCAGACAGAACAGGACTTAAATAACAAGTCTTCCAGATCCAAGAGCAATCTGTTTCACAGAGAATTACTTACGAATTATCTCTGTAACGGATGCCTGTCCAAAACACGTGCGTTGACTGCACGCCTAGTAGTCATTGGCTCAACGGCTCGTGCAATGTTTACTTAACACCTAACTGCTTCGGGCAAAATGATGCATTTTACTCATTTTAATACCCATTTACACTAAATAGGAAATATTTTTTAACTACAAATACTTCAAACGTCTTTATATATTTTTCTTTTACCTCAAACAAATGTTTGAGAATTTAATTTGTCGGGGTAAAAAAGTTAGTATGCCGTACTCATTAAACCTCGTCGATGTCATGCTTATCAGTGATTGTAGCGGCCAAGCGAATATTCACTGCGGGATCAGTTGGATCCAAGAGTAGTAAAGACAAGTGAAAACGAAATTTTGAACTATAAAAAACGAAACGAAATTGGATATTTGTTTTAATCAGATTGTATATGACTGTTTCAAACAACGTTTCGCCCTTTTCAAAAAATAATGATCCAACCAATGTTAGGGTTATGAATTCAAATAATTCAACATAAAAAGACGATAATGGTATTCTTTTAACTTAAATTAAATATTTCTAGGGGCAGACGAGCCGCGTTGTTCGATGAGTATGGCGCTGGTCAGGGGGTCCGGGGTTACATCCAGTGTTGATCCAGAAGGACAGGCACTTGTTTGTTCGGGTGTGACGATAATCCGCGATCCACAGGGAAATTCATCGAAGAGAGGGAGAGAGAGAGAGAGAGGGAGCGTTAACCGTCAGTAAATAGTGAGACTAAACCGAAGAAAAACTCCGACTCACCATTTGGCTATCCAACCCCTCGTTATAGTAATAAACAACTATACTAGAGAGATAATTAATTTTGTTAGCCCATATGCTATTCGGTTTTACAACCATCAATAACACTAACTAGAGATAGAACATGATGTTTTCTATCGATCTTTATAATTACATTAAATACCACGTTGTTAATCATGTATGTTAGGAGTTTGTGTGTTTTTTTTCTATAGAGTTATTACATTGTTGTCGTCTACATATGTTACATATTAAATTGATTTTCAACCCAGGTTATTGGTATATATTCGTTACGTTTACACCGCATCTCTTCAAATGATTATAAAAATATTTAGACCTGTCGAGTTAGGTATTGTAATTACTTTTGATCTGTCGCGTTAGGTATTGTTATGATCATAGACTTGTCCAGATGAGTATTAGATCGGTCGAGTTAGGTACTGTAATGGGTATTGTAATGATTATAGATATGTGGAGTTGGATATTGTAATGATCATAGATCTGTCGAAGTTGTGTATTGTATAAATCATAGATATATCGAGTTGGGTATTGTATTGATCATAGATATATCGAGTTGGGTATTGTATTGATCATAGATCCGTCGATATAGGTATTATAATAATCATAGATCTGTCGAGTTGAGTAATGTAATTACTATAGATCTGTCGAGTTGGGTATTGTTATGATCGTAGACCTGTCGAGTTGGATATTGTAATGACATATAGATCTGTTTATATGAGCATTGTAATGAGAATAGATCTGTCGAGTTAAGAAATGTATTGATCATAGTTCTGTTGAGTAATGTAATGAACAGAGATATGTCGAGTTGGGTATTGGAATTACTATAGATCTTTCAAATTGGGTAATGTAATGATCATAGATATGCCGAGTTGGGTATTGTGATTACTATAGATATATCCAGTTGGGTATTGTAATGA
This sequence comes from Patella caerulea, assembly GCA_036850965.1. Lineage (NCBI taxonomy): Eukaryota > Metazoa > Mollusca > Gastropoda > Patellidae > Patella > Patella caerulea. The sequence goes on from JAZGQO010000006.1 coordinate 12,504,946, forward strand.
TCATAGATCTGTCGATTTAGGTAATGATCATAGATCTGTCGAGTTGAGTAATGTAATTACTATACATCTATCTAGTTGGGTATTGTAATGACCAAATGATTTTAAATATAGATCTGTCGAAGTGGATATTGTAATGACCATAGATCAGAAAGATCTTTCGCGTTGGGTATTGTAATTACAGCCTGCGTTCTTCAACCACTCGGCCATTTTTTATGAATTTTAAACGTAATACAAGTTTTAATTGACATGTTTTTCATGTCTTGTAGACGTTTAAATGATAGCTGGGCAGGTTTAACGGCACGTCTGTATGTATAAATATAGCAGGGGTTATCAGGCATTTAAAGTTGCAATTTCATATTTTAAAGTTATGTTTTTAAAATATATTAAAATAAAACCTTAACATTGATGGCATATATAAACACTCTAGTCTCTAACCTAGTTACAGAATGATCCTATTAATCCTATAATTCACTATTGCCAATTGAGAAATTGGTAAAAATGTCATTTTCAACTTCAAATTCAAACGTTTGAAGATAGCTATTGCATGGGGAGAATGGAAAAAAAGTGAGGTAAATGTGTTATTATTTCTGATATGAAAGATTTGTAAGTGTTGAAAATAATGCCTATGGTTATATAATAGTGAGTTGACAACCTATTGAGCAAAAGACATTGAAATAAATATGTTCTGTTTTTCTTAGAAAATATGAAATTCCCGCTTTAAACGATATAATAGATATAAACATGCCTACAGTTGAATATGGACGTGGATGTCCACATGATTGACTAGACTGTAGACTCGTCCGAGCCATGTTTCGAGAAAATGCCTACTTATAAACCATTTTATTGAATTAATATGTATAATTAAAAACCACACAAATTGAATAACTTTGTTGGTAAGTCATTAAGTAAGAGTAAACTGGCGAGGTTTCGATTCCGCGATTGTACGTGACAAGGAGTAGAGTCGCCTGTCCAACCTCGTGGGTTTCTCCGGGTCTTCCGGTTTCCTCTCACTGCTAAAGACCTCTACGCGCAAGCAAATTATTGAAAAAAAATTGAACCATATGTTAGTCATAAAATGACCTACTTTATGTCGTGTGGACCGTTAGCTCTCTCTCTTCTCTCTCTCTCTCTCTCTCTCTCTCTCTCTCTCTCTCTCCCTCTCTCTCCCCCCTCTCTCTCTCTTGACCTATTAACAATTTATTGAGTTGACATAGATAATTAAATTCACTCTCATTTTTAAAATGATTGGCCATGTTACTCGATTAAAAACAAATATACAATCAAACCTTTATACTACGAGACAAGTAAGTGTAGTAATTCGCCGAGTGTATCAGGGGGACATACCGAAATAACATTCTAAATATAGTTTAATCTATAGTTATAGAAGTACGTGATTTTATTTCTAGGCAGAGCAATTATCAGAATTATTTGGAGAATGTAATATGACGTCTGTAGATCATGTATATATATGTGTACGAAATTAAATGAGGTTTAATGTCATATTTGTTCTGAATCCACTCGACTGATGAATACCGGTCGTTCGAAAATTAAAGATCCCGCCCCTCCTCGTAAACTTGTGTTCAGAATGATGTATATATATATTGTCAATCTGATACGGGAACACAAGTCTATTATATACGACCCTCTAGTCCATCTGGTCATTTAATTCAAACTTTGACCTTTTCCTCATGTAAAGTAACATTTCCTTGCTGGATCGTTCGTGGGTGTTTGGAGAAACAACAAATACGTAATTTAGACCTACTGACATTTACTCTGTTGTCGTGTGTTTTAATGTGTTAAAAGTAATGTTTTACCTGGATAAAGTAGGAATACGTCTATTAGTACGTGCCAGAGAACCACACCACACACAAACAAGTACACTCCGCACACCCACGCACACAACACGCGATATACCCAGACATTTCAAACGAGTAAATATCAAATCAAAAAATAATTATTTTTGGCGGTCATATAGGCCATTCTTACGCGCACTATAGTCAAAGCGTACGTCATTTATACCCGGTTTTGCGCAGTTGATTGTGTTTAAAACGCACTTTCATCTTTCTCGTTGATTGTAAGGATCCTTGGAAGTGGATTAGTGGATTAACAAATCCAGCACTGCTTCTGGTCTACATTGTATAGTCACGCATGACGTCAAACAATTGTTTTTTGATTTTCAGCTTGAAAACAGGGACATTAATTTGTTCTCATCATGCCGTGGGGTGGAGCTGAAAAATGTCCACGTTGCATTAAATCGGTGTATTTTGCTGAAGAAGTTCGAGCACTGGGGAAGAAATGGCACAAGATGTGTCTGAAATGTAGTAAGTATTCATCTGTTTTATATCTGATTAACGTCCTGCTTTCAAATCGATTGGGCTAATGAAGACCGAGCCACGGCTAAGTAGGTAAGACCCTGGTTCGCTATTCTGGAGATCGGGTGTTCGATCCCTGCATCGGTATAGAAAGTTCCCTGGAATTTCCGACGTGGCATCACCTTGTCAGTGCAGGCCGGGGGACCTGACAAGGACACGTAAAAGATCGGTAGTTGGAATTCGACATAAGAGTAGGTTTTACGCCATACAGTGTGCTTTGAGGTAAATTTTGCCAGGGCAGCGGCTCTACGGCCCATTCTTATTATACATTCCAACAAATGTTGTTGTTGTATTTGTAATGAAATGTTGTTGTATTTGTAGCTAGATCTAATTGTAATAAAATGTTGTTGTATTTGTAGGTAATTGTAATAAAATGTCGTTGCATTTGTAGGTAATTGTAATAAAATGTTGTTGTATTTGTAGGTAATTGTAATAAAATGTTGTTGTTGTATTTGTAGGTAATTGTAATAAAATGTTAGACAGTACGAACTGTAATGATCACGATGATGATATCTTCTGTACAGCATGTCACAGAAAACAATTCGGTCCTAAAGGTTACGGTTTTGCTGGTGGTTCATCAGGGTTGTCAATGGATACCGGGAAAAGAAACGAAATAACGAGAGAGTAAGTTTTTGTTGAAACCTTTAAGGTCGGTGGAGATTTGACCGGGCCAGTTGGGGATTAGATCAATTATATCGAGGCCGTTGGGGGTTGGATCAAGCCCGTTTGGGGGATTAGATCGGACCGGTTGGGAATTAAAACAGATCTGGTCGGTTGGGAATTAGATCAGCTTGATCAGGCCAGTGAGGATTAGATCAGGCAAGGTGATGAGTTACATCAGGTCGGGTGAGGAATTATATCACACCGGTTAAAGTTTAGATGAGACCCACAGGGAACTAATGGAAACTTGTTTTTGATACACTTTTGTATTGTTCCGAAGCATATCTCACAAACAGTTAAGATATTTTTTACTTTGTTGTGCAACTGTAACATGTATTAATCGGTCTATACCTGTCCATAATATCATATTTATTGTATTGGACGTTAAATCTCTAATAAACAGCGGGGGGGGGGGGCGAATAGTTATACGGGCTGTCCTTGAGTCAACTGCCGTGTTTTCGAATCCCCGGTTGTACATGGCACGGAGTAGTGTCGCATGTTCAACCTCGTGGGTTTTCTTTCTCCGGGTACACGGTTTCCCCCCACTGCTAAAGGCCCCTACGCGCAAGCGAATTATTGAAATAAAAATTAAACCATATGTTAGTACCGAAATTACCTAGTTTTTGTCGAGTGAACGTTAAACCCTCTCTCTCTCTCTCTCGCTCTCTCTCTATCTCTCTCTCTCTCTCTCATAAAGAACATCAGTGAAATGGGCACGGTGTGTTATTGTAGGTGCGCAAATGCATCATGGCGCCATGGATTGTCAAGATTGCTACGTGGGACGGTGGTTTGCGGCCAAATAACATTTTATCTACTCGTGGTCCATTAGCAAGATTACGCTACATATATACATATATGTCATTTACTTTACGAGACAACATTAATAATGTATGGTATTTGAATATTTTAAATGGTGGTTGATAATCAGATAATACCAGACTTTACCTGGAGCATTTCCTTGGTAACAGAGTTTCAAAATCAATAACATTGTCAAGTTGTTCATTAAAATAAGAATATATATCACCGTATTAACAGACATGGAACCATGTCGATATTAGCAGAAGTAAATTGTGTTCTATCTGTAGTTCTATTAAAACTTTTGAAATGTGTTCGTGTGTCTGTATTTCTGGAAAACAAATCTGTACCTAATTGAGCTATAATGTCCAAACCTGGAGCATGTATTTATTGGGTCTGTGTCTTGGCGCGTCTCCAAAGGGGGGGGGGGGTATTTTTGGTTCTGCTAAATTCATTGAAATAACGTCCTATAAACAAACGAGTGAGACATTGTGATGGTGACCCCCCCCACACACACACACACACACGCACACGTGCCCACGCGCCCACGCGTCTATTAACATAAAGATTACTTACATTAGTATAACAATGATAGAAATGTATTATATTAATAGTTATGTATTATTACATAATTTGTTACACTAGTATAACAGTGATAGAAATGTATTATATTAATAGTAAAGTATTAGTACATAATTTATTACACTAGTTTAACAATGATAGAAATGTATTATATTAATAGAAATGTATTATATTAATAGTAATGTATTATTACATTATCTATAACACTAGTATAACAAAGATAGGAATGCATTACTATAGTAATGTATTGTCACACAATTTATTATATTAGTATAAACATGATAGAAATGTACATGTATTATGATAGTGATGTAGTATTGTATAATGTATTACATTAGTATAAACATGATGGAAATGTATTATTATAGTGATGTATTATTATAGTGATGTATTATATTAGTATAAACATGATAGGAATGTATTATGATAGTGATGTAGTATTGTATAATGTATTACATTAGTATAAACATGATAGAAATGCATTATTATAGTGATGTAGTATTATATAATGTATTACATTAGTATAACAATGATTGAAATATAGTATAACTATAATGTATTATACTAGTATAACAATAATAGTAATGTATTATTACATTATTTGTTACACTAGTATAACTATAATAGAAATGTATTATTACATAATTTATTACAGTAATGTATCATCTTACGATCAAGCCCAGTCTGGTGTTGCTATAGGTAGAAGTACCAGTAATGGTAATGGTTTCGGTGGTGCTGATATATGTCCAAGATGTGGACGTGCGGTTTATATGGCGGAGAAAGTGATAGGGGCTGGACAAGTAAGTGGCACGATGTTTTAGTTTTATGATTAGTTTTTGATTAGGTTTAGATGCAGCTGTGGACACAGTATTCTTTGCCCAAAAACATACCACCGTCGACAGAATGACTGAAAAGGGGAACTGTTGGAAACCACTGGAATAAATTTATAAACAATGTTTATTTTCATTATATAAAACATGTTTATGTTCATCACGAAAAAGCCTTCGATAGCTCGAACATGTTGTGGTTATGTTACCGCCAGAACGAACATGAAGCCTTGGAGTAACGGTCACTAACCAGAGTTCCGGGGTTTGAACTCGGTGTTTGGCGAGAAAGTTCCCGGACTTTTTCAACGTTGTTTCTCCTTGCCAGTGGTGCAGGAAGGAGGGTCTAACACGAACAGTGTCTAACAAGGACAGTGTCAGGTAGAAAAGCCGAGGTCTCGTGTACATGAAAGAACCATTGTAAGTTGGGATTCGATATAAGAGTAGGCCAATGCGCTGCAATCTGGGCAAACAGACCCTCACAGCACACTGGCGTATGGCATGTGCCCATCTTTATTAGCCCAGTCGGTGCAGAAATTAGTAGGTTAAACCTCATGTCATTTCTTGCCTTTTATCAGTTTGAGGTGCTCTGTAAATCTTGCCATTGCCCACAAGGAACAACCCGACGTATATGTTCGTTGTCTGCTGATTTTCTTTCTGGCATCGTTAATTGACACGAACAATTGTGATTTATGTTAGTCCCATCCTTTATCTCGGTATATTCTAGTAGACGCCAAACCCATGTTTCTCTGTGTTTATTCTTATCGTATCACCAGGTCTGTTTCCGGTGTGGTAAACCCTATGTTTCTCTGTGTGTTTTCTCGTCGTATCACAAGGTCTGTTTCCGGTGTAGTAAACCCTATTTCTCTCTGTGTCTTTTCTAGTCGTATCACAAGGTCTGTTTCCGGTGTGGTAATTGTAAGAAAGGTTTAGATTCTACAACGTTAGCTGTCCACGAAGGTGAAATATACTGCAGAGGTAAGAGCATTGTACTTTAAGGTCTATATTTGGAAACCGAATAAGAGTAGGTTTTTGCATCCGTGTCTCTCAGAGCACACTGTATGGTCTATAGCCGTACCGCCACTGTCCCCCAGTCGCAGCACTACTGTCCCTCGGTCGGTCGCCACTGTCCCTCAGAGCACACGACATGATACTTGGAAAAGCTGCTATCCGGGTCATGCTTCCCACATAACACACTGCATGAGTATATTTCTTCATTCGCTCAGTCCGTGCAGAATAGTGGGACGTCATATGAGAAGGTATAACGATCCGGGATGTCCGCGTTGTCTTGAGGGTTGTGTTGTTTATGTGTAGTATTTAACCGTGGTTTGTTCGATCAGGATTGTACGTGGAATGGCAGTAAATCTCCCAATGACACACCTGGAACATATCTCTTGAGTTTTCAAGTCACAAACTCCCTATCCTCTTCCCTGTCGACACAATCTTTTAATGGCTAGATTAGCAAGGTGGGGCATCAGTCTTTGGATGATGGGTTGGATTGTCTACCATGATTCTATATTTGCAGCATGTTATGGGAAGAATTTTGGACCTAAAGGTTATGGTTTTGCTGGTGGAGCCGCAGGTTTATCTATGGATACAGGAAGACCTTATGAATTAACACGAGAGTAAGTGTCTGATATTGTCATACTAACTTGGTAGTAAAACATACATGTGCTAGTCCTATCAATCGGATTAAAACACAGATCCTATTTCGTTTCGTTTTTTTATACTTCAAAATTTCATTTTACTTGTCTTCCGGTCATCGAAAGTATAAAAAAACGAAACGAAATATAGATCTGTATGTTAATCCGATTGAGTTTAATTCGGAATCTAGTTGCATTAAGGAAACAAAAACCAAATACATGTACCAACGATAGATATCTCCCCGGTTTTTATTTAATGGAAAGAAAAAGAGACCCATCACAATGTCTTTCGCAAATTATAGTTTTAAGGAATTCAGAATCTCTGATTTGCCCAGCAATAGGTTTACAGTATGGGGACATAACGCTATTACTTATTTTCAGTAATGTATCCCATCTTGCCCAAGCTCAGATGGCACCAATATTCGATTCAGCACCATATCAGTCTGGTGGAGACAAGTGTTATCAATGTGGCACCAATGTTTATATGGCAGAAAGAGAATTAGCATCAGGAAAGGTTGGTCAATGATTCTTTTATTCCATAGAATTTTATGATTTTGGAATCGGTTACACTTAATCAATACGAAAGGCTCTTTTAGGATGGAAATCAGTAAGACAATAGCGAGGCCAGATGAGAGGGAGAGGGGCAGACATACAGACAACGCGACTTCTCGTCACGTACAAGCGGGGAGTCGAAGCCACGCCTCTTGACTTTAAGACACACTTTGTAATGGGACCGTTCAGTTTATCCCCCCACCCCTCCAAAAAAAAAGAACCCCCGAGGGCAAGTCACACAACTCACGGAAATTGCATGCAATAATAAACTACAAAAATTTGCTATCAAATCAAGTGAATGGATCCAGAGGTCCATAAGTCCCCACTGCACTGGACGGCTTCACTCAAAAAGTCAAAATGAAAACAAATTCTCAAGGGAGACAATTCCACAGAAAAGGGGACCATTTCCTAAGCGTTGTATGTGTCAGTCCACTCGGCTAATCTCGACAGATTCCGTAAACTACGTCAACTACATCTAGTCTCGGATGTATGACAGTAAGTGATATGTACCTACGCCCATACATTTGCGATGCGGCTACCGGTTTACTTTAACAGGAAAACTTGACGCTATTACACAAATTGGGAACCTATTCGGCTAGCGACCTATTCGACTGATCGAGCTGCAACCTGTTCGTTGGAAACCTATTTAGAGTAAAGACAACAGTCTCTATTTATCAACCAATAAAATCCAACGTTATGTCTATCAAATGAAAGTAGAATATATTATTTTTTATCCATTCCTTCAGCTCAGAATAGACGTGTAATTTCGTCATTATCTTACAGCTGGATCGGTCGAATGGGTCGCGAGCCAAATAGGTTGCCAACTTGTGTTTGGAATGGGCGCAGCCATGTTTCATCCGGGACCTTTAAAGTAGTTCCAATATGGCGGAATTCATCATACAGCCGAGTTTAGATTCCCGAAATCTTACGAGGTTTGCCGAGTGTGTGTCAGTCGTGACGGGTTGTGTATTTACAAGATACCTCAACAGCAGCACACCGAAGAAAACTGTTTATGATTTTGTATCTCTTCCCATTTGTAAAGCTCCATCATGTTCACACCACATCTCAAAGCTCCTCTAGTTAGAAATATACTTTATTTCTGTTACAGATATTCCACAAGAGTTGTTTTAAATGTGCATTTTGTAACAAGAAATTGGATTCTACAACACTGTGTGAACATGAAGATTTAATCTTCTGTAAAGGTTAGTCGGCTACATTTGATTATATTCTTTCAATTGACATACTGCTTGTACCTATTCTGCATAGGCTAGGGTAGACGTGCGTACGCCATACCGTGTGCTATGACGAAAATTCTGCCTGGTCAGTGGCGCTATGGCCTACTCTAATATGGAATTCCAGCTGCTAAGGGATCTTTTACGTGCATGCCAATGTATAAAGGGGCCTGAAAACAAGCGTACGCGATACAGTGTGTTATGACCTATCTGAACTGCCAAGGCTTACTTTACGGGCACATGTCTAAGTGTATACGGGACGTCGACTGTTCGTTTCGTCTGACACTATCCTTGTCAGGCGTAAGATCAATAGATGTAACCTACTCAGATTCCGAATCCCAACTGCAAAGGGTTATTTATGTGCACATGTAAAAGTGCAAGGGACCTCTGTTTTTCGTTTAATCTGAACGACAAGACACTATCCTTGCCAGGCGTAAGATGATTAGATATGTATTATGAAATGATTGATTTACGTGTAAGGAGGTATTACATTTGATTGCTAAAACATGACCGAGGGTTGATATCAAGAACTTTTGGGGTTCTGGTCACAACATGGGCTGCACGGAACGGAACTTTGTAAACATATACTTTAATTTGGTTTTACCCTAGAAACATGTTTCGTTGACTGGTAACCTGTGGTGGTAATATTAACTAAGGCTAATGTTAGGCATAGCGATCTGATAAAATACTATATCTTACAGGTTGCTATGGTAAAAATTTTGGACCAAAGGGATTTGGATATGGGACAGCTCTACAGCATACAGAATGAACCAACCAATGATGGTTATAGAAGTTCAACGAGGGGGGAAACAGTCAGGGGGGAAACATAATGTTTATTTTTAAAATTTGTCAAACCAGGGCCTGTTTCATGAAATTTTAACTAAGATAAACTCCAATTTTAGTTATTTGATTGGATAATATTAGGTTGATTTTAGTGCTTACCCAATCAAAATTGAAGTATCTAATAAGTTTTGGATTTTATGTTTAGTTAAGATTTCGAGAAACGTGGTTCTGTTTATTTACGATTATAAACATACAGTACATATATACTTTGTATAGACCATAAACAAACCAATCAGAGCGACAGAATCTCAACGAAAAAATATTTAACGGTTTATATTGTGCATGTTTCAAGAATATTTTAATGTTTTGGGGGTTTATACAAATTTGAGCTAGTTTCGTATCGGATCTATTCGTGAGTTTCGTGATATTTCTTTAAGTGGTCAGGTCTATTCGTAAGTTTCGCGATATTAATTTACGTGGATAGGTTTCTCTCTGGTTTATTCGTGATAGGTTTCTATCTGGTTTATTCGTGATAGGTTTCTATCTGGTTTATTCGTGAGTTTCGCGATGTTAATGTACACGTACGTGGATGGTTTTCTATCTGGTCTATTCGTAAGGCTAGTGCAGGTTTCTAATCGAGTCTATTCGCGAGTTTCTTGATATTACTATGCATGGATAGGTCTATTTGTGAGTTTGATGGCATTACTATAAGCCGATATCGTGATATCACTATACGTAGTGGGTTGGTATCTGGTCTATTCTTGTTTTTCTGGATTTTACTATATGTGGATAGGTTTGTATGTGGTCTATTCGTAAGTTACGTGGTATTACGAAATGTGGATAGGTTTGTATCTGTTCTATCTGTGGGTTTGTATCTGGTCTATTTATGAGTATGTGGGTAGGTTTGTGTGTGGCCTGAATTTGTATCTGCTCTAATTTTTGAGGTCGCTTACACTGATGCTGCTAGGAATTGGGTTTAACGTCTCAATTTCGTCATATTAATGTTATTGTTTCCGATGAACACGTGTGTAATGCTAAGGAGGATATCAAGGGTTCTTTTAAGTGCACGTCAGTCTGTACACGGGTCCCGGGTGGACCTCAATTTTTCGTCCCATCGGGCCAACTAAGCAATAATTTCCGTGCTAGCTACCTGACAATTGGTAAATACACTGAATAAATACTACGTGGAGATATTCCAATGGCAACCAGATACAGCGTGGGTGGTCGAATGGTTTATAATGGTACGGTTTGACAATTTCCCTGCTTATACGTGACAAGGAGTGCCACAACTAAGGAGTCCTAGTTGCAGGCGAATTATTGAAATGAAATTGAATTTTTTGACCTTGAGTATGTTGAGTGGACTAACTCCCAGTGCTCCTACCACTAAACAATCGCGGCCTCCCACTGATCATAGAAATATTTGAAGTATGTGCTTGTCTGTAGTGTAATCGCAATAACAAGGACTTATGCTTTTAATATTGACACTGATCTTCAGAACAAACGATATATAATAATATTGACAACGTAATCGGTTTATATGGCGACGGTAATTCTTCTTGAACTGCTTTATAGATGATTGATGTCCTATAAATGGTGTTGTATAAAAATCAGGAAAATAACCGGAACGTAATTCAAATTAGCGGCTTGTTATTGTTGTCTGTGATATCAATCTCGGAGGAAGCCGACGTTTACCCCGGCAACGAATTAACCGAAACGAAACTTATATTGACGGTATGTGTCAGTTGGTATCACACTCGGTGAAAGCATTCGTTAAACCCCCAAAACGAACGAAGTGAATCAAAATATATATTAAATTAGCGGTATAGGTTAAAATGTTGCTTGAGAAATCACACGCAGTGGAAGCGGACGGTAACCATCACCAACGAACAAACTGAAAAGAAAATTGAAATAGATTAGGAGAAGGTGTTAATTGTTGCCCCCGACCAAAAATGAACGTTTCTGAGACGATGTCTATTTCATTTATCTGTTATTGTTTTGTTTAACTCATCAAGAATTAGTCGATTTTTTGTCGGATTACTTGTTATTGTCACTGATTATTCGCCGGACAAATAGGATTTTTGATATACACAGGCTTTTAAACCAAATATACACGTATAAGTATTGTATGATATGAGTTATGTTATTAAACAACAATTGTATGATCTGAGTTATGTTAAACAATAATTGTTGTATCATCTGAGTTATTTTAAACAACAATTGTTGTATGCTATTAGTTATGTTAAACAACAATTGTATGATCTGAGTAATGTTAAACAACAATTGTATGATCTGAGCTATGTTAAACAACCATTGTTTTATGCTGATCTGATTTATGTTAAACAACAATTTTATTATCTTAGTTATATTAAACAACAATTGTATGATCTGAGTAATGTTAAACAATTGTATCATCTGAGTTATGTTAAACATCAATTGTTGTATCATCTGAGTTATTTTAAACAACAATTGTTGTATGCTATTAGTTATGTTAAACAGCAGTTGTATGATCTGAGTAATGTTAAACAACAATTGTATGATCCGAGTTATGTTAAACAACAATCGTTTTATGCTATTCTGTTTCATTATGTTATGTTAGAACAACAAATGTTGAATGATCGTAGATGTATAAAAAATTATATAAAACAGCAATTGTTTTTATGATCTGATCTGAAGGTTTTTTTCTGTAAATATATGTTATTATTGATGTATAAAATGCATAAAAGTAAAATAATTGGTTGTGACGTTAAATTGGTGTTTTTATGTTCATGTATAGGGGAAATGTTGTATTAAAGGAGAACTCGACCGTTTCTATGATTCTAAATTTTATTCATCTCAATTTTCATTCATCTATATGTTTTATTCGTTATCTAATTTCAAAATAGTTTCAACATTACACATTAAACTTCAGATTTTCATTTTATTCATAATCTGATTTCAAAACAGTTTCACAAATACACATTTTGAAATTGAGATTTTTATCGAATTTACTTAAAGATGCATAATGAGAAAATTAGATAAAGCGCTGACATTTTTTGCTAAAATAGATTGTAAATAGAAAATGAAATGGATAAAGCGCTGGCAGTTTTTGCCATAGTATATTTTAAAATGATAATGAATAAGAATATATTGAAATAGATACCTGAAATAGGTAGAATAGCTCTTGCATAACGCATCTTTAATAGACACAAATAATCAATAAATAAATATTAATACACTGGCGCGAGATGATGTTAGAAGTGTCACGTGAGTAATGGATGTAGTCATAGAAACCAGCTGCCACCGTAAACCAATGGAACGTAATATTAGAAACTTGAAACGGTTGGAGATTTTAATAAGTATATTACAATGCCATTAAATAACGTTTAGGTATAGAGGTATAACATTCATGATAATAGAATGTTATAGATTAACTACTTACTTCTGAAAAACATGCAACGGTTCGGTACTTTTACAGGTATCTTTATCAAACGGTATATCCTTAATGTTGTCTTGTTATTATGTATGTTATATTTAATTCAATTTGACCAACTTAAAACTTACAAATGAATATGATGTAATATTTAATTGTATTTGACCAACGTAAAATATGATGTAATTGTATTTGACCAATACGAAATTTACATTATCATATTATAATATCGTGTGTCCGTTTTTTTTCTTCAAAATTTTAATTATCTATAACTTTGTCAATTTATTTTATGAAATCATTTAAATTAATGATATGGTGTGTAGAAAAAGCATATCTAAAAAAAGAATTCTTGTCGGCCTTATTTTGTAATTAATTTGTCGCTAACAACAAAAGAAACATCGATAATGTCGGCAATATTTATGAATTCATTTAAATTGATGATATAATGTGTCGAATATGCATATCTATAACATATCTTTCCTTGTCCGTCACGTTTTTCAATTCTTTTGTCTCTAACGACAAACGGAACGCCGTGCCAGTGATAAGTATGTGGGATTTTGTCAAAATTTCAATTAACAATAATTTTGTCATATTTTGTATAAAATGCTTTAAATTTATGTTATGAGTTATACAATATGTATATCTGAAACGTATTTTTCTTGTCGTACAATTTTTGCAATTAATTTGCCGCTAACGACAAAAGAAACGCCCTTGTCGGTTATCTAAAGAATCGCCCCCTTATTGCTTGCATAATATATTAGCTTGTAGATATGTAGAACGTATTCTAGGATTAGATGCTTGAATTAAAGCTATATTTTCTTACTCCATTTTGTTACTTTTGCTGTTCTTTATTCCGTCCCAACTGACTTACAAAAATATTCAGTCCAATATTCTATATAAACTTGATAAGATCTTGGTCAAAAATGAGTAGTAACTCATATAGGTTCCTCTAATCATTTCTTGTTAAACATTTACATATATAAATGAAATGAAATGGGTTTACTCACTGAGCCAGCGTTACTCCCTATAAATATTAGTTTAGCATTGGTGGTTAAAATGAAAAACAAAATTTACAATATTTTGTTAAAGGGGAATTATTGGGGGATTAGATAAAGAGTTGGCAGTTCTCGCTATAATCGTTTTAAAATATATAACGTAAATAGAACTGAAATCTCAGTTAAAATTCTCCACTTTGAACTTTAAACTCACCTCGACCATCATTACTAAAAGGTAGGATGAAAAAAGTCTCGATTAACCAGTTTTAATTAAGTTTAATTATTTTTCAGAAATTGTATTCCATTCCGCTAAATATCACAGGCTTGCGGTGACATCGGCAATGGATTATGGTCTGGATGAGTTAATTAAGTTAATTAACTTAGATAACATTTCAGACCCAACGAAAGATCTGCAATAAGCAGACTTGGCTCTTGCATAATGTATGTTTAAGGATGGGATTGGACATCAGACTTAGCCTTTTTCTCGGCAACTGCGTCCGAGGTTAAATTATGTCAGATTTAACACGATGTAGTCTTGGTTTAAAATGTATTGAAGTTTATTTGCTGTTTGTGCTAGTCGTCATATTAATCTAATCTACTATAAGTATTTACGTATATATCTGAATTACAGCATCAGACCATAATGTAGAGTTATGGGTTATTGCCCTTGATTATACTTAATAAAGGTTAGCTTTTTATTTGTTTAAAATTCACATGTAAAAAAGCTATTACATATGTATGCATATATTTACTTATATATACTTATCTGCATTAGAGCAGCAGACCAACAGCCCATGCTAAATGTATATATTCAACAGCCTATATAAAGATGTATCAGCCCATATTAAATATATACGTATGATTATATAACACTGCATGTATATATATGTGTATCAGACCATTTTAAATGTTACTAGTATTATATATATTTAAACTACAATTAATTAGCAATCTGATTAAGACACATATCCTATTTCGTTACGTTTTTATAGTTCGAAATTTCGTTTTACTTGTCTTTACTACATGGGAAAACGCCAGACCGGAGACGGCCCTACGAATTTTATGACGTCCCATGTGGATTGTGGGTTAGGGTAAGGGTTAGGTACATGTAATTGTCGGAGAACACTAGATCGGAGACGGTCCTACGCATTTTATGACGTCGCATGTGGATTGTAGGTTAGGGTAAGGGTTAGGCTTGACCCAGGGTTAGGGTTAGGGCTAGCCCTGTTTACATCTCGGGACTCTGACCAAATCCACAGGTCCTAGCCCTTACCCTAACCCTAACCCATAATCTATATATGACGTCATATGTGCTAAAATGCGTAGGACCGTCTCCGATCTAGCGTTCTCCGTCTTTACTACATGTACTTTACTATAAGTATAAAAAACGAAACGAAATATAGATATGAATTTTAATTAGATTGAATTAATTAACGTCTATCATAATGAATATGTATTTAACACATATGGACTAAATGAATACCTAGTTAGCTAATGTAATATTAAATCCATGCAATTTAAATGATATATACTCTGTAAAGTTACATACAAGTAGGATTTTATTTGTGGGCGATGAGTAATCGCTGATGAGTAATCGAAATTAAGTCACAACCAAAAAGAACGGTAGATTATAGCAAAAAAGGCTAGAAATAAAACCGCCAGTAAACCGTCACCAATTTTATTTATATATAGCCTTGAATGATTATCTAATGCTTTAAAAGTAAATTGTTATGTTAATTACTCCCAGAGTTATCGCCCTTTATCACGTTGTTGAAACTTGTAAAGGCTCTAGCGAGCGAAAGTCAACACATTATTTACTTTCCATTTATATGTTATGTATTTCAATATTTGTGATTAACAACGATTTCTGATGCAGTACCCAGAGTTACTGCCCTTGATTATACTTTTAAATCTTGACAACGGACCGGGTAGCAATGGTATTATACAGTATACAGGTTCGCTTGGATATTTTTGTCTAAAATTCACAAGAATGTCTTGGTTACAATCTTTTATTTCGTTACGCTATATTGATTTGAAAGTATTTTTTATGCATTCCGGATTTGTTGATGTTTGATATATCGTTAAAATAATTAGTTGTATTTTTTGTACTTTGTTATCATGGCGACCATTATTTGGGACCAATGAAATATTGAATGTTGTTCTGAAATGATTATATATGTATTAATAACACATAAAGGGCTTTATTCTTACTTTTAATTAATGTAGGGTTCTCTTGATCTTGCCCTCGTTTGGCTGTACATGGTGAGGATTTCCTTACCAATATTATATGATCTGGATAATCGCGACTAAGGGCCATGGCAACAGATCCGCATAGCTATGTGTCGTGGGTCAAATATAAATAGTAAGGCCGCCTGCAGGTTAGTGAAATCAGGCAAGTGGAAATACCGAGAGACTGTTTCGGTACCCAACACTAATTGTCAACAGCGCAAGTTTAGTATGGGATGGGGCTGGTCGAGGAGAAGATCGAGCTGAATATTTCCTCTCTCTCACTCTGTTTATTTGTTATGATTATATTGCTAAATTACTCATCTAGTTTTATACACTTTCTATTCAGCTTATAACTGAAATAAATTTATTGATCACATTATCATTGTATTTATAATGTCTCACCACCGTCAGCATCTGTATCGGAGCAGGACCTTAAACCCCAGTTCATTTCCAGTTCATCATTAGTAAAAACATCACTCCCGGGAATTTCTTAAAATGCAGCCAAACAGATCACACATGCCGATAAATGAAAGTGGGGTTTAACGTCCTACTATTCTACTCCATCTAAACAAGCCAAGAACGGGTCAAAATCTAAAACAGTTGCTGGGTATGTGTTGGTTGGGGTGGGCGTCGATTTTGTGAAACTGATTATCAACCCATATATCAGACGCGGCGTGTCCGTGACGATGGTAACGGGGAAATAGGGAGGGGCAAGAAAACCACTCACGGACATTGAACAAACCTGGTGGAATGCGGGGCGTGAGAAAGATGGCTTGGAGGGGAGCAGAGATCAAATTTCGACCTCTAAAGATTTAATATTCAGTTACGTCATATTCTGGTTAGCATCTCCATATGATTCCACTGGTAGCATATTACAAAAGGGCGCTGTCCATTAACTTCCCAATCCGCCCAACCTTCTTTTCAAGTTATAGTTTGGTTTGGCGTTGTCTACCACAGATGAAACAACATGTGACAACGTCTTGTGCAAGAGCATGTATTTGCTTGTATTAGATTCGTCGTGTATATCTTGCAACTACCGAGTTGTGTGGATGGCCGAATGGTTGGCGTGTGCGCACTGTATCACAAAATATATCATTGAGTCAACTGGCACGGTTTTAATTTCCGGTTGTACGTGATAAAGAGTAGGGACGCCTGTTCAACCTGTTTCTGTCACTGCTAAGGATCTCTTGCGCGCGGATGATACCAGCGGATGACCAGGCGCTACACGAGTTGAAAATAAAATAACCCCGGAAGCGGTAGTCCAACACCACCATTCCTATGTTACTCCTTGGTCCGAACCACTTGGCAATCCTCGGCAGATTCCGGACCCTAAATCTAGTCTCGGCTGTAAGACGAATTCCGTCATATTGGAACTATTTTAAAGGTCCCGGGTGAAACATGGCTGTGCCCACGGTGTAATGTTTGTTTGCAATAGCAGTTTTCCTGTTAAAGTAAACCGGTACCCGCATCGCAAATGTGCGGGCGTAGGTACATATCACTTACCGTCATACAGCCGAGACTAGATGTAGGTTACGGAATCTGTCGAGATTTGCCGAGTGCGGTCCGAACTACCCAATTTCAGCCTAGGGACAACCCTGAACAGACAAACAAACGACATTCACACATACTTTTCTTTTTTATAAACTATTTTGTACACGTAAACTTGTTTAATAAGATGTCCATTATAATTAGTCCTCCCTCGAATATACATACACGTCGCCTAGCAACATGTCGCGGCCATTTCTCACGTACAGCAGTCGGAACACATTCTGTTTTTTGAGGGTGATGTCTTTAATATTGTATTATTGATGATAACTTTTTTACATTTTGCTGCAAAAGAAATATTTAAACTATTAAAATAAATGTTTATGAAGGCGGGTTCAACAGCAATAAACAATTTAGTCGGATTTAAAAATCTGCAAATCACAAATGTCGGGTTGTTGCCTTATAAAGGTCGATACCACGACATCACGACATGAAACCAATCAGCCACCATACTTGGGCGATTCAACGTTCCTACGTTTGCAGGGCATTCAAAATTCACCAAACGGAGATCAGCAGCTTTAATGGAGCTAACTTTCTATTATTTGGCAACTGTATACAAATGGACACGCATAATTAATGTAATATGAATGTTTATAAATTGATGTCTATTCAGTCGTTTCTCTTTTTACTGTAATTTCTTATCAGTTATTTCCGGCGAAATAATAGAAGAGTCCAAATTAAATGACAGTCTTTGGCGTCTGTTATTCCAGTCCTTCCGCCAATTTAAATTTTTTCATTTTATCTTAAATATTAGGTATCAGAAATCCATATTTTCTCGTTAATATAACAACATGAATGTTGATTTAAACTGACAAATAATTTGTTTGCAATAGAAGATGGTGGATGATATTAAGGGAATGGTCAGTCTCCTTTACGTATTGGTGCAGTCATCCATAAATTTGATAATGCGGCTCGGATGGAAACGCGTTGTACATTTATGAAAATTTTAATCTATGGCCGTTGGATCAACGCAGAATGCTTTACATATATTTGTTTACCCGGCCTAATGACACGACGCTTTGTTTCTAACAGAAGAATACTGCAGAATTTTACTTTTTACTTTACATCGGGCCTATCGCCATGTGGTTTTATTACTATCAACAGTCGTATACTTACTACACCTATATCCCGTATCATCTTCTTCATCTAATGATTTACCCACAGTTAGAGCTATATTAGGTCCACTCCCATTTCTACAAATAAAACATGTCATTCATTAAATCTTTCTACATAAAGTATGTCATTCATTAACTCGTCCCATATAAAACATGTCATTCATTAACTCGTCCCACATAACACATGTTATTCATTAACTCGTCCCACATAAAACATGTCATTCATTAACTCGTCCTGCATAAAACATGCCATTCATTAACTCGTCCCGCATAACACATGTTATTCATTAACTCGTCCCACATAAAACATGTCATTCATTAACTCGTCCCACATAAAACACATTGGCGTGAACGTAAAAGATCCCCTGACAGCTGGAATTTACCTCATATTGCGTATGTCCGTCTTCATTAGCCCTGTCGGAGCAGAACAGTAGGATGTTAAACCTTACTACTTCAACGGGAGAGAGAAATGGGGTTTAACCTTCACGCGGGACTAACATATGGTTCAATTTTATTTCAATAATTCGTTTGCACGTAGTTGTCTTTAGCAGTGGGAGGGGACAGGGGGGGGGGGCATAGTGAAAAACCCACGAGGTTCGAAAGGCGACCCTACTCCTTGTCACCTGTCACGTACCACCGGGGAATCGAAACACCCACGCCAGTTGACTCAATGACAGACTTTATGATACAGCGCGCACGTGCTAAATATTCGGCCACCCAATCCCCTATAAACCCTTCGAAAACTTACGTTAATGTATTCCCGGAACACTGTGAACAAGATATGACGTCATTAGATTCTATCGTGTAATCTGCACCATTGTTACTGTATCCTGTCTGATCTATGGCTTTCTTACATTTACCTGAAATAAATTTAAATATCTTATCTAAAGTTGTCTCCCTTATAATTATCCATCTTCTCGACCCCGGGGTCAGAAAAGGTCTTATTGTCTTCCTTTGACCACCTGCCTTCCGGTCCAATTGCTAGTTCTAACCTGATAATGAATGTAATGGCTTTGTGAACTTTTGTATAACCCACTGAGGGGAGGGGTGTTAGCAGATCGCGCGTGTGTGTAGGGGGTGGTCACTCGGCAAAACTCGACAGATTTCGGAACTTACATCTAGTCTCGGCTGTATGACGAATTCCGCCGTACATATTAGCGTCAAGTTTTCTTGTTAAAGTAAACCGGTAGCCGCATAGCAAATGTATGGGCGTAGGTACATATCACTTACTGTCATACAGCCGAGACTAGAAGTAGGTTCCGAAATCTGTCGAGTTTTGCCGAGTGGGGTGGGGGTGGTGTCAAGTAGTAACATGCGCAAAGCTGTCATGTGTGATTCCGCTGTCGCTTCCGGTTATTACCAGGTATAATGAAATGGGTATTTGTGTATTATAAATAAAAAGAGATTTAAATAGTTTCAGTTTTGCATACAACCTAAGCTAGAAATACGATTGGCAATATGGTGTGACGTCCTCTGGACGCAAACTAGGTCATTTCGGGACTAACATGTGGTCCAATTTTATTTGTATAATTCATATTTGTGTTGAGGCTTTAGCAGTGAGATAAACCAGAAAAAAACACGAGGCTTGAGAAACTGAACAAGCTGGGAATCGAACCCACGACACTTGACTCAATGGTAGACCTTATGATCTGTTCGTCTACCCCACCCCGGTTTACAATTCTGGCGAGCACAGGTCCTCATATCAGTGAATCACAGATAGGTATATAATTCTCATCATAAAAGTTATACTTACTGCATGTAAAACATTCCAGGTGCCATTTCTTTCCCATAGCAAGAAGTTCGTCCGCAAAAAACACATGTTTATGACATCGTGGACAGTTGTCGGCTTGACTGAACGATAACATGGCTGAAAAATACAAAATGATAAAAAAAATGAATATTCATAGGTCTTAATTAGAGTGCTTGACCTTAACAAATGCAAAATACTCAAAGATCTTTTTTTAAAAAAAAAAAACAAATACAAAAATATTCACAGAAAGCAAATACAAAATATTCACAGATCTTAATCAGAGAACGTTGACCATTTAGAACAAATACAGACTATTCACAGATCTGAATCAAACTGACAGACAATTCACAGCAAAAACAAAATATTGAAACAACTAAATGTGTTCATGTCTTCCCAAAATAGTAAGCCTGCCCTGTCACTTCCACAACAATCGGGCAAACATATCTAACAGCTCCAATCAGTCGTGATAAAACAAAAATCCAAAATACATAACTGTGTGATCCTTATTTCAAGTTGGTTTATTGAAGTGTGTAGGGTATTACTACTGTATGTGTCTACATGCATATCATAATTACGACTACTGTGAAACATAGCCCAAGGCACTTCATCAAATCGTCATTGTACGACTGTAGTTGATTATTGTCCAGATGTCGCTTCTATTGTTGACCACATATTGTTTGTATTTCTATGTTCTTATCAGAGTTATCCTCACAAATAGAAGATTTAAAAAAGGATGTAACACAATATCCCTGTCCCCTTTTGACCCCAAACAAGATGTTCAAACACCAGAACAATGATGCACAGATAATCAATGACTATTCGTCCGAGCCCTTTCTACGTCTATTGTCCTAGGAGGAAATTGAAATGATCGATCAATAAACGTGTATGGTTGTGGTTTCACCGAAATCTCCCGGGTTCGGAACCATCATTCGTTTTTTTCTTCCGGGTAGTATTCTGCAGCTAGTAAAATATATCTTTTAAATGAGGTTAATACCCCCATCTCTCCCTCTTCTTCGACCAGTTGCTATTCGGTATATAAAAGGTATTGTGTTTATTTAGCAGTCGATATAATGAAACATAATAAACTTCCAGGCAATTAACCAAATGGCCATAAGCCAAGACGTTTTCCAGCCTTTTTTAATCTTTGAAAAGAATTTCTCCAAGATGTTACAGGGTTTTTTGCATGGTTTGTTTGGGGTTTTTTTAAGGACTTGCTTATATCATTTAGTTTTGGGTGGTTTTAAAAGATTTTTTTTTTCTATTAGGGTTTAGTTAATTAGCTTTTTAGGGTTTTACCGGATTTGTTTATAAGGTTTTATATTTTAGGGTTTAAAGGGTTTCTTTATAAGCCTTTGATGACGACACGTGTCTTCCAATATGATGGTTTTAATAAAATGATTTGGTGGCTAATATTCCATATGACCTTGACATTAGAAACTGTAATGAATAAGGGATCGGTTATGGTTAACAAGCGGTTGCCATGCGACAAGATTCGCACGAACATTTTTAAAAAGATGGACGGAGAACATGGAAAGTCAATATGAAATAAAATTAAATGTGGCTCAACGTACTACTGTCCTTCGTTCGTTCCTGGAGTTCTACGTCCACTTTTACCAAGGACCTACTGTTCTGGGCTAATGAAGACGGGCATACATCATACAAAGGAGGTGATCAGACTCTAGAATGACTTCCACACTTCATTTAACTGACAGTAAATACGTACCTTGTATAAGCCATACAATTAGATAGAATGGATTGTATCTGTTTATAACTAACACCGGTTCTAAGATTAACGGTTAATCTATCATAATCCCTTAATACTACCCTTTAACACCTTGAACACAAACTAATTGGTTATACAAGTCTACAGTGAATGGTTGTCAGATTATGTTAAATGACGTCTTAAACCTTATTAAGGGTCTTTAAATCTACCTACGTAAAGGAAAGGATCGAAGTAGCCTGAGAATCTGAACTAAAGGTCGCGTTTGGTGATTTTTTCTTTGAGGGAACCTAAGAAGATCACATCCCAGATACGGTATGCTTAATACAAGGAGCCTGTAAGCAAGCAGAGGCGGATCCAAGATTTTCAGAAAGAGGGGGCGTGCTGCACCCACTTGGGAGTGCGAAGCCCGAACAGTGATTTTTGAGTGGAAAAAATGCCCACGAGGACTAATTTCATACTAATACTGTAAATTAGGAATTTCAACATAAACTATTTTGTTCTCCTTTCTGGCGAGAATATATGGAGCTAAAAATTGTTCGCCACCTCAAAAAATAGAGGGGGTGTGCGCCGGATGCGCCCCCCTCTGGATCCGCACCTAGCAAGTTAGATTATCCTATTTAGATACGTTGGAAATGATGTTCCGTCCCCTTTGTGAGATGAAATGAAATGTGTTTTAACGTCCTACTGTTCTGCTCCGATTGTGCTAATGGGGACATGCATACGCCATACAATGTGCTGTGACGTATATTTTACGTGCAAGCTAATGTGTTAGAGACCTCAGTGGCACGATCGTCCCATCTGAATGGCTTTATGTTGTCCCTTGCCAGGCCAAATCTTAAAACTATATCAAGTATCCATTTATACGCCCCCCCCCCTAAATAGTAAAAGTATATTTTAGATGATCGAGTCTAAGACCATTCTTTTGTATACA
The DNA here is from genome assembly GCA_036850965.1 of Patella caerulea. NCBI lineage: Eukaryota > Metazoa > Mollusca > Gastropoda > Patellidae > Patella > Patella caerulea. Next base: position 12,528,086 of record JAZGQO010000006.1, read on the forward strand.
TTATCTTCTAACATCTAAATCTCACCTCTCCAGGGTGGTTTATATATGTTTACCATATAAGGAAGATTATATATAAATAGTTATAGTCATGCTTCAGGCTATATGTATATATATAAATCTACTAAATCTCATGTATGTAAGTAACCGCGTCCATTGTTTTTATAAGCATGTAATACCTATATTATTGTTTTCAGAACTGATATATCAGTAATGGAGAGAGAGAGTGGGAGAGATAGAGAGTCCATTGTTGTTATAAGTTTGTGAGAGGATTCCATTGTTTTTATAAGTATGTAATACCTATATTATTGTTTTCAGTTTGTAAACAGACACGATATATCAATAAGATAGAGAGATAGGGAGAATGGGGTTTAATGTCCATTGGAGACAAATTGGGTCATTTCGGCACGAACATGTGGTTCAATTTTATTTTAACAATTCGCTTGCGCGTAGGGGTCTTTTAAAGTGAGGGGACAGACAACCCTACTGTCTGGTCAAAATTTCCACCATAACATACCAGTTGGCGTAATTGTATTCTTTATTATCGTGTCCTGTGCATTTTCCAACTCAATTATTAAATGTTCTTGAAACAACCCGTGAAGTAATCGTATACTCAAATCAAATATTTTTTTAAACATCGCTCTATAAAGAGAGGAAGGGAGAGAGAGGCGGGGTTTAACTCCACTTGAACAAATGTCATTTCGGGACTAACATATGGTTTTAATTTTATTTCAATAATTCGCTTGTGCCTACCCAACTCCTTGTCACGTACAACCGGGTATTCGAAACCACGCCAGTTAACTCAATGAGAAGCTTTATGATACAGCGCACACGCGCTAACCATTCGGCCATCCGACCCCCTTATTTATTACTGAGGGGTGGGGCAATGGTTAGTGCGTTCACGTTCTATCATAAGGTCACTGAGTCAACTTGCGAGGTTTAGTTTCCCCGGTTGTACGCAACAAGGAGTAGGGTAGGCCTACTCTTATTTCAAATTCCAACTGCCAAGGGTTATTGTAAGTGCACGCCAATGTGTACTTGGACTTTGGGGGGGGGGGGGGCCTAGTGGACTAGAGTGCCGCGCTTCGACCTCTAGCTGGCCGATCACCTATGGCTTGCGGCTGTGGTTTCGAGCCCTGGTGTGAGCGTATGTGGCATGGAGATAGGGGCGCCGTCTCAACCTCGTGGGTTTCCAGGGGGGCACTCCGGTTTCCTCCCACTGCTAAAGACCCCTACGCACAAGCGAAGTATTGAAATAAAATGAAACCATATGTTAGTCCCAAAATGACCTAGTTTGTGTCGAGTGGACGTTAAACCCCGTTTCGCTCTCTCTCTCTCTCTCTCACTTGGACTTTGTTTTCTCGAAAACCAAGCTGGATCATAGTCACTGAGCCACCGCGGCTCTCAGTTCTCTTACCACTATACTACCTTGGCCCCTCTAATGGTGACGAAGGTGGCCGCCGAACGGTTTACAGTTCAGCAAACAACCCAAACCCAGAGGGTTAATTTGATTATTGCGTGAAACTGGATTTAACCCCCTGGGGATTAAAACTAGATATAACAATAGGTCATTTGTATTCAATCTGATATAAACATATTTATTGACTAGACACAGGTAGCTAATTACCAGTATGTATTTACCTGACAAGACCACAGCTAGGTATATTTACCTGTGTGGTATATTGATATAACCCCCGGCTGTTCTCGCACCTGACTGTGTTGTTACTACCTGGCCTCTTATATAATAACAATAACAGTAACATGGATAATAACAAGCTACTTGATTATACCCAACATGTTGTTATACAATACTTGAAGATACTTGATAACATTATCACCAACCTGCTATTGTCATTACAACAGTTCATTTAGAATTTGTTCACCCGACCAATTCAAACTAGCCCTCTTGTTATGTAAACGTTAAATGTATATTGTCCGTCCTTTAAGTGTTTCTACCCAAACTGATCCCGCAGTGAATATTCGCTTGGCCGCTACACGTACAATCACTGATAAGCATGACATCGACGAGGCTTAATGAGTACGGCATATTAACTTTTTTACTCCGACAAAATAAATTCTCAAACATTTTTTTGAGGTAAAAGAAAAATAAATAAAGACGTTTGAAGTATTTGTAGTTCAAAAATATTTCCTATTTAGTGTAAATGGGCATTAAAATGAGTAAAATGCATCATTTTGCCCGAAGCAGTTAGGTGTTAAGTAAACATTGCACGAGCCGTTGAGCCAATGACTACGAGCCGTGCTGTCAACGCACGTGTTTTGGACAGCCATCCGTTACAGGGATAATTCGTAAGTAATTCTCTGTGAAACAGGTTGGTTTCTACCATGTACATATAAATATTGGGGACCACGGTGATTAAGTGGGTAAGACGCTGGTTCGCTAGCCTGGAGGTCGGGTGTTCGATCCCTGCATTGGCTGAAAAAGTTCATCCAGACTTTTCGGTGTGGTTTCAGCTTGTAAGTGATGCAGGACGAAGGGGCCTGATAAGGACTGCTGTCTAGTCGTTTGCATGGGACGAAAAACCGAGGTCTCGTGTACACATTGGCGTGCACGTAGAAATCCCTTGGTAGTTGGAATTCTATATAAGAGTAGGCTGTAGCGCCGCTGTCCAGGCAAACTTTCCCTCATAGCATACCGTATGGAGTCTTCATTAGCCCTGTTTAGGAGCAAAACAGTAGGAAGTTAAACTCCATTTCATTTCATTTCCATATAAATATTTTTACCAATACTTTCACATTTTTGCTAATCACTTTATAAATATTTCACTTTATTGACTGCTATTTCACTTCCGTGGAAGCGGACGTTAAATAAAGCTGTTTCACGCACAACTGGTACGCTTTAGCTGCTGATGGCGGCGTGGGGGATCATACATTCACATGTTATTACAATTCCCAAATAATCAAATTGTCAGTAAGTGACAAAATGTGACAAACTATACAATAACGACTGGGTGACATAAGCAATCTCACATGGTGCTGGCTCACTGAGCAGAAGGTCTCGGTGTCATCCAGGTGACAACATCAGTTCCCCACGGTGTTGGCTGAGCAGAAGGTCTCGGTGCCATCCAGGTGTTGGCACAGAAAGTTTTGCCCAACCGAGGTGGCATACGCCATTGACACATAGACAGTATTTACGTATAATTACACACAATACTTGAGTGTATTATGGGTGGTATTTTGACCAGGCGGCGACAGCAGCATGTCCGCCTTTTGTTCACCAAAATTTAACTTATTTGCACACAAATTTTAATGAGTACATATCTAGGCTCAAGAGTTCTTTTACGTGCACACCAACATATAAGCGGAACCTGGGTTTATTCGTTTCATCCAAACAACTAGATGTTAATCCTTGTCGGGATTTTTCGTACTGCACCACTGGTAGTCAAACAATAAAAATTCCCGTGTCTCGCATATTGTTGCATTCTGACCAACGTGCTCACCCGGCCCAGTTTTTCGTTTCCACAACTGACAGGAGAAAAATACCCGGGATCCAAACGTGGGACTTCCAGGAGATAAATGAAATGAAATGGGGTTTAACGTCCTACTGCTCTGCACCGACTGGGCTAATGGACGCGGGTATACACCATTCGGCGTGTACGAGGGACATTTTGCCCGGGCAGCGACACTATAGCCAACTCTTACATCGAATCTCAGCTGCCAAGAGATCTTTTACGTGCATGCTAGTGTATACATAGGACCTTGTTGTTTGAGACCATCCGAAAGACTGGACAGGTCCTGTCAGTGCCTAAATGAGAGCGAGCCCAGTGACTCCCAGGTTTTTTCATACTGACCAAATTGAAACAATTTCTCGCTTCATAAAACATACATAGAATGAAAATCTCTGATATATAAATATGTAATTACCTGAAACACACGTCATTGAATAAACTTATAACTTCACTGAATATCTCCTAATTAACTAGGGTTTAACGTCCGTTTACACACAGAGTATAACGCGATCAATATATCGCCTCTCGGTCCAACTGTGTCATTCAACGATCGATGATCAACTACTCACTGGGTAGACTAGGTTTTTCATCCGCTCTAACATAGGATGGTATCGCATTACAATCTGATGAATGTCGGGATATTGTGGACACTTTGTCGTGTTTGTGGGTAAACAAATTGGAGTGGGGTTTAAGTCTTAATTAAAAGATAATGGTGAGGATTAGAAAGATGTATTTTTTTACAAAGTTGAACATTGTTATCTACTTAAGCCATTAAAATGTTTCACGAATAATTAGTCAGTTTAACCCCATTGACGTTTAATCAGTGAGTGAAGGGAGATTAATTAGTTCCGTTCAGTAGTTTCATTTATATGGTCTGATTTGTGTTTTGCTTTAACAGCGAGCGTAAGGTTTAACTTCCACTCCACACAAACTAGGTAATTTCGGGACTAACATATAGTTCAATTTTATTCCAATAATTTGCTTGCGCGTAGGGATTTTTAGCAGTAGGAGGGCACTACTCAAAATTATTCGCCCCCCCCCCCTCTCCGTTTTGTGTCAAGTTGAGCTAACTCGTCGAGAGAGAGAGAGGGAGAGAGAGAGAGGGGGGTGGGGGGACGTTCACTCGACACAAACTAGGTCAGTTCGGGACTAACATATATATATATATATATATTCCAATTTGGACAAACTAGTCTGTAACAATACACACAGAACGGTTGCATTTATCATAACAACAAACAATACTATGGTCATTTTGAGACTAACATCTAATATAATCCCTATATATATAGTTATTCTTAGCCCATTTGGGGATTCGAACATGGGATATTCATACGCTACTGCAGCATCTTCTCTACGAACTTAAAACAAGACATCGACCACAAGAAAAAAATCACCACCAGTTTTAACCAAGAGAGATAAATATCAAAGCAAATGGTCATTTATTGTGATCTGGACAGTAATACCCGATTCTCTTTAATGGTTGATGATTAACAAGACTAATACCGAGGATTAAGTTGGTGATAATAGAAGTATCATCATTAATGTTGATTGTTTTCAACAAACAAAAGACAGATTGGTTTGATACTCTCTGATCGTCGGATTAACAAGGCTTGGCTCTTTGACCTGATCCTCTCTGACCGTCGGATCAACAAGGTTTGGTTCTCTGACCTGATCCTCTCAGGCCATCAGATTAACTAAGTTTGGTTCCATACCCTGACCTTTTCTCACCATTAGATCAAGGTTTGGTTCTCTAGCTTCATATTTGCTGACCGTCAACGTTTCAATGAGATTCCTCACGTCGTTATCAAGCAATTAATATAATGTAATTAATTGATTAATTGAAGTATGATAAAAACAGGGGACGATAGTTCAGATGGGATATATCATTAGTCAGGAATAGGGTTTAACGTCTTGACAATACAATATATCTGGTATTTTGAGCTTATCATATTAATAATTTCTCTACTAACAATTTATATCTCTTAAATGAAATGCATTGGGGGTGGGGGGTGGTTAACACGAAAACACAAAACATAACCGACAGTCGCCATTCTTAATTTTGGAGATATATTAGTTTATTCTAAATATAACGCGTGTGGAAGAAGTGAACCTCACCGAAAGTCAACCCACGGGCCAGACACGTCACAAAACACAGAGAGAGAGAGAAATGGGGTTTAACGTTCAGTAGTTATTGAAAAAGTGACTAAAACAAATATTTGCTCTCTTGATAAATTTCGTGATATATATGAAAAAGAACTATATAAGATAATTAACTCCATGAAATCCGCATCTTGTTTTTTGGATCCAGCACCTACCTGGCTCATCAAACAGAACCTAACCCCCTTTCCTCCCTACCATATTGGATATTGTGAACACTTCCTTTCAACTCGGTATATTTCCACAACCTATGAAAATAGCTTGCGTTGCGCCCCTCATAAAGAAGACGTCACTCGACCCAAATATCAACAAAAATTACAAACTTGTATCAAATTTAAGTTTTCTTTCGAAAATCCTTGAAAAGTGTATTTCCGATCAGTTTAAATCTCATTTGTGTCAAAATAATTTGCTAGATAAGTACCAAAGTGCGTATAGAAGATTTCACTCAACCGAGACGGCTCTACTAAAAGTTCAAACTGATATTTTGATGTCCATGGAAATATAACAAATGCATGATGCTGGTACTATTAGATTTGTCCGTCGCGTTTGATTGTGGACCACGAAATGTTAGTGTCCAGGCTATACTCTGAATTTGGAGTGCCCGGTTCTTCTCTAGCACCTTTTCGGTCTTATCTTCAATTAAGAAGTCAGGCAGTGTTGATAAACAACAAACTCTCCGAGCCCAAGGACCTCCATAATGGAGTGCCCCAAGGCTCCATTTTAGGGCCGATTCTTTTTACATTTTATACAACTCCTCTCCGGGACATTACTCAGAAATATTGAATAGACTTTCACTTTTACGCGGACGATACCCAACTCTATATCGCTTTTAATCCTGTCTCGTGTAATTATTCAAAGCAACAAACTGAAATGTGTTTATCAGAAATTAAATCCTGGATGTCTGTTAACTTTTTAAAATTAAACGACGATAAAACAGAGTACATCCTTTTTGGATCCAAGTCGTCTATGTTAAAATTGAAAAGTGTGAAAAGTGATGTTAACATATTAATAGGATCTCGCATTATAAAACCTGTTGAGTCCGCCAGAAACATTGGTGTATTTTTCGAAAGTCATATCAATAAAATTTGTAAAGTATGTTATTTTCATCTCAGAAACATAAGTAAAATTCGTTCAAATTTAGCCCCTGGTGTTATAAAAACCATTGTAAATTCACTTGTAACTTCTAGACTGGATAGTTGTAACTTTCTCTTACACTGTAACAAAAATATCCGTGAAAAAACGGAAAAAGTTCCGGAAACAAAAATTACCAGGAAAATTTTATCCGTATTTGTTTTTCCTGTAATTTACAGAAATTCCCTCAATAAACATAAATTCCATTTTCAAATACAGAAAAATAAATCCTGGTAATTTTTGTTCCCTAGACTCGAAAATGATAAGAATTTCATTGAATTTACCATTGACTTTGTATGCGTGTGCGAAATAGCTTTATTTAACGTCTGTTTCCGCCGAAGTGCTGTCGCTGACGAAATTTACCTCTTTCCGCTATTATAATACCCTCATCGAGAAAAGGACCGTTTAGAGGCTTTCAGATGTAAGTTTGCGACTTAAACTGGCCAATCGGTTATAATTATAATATCCAGATTGAAGCGTGCTTTGTTACCAGACGATACAACCTGTACCCACTGGTTTTGAAAATTGTTTTTACACATTTATGAAAATACTTACAATCTGATTACCGTATGATGAATGGGAGTACACTTTATAGATCTTATAAATAATGGAAATTAGCAATACATGACTTTTAATATACCAAACTTTACACAAAATGATCCTTCATATTATGGTCGATAAATTGAAATGAATACTATAAAATGATAATTATTAGGAATGATTATATATGTATACGCTTTCTTATCGTTGAATTTGAAAACAGAAATAGTCCGTTATATAATGGAATAAAACATTTTATCCCTAAATTTTACGTAACCTTCCTGCAATTCCACAGTTTATTCCGTAAAATAACAGAATCAAGTCCGTTATAGAAGGGAACAAAATATTCTATCCCTAAATTTCACGGAAATTTCCTGTTTAATACTGAATATTCCACAGAATTACATAAAACACGTAATTTGAAGAATTATTTCACTCTTTTAACACAATTTCACAAAAAAATCCATCAATTAACAGAAAAAAGGTGTTAAACTACGGAATTCGGCGACATAAAAAATGGAATTTTTTTACAGTGTAGCTAGTATCCCTGATAATTTAATTCACAAACTTCAAATAGTTCAGAACTCAGCTGCTAGGCTTATCACTAAATTTAAACATACAAATCAAATTACCCCTATATTAATTAAATTACACTGGCTACCCATTCGTTTTAGAATCGCATATAAATTGCTTCTCTTAGTTTGTAAATGCCTCAATGGATCTGCGCCTTCATATACTTAAGCGATTTAATTCAAATATATACACCCTCTCGAACTCTGAAGTCCTCATCTGATTGTTTACTGTTAAGTCAACAGCGATCACGATTAAAAACAATAGGTGATAGAGCATTCAGTATCCATGCACCAAAAGTTTGGAATTCATTACCGTTTAACATTAGAAATTCTACAACAATTACAATTTATAAGAAACATATTAAATTTCATTTATTTAAAGAAGCTTTTAATTTATAACTAAAGTATCTTTTTTGAAGAATATACATTTTGATCTAGATCGTGATATTTAAATAGTCTTATTTTTCTATTCAATAGTTTTCTTACATTATTTACAGTTTTATGTAAAAGTTTATCAAATTTTATGTTAGTTTATTTTATTCCTGAATTATTGTATAGTATTTTGTTTGTTTTATATTGTTTTTTACTACTTACTTTGTAAAGCGCATTTGAGCACCATTTGAATTGTGCGCTATATAAATGTTCTTAATAATAATTAACGTCCACTCGACAGAAGCTAGGTCGTTCCGGGACATTGAGACCATGGTCTCAATTTTATTTCAATAAATCGCTTGCGCGCAGGGGTCTTTAGCTGTGGGGGGTCACTAAAGGACCCGGCGAAAACACACGAGGTTAGACATGCGACTTTACTACTGTCACGTACTTAAAGACTTTGATAGTAATTGATTTGTTGTTGAGCTGGGGTATATTCGTACCATCCGCTGAGGCTAAGGTTGTAACTCGTTTGTTCTTGAATTGGTACGATAATAGTAACTGGTTTATCAAGTAGTAACTATGCTGTTAGCCTCAGGTCAACAACCTTCACACAAGAATAATCTGTACACAAATTCTTCCAGAAAAAGATATATAGTTTAACCCATCGCCGACATTATTACATCTCATTACATACATTAATGGATAAGACGCTGGCTCGCTAGTCTGGAGGTCGTGGGTTCGATCCCAGTGTTGCCCGAGACAGTTTTTCGGGATTTCAGGCCTGGTTTCCCCTTTTCAGTAGTGCGGGACAACGGATCTGACACGGACAGCTATCTAATCGTTCGGATGGGACGAAAACCGAGATCCCGCGTACACATTAGCGTGTACGTAAACGACCCCTTGGCAAGAGAACAAGAAACAATAATGAAATCATTTATGATCTGCTAATCGTTTCATTTAAGCTCAATTTTGCTATTTATCATTCTAAAACTATTGTTTAATTTTATTTCAATAATTCGCTTGCGCGAAGGGGTCTTTAGCAGTGGGAGGAAATCGCAGGACCCGGAAAAAACTCACGAGGTTGGATAGGCGAACCTACTCTATTCCTTGTCACGTAGAACCGGGGATTCGAAACCACGCCAGTTGATTCAATGATAGGCTTTCTGATGTAGCGTGCACGTGATAACCATTCGGCCATCCAACCTACCCTACTAGACACAAACTAGATCATTTCGGGACTAACACGTGGTTTAATTTTATTTCAGTAATTCGCTTGCGCGTAGTGTTCTTTAGCAGTGGGAGGAAACCGGGGGGCCCGGAAAAACCCCACGAGGCTGGACAGTCGACCCTACTCCTTGTCACGTACAATCGGGGATTCAAAACCACGCTTTATAATACAGCGCACACGTATCGGCCATCCAACCTCCCTTACTATAGGTTTAAGAGAAACGACGTGTGACTACTATCTACTAGTAAATGCCTGGTATTTAAACAGTGTTAATCCTTACATATTTTCTCTCAGTTCATTTGAGTTTATTTAAACAGGGGTCGTATAGTAGTCCTAGTGTTACCTCTCTAGTTAATATATAAACATTAAGTTAAACAGTGAAACCTTGGGTACCGTGTATATATACATAGTTAAACTATACCCCTACATATAGTGACACCTTGTCTTTGATAACCCCTCTCTCCCCAAGACTCAAGTATTTGGTCTATAGAACTCAAAAATATATAAAAACAGAACAAATACAACTTCTATTCAATTATTTTAGATCTGCTTGTACTACGTAGATAACAGTGATAGTTTTAAATTAAAAAAAACTTCTTTGATTAGCCCCTCTCACTTGCATCCCTAAAATTGGTGCCCAGGGCCGTAATCCCTCTACCATCTTCTCTGCCCGTCATTAACTATGTACATGTAACTGTGTTTACCGTTAAACGTTAATTTCCTAATACTTACATTAACCAGACCTATACGGTGTGGATCAAAATATAAACTATGATATATTTTAACCAAGAAATATAAACTATGATATATTTTAACCAAGAAATATATCTAACCTAGAAATATAAACAATGATATATCTAACCTAAAAATATAAACAATGATATATCTAACCTAGAAATATAAACTATGATATATTTAACCTAGAAATATAAACTATGATATATTTAACCTAGAAATATAAACCATGATCTATTTAACCTAGAAATATAAACTATGATATATTTAACCTAGAAATATAAACTTTGATATATTTAACCTAGAAATATAAACTATGATATATTTAACCTAGAAATATAAACTATGATATATTTAAACTAGAAATATAAACTATGGTATATTGTTAAAGAATAATAACCAACTCGTATTTTTAAAAAAAAAATCAACCAAGCGTGTGGTTGAATGTATTTTTAAAGCGCTTGAAGACAATGTCCAGATTTTAGATCACACCACTGAGGGGGGGGGGGGGGGGGGGGGGTGAACGTGTTGTACTATTACTTCCAATCGTCCTAATAACAGACAGGAATGTCAACTATGTTTATATACATGTATTATTACTCGTTATCTATAGATATAGAGGAATGTAAACTATCATTAGAGGGAGGTGAATTAAAATATTAATATTCATATATATAATTATCTCTATAGAATATTGATATACACCACGTATCTTACTATGTAAATACTGTGTATATTATACCACTTACTATATACTATTATCATTTAATATTCATATTTATAATGTAAACACGGTGTCCGTGTCAAGACGTACAATACATTTATTATCATTAACAATATCATACTGAGTTATCTGCCCTTAGACATCACGACGAACAAGAGCCGTGCCGGTCATTACTTCCAGATATCAACTGAAATGGGGAGGTGGGGGGGGTGGTACCGCATACGCAATAGAAACTGTAGGTCATTTCCAGACTAACATGATTCAACTCTACAACTCTATTTCAATTACGGGATGGGGGGGGGGGGCTTTAGCAGTGGGAGGAAACCCTACGAGTTCGGACAGGCGATCTTACTATGGCCTAATGAAGACCGGTATACACATAACAATAATATGAGGTGTAAAAGACAAGGGCTAGATACTATTTACTATTGATTTATTAATATAGATACAGAATGACAACACAGCACTTGTAATGTAATAGGCGGGATTTGTTTTTTGTGTCTGTGAGTCTTTTGAGTGTTATTATCAAAATGTAGATATCAATCAATCACTAAAAAGAATGCGGTTCAAAGTTAGGCATTATGACCTAGGTCATTGTGACTTCCCATGGGAGTTTTGTTCTGTTGTTAATCCGAAACCCAAGTGGTCATGTAAATCCAACAGAGGACCCTGTATTGGCCAACCCGAACAACCCTTTATTCACCCATCCGAACAACCCTTTATTCGCTCACCCAAAGACCCCCTTTATTCGCCCATCCCAACGATCTTTTTTTTTACCGAAATGAATTACTCAAAGTTGAAAGCCAGTAAATATTAATACTGTATACGGGTATTGTCGGGTCTAAATCAACAAACTGCTTTATTCAATTTCTTTAATCCTTTTAAGAAAGTGTCGGTATGCGTTTTATTGAATTCTATTCTCCGGTAAAGAGAGGGGTTTATTATCATCTAAATAGGCTTTACGCTTCATCGCGTTAACATATTTCAATATGTAATATTGCGAATTTCAATCAAATTACTTTATTCTGGACGAAGTTATGTAGCGTTTATAGTCACGGTTGTCATGTACTATTGCCACTAACGTAAAATTATTAAATGGTAGACACGCTCTAATCCATTTAATATCTCGGCAATCCGATGGTCTAAGAGATTTGATTATGTCATTGTGTTTGTTATGTCTAAATAGACAAACATGGGGATTAACAGCCACTCGATACAATCTAGGCCGTTTCGAGACGAAGATATGGCTCTATTTTATTCCAATAATTTACCGTGGTGGGGGGGGGGGATACCGGAGTACACGGAGAAAACACGATCGACAGGACCTTCCAGTCCTTATCACGTACACTCGCTAGACCGCACATTAACCGATAAGATCAAATCTCTCAAAACAGACTTTTCCATTTCTAACATTTAATATTTTTAAATGGTTAAAACATTAAGTTGTTTCAATGCGTATCTTGATTCAGGAGGATGTTGAATTTTTAAAGAAATAAACTAAATCTAATTCTACACATTGTTGGGCCGGTTGGTCTTCATTCTGTGTTAAAGTCAGTCCAAACGACCCTATCCCCTCGTTAGACTGCACTCCCTCCAGTTTTGATTCTAGTTCAATTGTAAAAATCAGTTAGTCTTCTCGTTGGACGTTTCCTATAGATCCCCACCCCCACGCCAAGAAAGTCGACGCCTAATATCCATCAATTTTTATATGTCAGAATTTATTCTACACAGATGGGGCCATGTTTTTGTCCCATCTGAACAACTAGACCACATAATGAATGTAACGCATGGGGTCAAATTTAAAATTGAATGAAAACAATACACAACATCGTGGGGACGCCGTATGAAAATACGCCTTCTGTGCTCTCACATGCTCCAACCCAGATTATTTGTGTTTGAGCATCTACTGTGTGGAGATTATCTGTTGACGGTCAGTTGTATTTACCCGTGAGTGACCTAGTTTAATACCAGTTGACAGGTGTGATAAATAAAGCCAGGTATTTACAATTAACCACAATACAAGTCTAGAATAACAAGACCGTGTTTACCAGACCTTCCACCAAGTTAACGTCTTGTGTGCGAGAGAGAGCGGAAATAGGTCATCACAGGAATAACATATGGTTTAATTTTATTTCAATAAATCGCTTGCGCTTAGTGGTCTCTAGCTGGGGGGGGGGGGGGGTAACAAGGAGAGAGAGAGGGGGGGGGGGGTCTTTAGCCGTGGGAGCAAACCGGCAAGGTTGGACAGGTGACCCTAATCCAAAATCACGCTAGTTGACTCTATGTCAGATCCTACGATACAGCTCGCGCACGCTAACCATTTGGCCATCCAACCACGCTACCTAAGAGAGAGAGGGGGAGAAATGGGGTTTAATGTCCACTCAACACAAACTAGGTCATTTCGGGACTAACATATGGTTAAATTTAATTTTATTTCAATAATTCGCTTGCGCGTAGGGGTCTTTAGCAGTGGGAGGAACCGGAGTGCCCGGAGGAAACCCACGAGGTTGAGAGGGCGCCCCTATCTCCATGCCACATACGCTCACACCAGGGCTCGAAACAACAGCCGCAAGACAGAGGTGACCGGCCAGCTAGAGGTCGAAACCCGGCACTCTAGACCACTAGGCCATCCCACCCACCCACCCACCCCGCTACCTAAGAGGTAAAAACACCAGAAGTTATCTTGTTTGCGATATCACTATGAAAATCGGACGTTAAATAAAGCAAAATTACATGAAATGGTGTTTAACCTCCTAATTTTCTATTCCGGCTGAGCTAATGAAGACGGTCTCACGCCATACAGCTTGTTACGAGAGGCATTTTGCCAGGGCAGTTGCACTTTGGCATACTCTTATATCGACTCCCAAGTGCAAAGGGAACTTTATAAATGAAGATGTTTCACACACAGTATAGGAGTTTTGTTTACAACCTGAATTTCAACTGTTTCCTTTTTAATTCAAAATGCGTGAACGACAGTGCCCAAGTGAGAGAGAGAGAGAGAGAGAGAGAGAGAGAGAGAGAGAGAGAGAGGGGGGAATTTAACGTCCAATCTAAACAAACTAGGTATTTTCCTGACTAACACATGGTCCAATTTTATTTCAACGATTCGCTTGCGCGTATGGGTTTTTTTTAGCAGTGGGAAGAACCGGGGAACCAGGAGAAAAATCCACGATGCTGGATACGTAAAACCGGCGAATCGAAACCACGCCAGTTGGCTTAATGGCGTGTACATCCAGCAATTCTAATTTGGCGACGAGGCTTCATAAACACGTCATCATTAGCCCGGTTGGTGCAGCAAATTAGACCATTAAACCCCCCTGTGTGTCATTTGACTTTATACTAACAATGTTGCGCTTTTGGTGTATCTTACATAACAAAGAAATGGACACATAATGGGTCATGATTCCGTCAAGTCCTTGATTACGATATCAGTGAGGATAATCGTATATTAAACGATGACCATGCCCAGTTGATCATATTAAGGAAAATAACGCGAGTAATAATTTATTGTCTGCTATATCACCCTCGGTGGAAGCGGACGTTAAGTAATAATGTAGACAGGTCTTTGATCTCAGATAAAAATTCCGACAGATTTAATCCTCTTGATATAAATCGACTCCTGATCGGTGCTTTTATCTGGAGTAAGACCGACCAATAATTCAGTCCCGCTTTCAATAACGTATTATAACATTAAAGGTGCATTATGTTAGATTTAGATAAAAGAGTAAAATGGCGGTTAACGTCCTACTGTTTTGCTCCGACTGGGCTAATGAAGACGATTTAGATACACAGCTGGTCGTTCTTGCTACACTAGTTCTTCAGTTGACAATGGGAAATGAGTACAAATTACTTTATTCTGAGCAAAGTTATCAGTGCTTGAAGTTGTGGAATAGACTGTTTATTATGGTAGCAAGATAACTTGACAATCAAGTCTAAGTCTCAATTCGCCATTTTTGAATCAAATTATTAAATATTGTTTAGAAAGTTGATTATAGGCTTGTCATATGGATAGGTGTTCAAATAGTAGTTAATATAGCATTTGAATCCAAAAGATAGACCTTCAATAAAAAGATTTATTTACATAATGCATCTTTAATATAATGTCTACTGACTTCTGCAAACAAAATCAATTATATATTATACAGCCCGTTTAAAGACACTCTCCGTTGTTTTTAAATCGCTAGAATGGCTGGCTGATATTGCCATGCAGTGGTGGCGAGGTTCTCTTCCGAAAATACTTTAAAAATCGGAATAAAGGAGGTTTGTGGCGCATATCTTGGTCCTGCATATAAAATTCAATTTGACCAGCTACACCACTCCAAAAAACTCAAAATTACATGTCATAGTTATTTAGGGGTGTCATAGAACCTGGTTCCACCACTGCTACCATTTCCATGCGTGATCTACGTGGTATAATTTACTGAAAACGTCACCTTCCAGTCTGCATTAGAATAATATTACTCTATCCTTGAAAAACAGATATATTTATTTCAGTTGACCAAGCTTATAAGAAGGGCTTTGGATATTATTCATCTGCGCTAGTATATCACGTGTCCGGTAACATCTGCAGGAGTTTATTTGAAAACAACCGATATCCAAAACACAGAGTGTCCCTTTAAACAGAAACAAGACGTGTAAACGATTTGTGGCGGTAAAATCCTATTGTAGCAGACGGTTTAAATATTGATTAGTATCGATTAATCGATGACGTTATCTCCCAGACAACTCAACAACAGATTGCCGTAGTTAACATGTCTGTGTATGGTGGATACTTACTATAAGACGTGTTAAGACGGCGCGCAACGTGGACCCGTCATTCCTTTATTTGGGATCGTCTTACGAGGGGGTTTAATTCGTGGGCTTTAAACCATAAGTAATAAGGCATGCCACTGATGAGTGCCTGGTTAGAAACAATAACTAGTTATGGAGGGACGAAACACCGAGGTTGGTTTGTCCACTAGAAGTACAGAAACGCCGCGATCCGAGCAAAATTCATTCCATTGACTTACAATGCGTCAAACGACATAAATGTAAAGTACATGAAATAATCAGGAAGGTGACTAAGTATCAAATCAAATACAATTTCCTTGTTCAATTATCGGGGGAGGGGGCGGATCGTCGAATGGTTAGCACGTACGCGCTCTATCATAAAGCCTGTCATTGAGTCAACTGGCGTTGTTTCGAATCCCCGGTTGTACGTGACAAGGAGTAGGGTCGCTTGTCCAATCTCGTGGTTTTTCTCCGGGTCCTCCGGTTTCCTCTCACTGCTAAAGACCCCTATGCGCAAGCCAATTATTGAAATAAAATTAAACCATATGTTATTCCCGAAATGGCCTCGTTTGTGTCGAGTGGACGTTAAACCCAATTTCCCTCTCTCTCCATAACGGCGTGAGTGACTCATAAAACAAGACTAAACAATAAACGAAATCTTGTGATTGTATAATTTTATAGAATATTATATTGACATCAACACGTGTCAGCTGTCAATCATGATATTCGTCCTATATCTAAATAACAAAAACTCTCTGTATGTCGTATCTCTTTTCATGTAAATAGATAATCATTTTGTCATAGCAACGGGTTGGTAAGTCAAGTATTATAACACAGGTGCGGAGAAGTCGCGATTAACCTTTCGTCCTTTTCAGCGTTTTTTTTTACCACATGTAGTTGGTTGTATATCACAGATTTTACCAGAATTATTGAACTTCATTACTCATTATACGTTATATCTCTGAGGAAATGAAACGGGCATCCAAAACATAGGCTGTCTCAGGGGCGGATCTAGGAATTTTTTAAAAGGGGGGGGGGCGCCGCAACGAGGGGGTTGAAGGGGGGGGGGGAGAAATTATCCATCATTTCCTTGCATCTGTAGACATTCCAAGAGCTATTTGGCTGATTCGTCTAAGTAAACGTTCGGAGAGGACATATTTGGGTCTGAAAAGGGCACATTCAGCACTAAAAAAGCACTTTCGGCAGTAAAAAGGGCACTGTCGAAAGTTGGGGGGGGGCGCCCCTCGATCCGCCTATGTGTCTGTCTACAGCAAGCTCGATCAGCCTGAGATTCTTGAAATATGACGTAGATGGATCGCTGCGTACAGTATGGAAATAGGACTTCATGACGTATTACTTTCTCGTCACCCTCTCCACTTCACACCAATGTGTACACGGGACCTCAGTTTTTCGTCCACTCCGAACGACAAGACAGCTGTCCGTGTCAGACCTCCGTCCTTACTGACAAGGGGAAACCACACGAGGTTAGAGAGCCAGTTTATTACTCATATAGCCACCGTGGCTCCCCTGGGGGGTGTAGCTGATGACATTGGATGTATGTTATATTCAGGTCCACAAATCACCATCGACATCCTGAGTTTTCCTCATTTCTCGGAGCAGGACCCCCGGATCCCCCGAACTAAATATCCAGGGTACGTCACTAATAGGCTAATGGGAAAATGTTTTGGCTTAGACAGTCGACAATTCAAAACACAACAAGGTTGAGGTTATATCTAAAAACTGACTATGTCTACGGTCGACATAAAATTCATTAGAATCGACAAATTGACTTTTGACACAACTTTCGGAAGAAATATTATTTCAAAGAAAGTATCGTCTGAAACCCCTGACTTAATTAGGATTCAGTGGTAATTCCCTCTTTCTTGACTTCAACATCATTTCTTGGCCTGAAACATGTTTTGTGAAAATACCGAGGATCTTTATCTTTATTACACAAAGAGTTCAATATGTCACAATAATCATATGATAAAAATATTGAAGATGGTTGATCATTTCTGGTTATTTTTTAGGCCTGGCGTAAAGAGTCTATAGGCTCGAACGGAGTTTACCATACTGCACGCGGCGATCAATCTACGTCATACTACTTAGGCCGAGCAAGCTCAGACAGACAGCTTAAGTTTGGGAATGTGGGTTACCTACCCACCCCTCCCTCCCTGACTCTTCAGCCTGCAAATCGTTAATATCCTCTGAGATCGTACAGTCATTAAAATTGCTTTGCGAAATAGTGAAAGGGTTGAACTGACAACATTTGTCATCAAATCAGAGGAAATAATTAGTAGTCTTAATCCAAATCTTACATCAGATCGGTCTGCTGAATAAAGATCTTATTACGTCATCGTTTGATATTTACACACGGACCAGCACACCTTCGGTTGTTGCTATGGTTGACATGCAATTAACTTGACTTCAAGAATAAACAGATATTCTACAGTGTACAACAGCTACTTCAAATACCGTGAATACTTTCCTGATCGTGTTATTTAACCGCATTCGAGAAAACATGATTCAAGACTTGGTCATCACAGGGGCGGATCCAGGAATTTTTGCAGGAGGGGGATTGCCAGGTTTCTGTCACGGAAATCTGCCATCATCGTCTCTAAATTACATAGGCATACATACAAATTGAGCTTTTTAAACAGAGAAATCATTTTTATACTGATTTTGTGATGTAATTTCATTGATGCAAAGCATTATTTTTTTTATGTAGCTGAGCAGGGGGGGGGGGAGGGTCCACCCCCCCCCCTGGATCCGCCCCTGCATCAACACTCGGCAACGTTGCGTTAATGATTTAATTTAACAAGAGCATCGTTATGGAGGGGGATCCTCGCCAAAACTCTCAATTTGTGAAAATACATATGTCGTTTTGTGAAAGTACATTTGTTAATTTGTCAAAATACAAAATACATTTGTCGATTTGTGAAAGTACATTTGTTAATTTGTCAAAATGCAAAATACATTTGTCGATTTGTGAAAATGCATTTGTTGATTTGTCATACAACAAAAATACATTTTTTCATGTGTGAAAATACACCTGTCGAACCTACAAAGCACAAATTTTGAAATAACACAGCTTAACTTTATAGTTTCCACATATGTAATTTCAACATTTGTATTTTCAAGATATGTAATTTCAACATTTGTAGTTTCAACATTTGTAGTTTCAACAGTTGTATTAACGACACTTGCATTATCGAGCCTTGCATTAGCAAGCCATGCATTAGCGAACTATGACCATATTTGGGTTGATGACGTTGATCATTATGGAGGGGGATCCTTGCCAACGATGCTGCAAGGCCTGGATGCTGGTCAGGAAGAATTTCTTTTATTTTTTATCCCCTCCGTCATCTTAACTAAGAAAATGAGGGCTGACAAGTTACTTTTGTGTTAGGGTTAGTCCTTTCAGTGGCATATACTCTTTCAATTAACATTAGGTGGCACTAGAGTAGGAGCCGAGAGGGTCGAACCTAGACGAACGAGGTACCAATATCTGACCATATATATAGGCATCTACATACTAACCTGGGATGCACAGAAGTGGGCGTCTGTCGGGCCCAGTCCATGGGTGTGACCCTGGTGACCCCTATAATGACCCCAAAAATGGGTTAAACTCATACATTCGAGGTACCGGTCAAAACCAATCTTAAATGAAAGAATACACTCTACTGAGTACGAAATTGCCCATAACAGACGATTTTGGCCTTGGGACTGCCCAAACTGACACCCCAAATATGCCCCCCATCCTCCCTGGGCGGCTTAAAAAAAAGGGTTATATTCATACATTCGAGTTATTAGTAGACACTAATGTTAATTGAAAGAGTATGCCGCTGATTACGGAATTGTCCATAACAGACGATTGGGCCCATGGAATGGCCCAAATTGGCGCCCTAAGACGATGGGGCCATAAATTCGCGGTACCGGTCAAAACCAACTCTAAATGAAAGAGTACATCTCACTAGGTACGAAGTTGCCCATAACAGACGCTTATGGCCCTTGGACGGCCCAAATTGACACCCTAAATATGGACCGCAGAGCCGAAGGGTCAAAAATAGGTTATACTCATATATTCGAAGTATCAGTCAAACCAATTTGAAATGGAAGAGTACATCTCACTGAGTTTGAAATTGTCCATAACAGTTGGTTTCGGCCCTGGGGGCCAAGCTGACACCATAATATCGACCCCGAGGCTCGAGAAAAATTTATATTCACACATTCGAGGTATCAGTTCAATTTAATTTTAAATAAAAGTGTGCATCTCGCTGATAACGAAATGACCCATAAAAGATGATGGTTCAAACTGACAAAATGCATAAAATGGTATTGTGAGGCGAGATTGAAGCAGACTTTTGACACCAAGAAAGTACAATCATGGACAGGTGCAGAAGAGTAGGACGTTAACCCCCATTTCATTTCATTTCATTTCATAAGAACTGCACCTGTAGTGTTAATATTGTTTTCATACCAGACCATCTTGTGTGTGATTAACCCATCAGGAATCACCAGAAATGGACAAAACTGGCTATAGGGCAGCTATCAAATACCTACCACTGAAAGGATAACCCTAGTACAAAAGTAACTTGTCAGCCCTCATTTTCTTAGTTAAGATGACGCCATTTCAGCTATGTGAAATTTTTTAGGGGGAGGGGATAAAAAATAAAAAATATTCTTCCTGGCCGGCATCCAGGCCTTGCAGCATCGTTGGCAAGGATCCCCCTCCATAATGATCAACGTCATCAACCCAAATATGGTCATAGTTCGCTAATGCATGGCTTGCTAATGCAAGGCTCGATAATGCAAGTGTCGTTAATACAACTGTTGAAACTACAAATGTTGAAACTACAAATGTTGAAACTACAAATGTTGAAATTACATATCTTGAAATTACATATCTTGAAAAATACAAATGTTGAAACTATAAAGTTAAGCTGTGTTATTTCAAAATTTGTGCTTTGTAGGTTCGACAGGTGTATTTTCACACATGAAAAAATGTATTTTTGTTGTACGACAAATCAACAAATGCATTTTCACAAATCGACAAATGTATTTTGCATTTTGACAAATTAACAAATGTACTTTCACAAATCGACAAATGTATTTTGTATTTTGACAAATTAACAAATGTACTTTCACAAATCGACAAATGTATTTTCACAAATTGAGAGTTTTGGCGAGGATCCCCCTCCATACATCGTTACCGCTGTAATACACGCCACGGTAAGAAGCTGGCCGAGAAAGTTCATCAAGATTTTCCGGCGTGGTTTCCCCTTATCAGTGATGCAGGGCGGAGGACAGCTGTATAGTCGTTCGGATGGGACGAAAACCCGGGGTCCCGTTTACACATTGGCGTGCAAGTAAAATATCCCTTGCCAGTTGGAATTTGTTATAAGATTAGGCCGTGGCGACGCTTCCCGGGGAAAATTTCCCTCATAGCACACTGTATGGCGTATGCCGGTCTTCATTAGCACAGGTTAGGAGCAGAACAGTAGGACGTTAAACCCCATTTCATTTCATTTAAACGAGTGTAATAGGACCGTAAATTGTGTTTTATTTACATCCCTGTTTAAACATTGGTTGTAGTAACACAACACAAGGCCACGTGTTAAACATTCCTAGAATACTATAAAACACTAGTTGTAGATATAGACGAATATTGACTGAGAGATCAAAGACTGACTTGTATAACTTCATATATCCACATTAATCATTTCAATAGCATGCCTTTAAAGCAGCAGTTGGGACTTTTCTACTCGTGACAAAATTCGTCATGTATTTGAACGTAGGTTTTCAGTTAGCTAAAATTAATGAGCAATTCTTTCTAGGGTTCCTGATACCACCTCGGATTTGAGACGCTATCATATTAGGCTTACTCTCTAATAGTAAGTGCAGGGGTGCTGCACCACACACAATTCTACCCAAAAAAACAAATATACAGACAAGACATCATACTAAGAGACCACAAACATAAACAAATCAAAAATATAGAAAGGATCCGGGGGCTAGCCGTAAGCTTCCACTGCGCTGTACAGTCCCGGGTCTGTGGTGACACAGACTTCACTCATATTTGAAGACAAGTTGGGAATAAAAACCCAAGGAAATAATTATATAATGTCAGTATGAGTCATGATCTGTCATACAGATACCACCTATCATTTGTGGAATTCACATATTATCGTTATTGAACACGTAGGTAACAATTGATTTTACGCTGTCTAGAATACGATATCATTGTGCTCACTCGTTATGAAACTTGAAGCCACTTCTCATTTGGGAATTCACATAGTATGATTACTCTTATAGAACGTCAGATATCAGTCATATCACTTCCCATTGGAGGAGTTCACATAAAAAGCTTACTCTTTAAAGAACACCTTATACCATCTCACATTTAAGGAGTTTACGTAGTATGTTGTTTCTTCTTTCTAGAACACCTCATATCACTTCCAATTTGAGAAGTTCACATAATATTCTTACTTTTTATAGAACATTTCATACCACTCCTCATTTGGGGAGTTCACATAGTATGCATATCACTTGCCGTTCGATCATTTCACATAGGAAAACAACGATAAATATAACGTAAAAAGAAAGTAACAAAGGCGTCGGTAGGCCTACATTCAATTCCGTGTGGCCTAATTTAACCTTCCATCTTGAACATATGGCAGACATTACCTTTTGAAACAATAGAATCGTATAAACCATTCATTTGTCCTAATATTTTCTTTGTTTTTTTTTTTACACAAAATATTGAAGTCATTACAGTAAAGCTAGACACAACAATACGAAACTATTTCATTTTCGACAGACGTGTGCACGCCATCTTTATTTCTGAGAGCCGGTCGTCTGTGGACCATCAATTCTACGTCTGGCAGACTGGTTACTTCTTGATGGAGCAAATCGGCGACCTGATAACATACAGAGAGAGAGAGAGAGAGAGAGAGAGAGAGAGATTGTTGGGGTCTGATCTATCTACTAAAAGATAAAATTGACTCCTTTACTTTTCGTCGATTGCATTTAGGGAGGGAGGAATGGTGTTACGTCCACTCGACACAAACTAGGCCATTTCGGGACTGTGTTTGTATTTCAATAATTCGCTTTCGCGTAGGGGTCTTTAGCTTAGCAGAGGGAGGAAACCGAGAGGCTCGAAGAAAATCCACGGGGTTAGACAGACAACCCTACTCCTTGTCACATACGACCTCTGCAAGGAATCGAAACTCAGCCAGTTGACGAGTTTGGAAAATGGTGTCTAGACGTTTACTTGGAACGACATGACTGAGATTCACCCGTGTAAGCACGTAAAAGATCCCTTCGACAAAAGTAGGTTCCACCACCGCTGTTCTGGGGATATTTTCTCCTCTCTGTCCGTTCTCATTAACTCGTTCCGTGTAAAAAGTGGTAATGTACTCAACTGGTTTTTATCATACCTGACTGATCGATCACAAGTTGTCATTGTCAGGAAGTCCTTTTCGATTTCTGCATCTTTAAGCTGTGGTGTACCTCAAGGTTCAGTGCTCGGCCCAATACTATTTTGTATGTTTACAAAACCACTTGGTAAACTTTTAACTCAGCACGATATGAATCACCATTTTTACGCAGATGATTCACAAATTATTGACTTCTGTCATCCAGACACTACCAGCCAAAACCAAGCGTGCTCCAGCATGGAAAAGTGTGTCACAGATGTAAAATCATGGATGGACAGAAACATGCTAAAACTGAATTCAGACAAGACCGAAATCTTATTGGTAGGCCCACCTCGAAGGTTACAAAATTGTACAGTCAACCATCTTGAAATTGAGCAGTCATCCATTGTCTTTAAAACATCTGTTAGAAATCTTGGTCTAATTATGAACAGTAATTTATCTATGGAATCCCATGTTAGTTCTCTTTGTAAAACGTGTAGTTATCATCTTCGTAATATTGGATCGATTCGTCACCTAATTACTGAAGATGCTGCTTCAACACTTGTTCGTTGTTTAATCCTTTCCCGACTTGATTACTGCAACAGTGCTTTAAATGGAATAACAAAAGAACAGTCACAACGTTTACAAAGAATTCAAAATAAAGCAGCTAGAATCGTTTGTAAAACTAATCCCCGCGATCACATTTCTCCAGTATTAACATCATTGCACTGGCTCCGGATTAACGAACGAATTGAATTTAAACTGCTGTGTCTAACATACCAAGCAGTGAATGGGACAGCACCTTCATACTTAAATGAACTTATTCATCACCATTCTTCATCTAAAAACCTTCGATCAAATGAAAAATCTCTACTAACGGTTCCAAATTACAACCTAAAGACATTTGGTGCACGAACTTTTCAATACAGCGCAGCAGTATCTTGGAACAATCTCCCTATTCACCTTAAAAAATGCCCATCTTTGTCAACATTTAAAACCTCGCTGAAGACTTATTTATTTAGACGTTATATTTAGTATTGCCTTTATGTTGAACTTACTTTATGCAGAGCTGAATCACAAGCGCTGTGAACATACTTTGAGTGTGGAATAGCGCTATACAAATGACATTATTATTATTATTATTATTAAAAACGTAGGACGTTAAACCCCATTTCCTTTCTACTTCTGATGATAAACGTCTCTCAAACAAAAAAACGGCAAGTCGAGATATTTTTAAAATAAACCTGAAATTGCCTCTCGAATTTTCTAACAAATTTATAGATAAATATTTATAAACATGGGGAGTCAGAATGCCGTTGTTATTTTTTTTTAATTTGACGACAAATAAAGAAATTGACTAATTGTTAAAGTCTCGGTACATTTAATTGGTATGTTATTTTAACGATATTTTAAAAAATGTCTACCAAAACAAGACACAATTTTCAATTCATGTGAATGCATCGGAGGAATGTTATTATAGAAGTGTGTATCGACTGGTTATATAGGCCTTTATGTGATGATAAATACAAAACATGTCATAGTTGATATATATATACACTATAACCTGTTAGTAAAATATCTTAAAGAGGTATTTCTTATGTTAAATTATGTGTCAAGAACTATATTATCATGACTTTATGCTTTACAAAGAGAGAGATAGAGAAATGGTGTTTAACATCCACTCGACACAAACTAGGCCATTTCGGGCCTAACATATGGTTTAATTTTATTTCAATAATTCGCTTGCGCGTAGGGGTCTTTAGCAGTGGGGGGAAACCGGAGTGCACAGAGGAAACCCACGAGGTTGGAAAGGCTCCCCTATCTCCATGCCACATACGCTCACACCGGAGATCGAAACCATAGCCGCAAGCCAGAGGTGACCGGCCAGCTAGAGGTCGAAGCGCGGCACTCTAGACCACTAGCCCCCCCCCCCCCCAAGCCCTTGCTTTACAATAACAGGGGTTTGATGGGCGAATTGTTAGCGTTTGGCGTTGTATCATAGGTCTGTCATTGAGTCAAATGATCCCTCGGTTGTACGTGACAAGGAGCAGGGTCGCCTGTCAAGCATCGTGGGTTTTCTCTGGGTCCTCCTGTTTCCTTCCGCTGCTCAAATAAACTGTTTCAATGGCATTTAGTAATTGAACTAGTAATAATTGTATTCCATAGAATTGTGACCTGTATACACTGCTAAAATACCCATACGCGCCATCGAATTATAAATAAGATTGATCCATATATTAGTTCTGTAATGACCTAGTTTGTGTCGAGTGCTCTCTCTCTCTCTCTCTCTCTCTCTGTCTCTCTCTCTCTCTCTCTGATTCTAGATATCAAAACGAATGGTACCAACTGGATGTTGGTTCCACATAGGGTGAGATTGCAGACAAGCAGGAAGCAGAAAGCAAATGAAAAAATTGAAATGAAATGTGAGTTTAACGAAGTCATGTATTGTGCATTGCAATTAAGTGTATACTAGCTAAATATGTATTGTATATAATAATATAGTATAAGTATATACTAGCCATGTAAATGTATTATATATTATAATATGGTTTATACTAGCTATATGTATTGTATACTATAATAAAGTATAAGTATAATATTATACTGTTAACTATTGTAAGTGTATATATCATAACATATGTTGTCAATCATATCATACACACCATATGTTTTATCACGTGACCTATTTAATAAACATTGATTTGTTAATCCAACGATAAATAATACATTTCAATCTATGACGTGTCAGTACACCGTTATTACCTTATTATTATTTCATAAGATAAGATCAAAAAATGGTTCCACGCGAAAAGATAAGAATTATGTAATCATTTGTAAACATTAAAGATACATCTTAAAATTAAACCATATATTATTCCCGAAATGACCTAGTTTGTGTCGGTGGACGTTAAACCCCCGTCTCTTTAACCGGCCTTCGTATTTAAATCCGCTGCAATCAAAAGCATTCGATGGTCTGGGGAGGTGATTATAGTTTTGTCATGTTTATTAATGTTTAATTAATAATTTATGACACTTGAAGCCAGGGGCGTAGCCGTGAAATATATATTGGGGGGGTCCACAATTTTTTTTTTTGGGGGGGGGGGAATACCCCCATAAATTTTGTTTAAAGTCTCAGTCTTCTGCGTAAACATTGTTTGGCATAATTTACGGGGTTAAACTAAAATATCACACGTTTATCATGTTTACAGACAGCGACACCGGCCTTCCGCGAAAGACGAAGAAGCGTGGCTTACCCCCACCTAAGAAAATTTTGGAATATTTGACGGCTGCAAATAGTTTTTTCTGCTATTTCAGCCCATGAACAAAGCAATTTCAAAGTGGTCTAATATAGCCTTATTAAGGAGGCTTCCCGACTCGAATTGCAATCAATCGTTTACACCCACGAAGACGGGACCTTTGGGAGAAAATTTTGAGAATTTAACTGCCACAAACGCGTGTTCCTGCTATACCAGCCTGTAGCCTGTGAATTCAGCAACTTCGATTTGGTCCAATATAGCCTACCTGGCTGCCCAGAATTCCAAACAACCAATCAATCGTTGTGGGCTATGGGAGCCTCACCCTCCCGGAGAAAAATTTGAAAATTTAACCACCGCAAATGCGTTTTCTGCTATTCTAGACTGTGTGAGCAACTCCAAAAGTATCCAATGGTTTTGTAACCGAAATCCCACGCTGAATTCCAACCATCCAATCACACTGTTGCAGTTGCATTCAATAATAATCGATGCCCAAAAAATGTCGCACAAAGTAGTGTGGCCCCAGACAAAATGTTTTAATCAATATTCAACTCAGTACAAATTCGTGGTATTCAATTAAAAGAAAAGCGAAATTAGCGTTTTATTAGGACTCGATGACAGTTAGGGAAGCAAAACTAGAAATGCCCGAAGGAGGTTTACGGACTGCGACCAGTTTTCTTCGCGGGGCGAAGAAGCGGAGCTGACCTTGTATGGACCCTCCAAGAAAATTTTGGAATATTTGATGGCCGCAAACGCGTTTTACTGCTATTCCAGTCCTAAAATTAGTGTTTTATTAGATTTCGGGCACTTTATTTTGCCAAATTTTTTTTTTTTTTTGGGGGGGGGGGTCCAAGTATATTCAGACCCCCCCCCTAGGAAAACAATTGGGGGGTCCGACCCCCCCGGACCCCCTCATGTGTGACGCCCATGCTTGAAGCCTAACGAGAGACCTGCAAATTGACCGATTAAGCTCTTGCATAATGCATCCGTAACCGGCGATGTCACTTTATTTCGTCCAGATCCAGTGTACATTGGAGTTGGACAATACTGCTGCCGGGGCAAAATACATCTGTGTAAATAGAAAACGTGAGATCATCGTTTGTCATTGACGACAGCCTACGTGTTCATTTAATGTTTTAGTTGTATGTGTTGTGTACACGGTAACGGGTAGTAGACAGTCACGGTATGCCACTACTCGGATGGACACTGCCCGCTGGGTCCTAACTGATCCGTACTAGAAGTTTGTACATTGTATTGAAAAACTATTAGAGAGCTTCGGATAGTTTCACAACACCAGTAAGTTAGAATTACAACCCGAATAAACAAATTTAATTCACTATAATGTAATGCTTCTTTGAGGGGCATTATAGGAGATTAGATAAAGAGCTGGCAGTTCTCACTATAACAGCAGTTATCAAATAGATAACGTATATATGCTGCATATTCCTGTCAAATTGCTCCAGTCTGAACCGAGATATTCTCGATTGAATTTTAGGCCCTGTCTCGATCATCATTGGTAAAGGTAGTACAATAAAAACAAAGTCTCGATTATCCATTATCCATTTTTGCGTTTAATCACCAATGCGTGTTGAACAGCAGATCGGATTCAAATTCAATGGCAATCAGAAATATACGATGGCAACGAGAGCTGGTCATGCTTTGGATAAGTTAATTAATGTCTAATTGATTATTTATATAACATTTCAGGCCTAAAGAAAGACCTGTAATAAGCAGATTTAGCTCTTGCATAATGTAAATGTTTATTAAGCCCGACAAGAAAAAAAACCTCAAAATATTTGAAGACCATTAAAGGGACAATAACATTCTTGCTGGCTTGGTAGCTCCAGAAAATAAATAATACCCTTATTCTAACTACTAGATGTTTAAATGCCCTACCTGTTGTGTAAATTATCCATTACAACCTATTTTATTTGTCCAGAGGGTTCGAAAATATTTTAAAATCCAAGTCACATTTGAAAAGGTTTACGTTAGACTTTTCAAACCAATTGGTTGAATTTTTCCAATTTTTTAAATTAGGTGTGTTAAGATGAAATTTATATCATCATTTAATTGGAATATTCTAAAATAATACGATTTGTTGACCAGAATGAAGATTGGGACAAATATTTTTCAGTTACAACAAGAGTGTTATTGGGGCTTTAAGTTGTTGTGCGATTTATCTTTTCCAACTATAAGAGGCTTTACACAAATATCCACTCATCATTTGAGCGGTCTTGTCGGTGATTATTGGGGTCTGGCCCATTTACTAATAGATAAACAAAACTGACCCCTTTACTGATCGTCGATTGCTTAACATCCACTTGACACAAACTAGGTCATTTCGGGACTAACATATGGTTCAATTTTTTTTCAATAATTTATCAGTGGGAGGAAATTGGAGGACCCCGAGAAAACCTACGAGATTGGACAGGTGACCCTACACCCTGTCACGTACAGCGGGGAAATCGAAACTACGCCAGTTGACAAATGACATTTATACCCAAAGAACATCTACTATAGTGTTGCAACATATGAAACCGGCATATTATATTGAACAAAAAAAGCTGGTCGCTTTCATCAAGTACATACAAAGGCTTGTAACAATTATTATTCCTGAAGGGTATTGTGGTGTACATAGCTACACTAACTCTTTCATAAAAAAATAGACTCGTATTTCAGGTTTCTGTTACGGTTTATTGGATGGGTGGGGCAGTGGGTGTTGTTGTTGAGGAATGGGGGCAGATCTTTCGATTTGAATATTTATGGTTCGTAGCCCGGTTATCAGCTGCTAGGGGTGGCCCATGTGGGTCTCACAAGGAATGTGACCTGGTATAAAAACATCGTGGTTAAAATCGTAGCAGTTAGAATTCGAAGAACCGAAACGCCGCTGTCCGGACCAAATCCACGAGGATTACTATGTGCTCGCCTCTGTGGTGACGGAACATTAATCCTAATCCGAAGTACTGTCATGACGGGCATTAAACCGAAGTACTGTCATGACGGTACAGAACATTAAACCTAAGTAGCCTACTATTATGAGGAGATATCAAACTGCTAAAGAACCCTACGCGCAAGTAAATTATTGAAATAAAATTAATTAAACCATATGTTAGTCCCGAAATGACCTAGTTTGTGTCGAGTGGACGTTAAACCTCATTTTCCATTCTCCTCTCTCTCTCTCTCTCTCTCTCTCTCTCTCGGTGTATGCCAACATCAATGATGAAATGTTACCTGTCAATTGTCGGTATAGATCTGTATGATCAAATACTACCTGTGTGAAATTATGAATCAGTTTAGCTGGGCTAAATACAATGGTTATCCATTCACAGTAATACATATACCAATAATTCTATGTTAAGACGTGTAAGTATGTCTCTATACCTAGCGATCTTTAGTAAGAATTTGAGGCTTAATCCAACACAAAACGACGAGAACTCATGTAAATTATTACCATTGACCTCTATTACACAACCCGGCTAGAACACAGATCATGACCAATCATACATATATAATCTAATACCTATATCAAAACATTCAAATATAAAATAAATTTATACACAAAAAAAAAACTACCATAAAAAGCTATGATAAATAAATATTGAATACCTTACCTGTTTAGTAATAACAGGTAAAATCCAATAAAAGTCTAAAAATCCAGGCGTACTCTACAGGTAGATCCACTAGTAGAGAGCTACTACCATCAATGACAGCGAAGGTATAACGACAGGCTATAGTAAGCCACATACGCTCCCAGCACACGCGTCAATGATCTTTTGTTGGTTCAAGTCTAGGCTATATATTAGTACATACCGCTCTATATATGGAGTACCTACTACCTATTGTAATTATGTCCCGTTGAAAGAGTTTTCGTATTTTTTGTTACAGTTGACCTCAGCGATAAGCTGCCCCTGGGGTCACGCTATATGAACCCAAGTACAAATAATGTCTCATTCAAAATTATCTGTACAAGTCAAGCGTAAAGTATTCATATTCAAGTGTATGTATTTTAATGTACTGTCTGTAACAACACGTGTTGTTGGTGTATTATATATATACATCTATACAGTAGATTTACAAGCAATAATACAGCTTAAAGAACCAAGGGGGCTTATTTTAAAGTGGTAGCCGGGGTGGTTCAGTGAATAAGCAGGGGCGGATCAAGAGGGGGGTTTTGCCCCCCCCCCCCCCGCTCAGCTACATAAAAAAAATAATGCCTTGTATCAATGAAATTACCCCACAAAGTGATCCTACATCAGTATAAAAATCATTTCTCTGTTTAAAAAGCTCAATTTGTATGTCTGCCTATGTAATTTAGAGACGATGATGGCAGATTTCCGTAACAGAAACCTGGCAAACCCCCTCCTGCAAAAATTCCTGTATCCGCCCCTGATAAGACACTGGCTCTCTACTAATATGGATTTCTGCCATTGCGAGTCGGTTAAAGAAGAGAAACGGGGTTTAACGTCCAATCGACACAAACAAGTTCATTTTGGGACCAACACACGGTTCAACTCGGACCTAATAATCTGCGTGCGCTTAGCGAGACCAAGGGATCCTGCAACGTACAACCGGAGAATCGAAACCACGCCAGTTGAATCCACGACTTAGCTTATGATACAACGCGCACGCGCTAACCATCATCACCCCACCCCGACCACAATGAATAAGACTTTGACTAGCTAATCAGTGCTTCCGTGTTCTAACCCGGGGAATTAGCCAAGAAAGTTCATTTGCATTTTCCGGTGTGTTACCCCTTTGTTAGTGCCCGGTAAGTGACAGCTAGTTATTCGGTCTGAGCGAGTCCCACTACACATTGGCATACACGCAAAAGAACCCTTGATATTTGGAATTCAATATTCGAGTAGACCGTAGTGCTACTGTCCGAGCAAAATTGTCCTCGAAGTACACTGCATGTTGGGACACAGGCGCGGATCCAGAGGGGGGGGGGTCCAGGGGGTCCGGACCCCCCCCCCCCTGCTCAGACTTGAAAATTTTTTATGCGATTTTATTGGCGACTTTTAGACCTGTAATTTTGGATGGGAATTTACCTTCCGGAAATACGTCAGAATGCACCAAATTGAATCTAATTTACCAAATTTTCCTGGGGGAGCGCCCCCAAACCCCCCGTTAATTGGTTGAGTGCCTTTTATCAAACCTAGACCCCCCCCCCCCCCCGCAAAAAATCCTGGATCCGCGCCTGGGACAGAACAGGGCATCAAACCACGTTTCGTTTCATTTTATTTCCATTTCCCATACGTTAATCGCCAGATGTTGTGAACTGTGAAATTAATACAATATGGCTATCGAATTACACGGTGGGAATATATAAGTAGCAACACACCGAGTGACAGGGACGATAAGTGACAAGATGCCGCTAATGTAAAAACATAAAGACAGGTGAAAAGAAAATAATATGTCATTATTCCCTTTGTTTAAACGTTTCAAACGTCTCTAATATTTAGAATCCAAGATATAGATGATAATAAATTTGAATAAACAAACAATACCCTGTTGATTGACATTTAAAATGTGAGAAAGTGCAGTCTATAAATTAACAATCGGATTACAATACAGATCTATATTTCGTTTCGTTTTTTTTTTATATTTTCGACGGCCTACGCTACATGCAGATCACACCAGACCCGTGTTCACAAAGCATTCTCAGACTTAATTAAGTTAAGAAATTACTAAAACTTGTTCGCCTTATTTTAACTAATATATATTCATTCAAAAAACTTTTGCTGTTTTAATGTATTAAATACATTAATAAGAAACTATATGCAAAGTTTTATGTTTCTGAATCGAAGAAATTTCTCATAAACAGTGATTGAAAGTTTAGTAAATTCTCAACTTAAGTCTGAGAATGCTTTGTGAACTTGGGGCATGGTGTTTTGGAAGGACGCAGCACATGTCATACTGGTGGCTTTTGACCATATGACGTTCAAAAAGTGGTCTATTTCAGTTATCAATTTCCGAGTGTACCAACTAATATGATTGGTCAGCGAAAAAACCCGTACACCAATAAAATGAATTGGCTATAATGGCTATCAATTTTTTTCAATGCTCAATGTCATTGCCTTAGGAAATGAAATGCATTGGGGTTTGGCGTCCTACTACACCAATTAAACTAATGAAGGCGGGAATAAGCCATTCGTTGTGCTGTTGGGGAATTCCAAATGTCAATGTATATGTACATGCACGTCAACATGTACGCTGGACATGGGGTTTTCCGTCCACCTGAAAGACAAGATACCGTTTAGGGGCTGGTCCTCCAACCTGCACCACTGACAAGAGGAAACTGGAAGCAACCACTATGGAAAATCCCGGGGAACATTGTGATCGTACCCAGGGGCTCCTGGCGGTGAGTCAATCACATAGAGTTCTTTCTCACAACCGTTATTGCTCTGTAAACCCGTCTATAAAACAGTCGGAGCTGTACAGTAGGACGTTTCGTCTTTAACCCACCACTTGCGGTTGCCGTTTGTGTCGGTGTAACATCCGAAGAGTAGCTGTCAGTCCTATTTTCAAATTTATTTTGGGTTTATTTTGGTACTACGTCAATTATTTATTTTGTTAAAGTCCTAAAAGGGCGTGTTCGAATACGAATCGGGGGAGTTCTGCACTATCTACATGCTTTTAGTGAACAAATTACAATAGCTGATGTAAAAATATATTCTGTGTCCAAACAGGTGGGGTTTTTTTATATTCATTTGATGAAATGATTAGAAATGACGTTTGGGTCGGTTTCTCACCGAAACAAAATCCTCAGAAACTTGTATTGCCATTATTATTGTCTTTTTTATAGTTCTAGACGGGGTGGGGTCATTTATTTACACGCCACCGAAACAAATCATTTCATTTCAAGGGCAACCATTTTGACAGCGAATCGTTCAAGCAGTTAACTTTATTTCACGCATCGGGGAAGAAATCTAATACCCGTATCTTTTGAAAATTACAAATGGTAATATTTTTATTATAGCTTTTAGCTATACGATGATAAAAAATATAATTACTGTCTGATTTAACCAAGTTTTACTAAACAGACCAGCCCCCAGGTGACGTGGTGCGATCCCACACTTGTACGTTAACGGCTCTGTGGATGGCTGAATGGTTAGCACGTGTGTACTGTATCATAAAGTCTGACATTGAGTTAACTGGTGTAGTTTCGAATCCCCGGTTGTACGTGAAAAGGAGTAGGGTGGCTTGTCCAACCTTTTGGGTTTTCTCCGGGTCCTCCGGTTTTCTCCCACTGCGAAAGACCCCTACGCACAAGCGAATTATTGAAATAACATCAAACCATAGTTTGTGTCGTGTGGACGTTAAACCCCACACGTTAATTGAATTAGGTTTTGTATAGGTCCTCCCCAAATGACTATAGGTTGTATTTAGTGGACGTTAAACATCACTCTCTGTCTCTCTCCCTCCCCCCCTCTCTGTCTCTGTCTCTGTCTCTCTCTGTGTATAGTATTACTCGCATCGAAGATGAAGTATCGCCGGCTACTCGATTTCTTGTCTGCTATTCACATTTCAAGCCACAGTCATACTACATGTAGTTTATTCTTCCATAGCTATTCTGTGACACAGGGATTCGAATATTCAAATTTTGTCAAGGCCATGAACTGATACTATGCTATCTATTATTTACATTAATAGAAAAGAGTCAGCGTTTCGTATCTTATGAGCGATTTAATGACGTCAGTTGAAAATGAAACTAGAAAATAAAGGAAAATACACTGTGAGTTGAAAGATTTATTATTTTTACAAAATCTTGAAATGTGCACGAATCAGGACAACAATTCAAGCATTAGAAATGTGTCGAATAACCGAAAAGCTTTCTAATGGTAACTTTATACGTGTACACAATTTGTTCACTGAGAATTACGAAAGTCTTCTAATATCTCTGTAAAAGATGACTGTCTTCAACACGTGTAATCACATCATTGGCTGAATGACGCGTGTTGTTGTTTACGTCAGACGTAACTGGTTCGGTCAGAATGGTGCCTTTTACTCATTTTAATACCCATTTACATTAAATAGGAAATATTTTTTACCTACAAATACTTCAAACGTCTTTTATTTACTTTTCTAATTCATAAAAAAATGTTTCAGAATTTAGTTTGTCGAAGGAAAAAAGTTAACATTGGTGACTCATTTAGTCGCATCGATGTCATCCTTTTCAGTGATTGTAGCGGCCTAGAGAATATTCACTGCTGAAAAGTGTGATATGTACAATTCGGATCATTCTCCCGTGCGCATGGTCACGTGTGTAGGACGGAGTGCTTTGGAAAATACAGCACTTAAAGGGACAATAACATTCTTGCTGGCTTGGTAGCTCCAGAAAATAAATAAGAGCCTTATTCTAAGTTCTAGATGTTTTAGTGTCTTACCTGTTGTGTAAATTATCCATTACATCCTATTTTACTTTTCCAGAGGTTTCGAAAATATTTTTAAATCCAAGTCAAATTTGAAAAGGTTTACGTTAGAATATTGTAAAATAATACAATGTGTTGACCGGAATAGGACATATTATTCAGTAACAACAAGAGTGGTATTGGTCTTTAAAAGAACCCTGGCATATAAAATCAGGATGCTAAATCGAATTTCATTTCGTTTTTCCCCCAGAATGAAGGGGGTTGGGTGGCCGAATAGTTAGCGCGTGCTCATTATATCATAAGATCTGTCATTGCGTCAACTGGCGTAGTTTCGATTCCCAGATTGCACGTGACAAGGAGTAGGGTCGCCGGTCCAACCTCGTGGGTTTTGTCCGGGTTCTCTTTTTCATCCCACTGCTAAAAACCATATGCACAATCAAAAGATTGAAATAAAATTAAACCGTATGTTAGTGTAGAAATGACTTAGTCTGTGGCGAGTGAACGTTGAATCCCATTTCTCTCTCACTTTTGCTCTCTCCCCGTCTCGCGCGCTCTCTCTCTCCCTCTTTCTCTCGTACAGAATGGGAGAAAAATGTAAGGTGTAGATGTATATACCATTAGACTAGCTTTACTAGGGCAAGTCTTATAGAATACTCTTTCAATTTTTCAAACCTTTTTTTATCTTTTGATCCCTATTATTTTAACTATTGCAGTGGCTTTTCACTGTGGTGGTGATATTTTGACTACTACAGCGACTTTTCATAATATATCCCTTCTACGTGGTTATTGATAAAATGTTTTCTCTTCAATGTGCTGAGATTCACTTGATATGATACTTTTTTTGTTCTTTCTGTGACGTGGTTTTCTCTTCAGTGTGCTGAATTAAGGAGTAGTTTTGTAATTGGATGGGGATGTAGGAAAGGAACGAACTGGTGGTCTGCATCCTGAATCTTCTAGTCTTGAAGTACTAGAGTTACTTCCCTCCCATGAAATAAAATACTTGCTATGCGCATGTGTCACTGCTCACTTCCGCCACGCTAGCGGGTCGACGAAAAAGAATATTTTGCAAAAATTAATAAGGATAGATGAATTGATAGACATTTACCGTAACAATGGTGTCAATTGAAGAATTATACAAAAACTTTGGTGTCTTAGCAGACGCTAAAGATAAAGCAGGCGAGGTATTCAATTTCACATCAATGATAAATTTGACCTGTAAATTTTACTGGCGTCGTGTCAACGTTTTCTTCTTGAACTTCTTCTGTTTTCATTTCGTCCAAACTAAGTAAAAATGAAAACATTCTGATCAATGTGTCTCAATTAGATGAGATATCATTAAAACTACCATTATGACAAGTGTGGTTTACACTGAAATGAGATTGCTTTGTACACTTTTTGACCATTAAATATTAAGTTCATTGTTACATTGTGATTGTAATTCTCTCCTTGCCAATTCACTGAATTAAAATTCGACCATCACACTTATGTGCTTGATTATTTAAATCAGTTTGCTCAAGGGTTCTTGTTTTGTTATTACCGTACGGTAATAAAAAGAGGTCTATCATCTACGTCCTGATGTAGGTCACCTTCTCCCACATCCATGTTCAACCAAGGTGATGCCTCCAGCCCTCCTCGACACACACACTTCCTGAGCTTTGTTTATAATAAAACAGCGTTCGTTAAACAGTTGATCATGATCCTGATCCTTGCATGAGTTTTTACCTCTGACTTGCGTTGGCCACAAATCTTCCGGGTTATGAATCATGAGGAAACGAGCTGGTCGGGGCTAGAGATAAATTGATACTGCATGGGGCTGGCCAGCCAGCCATCAAAATATTATGTTATTTCAGATTTCCCCATCTACATCCTAACTCAGAGTAATCAGTATATTATGCAGATTGCTGATGTATATCCAGAGCTGTGTGTGGAAAATGGTTTCTAAACACTTTAGAAAGAACTAACTTGAATGTTACGTTACCGGTATTTACAAATTGATTATACAATATAAATATTTTTATTTTGTAGCATCAGGCTGAATATCTTTCATTTATTGATGCTGTAAAGGGTGGAGCTGGAGAAAAGAGATTGGCATCACAGTTTATTACAAGATTCTTTAAATTTTTCCCTGATTGTGCTGCCAAAGCTGTGAATGCTCTTTTTGATTTGTGTGAAGACAATGATGTAAATGTAAGTATGGCCTTTGACCCCTGACCTACAGGTTATTTTAAAGGAGCTAAATCGTTAACATTTGGGACCTAGAAAGTGGGTCACAACGCATATAATACTATAATATGAATGTATATAAACTGATTTACAGTCAAAGGTTTCCGTTTTTACTCTAATTTCAAATCTGTGTCTGTTCTCAAACGAAGCTAATTGTAAAATGAAATGGGGTTTAACGTCCTACTCTTTTGCACCTAACCTGGGCTAATGGAGTTTAACGTCCTACTCTTTTGCACCTAACCTGGGCTAATGGAGTTTAACGTCCTACTCTTTTGCACCTAACCTGGACTAATGGGGTTTAACGTCCTACTCTTTTGCACCTAACCTGGGCTAATGGGGTTTAACGTCCTACTCTTTTGTACCTAACCTGGGCTAATGGGGTTTAACGTCCTACTCTTTTGCACCTAACCTGGGCTAATGGGGTTTAACGTCCTACTCTTTTGCACCTAACCTGGGCTAATGGGGTTTAACGTCATACTCTTTTGCACCTAACCTGGGCTAATGGGGTTTAACGTCATACTCTTTTGCACCTACCCTGGGCTAATGGAAGACGGGCATACGCCATACATGGTGCTATGAGGGAAATTTTGCTCGGGCAGCGGCGCTATTGCCTACTCTTATATCGAATTCCAACTGCCAAGGGATCTTTTACATGCACTCCAATGTGTACACAGGACCTCTGTTTTTTGTCCCATCCGAATGACTCTGCATCACTGACAAGGAGGAATCATGCCGGAAAATCAAGATGAACTTAAGAAAATGTAAATTTAGTATGTGATGGCGGATGTTTAAAAACTATAGTGTGTGTAAAAAAGGCTTACAACAATTATGCGCCTTAGAGGAAGACCCACATACGTCTTGAGACAATTGGCTTCAGCCTTCCAAGTATATATATTATGCAAATCTTGTACTAGGTGAAAATTACTATCACCATCTGATTGATATTATAATTATAGATACGTAAACAAGCTATTAAAGATCTACCAAATGTTTGTAAAGTACAGCCAGAACAAGTTACCAAGATATCAGGAGCGTTAACACAGTTATTAGCTTGTGAAGATCCAGGGGAGATAAGCATGGTTCAGTCATCTATTCTCAGTCTGTTCGCCATCAATGCAAAAGGTAAAAATTTTCTCCATCAGTAATATTTGTATTTGATTCAAACAAAACTAAAGAGACAGCCAAGAACCTAATATATGATCATTTGTAAATTTACAAGGAAAACCAGTGAATGATTCTACATGTAGTTAAAGGAGTTGAAATAAAATGGGTGTAGTACCATGTATTGTACTAAAATTTTGCCTGGACACAAGGGTTAGGTCTAAATATTAACTCCAACTGCAGACTTGGTCTAAGGTCAATATATTTACTCCAACTGCAGACTTTGTCTAAGGTCAAGATGTAAACATGGCTAACCCTTGAGACCTTAACCCTTGAGACTTTTCCCTTATCCTAACCGTAACCCACAGTCTCATCAACAATTACTTACCCTATTTACAACCTTCAAGCTTGGCAATATCTGCAGTTGACCTTAATATTCAGACCTAACCTTGACAGTGGTGTTTCTGCCTACTCGTTATCAAATATTCCAAATGTCACGGCTATTATTATGTTCAGGAAAAAATGATCTAACTATTCTCCAAGAGAATATATCGTTATGGCATTGTTAATTGTATTTCAGGTACATTACAAGGATTATTTGATCAGATTGTCGGGGATCACGAAGAGGACGATGTTTTAAGAGACAGAGTTTTAAAATTTTTAACAACAAAATTAAAAACTTTATCAGAAGAAACCCTGGATAAAGATGCAGAGGAGTTTGTTCTTTCTAGTTGTAAAAAGGTTGGTTATATTAAAGTTTTATTCATATAAAACTATAAAAATATTTGATAGAAACATCCTAAATAAATGTTAAATAAATTAGCATCACTATTTTAAATTGAAATAACAACATATAAAAGTGTTATTTTGGATTTTATCTTTAGATTTGCAACTTAATTATAAGTCCATAACACAACCAAATCAATAAGCTCTTTGAATTGATTAAAAATATTGTAAATATCTAAAAAAAATGTCTGTTTAATGTCAAGTCAATTTTTGTTGATTAAAACGAAATTTGAACTGAGAGCTCTCACTGTACAACCTTTCCCTTCATGCGCTTATTGTATACTGACTAGTTCCTGTGCTATGTATTATGCAGACATGATTTTTTCCCACTTTAAAGCGGATTTCCGCTTTTTGTCCCGTCAGGTTCTGATTTTTTGCAGTTGGTTCCGATTTTTAACAACACTTTTGTTATGATATTTTTCCGCTTTAATTAATTCAAGCACCTTGTTTCAAAAGCATAATATCATAAAACAAACAATCATTATTTTTGTCCATAACTTTAAAATCTGCCGTCCGGATGTCAGCGATGTAAACATTAACAATACCGTATCGTAGAATCGCGCGAGATTGAACGAGATCGCCTGTCATTGTGTACAAGTGACATAGAGTTTCTCTATCGTGCCTATGATGGTACGATACGTAATCATCGTCAGTTCTTTCACGCTATGGCTAAGGTCGAATATCGGACGTCGACACCAAACTATTAGACAAAGGACTTTAAAATGGATGAAAATGGTTGGAACAGAAGTTGGAAGGCGAGCTTGTGAGACATTCTATTCGTAAAGTCAATTCCCGAAGAGTCATGATTTCGTGAATATTAATTACGGCCGGAGGGAGGGAGAAGTTTATTCGATTTAGACTAATTAGAGCAACATATTTTCTAGTCTAGAAAATTATACAGGATAATCAAAAGATCGGATAATCAAAAGATAATCAAAAGATCGGATAATCAAAAGATCGGATGCGTAGTTCAAACATTATTATTTTATTTTATTTTTTTTGTGTTCTGTAAATGAATTAAATACAAGAAAAATAAGAAATAAAAAAAATTGTAGTAAATTTGAAGACAAATAAATACAAGAAAATTGAAATTCAGTATGATGAGACAGCCCTCCCCCCTTACTTTAAAATTACCTTTGCACCCCCCCCCTCCCCCAAACATACTGGCGTTGAAGTAGGCTAGTGGGATGGAATGAAAAACAAATATATACAAAGTTACCCCCGTTGAGATCTGCATTTCCCAGATGTACGTTTTTCTAATTGTATGTTATAGGTTTTAGAAGATAAGTTAATTATAATTATATATTACAGGTTTTGGAAGATGTTACTAAAGATGAGTTTATTATGATTATGGATTTATTACGATCGTTAAGAATAATGAAAACTGTTCAGAGTCGTCAGAGTTTAGTAGAGATTGTAACAACACAAGCAGAACTTGATGAACCATTAGATGTAAGTTGATTTTATATT
The DNA here is from genome assembly GCA_036850965.1 of Patella caerulea. Classification (NCBI taxonomy): domain Eukaryota; kingdom Metazoa; phylum Mollusca; class Gastropoda; family Patellidae; genus Patella; species Patella caerulea. Next base: position 12,568,409 of record JAZGQO010000006.1, read on the forward strand.
TATTATATAAATAAGATTGTCTGGTGAATTTATATTTCAGGTAGTGTAGAACATGTAGATATAGTGGGGGGGTGGACGGCTGAATGGTTAGCATGTGTGTGCTGTATCATAAGGTTTGCCATTGTGTCGACTGGCGTGGTTTCGTTTCCCTGGTTGTATGTGACAAGGAGTACATACAATCTCGGGGGTTTTCTCCGGGTTCTCCAGTTTTCTCCTATTGCTAAAAAAATTTAACCATATGTTAGTCGATAAAGACCTAGTTTTTGTTGAGTGGACATCAAACCCATTTCTCTCTCTCTCTAGTAGATGTAATGGAAAAGTTAAGTTTAAATATATTTGAGTCAATTAATATTTATAATGATAATCTATTTGTAAAGTGCTGAATATTGACTACACGCAAACAAAATCTATAAGACAACCCTGTGGACAAGACAGACATTGCACGAGATAAACAACAAATCAATTGAATCTATACATAGATTAACTCTACAGTCATGGGGTAGTAATAATACAGACTTCAGTCTTAATGAAAACAGAACATTGAATCATTTTCAAGTGGGTGAAGGTCCTGGGCCTTTTTCTCGAAATCTTAACAAGCGATAGAATCCAAATTTTAATAAATACTTCAATTTTGATAGGCTAAGTACTAAAATTAATCTATTATCCAATCCCTAGTAAAATTTTGTGAAACAGGCCCCTGATGTATAGATGAAGTGTTATTGTAATAAACACTTGTTTATTTGTAAATAAAGTTGTATTTGAATATTTTAGCTGACAGATGCTGAAAGTGTTGATAGATTGATTCAGTGTATTAAAACAGCTTCACCATTATTCTCAGTAAGTCTCAACAACTCCCATCTATTTACAATAGTTTACACTGTCTCCTCTATATTATAACCTCTTTGAAAAGCTTGGTATTGTAACCTCTATAACAACCATTGGTATTGTAATCTCTATAACACCCATCATTATTATAACCTCAGGGATCGAAATTCCCTTTATTTGAGTGCCGAGCGCACGGGTAAATTTGATATGGCACGGATGAAATTGAACAGCTGTGCCTTGTGGGCACGCCTGAAAAATCACTTAACGTCTAAAATTTTAATCAAACTGACAAAATGTTTTGGACCTTTCCAACAAACTTAACCATCTGTGCTTCATCAATCAACGCAGACCCCAGACGAGCAGTCGATGACCTGCCATCACTATTACTATCAATGTAACTTTGTATTGTATACACTACGCGTCTGGATAATAAAATCTAAAAAAAGAACTAACGGGAAATCTGTCGATTGTTTCTAACATAGATCGTATATAATACAGTTCTATGGTTTCTAATGTGCATGACAGGAAATCCGGGGTTGCATTCTGGGAAGAAATGTCCTACTGACAGCAAGTTACTGTAGCAGACGCCAATAACAATATGTCTCGTCTGAGAAGTCAAAACAATTTTAAGTTTCTTTAAACCTCCGACAATTAATAATGCCAACTCTGAGAGTTTTAACACCACTTCAGCTGAGTGCAACACATCTGACACAAGTAGGCCTAATGAAAATCAGAGTGCTGGTAAACATAAATGTGACGATACGAGTGAGAGTGACTTGACTCCCGAGTGAGGACGTGTTAAAACAATTAAAAATTAGTGAAGATTTATTTAGATGGCAAGAAAGTGTATAATTAAAATACATTTTCCAAAATAACTGTGCAAAATGTGTAATGTGCTCAATTATAAAACAACACTCATTGAATTATTTTAGAATTTTTATTGTTATAAATCTCCATGCTCTGATGGCACACTTCATTTGGTCAGGGCACACATAAATTTGAAATTGGGTGCCTTAAGGCACCCTGAGGAAAAATTACATTTCTATCCCTGAACCTCTATTACAACCATCAGTATTATTATAATCTCTATGAAACATAGGTATTATAACTTTTATAACATCCATCAGTATTATAACCCCTGACAACCATTGGTATTATAACCTCTATAACAGCCATCAGTATTATAACCTCTATTACAACCATCAGTATTATAACCTCTATAACCTCAGCATATGTTTGGCGCAATATAGCCCAGTTGGAGCTGACGTGCCATTACACAACATTTCATTTCATTTATAACCTCTACAACAACCATTGCTATTGTAACCTTTATGATGAGCTTCGGTATTATAATCTCTATGACAAGCATCGGTATTATAACTTCTATAACACCTATTGGTATTATAATCTCTATGACAACTGTCAATATTATAACCGCTGTTGCAACTATCGGTATTATCTCTATGACAACTGTCTATATATGATAATCTCTATGACCATTTGTCTATTACAGAAAAATGTACATTCTAAAGTTTTTGTTGAGTATATATGTGATCATGTTCTACCCAACTTGTCTGATATCACCAGTCCTGAAGGTGGTAACATACAGTTAGATATTTTAAAAATACTCAGTGAAATATCAGAATTTGCTGGAGAAATTGACGAACCTAAAGCCAGAATAGAGAAACTATACAACAGATTAATAGTAAGTTCTGCTTTTTCTTCAAATCCTTATGTTTCATATTTGAGCATCTGTGACAAAGTAATTTATACATAGAACTTTGCTAGATTTGACATTATATTATATTGGACGTTTTCAACTATGCTAATGTGTTCAATATGTTATTTATTGGCAACACAGGAATGACCTCTGCTCGTTTTGGCAAAAGGATAGGTCTCATTAAATTTCTTATTTATTCATATGTTATTTATAACCTACACATGATCTATATGTTTCACACTCAGCAGAACTTTGCGACTTTAAAGGAAAGATGCAGTGCCATTATAGAAACTATAATCTCAATTCCAAATAAGTAAATCTGTCATGTATCATTATACAGCCGTATGCTTTATAAAGCCAGAATTTACTGATAGTACATGTAAGTCAGACTTGAATAGAGCTCCGTCCAAACCTATGTCTATTCTATGTTATCAATAAAGATCTACCAACTATGCTGATCGTCTGTTATCTGTAGTGTTACACATCATGAATAGTAATTAATTCTGTGTATCCATAAGATTGTCTTTTCATTTATTATGCTATGAAATCATGTGTGAATGTTTAATGTCTAATAAGATTTAAATCTTGATCAATATACCCTGTCCGGGAAAATTAATAAGTAGTCCCTTAAAAAAATTTCAGATCCATTTGAATCGGAGCTGGAACATTATCTACTGTTACATGTATTAGAGTGGCTTAGGCCGTGAGAAATTTAATATTTAAGCAAAAAGTGACAATGGTGATTCAGACTTTTACAGATGGTTGTACTAATTCTCGAACATAGTATATCATCTTTAGATATTGTTGTATATTTTATAGGCGTACATGCCCTTGCCACCATCGGAAGAGAATGATGCCCCAGCAGCTGCAAATGAAGAACCTAAATTAGAATTCTCCTACGTTGAATGTTTGATGTTCTCCTTCCATCAGTTGTGTGCTAGATGTCCTGGGTTTTTAACAGATGAAGATAATGCTGACAGACTTAAAGATTTCAGATTACGGTTTGTGTTGTACTCAATAGAATCAACTGTCTTATTCACTTGCTCGCTAGCCTTTACGTTGCGTGTTCGATCTCTGCATTGGCTGAGAAAGATCATCAGAATTTTCCGGTGTGAGGGCCTGACAAAGACAGCTCTCTAGATGAAAAATTGAAGTCCTGTGTTGAAATTAGATATAAGAGTAGGTCATAGTGCTGCTGTCCTGGCAAAATTTAACTCCTAGCACACGACATGGCGTATTCCCAGCTTCATTAGCCCAGTCGAAGTAGGACGTTAAAACACCCATTTCATTACTCGTATGTGGTAAACAGTGTTTCACAAGAGGAATTTATTACCTTTGTTCTGTAAATCTAACGAAATGTGGGGGGTTGGGTTGGCCTAGCTGGCTGGTCACCTCTGGCTTGCGGCTGTGGTTTTGATCCCCGACGTGAGCGTATGTGGCATGGAGATAGGGGCGCCTTCTCATCCTCGTGGGTTTCCTCCAGGCACTCCGGTTTCCTCCCACTGTTAAAGACCCCTACACGCAAGAGAATTATTGAAATAAAATTAAACCATGTGTTAGTCCCGAAATGACCTAGTTTGTGTCGAGTGGATGTTAAACCCCATTTCTCTCTCTCTTTCTCTCTCTGACGAAATGAAATGTGTTTGCAGAATTTGTCCGTCCTTTGTAGACAGTTCAACACACCCATAACAATTATCACTCCCATCCCTCCTCTGAATAGAATATTTTTCAAAAACATTTTTTCATGTACCTTTAAAGTAGTCAAAATCAATATCTGACCACCAATAGATATTTTTAAAAAATGTCGACATTTCCATCACTTAAAATTCAGTCTGTCACGTCTTTTGGGTGTTTTTGTTTTAAAAGTAAATTTTGTTGTTAGGTTACAGTATTTTGCGAGAGGTGTACAGATTTATATCAAACAGTTAAGAGCAGCGTTACAGGGCAAGTCTGGAGAAACACTTAAAACAGACGAGGTAAAGTCATTATTTAATACTCATCAACATTCTTATCTTCGCGTCACTTGCAAGTGTGGTTTCCCCATTCACAGGTGCAAGGCGGGGAGGGGGGGGGCTGTAGCATCTAGTTGAGTAGGATGTTAAACATCATTGCTGGCTCATTAACTAGGAGATCTGGTGTTCAGTACCACCGTTGGTCGACAATCATACCTACCCAGAATTTCCCAGCGTGGATGCAGAACAGAGGGCCTTGCAAGGACAACTTAAAAAAAACAAGTCCCTCTGTACACATAAAAGTAAACCATGGTGCCTCATCAGACCAGATTTCCCTCACAGCAAGTGTTCTTTAAATCTGTCACAGTCAGTGTAGTAACAGTAATTTATTCCTTAATCTGGGGCTTGGATGGAAGAATGGTTAGCATGTACATGCTGTATCATAAAGTCTGTCATCGAGTCAACTGTCGGGGGTTTCGAATCCCAGGTGGTATGTGACAAGGAGTAGGGTGGCCTGTCCAACCTCGCCGGTTTTCTCCGGGTCTTCCGGTTTCCTCCCACTGCTAAAGAACCCTACGCGCAAGCGAATTATTGAACTTAAATTAATTCTTATGTTAGTCCTGAAATGACCTAGTTTGTGTCAAGATGACGTTAAACCCCCACCTCTCTCTATCTCTCTCTCTCTCTCTTTATTAATCTAATGTTTTTTTATTTTTACAGAATAAAATAAAGGTTGTAGCTTTAAAGATCACGTCAAACATCAACACATTAATAAAAGATTTATTTCATAATCCCCCTACTTATAAAGTTTCTATAACTCTGTCCTGGAAACCTATCACGGTAAGTATTTTGTTCTAACATAGATGCGGTTAGATGGTCAAATGGTTAACAATTGAATTTTCAGTCTAGTCTCGATCATTACTAAAGTCGGTAAGATAAAAATCATGAATGAAAGTTGAACAGCAAATCTGATCATAATCCAGTAAATATCGCAGGCTAGCGTAGGCGTCAAGCGTTGATTATGGTCTGGATAGTTTAATTAATGTTAAATGGATAATTTAGATAATATCCCAGGCCTTAAGAAAGACCTTTAATTGGCAGATTTAGCTCTTGCATAATGTATGTTGCATAATAAAATTATGTTGTTTTATAGCCAAAATCTGCTGCAAACCAAACTACCACAACTACAGCTACAGCAGGGTGAGTTGACTTGTTAAGTTTAATACTGGTAAAGAATATCTAGTGTTAGTAGCAGGCAGAAATGACTAGATCATCAGGACGATCTTAAGTGGGGGGGGGGGGATTCTATTCCGAGAATAGCGTTACCTGTCCAACCTTATGGGTTTTTCTGTCATTGCTAATGACCCAATGTCAAAGTGAACTATTGAAATAAAATTGTACCATATACTAGCCTCAAAATGACCTTTCTCTTCAATTTCTCCTTTATATTACATCGACATTCCCATGGACAGTGTTACTTTATGTACATTGTTGATTAAACAACTATTTCCCATTATTAGTGATGTGCGGTTTTTAAATTTTCTTTCGGTTTCGGTTTTCGTTTTTTCTGAGGTAAAAACCTTGGTTTCGGTTTTCTTTTTTTTTTATTCATTTAAACACTGTTTTATGTATGTACTGATTTATGGTTATTTTATAGGAATACTTGGAAGCCAGAAAAAATATCAAAAATATTGATGTAAATAGTAAACAACAAGGTTTTTTTTTTTACTGTTATTATGACTGTTAGTAATAACAAAGTTACTGTAAAAAAGATCTGACACACACAACGCCACAGGCATAATAATAAAGGAAGCCATCGTTCGTTATTGACAACCAGCTTCGGCTTGCATAAAATTTTGGATTATAAACCGAACCGAATTGAGAAAATAAATAGTCTAGGCAATCCAGACTGATTAAACACTCTATCACTCTATACATATGGCCTCTGGTTGATCGAAAATAAAAACGGAAGTGGTGGCTACATTAAAATTTTGGAATTATTAAGTAAACGAAATACGGCTACATTAAAATTAGGAATTTGGAGAAAAAAAACGAAATGCACCGTTATTTTTTTTTATCGGTTCGGTTTTCGGTTTATTTGTAAAAACCGATACCGTACGGTTAAACCGAAAAACCACACATCACTACGCGTTATACTGTCAGAATTATAGCCCATGATTAATAAATCCTTTTAATGCTCGACTGGTCAAAGTTATCAACCGATTTATTTGAAATTTTTATGCACATCGGGGATGCTCGATTCACAGTTCCGGAATTAAATTCCAAAACTGGTGTCAATCGAGTAAAAGGGAGGATTTCGGAGTACAACACATGTTTCGACTGTATAAAAAATATCTCAACCAATCATGACAGCTGAAACATATTTTTTACCTAGGAATATGTCACGATTCTACTCACTCGACCTCAGCTGTCGTGACTGGCAGAACTGTGTCAGGCCTGAATTCCGCATCACTCGATTGTAATTCTGTCGGTTCGGGGCGTTCTGGACTGTGAATCGAGCATCCCCATCATTTTTAATTAGTTCATGAGGCACACACAAGTGTATTGATTTTCAGATTTCGGATAAATACTGATAGAGTTATGGCCCTTGTTCAAATCTTGTTGATGATCTCGTGGTTAAAATTATCATTCAATTTACTTAAAATCTACACACATCATTTAATTACTTAGTTCATAAGACGCGAGAAATTGATTGATTTTAAAAATTTCTTGTAATTGCGGGTTAGTGCCCTTTAACTATTTGAAATGTTGTGTTTTTATTTTCAGCCAAAAGAGAATCAATCCAATAACATTTGAATCAAATGGTGCTGGAGGAAAAAAAGTCAACAAGAATCCTCGAGAACTATATTCACCTCCAGGTGGGAAATTTAGTGAAAAAGCAGGTAATTTTGTTGGTAAGTTCCATGTAATAACTTACAACAAACTTTGCTGGCGTATTATTTAAAGAACCCTTGATGCATGGAATTTGAAATAAGAATTGGATGTAGTGTCACCTCGTAGCACACTACATGGTGTATGCCCGTCGGGGGGTTGGAGTGTCGCGCTTCGACCTCTACCTGGCCGGTCACCTCTGGCATGCGGCTGTGGCTTCGATCCCTGGTGTGAGCGTATGTGGCATGGAGATAGGGGCACCTTCTCAACCTCGTGGGTTTCCTCCGGGAACTCCAGCTTCCTCCCACTGCTAAAGACCCCTACGCACAAGTGAAGTATTGAAATAAAATTAAACCATATGTTTATGACCTTGTTTGTGTCAAGTTGACGTGAAACCCCATGTCTCTCTCTCACTCTGTCTGCCTGTCTTTATTTGTTCAGTCGGTGCAAAATAGTAGGACATTAAACTGATTTTATTTCATTGCTGACGTATTGGGTGTTAAAATATTCACTCAAAACACACTGATGTTGTGATCTTTATGATTAACGTGTCTCTTTAATGTAATATGGGGATCACGTGGCTAAGTGGGTAGGATGCTGGCTTGCTAGCCTGGAGGTTGCGGGTGTTTGATCCCTGCATTAATTATGATTAATAAATCTTTTTGATGCTCGACTGGTCAAAGTTATCAGTTGATTTATTTGAAATTTTTATGCACATCGGGGATGCTCGATTCACAGTTCCGGAAAGTGTAATGTAGGTTTACATCTAAAAAAATTTTATTGACGACATTTAGGAGATAAACACTTCCTGTTTCGCATTTAGAGGGGTGTTATTGTCCAATAGACATGTCCTGAGATCATTAGGACCTGAGACGCGTAGCGTCGAGGGTTCTAATGTAAAATCTCAGGACATGTCTATTGGACAATAACACCCCTCTAAATGCGAAACAGGAAGTGTTTATCGACATTGTAACATGCTTTTTAGGATTTTAAAAGACAATACTTAAACAGAAGGGTGTTATTGTCCAATAGACGGTTTCTAATTGACCAATCAAAACGTAGGGTTTACACTGAAGCATGTTACAATACTGGATAATCAGAGATTTCTGTAAACAACACAATACAAATGTAGGGTTGTGCAGGAAAACCACAGAAGAATTAAAGTCTCCCTCTCGCATCTCGTCTTTAGGAAGGGTTGTCAATGAATCAGGCCCCAAGTACACAAAGCATTCTTAAGTTGAGAATTTACTCAACTTTCAATGAGTGTTTATGAGTAATGTTGATCAAGAAACACAAGAATTTGCACATTGATGTATTTGATACATGAAAACAACAAAGTTTATATAGACATACAATTTTGAGTAAATTCTTTACAAAATGCTTTGTAAACTACAGTCCTGATAACTTTTTTGTATTGCCTTATCGCTTATCGCCAGTCGTATGTTACTGAATATTTCTATTTATTTGTAGCCAATCGAGGTGGAGGAGGAGGATATAGAGGTCGCGGTGGAGGAAGAAATCGAGGAAGGGGTTTCCGTAGATATTAAGTCGTCACCACAACACAGCTACGGATATCATTTCATCGTGTAGATATTTTCATTTTAAAGACTTTATTCACAAAAACTGTTTTATTCAACGCCATGTTGATTCATGTTAGCATTTCTATCTGGATGTTAATATTATTATTACAGCCTCATCAACACCTGGTAGTCTTCATTTCATCCAACGTCAATACCAATTCTTTACAGTAGAGAACGATTCGGATTCATATTCTCTTTAATTGTGACGGTTATTAAAATGAAACATTGTTTACATCATTAAATCTAATAACTATCTGCTGAAAACAGTAAAACCAAACTTGTCGGATATCACCAATCTTAAGTTATATATTTGTAAAATTGAGGGACCTAAAGTCTGAATAGACAACAAATTTAATGACGTCACCACAGTTGACTCTTTATATTCAGTCTCTTAATTTTGGTCAAAGGTTGATATAAATAGCATGACGTCATGATTATCTGTTATTAGAATGCGAAAACATCTGGACCATGTTGTGTGCTGATTTAATAGAATATAATTATTTGTGGCATTTATCATTTGAACAATTATTATTGTTCCTTTCATAATACATTTTGATTAGCAAATAACTCATAATTCCACAAGTTTTTACATTTTTATATTAATATTCACGTGGAGGGAGAAATATTCTGTATGAAAGATATATTCAGATCAAAATTTCATGTCTGGTTTCATTTAAGAATATGTTTTCATAATACTTGGCTATACATATGACATTGTATACTCAAAAAATATATGATCCACAAAATACAGTCCTATATTTTTATTCAGAAGTTTTGATGTTCATTGGAATTTAATATGCACAATGGGGGTATTTGGGGGGGATTTACCTTGAAATTATTTGATTGAAAGTTGCTGATTTAAAATTATCACAAATACTTATTTCTCTGATGGGTGTTTGGCATGAGGCAAGGTATGCTTACTTTTTCTGCCTAGAACATCTAGAAACAATTAATCTATAGTATTGCTAGTATTGTACATGAGACAGGATATGCTTACTCTTCTAGAACTCCTGGATACCACTTTCTGTTTATTTGGGAATGTGTTACTATGTTTGAGACCATGTTTTAGTTTCTGTCTAAAGGTCTGTTTTGAATTATGTATAGAATCTTATTGACAGTAAATTACATCCTCGGTATCCCCCATAGTATTGTTCCATTCTACTCCACTATATCCATGGTTCATCCATGAGGTATTCACATATTCATATTATCAGCTAGTGATCCTAGCTTTATTTTATGAACCAATCACAAGGCAGTTTACAAACCAACTTTAGTCTCATTGCTTACCTTTACAATATGACAGCTTGTTTGTTGCCACACGATAAGAATTTCTTCCCTTTGCCAACTTCCTTTGTATTTAACAATTTTTTTGATTGGTTGATAAAAATAGCACCGTCATCAAGGGCAGATAATTTGAATATGTGTCTCCCCCCATAGTTGAAACCAGGGTTTAGTAGAGTGGAACGGAATGGGACCACTGGAGATATCAATATAGGTGAAATAGAGTAAATGAGGTGTGTGTTTTTATTTCATAGTTTATTGGAAAGGGTTAAAGTAGAAACTAGTTTTTAACTTTTCTTTGAATGTTTAAAACACTGAGAGGAATTGTCCCATTTTTGACTTGGGACTGTTATTCCTTACAAATTCAGCTTTTACAATATTATATTTGCAGGGAATGCATAATTCCTTGAATAATGATCACTGGCATTAATTTTTATTCGTATTGTGCCAATTCTTGGCATATGTTAATTTCACAACAAATTACTTGTATTATGAGCTGTTTATGTACAATTAATTTTAATTTGTGACCAATAATTCCATTAAAGGACAATGTTCCTGTCCCCCAAGTATACATGTGATAGAAATTATCATAAAATTTAACATTGAAATCTTATCACATGTAAAACTGGTGGATAGCAGAATTGCCCTTTAACTGATAGATTGCTCTTGAGTGGCTAAATCACAACAAAATAATATATTTAAGGACACTGTTTACTGTCAAAAGTTTTTAAAGCATGGGCAATAATCACTTGTAAAACTGGTGTATGCCAGAATTTCCCTTTAACTGATAACTCTTTATTTTATCATGATCAATTTATTAATTGATGTTTGTGCTAATCATTGTGTTCTTAGACATCTCATTACTTGTAATATAATTAAATAATCTTATTATGTAAAATAATAAAAAATATATATAAATAAACATTGTCTTATGTTATCCAGGGGGGACTGGGCGGCCGAATGTTTAGGGTGAGTTGTATCATTGAGTCATCCGGCTTGGTTTCGATTCCCTGGTTGTGTTGACAAGAATAAGTGTCGCCTTTAAATAAACATTGTCTTATTTTATCCTGGGGGCCTGGACACGGCTGAATGTTTAGCACGAGTTGTATCATCGAGTCAACTGGCATGGTTTCGCTTCCCTCATTGTACGTGACAAGGTTTAGGCTCGCCTGTCAAACCTCATGGGTTTTTTCCGGTTTCCTCCCACTGCTGAAGAGTAAAGACACCTATATGCAAGCCGATTATTGAAATAAAATTCAACCATGTTAGTTTTTGTTGAGTGGACTTTAAACCCCATTTCTCTTTCCATATGTTATCCTGGTTGGTTAAATTGCTGCTTTCTAAATAAATTGACCACCTGGTATTCTATATAATATATAAGTGAAGTGATCAGAGTATTGGTGTTACATTTGGCAGTCATTGTATGGCAAATGTCTGACCAGGAATGTTCCCTAATTGGACATCAAGATATGATGAATAATATGGAGAGATAAATAATACACACACACTGCAGCTTATCTGAAAGGAAAGCCTGGATCTTCTGCAAAGGGGGGACAACTCTGGAACTTGTGAATGATCCCAATTGGCCACAGATCACTAATTATTTCCCCATTGACTTCAATGTTAATTCTCGTCTCTTAGACCGGCTGTAACTTTTTCCCAAATATTCGTTGGGTAGAACGCTTTCTGCCACAGATGGAGCAACATGTGGCAAACTCTTGCCCAAAAGCACGTATGAGGTTCTTCATGAAAAACTTGAGATACACAAGCTGGAAGTAGAGACAGCTAACCAGGCAATTTTCGGCCCCCCCTTTCAACGTAACAAACCTCACAACTCTTGTATCCTTCCGCCTCAAAATCATGAATATTCACCAAAACCTGGCAAAAAATGTATTTTCAAACCCTTTTCTTCGATTCTACACCAAAAAGTAAACAAAAATCACCATGCAAAAGGGGGAAAAAGGGAAAGGGAGAGAAAGACTAAAAATAACTTGGCCCTACAATTTGTGGGTACCGGCGTAGAAATATTTAGTGATCTGTGTCCTATATAGGGGTGAAACTTCAGGTATCACCAAAATGCCCTTTTTATATGCTTCCCATATGTTCTGGCAACGCACCGGTGAAAGAAAATCAAAATCAAAGAATAACTGCAAAAATGATGGCCCTTTAAGTATACAAGCTGCTTTATGTACAGCAGTGCATCTCAGGTCCCTGGGCCTTTTGTGCTAAAATTTAAAAATCTTTCTTATTAAAGGCAGTATTTGAGTTTTGTGAAAAAATACGACAAGTTACAAACAAATTACACAGAAAACACTCATAATCTGGAATTTTTTTCAAAAATATATTTTTTTACTGTCATGTCATGAAAAATGTACAGAATTTACATGTAGCATCTTTCAAAAAACCAATAATTTTCCACTTTTTTAGATAGCCAGACTGGCAAGTAATATATTTTTGGAAACCCTGGACAATATGCAAACAGAAAAATCACACAACTGTTGCATTGATTGAAATTATAAAGGTCTGTACTGAAACATGTAACCCCACCCCCTAAAAATGTCAATGACTGAATCAATCTTATCTTTGGCTTCAAAGCTAACATTACCAAAAGAATCTGTCTAACAGATATGATTTACCATCCCTGGCTAATATATGAACATAAAAACTAAAATAGGTGCAATAAATGTGAATTGTGGTTAAAATAGGCCTTGCTGAAAGAAAAAAATGCCATAATTGGCCTATGTCCACCCCTCTCTAACAAAAGCGTCACAGAATACACAATTTTTACAAATTTGGAAATAGTTCAATATTATCAATATCTCAAAGCTCAGAGGCACCATACAAATCTTTATTGCAATTCTGGTGCTGAATCAAGATGTCTGGACCTTTACATCAATTGCCTGAAAAAATGAAGTCAAAATGGTAGTTATAACAGAGTTGACATCATAAAAGGGGCCTGAAAAGGATCAAAATTAACATTTTACTGTTCTATAAGTAACATAAATGCAACAAACACCACAAATCCTAGATTTAGATAAGAAATATTGACCATTAAGCTGACATTTACACATCTACACCAATTTTGTATCAGGGTATGGTCTTATTGGCTTGACATGTCTCAGGGTTCTATGTTTGCCTTTGAACAAAAAAGATTAGAAATCCTTGAAATGTACAAAATAACCATTTATTGGTGTAAAATAACATTCCTAACTGTAATTCAACAACAAATTCCAGTTATTACCATTTAATTGTCAACACGGGTGCAATTAAAACTCTCAAAACACATTAATAAAAACGGGTGGGGTGGGGCATTTATAGCCTCTGTAAACAGAATGGTGGGGTGAAAAATGTCTGTAAAGACTGGGATATTGGTTCCTTCACGAAGGAAATGCAAGAATTTAATGTTTCAAAGAAGAAAAAAATGCTTTTTTTGGCTAAATTGGTGGCCAAATTGAGCCAACCCCTGTTTTGAACATTTTGTATAAACCCATCTGCTGTATATTATTAACTCAGTGTTGCCAATTTTCAATAGGAAAACTGCAGCTATTTCTAAACCTGACAAACTTATAGATCCCATCTAACTTACAATAGCAATGAAAATAAGGGGCATTTTTAGAAATTTTGACTAATTTGAGTAGGCATGAAGGCATTAATTTCTACATCGAAATGGGAGAATTTGCAGGTTTTTTGTGAATATTCCTGATTTTTAGACAAAATTAGGTGAAACTACAATGTTGTTCACTTTATCTATGCTTTCTGAGGCTGAATACACCAAAATTGGACATAGAAATAATTTTATTACTGTTAAAATTTATATAAAAACTGAAAATTGAGAAATTTGCTGTGAAATCACAATTTTTCTCCAAACTTTGATTTTTTTTTTTAAATTTAACCTTTTTTTTAGTTTTTCTGTAGTCAAAATACTTTATACATATTTTCTGACAATTTAGTCATCATAATCAGTCACAGCCTTGTCATACACAGACAGGCCACAGATCACTAATTATTTCCCCATTGACTTCAATGTTAATTCTCGTCTCTTAGACCGGCTGTAACTTTTTCCCAAATATTCGTTGGGTAGAACGCTTTCTGCCACAGATGGAGCAACATGTGGCAAACTCTTGCCCAAAAGCACGTATGAGGTTCTTCATGAAAAACTTGAGATACACAAGCTGGAAGTAGAGACAGCTAACCAGGCAATTTTCGGCCCCCCTTTCAACGTAACAAACCTCACAACTCTTGTATCCTTCCGCCTCAAAATCATGAATATTCACCAAAACCTGGCAGAAAATGTATTTTCAAACCCTTTTCTTCGATTCTACACCAAAAAGTAAACAAAAATCACCATGCAAAAGGGGGAAAAAGGGAAAGGGAGAGAAAGACTAAAAATAACTTGGCCCTACAATTTGTGGGTACCGGCGTAGAAATATTTAGTGATCTGTGTCCAATTCAAACAGAATCCTTTAGCAAGGTCCTCTGATTTTAAATACCTCCCTTCACACAAGTGAATTTTGACATAAAAATAACTATGTTAGTCCCAATACTACTCAGTTTGTGTTGAGTGGATGTTAAACCCCAGCTCCCTATTTCTCTGTATTCTGCTTTAAACATGTACAGACAATTAAAATGTTATGGCTGAAAACAGTAATACTTAATTTTATTCTACAAATTTCAAAATAATTCATTATAAATAACAATATAAATATTTGACATAATACAGAACAACAATATAAATACTAGACTTAATAAAGAACAACAATATAAATACTAGACATTATAAAGAACAACGACTACATGTATATATATATAACAACAAAATAAATACTGGATGTATAAATATTATTTACAATATCACAGATTGTATTAAATAATAGATCTTATTAATCATCCTCCATATCCCCATATATTCTTAATAAACCCACATATTCTTAATATCCCAACATATTCCTAATATCCCTCACCATATATTCTTGATATGCTCATATATTCCTTCCCCACATATTCTTAATATCCCAAACTACACATTCTTAATGTCCCGAAAAAACATACCATATTCTTAATATCCCAACCCCAAATATTCTTAGTATTTCCACATATTCTCTAATATCCCAGCATATTCTTAATATCCCACCCCCCACATATTCTTAATATCCCATCCCCACATATTCTTAATATCCCACCCCCCACATATTCTTAATATCCCATCCCCCACATATTAATATCCCATCCCCACATATTCGTACCATCCCAACAAATTCTTAATATCCCATCCCCACATATTCTTAATATCCCATCCCCACATATTCGTACCATCCCAACGAATTCTTAATATCCCATACCCACATATTCTTAATATCCCATCCCCACATATTAATATCCCATCCCCATATATTATTAATATCCCATCCCACATATTCTTAATATCCCATCCCCACATATTCTTAATATCCCATCCCACATATTCTTAATATTCCAACCCACATATTCTTAATATCCTCGCATATTCTTCAAGATGTATTATGTTAGAACAGAATCTTTCCATTAGATCATCCAGTGGTTGTAATTTGGAACAGATTGAAATATGATCGCCATGTAATTATCTTAATTAATAATGGATAATCAAGACTTTGTTTATCATCATAACAAAATTAGTATTGACAATCAAGACAACAATATTCTCTAAATAGTCACATCTTCGCTCAGATTGATGTAATTTGATCAACAATTTTTAACAGAAGTGAAAATACTCCACGTGTGTATTCAGTAATAGGTCAAGTAATGTGGTTGACCAATGGGAGGTAAGATAGCATGTTGTTTTGGTACTGAACCCTGGGATATTTGCGAATGACTCCATGCCACCGGACTTGAGGCGTTTGATTTAAGTGTAATCGTCGATTTTCCCATCTCAGACCGACCCGGTGGATTAGCAGATGGCTTCACTCTTTTGGTAATTGCACGAATTAAATCACGGGCATGTTTCAAGCTGTAGGCTGAAAAAAAATAAAATAAAACCATTAAAGGATGTCACTCGACAAACCATTTAGCAGGTTTAGATTATTTATATAATAAATTATCACAACACTCAGGAAGAAAGCAAAATATTAAAATTCAACCCCTGTCTGTTACAGTCCAATAATACAGTCCAAATTTGTAGGCTAGCACGATGCCAACAATAGCATCTTTCTTCAAAATATTGGAGGATGATATACGAAGATTTAGCAACGAATAATTCTTCAACAGGAGAGTCATTGTCAGCCAGATATCTTGAGGCTGAGGGTCAAATTCCTCTTGGCTCTTCCAAGCAAAATGACAATACGTCTACTAGTCACCTCTGACGATAATGATAATAATACTAATTTGTACTAGTCACTAGTGACCTGCCAAACGATAAGTTAGACTTAGAACGTAGATCTAGAAAACAATACACAGAATCAAGTAAAAAATAAAATTTATTCTTCAATTCAGATAGTTCATTAGATTCCGATTTTGGAGGTTTCCTCCTATTGTATAATTGATTAATAATATTTTGAATGAACAAAACTCTAAACAGTGAGTTTGGGGGGGGGGGATTGTTAAACACTACAGAGGACATTTATCCATTTAGTACACAGTAGTACAGTTTTATTTCGTTTCTTGGAAACGCATGCTGCGATATGTTTGTCAGGCACAACCTGTCTCATGTTAGGCTGTCAGGCACAAATTCTTGAGTTGTGTCCAGACCTGCTCATAGCACACTGCATGGTGCATGCCCCTCTTCATTTGCCCAGTTTAGGATCAGAATAGTAGGCTGTTAATTCCCATTTCATTCCATTTCAGTATCCTTTATTGGAGGATTAACCAACTCATCATTGAATGTTTAGAGCAAATTAAAAACCATACACATGAATATCCTATTTTTACCTTTTAATCTGGCTTTAACATCTTCTGTAAAATATCCTGATTCAATCCATTCTTCAAAATCTACGATATAGTCAAACGCTGTTAGTCCTGAAAAAAATAAATAAAATTATATTTGTTCATATTTCACTTTATATTTTTTCAACGACATACTGGACAATATTGAACTACTGTGTAGAGACAAGATCTATGGTGTGATTGGTACATTATTTCCAAAGAGATCTGTGGCATGATTGGTTAATATTCCAAGAGATCTGTGGTATGATTGGTCAATATTTCAAAAGAGATCTGTGGCATGATTAGTCAATATTTCAAGAGATCCTGGCATGATTGGTTGGTATTCTCAAAGAGACAAGATTTCACAAAGACACAAGGACTATTGTATGATCGGTCAATAATCCAAGGAACAAGAAACTATGGTATGATTGGCAGATCAATTCTCCCACTGTTTTAAAATTTGCTTACCTTGCATATTCTTGTGTTTAACTGTCGATCCCTGACCAATGAGAACACAAGCAGCAAACTGATTATTAGATTGAGTAGCGAAGAATATCGGCGTATTTCCTTCATCATTGACCATATCAACATCACCACCATGAGACAGTAATAATTCTAATATATCTGTGTTGCCACTTAAACTAGCCGCATAATGTAATGCTCTGAAATATAACAAATATAGATGTAGCCTAATACTCTGAATTATTTTACAAATATGGGTACCAACCAACACATGCAATACTACTCTGATATATTATGAATATAGACCAAAAGTAATGTAATGCTCTGAAATATTACAAAAATAGGTCAAAACAATTGTAATACTCTGAAATATTACAAATATAGATTAAAACAAATGTAATACTCTGAAATATTACAAATGTGGATCAGAACAAATGCAATACTAGTCTGATATCTAACAAAACTCTAATGTAATAAATACTCTGTAATATTATAAATATAGATCGCAATTAATGTAATACTCTGAAATATTACAAATATAGATTTCAACTAATGTAATACTACTCTGAAATATTAAAACAAGTTTTGTTAACCCTTTAGAGACTGGTATATGTCAATAATAATTAGCCCATTTCCCAGAAAAAAAGATTTGTAGATCATTTTCAAAACTGCGGCCAATTACCACTCAACTACCACAATGTCTGTGACATCAAAAAAGAGAGAGAGAAATGGGGTTTAACGTCCACTCGACACAAACTAGGTCATTCTGGGACTAACATATGGTTTATTTTCTTATTTCAATAATTCGCTTGCAAGTAGGGGTTTTTAGCAGTGGGAGGAAACCGGACGTCCTGGAGAAAACAGGCAACCCAACTCCTTGTCACGTACAACCGGGGATTCGAAACCATGCCAGTTGACTCCATGACAAACCATTCAACCCTCCACCCCCCCACACTTCCCCGCCTGTGACATCAAAAGAAGCCAAACTATTTCAGTTGAGAGTTTAGAACCGTAAAATAATATATTTATAATAACGTACGTATTTCCTCCTGTATATCTTGGGTTCGGATCAGCTCCATTTTCCATTAAAAATTTGGCAGCAACAGCTCGATCATTTCTGAAACAGTGAGAAAACAGTCATAACACAATGGAACTATTCTGTGTAGCCATTTTGTGTGGTCAAGAATCGTCCAAGATGGTGTTGTCTATTTTCAGTCCGGTTTCGGAGGTCAATTCAATATGGATATATCTATCAGGAATTGGGGGTTAGGGTAAGGGTTATCTACCCTTTATCCTTGCCCTAGAGGTGTCCCTATTTCTTATCTTTCCAACTGGACTGATAATAAAGTCTCTGTTTCATGGACTGCGAAAGATTGGATGACTTCCACTGTATCCCTGAGACAGTTTCAACAGACTGCAGGAAGAAATATTGTATATAATAATTTGTTTGCATACAATACATGAGCAAAGAAAATTAAACAAAATGAGGTTTAACGTCCTACTGTTCTGCTCCAACTGGCCTAATGAAAACAAGTGCATGTGGAAAAAGAGGAATGAGAGAAGTGGGGTTTAACATCCACTCACACAAACTAGGTAATTTTGGGACTAACATATGGTTTAATTTTATTTCAATAACTCCCTTGCAGGTTGGGATTTTTAGCAGTGAGAGGAAACCGGAGTACCCGGAGAAAATCCCTGAGGTTGGACAGGTGACCCCACTCCTTATCACAAAGAACAGAATTCAAAACTGCCCCATTTGACTCAATGACAGGCTTTATGATACAGCGTGCACATGCTAACCATTTGGCCATCCCCTCCCCCCTCAACATGTGTAAAGAATGAGAGAGAAAATGGATGTGGTACAATAGCAAAACATTATCTATGAATTCTAAATGTCAAAAACATTATGTAGGGGTAAACAGTTCTTCTACACCATCCAAACAACTAGGATAAACAATATCTCCTTACGTAAATGCTAAATCAGCCTATTGCAGGTCTTTCTTTGGGCCAGAAATGTTATCTAAATTATTAATAAGACATTTATTAACAAGATAACACCATAATCAACTCACGATGCCATCGGATATTTCAGATAATAAGTACATTTGAACGGTCTGGTCATTTTATGACTTAATTTTAAAATGGAGAAGCGAGGCTAAGACTCGATTGATTAGTATGGTAGTTACAATCAATGCTCATATCTTGTCAAAACTGCAAACATTGATAACTTTGCTCAAAATAAATTTGAAAAAATTCATTTTGCATTATCTATTTTTGAAAAAAAAATAGGTTGCCAGGCAACGAAACATACGCCCACACAGCAGCCAAATCGTCCGGGCAGTCAACAAGAGTTGTCGCATATTAAGGAATTATCAGAAAATCATTAGAATTTGTTTGGTTTTTATAATCAAACATATTTTTTTAAATCAGATAATAATTGTGACCTCCAGAGGCACAACAAGCTAAAAAGGGTGATTTTTCGTACAATCAGGGAACATAATTCAGGAAGTAATGACCAGATGGGCGCAAATATCGAAAGGAACCAAGATCTTTGGGTTATAAACATAAATGTCAAGTTTCATCAAAATCGATTCAAAATTGTGACCTCTATAGGGCCCACAACCTTGATATAACATATCAAATATCCCCTACTTTTTTTGAATAGTATATTATAGTGAGAATGGCCAGCTCTTTATCTAAATCTTACATAATGTATCTTTAACTTACAGTTTGATTTGTTCTGTTAATATTCTTCTCAATAGAATATCAGGTTCTTTCTCTTTAAATGTGAATCCATTCTCAATTAACCTACAATCATATATTAAAACATACATATTACAGTTATTCTGAGAGAGAGAGAGAGAGAAACAGACAGACAGACAGACAGACAGAGTTGGGGTGTACTATCCACTCAACACAAACCAAATCTTTTCGAGACTAAATATTGTATTTCAATAATTTGTAGGGGTCTTTAGCAGTGGGAGGAAACCGGAGGGCCCGGTGAAAAACCACGAGGTTGAACAGGTGACCCTACTCCTTGTCACGTACAACCGAGGATTCAAACCCACGCCAGTTGACTCAATGACAGGCCTTATGATGTAGCGCGCACGTGCTAACCATTCGGCCATCCATATTTTATTAAGAAAACAAATTGAAAATATCAACGGGTAGATAATCTCATGGCTTGGATTAATCAGATAAAAAAAAGACGGCCCACCAGAAGATTATAGCGTAGATTACAGGAGATGTTACTTGTTTATAATGTCTGCAGAAATGAAATGGGGTTTAACGTCCTATTGCTCCAACTGGGCTATTGAAGACAGGCATACGCCATACAGTGTGCTATGAGGGAAATTCCAACTGCCAAGGGATTTTTACGTGCAAGCCGATGTAAGCCAAGAGTAAAACAACTTCAGAAAATCCCAATGAACTTTCTCAGCCAATGCAGAAATCGAACATCCATCCTCCTGGAAAGTGCGCCAGCATCTAGCCCAAAAACGACCGTGGCTCCCAATGTCTGCTGAAGACTCTAAATGTTGACAAATATTCAATTCAAATCTTTTAAAATATTCGACTTCCACAATATTGGTGTTTGTAAAGTAAAACTATATAAAATACTAACCAGTAACACGCGTCTATGAAATCATTGGCTAGAGACAGATGTAACAGACTAGGAGGATGCCGCTCTTCTTCTTCGTTTAAAGTTCGAATAACTTTCCTTTCGTTATCATATCTCATCAATAACTTCATTACATCTATTCTACCCTGCATAGCACAACAATGTATCGGCAATAACCCCTGTAATACACAAAATAAACATCTAATTATCTATCAAATATCCAATTAATATTAATTATAAATGTATTTCATGCTATAACATATCAAATATTCTGTCATCTATCCAGTATCCAAATACACAATTATCTATCAAAATACTCTATCAAAATATTCCAGTATATATCAAAATAGCCCATTATCTATCAAAACAGTCCATTATCTATCAAAATAGTCCATTATCTATCAAAATTGTCCATTATCTATCAAAATATCCTATAAAGTATCAATAACTATCAGAATATCCTGTTATCTATCAAAATATTCTATTAACTATATAAATATCCTATTATCTGTCAAAATATCCCATTATTTATCAAAATATCCAACCCCATTATTTATCAAAATAGTCCATAATTATCTTTCAAAATGTCACATTCAATGATCAAAATATCCCATCTTTATCTATCAATATATGGTAATATCTATCAAAATATCCCATTACATGAATCAATCAAAATACCCCATCATTGTCTATTAAGCTATCCCATCCCATTATCTATCAATATATCCAATTACCGTATTTTTCGGTGTATTAGGCAAACTTTTTTTTACCAAATATTTTATTTTCTAGAAGGCATGCGCCTCATACACAACGTTAGGCAAATCTAGGCTTTTCCAGTGACAACACCAAAGTCGAGAGTTCAAGAAATAATTGCCCGACAATCAACAAATGTCGGCCCGGTGACGCTACCTCAAACGTTTATGGTATATTATCACTCAAATTAAACACATTATTGTTCCCTTTGGTGTCCATTTAGAGTTCACAAAGATAGTGCGGTTATTATAAACTCATATTATGATGTGTTGTATAGAAGTTTATATTGATGATAGATAATAATATAATTAAAACAAACCAACCTTATTATTTCTCTTTGTCTGATCAGCTTTTTTCTTGAGTAATAATTCTATACAGGATAACTGTGATGGTTTCCCCGATTCCCCGTAACATTTAACATGTAAGGGTGTATTACCCTCGGCATCCTCACTATCTATAACAGCCTCCATATCTAATAGAAGCTGAAAGATACAGCAAATCAATAAAAAAGACATGGACTTGTGGATTCAAATCTCTTAAATTCAAACTAATAGAATAACAGGTTACTGGATACTTCAAAACAAGAAACTTTCTTTAAAAAAGAAATGAAATGAAATGGAGTTTAACGTCCTACTCTTTTGCACCTAACCTGGGCTAATGGAAGACGGGCATACGCCATACAGTGTGCTACGAGGGAGATTTTGCCCGGGCAGCGGCGCTACGGCCTACTCTTACAACGATTTCCAACTGCAATGGATCTTTTACGTGCACTCCAATGTGTACACGGAACCTCAGTTTTTTGACCCATCCGAATGACTAGACAGCTGTCAGGCCCTCCTTCTGCATCACTGACAGGGGGAAATCACTCTGGAAATCGAGATGAACTTTCTCGGCCAATGCAGGGATCGAACACCCGACCTCCAGGCTAGCGAGCCAGCGCCTTAACCACTTATACATCGTGACCCCTCTTCAAGAAAGAGTCCGACAGGGAAAGTTTCAGGTGATTCAAATTTGACAAAATAGAAAAAAGTTTCTCCGCACAAATTGTAGCACACACATAAAAGAGGCCCTTTTGCATTTGGAATTTGAAGAAAAGTAGACTAAAATACTGCTGCTCTAATAATAATAATAATAATGATACTTGTATCATGCAACTATTCAGTCCACTAGGGAATGCACTAGGCGCTAGAAATGTTCTCATCATCTGCTCTATGGGCAGATGAATAATTTACCTGCATTGTTTCTATATCTTTGGCTCTATGAAGGGGTGTGGCACCCTTATAATCCAATAGACCAACTTCTAGTCTGAGTGAGAGAAGATCTTTAACAGCTTCCTGATCACCATAGTAACAAGCTGTATGTAGTAACGTACTTCCATTCACACATCTTTAAAATAAACACAAAGTTAAATAATTAGGGATCTCGTTTTGGACATTCTTGCCAGTCTTCACTGATTGGTTGTGAAAATTTCTCTGTTATAAAACCGGACATATGCCTTGAAAATAAATATTTTTACAAAAGAAGAGAAATAATCGAGAAAATCTGGAGAGATATCCCTGGTATTTGTCATAACCCTTGTTCTTGAATCTTTTCAAAAGAAATGAAATGAAATGGGTTTCGACTTCCTTGTTCATCTGGTCTAATAAAGACAGATTTAAAGAGATCCTAGGATAGAGAGGGCATGTGGTTTAACGTCTACTCTACACAAACTAGGACCTTTTGAGACTAACATATGATTAAATTTTATTTCAATAATTCGCTTGCATGTAGGTGTCTTTAGCAGAGGATCCAAGGAAAATCCACGGCGAACTTGTCACGTACAAACATCCTGCCAGTTGACTCCATATCAGACCTAATAATACAACCATTAAGCCATCCACCCCCCCACATTCCCGATCTTGGGATAAGTGTACATAAACCAAGCAAGTTCAGAAAAAACAAGACATTAAAACTGCATCACAGTTCCTGTATAACTAGTGTCAAGATATCACCCCTACCTGCTTCTTATGCAACAGAATTCTTTTTCTCCTGTTTCATGTTTCCTGACTACTTCTTTAAATAACTTCATGTCACCATTCATCATTCTTGGTACAATTTCAGAATAATGACTATAAACATCTAGAATGGTAAATATATTAAAGAAATCAGATTATTTTAGCTGAAATAAAACGGGGTATAACGTCCTACTGTTCTGCTCCTAACTGGGTTAATGAAGTTCAGGCACACGCCATATAATGTGCTATGGGGGAAATTTTAAATAGGCAGCGGCCTACTCTTATAGCAAATTCGAACTGCCCAGGGATCTTTTTCATGCATGCTAATGTTTAAAGGGGACCTCAGTTTTTTGTCCCATCTGAAAGACTAGACAACTGTCCTTGTCAGGCCCTCTGACAAGGGGAAACAGAAAATCTTGATGAACTTTCTCGTCCAATGCAGGGATGGACACCCGACCTCCAGGCTAGCGAGCCAGTGTCTCACCCTTTAAGCCACATGATCCCCAATTATTTTAGCTTCATAAATTGTTGCCGAATCCAAATAAATTGCATTTATTGTTATATATGTCATTATATGTTAAATAAATTCTGTTTGAATCAATTTTATTTCAATAATTTGCCTGCATGTAAGGGTCTTTAGCAGTGGGAGGAGTACAAACTGAATGACAAACCTAACGGTCCAATGAAGTATAATGCATTTAATTCAATCTAATTGGTATACACAAAGAAATATTACCATTGATTGAGAGAGAGAAAGAGAAATGGGGTTTAATGTCCACTCATTTCGGGACTAACATGTGGTTTAATTTTATTTCAATAATTCACTTGCGCATATGGGTCTTTAGCAGTTAGAGGAAACCGGAATACCAGGAGAAAACCCACAAGGTTGGACAGGCGACCCTACTCCTTGCCACGTACAACCGGGGATTCGAAACAACACCAGTTGACTCAATGACAGACCTTATGATACAGCACGTACACGCTAACCATTTAGCCACCCAGCCCCCAAGCATTGATTGAAACAGGAATTTTATTATGAACTCGGGCAGATCTATTTTGCATACTTACCAACAAGATACTCTTTAAAATCTTCATTTTTGGCACTTTCTATTGGAGTTAATCCACGGCTGTTTTTAACATGTACATCACAACCCCACTCTATCAATATCTACAAAAAAACAATTGAGGTAACAAATATTGTAATTCGTTACTTTATATACTTCCAGCTTCTTCTCTTCGCAGGAGCCACAGTTGCTAGCCCTGAGATTGCATGTGTTCGATCCCTGCCTTGACCATGAAAGATCATCGTGATTTTCTGACGTGATTTCCCTTTGTCAGTGGTGCAGTACAAAGAGTCTGACAAAGACAGCTGTCTAATTGTTCAGACATGATGAAAATCTGATGTCGTGCATACATTGGCAATCACATAAAAGATACAATCACTAGTTTTATTCTAAAAGCACGACGTTTCGACAAGTATCCTCTTATCGTTATCAAGCACAATGACATTTAGTAAACTTGAGGTCAATATATATACCAAATTATTACACACTCCTATCGTTATTTTCATCATGATTTTCCGACGTGATTTTTCTTGTCAGTGGTGCAGGACAGCTGTCTAGTCATTCAGATGGGACAAAAAAATGTGATCCCATGTACTCATTGATGTGCATGTAAAACATCCCATCGCAATTGGAACTTTATATAAGAGTAGGCCATAGTGCCGTTACCCGGGAACATGTATGGTGCATGCTCGTCTTCATTAGTCCAGCTAGAGCACAACAGTAGGATGTTAAACCCCATTTCATTTCATTTTATTTTCATTTGTAAGCTAGAAAATTCTGTGGAACGCCCACCAGGATTAAAACGTGGACCCACTGGTTAGTGAACGGAGGGAACCTTCGTGCACAGTTTCATTAAAAAATACAATCAAATTAATTTGTATTCCCCCTTTAAATTATCAGAAATGAAAAAAAAAGAAAACAATACTAACATGACAGACTTTTCTCTGTAAACCCTCCACGGCACTGTGAATTGGTGTACATTTCAAATTATTTTTGGCATCGATATTCGCTCCATTCTCCAGTAACATTAAAACAATATCCTGCAATAATAACATAAGTTAAAAAAAATCAAATTTGTATGACAAGTTGGTATCAAACAACAACAGCTGTTGAATAGGCGATATTTTGATAAATTCATAACTAAATCAGTAACCACTGGCCCATGAGAGGAGTGCCTATTTATTAGATGAAACAATAGATTTTCTACAGGGGGAATTTATTGTTAATTAAAGTTTGTTAGCCGTGATATAACTCTTCAATAAGAAGTTCTGGAATGATGTGTTCTAGTAATTGTATTAAGCTAAACGCTTGTGGATAAAGCTCATTATAAATATACCCAATATTTACAAACCAGGGATCTGGTTAGCGAGCCAGTGCTACATTCACCTATCCAGTTTGGATTGATAATACTGAAGTGTTCTAAACTTACATAATGACCTTCTCTACTGGCCCAATGCAAAGCCGTCATTCCTGATTTTGGTTCCCGACAATTGATAAACGACGCTTGACCCTTGAAGAATGTGATCATCTTGTCCACTGTATCGTAATCATTCTCCCGAGCACATTTTATAAAATGTCTCTGCCATGTGATCGTATTGCCAGGAAAAACTTGATACAGGAACCGGGTCCCATTTTTAAGTTGCTTGTTTCTACTGGAAGCTTCAATATAAATCTGAAATTAAAAGTCGAGGAAAACTTGAACGGACTATAAAGCTGAAAATATCATTTGGGTCCCTCGCATCAATAGCGTGAGAGTGAGAAATAGGAATGGTGTTTTACGTCCACTAAACACAAACGAGATCATTTCAGGATTTTCATATGGTTCAATTCTATTTCAATAATTCGCTTGTGCGTTAGGACCTTTAGCAGTGGGTGGAAACCGAAGGTTCCAGAGAAAACGTACATGGTTGGACAGGCGACCTTACTCCTTGTCACATACAACCAGGGAATCGAAACCACGCCACTTGACTCAATGTCGGACCTTATGATCCAACAAGCATGCCGTATTAACCATTCTGCCACCCAACTCCCTGCATCAACTGTCAAAAATATTCATATTCTGATAGTTGTCACAATCACACCAATGCAATTCGTGTGCAGTAAATATTAAATGGCATATTTATTCATGGTAATAAAAAAAGTTAGTCGGTATGAATTAGATTAGGGAGCCCCTTGCTGCAGCCCAGACAGCCCTCCCTTTAAATTCAGCCCTTTACAGGAAGTGATATCAGGTGTTCCACAGAACTTACCTCATAATCTGGGTAATTAGCCGGGTTTAATTCAACCACACTCAAGTTAGGTAACTTTAATATCTTCTTTACTGATACTATAAAATACAAGCACATTATTTACAATACAGGCCCATTATTTAAACAGGGCCATTTACAATACAGGCACAGTATTTACAATACTACAAGACACAGTATTTATAATACCACAAGACATAGATAAAGTATTTACAACACTACAAGACATAGCCACAGTATTTACAATAATGAACTAAATGAAATGAAATGGGGTTTAACATCTTATTGTTCTACTCCTGACCTGGGTTAATGAAGACAAGCATACGCCATACAGTGTGCTATGAGGGAAATTTTGCCCGATCAGCGGCGCAACAGCCTACTCTTATATCGAATTCCAACTGCCAAGGGACCTCGTTTTTTTGTCCCATTCAAACGACTAGAAAGCAGCTCTTGTCAGGCCCTCTGTCCTGTATCACTGACAAGGAGAACCACACTGGAACAATAATGAACTGAAAATTTTTTAATATTCAGCATATAAATCAAACTGTTCCTCTTTACATCATGTTCAATTATGTCTACAAATGAAGCATGTTTTCTAATGTCTTCGAAAGTGAAAAGAGGGTAAAACTAACATTTTTCTGCATCCAAGAGAGATAATGAAGACAGGAATACACCATGATTTGTGCTATGGGTGAAATTCATTGAATTCCAATCTACCACAACAGGGCCCAAATTTTAGTAGATACTTCAATTTTGATTGGCTAACCACTAAAATCAATCTATTGAATTTTTGATTTTTTTTTTTAAACAATATCCTTTCTGAATAAATCAAAAAAATCAATCTAATAATATTGCCCAATCAAATTACTAAAATTTGAATTTTATCTTAGTTAAAATTTCGTGAAACAGGCCCCAGAGTTCTATGGATAACAATCACTATATTATATACACACAACGTTTCAACAAGAATTCACTGGTTGTTATCAAGCATTCAAATTGTCAAGGGTTCTTTT
Organism: Patella caerulea; assembly: GCA_036850965.1. NCBI lineage: Eukaryota > Metazoa > Mollusca > Gastropoda > Patellidae > Patella > Patella caerulea. The sequence goes on from JAZGQO010000006.1 coordinate 12,596,704, forward strand.
ACATGTCTGCTATTATAATGTGTACATTGAATCTGACCAATTATCTCGCAGCACCTGTATTCTGCATATCCGACAAAAGGGAACCAGTCTGGTTTTTCAGCCAAGACCACGATGGATCAAGAGCCACTCTAGGCGGAGAAAGTATACCGTGTCTTATCGCTAATACCCGTCAATGCTTAGTGTTGCTTAGTTTGGTTGGTTCAAAAAGGTAGAATGTTAAACCCAATTTCATTTTATTTGCATTTTGATTGACATAAACTTCTACAATTCTTTTAACATCTCGGCAAAAAATTAACCGCATTCACAGAATAATTCAATCTCGAAACCAGAAAAATTTTTGAAGAAATTTCTCTGGTGAATCGGGGTAGCCATTTTCCCGGAAAATGACATGTAATTCCTACGCTTGAAATTTCTCGTTTATTTGCGTCGTACGCCCCTGATTTTACTTGCCTGGGTGGCCGAATCACTTAAAAATATACCCATGCGTAGAAAAGATTGACCAATCAGAGGTCAGAATGGGCGGGGCTTAGGTTTGAAAAAAATTGGACGGTCTAATGTGCCAGAGGCCTTCGGCTCAGCGGCTGCCTCTGGGAACGAGATTGAGAATAATTGTAATAAAACCAATCTCTGAGAAAAATATTTACATTTCGTTTTTACAGTAAAATCATCGAGAAACTCTTCTGTATCTTTCTGGAATAAAACCACTTTCCGTCCTTCCGTTAACATTTCTTTACCTTCTAGTAGATAAAAACCAGAGCCATTCGTCAAACTCTGAAATACAATCAAAAGCTATGAATCTGGTTATAAACTTGGTTTTTTGTTATGTGAATCCGACCAGACCACAAACTCATCATGTGGTGTAATTGGATTTAGATAGGGCTGCATCAATTCATCAATGAATTGCGATGTTTTATAAAATCCACGATGCATGATTCAATCAATGTCTGTATCACGATTCATTATTCAAATAAACATTTCACAAAAATAGATTAATATTCCTTTAAATGGGTAAATAAATCAATGGGCAAAATAACTTTTCTACTTTTAGTGAGTGTTAAGGCATTTACAGCACTTGAAGTGGCTTATTAGTTGACCAAGAAAATGCCACATTAAAGTAAACCATTAAAGAAGGCCTATTATTTAAATTTATTTCCTATCACAATGTGCATTGAATATGCTATCGTTGCAGCCCTAGATTTAGACTATTACACTGTTTGCTCTGTTTGACTTACATGATATTTTACATACACTCACATGACGCACCAAGCCTATAATCAACTCTCTAGGCCATTAATGATGGTCGACCTAAAGATGGACTAAAACATTCATAGATTAAATGATACCTGGTTTACAGTGTAAACATTGATCTGATTGGGTGGCGAGACATGCGTGTCGATCAATATGGTATAAATATAACTCACCAGATTTATAACGAATGAGAGACAGACGTCGTTAATGGTGATATTACGGGGAATGGTAACGATATCAAATCTATCCTTGATTTTACTTTTGATCTCTTTCCTCACCTACAAATAAATAATATAATGTAATACAACAAAAACCTTCCAAGAGAGAGAGAAAGAATGATTAGACCTCCACTTGACACAAACTAGGTCATTTTGGGACTAACATATGGTTTAATTTTATTTCAATACTTTGCTTGTATGTAGGGGTCTTTAGCAGTGGGAGGTAACCAGGTCCCGAGTTCACAAAGACTTCTCAGACTTCAGTTGAGAATTTACTCAAAACTGTTTGCCTTATTTTAACTAAAATAGAGACCTTTATAAAAATTTTGTTGTTTTAACGTAACAAATACATCAATAAGAAACTATGTGCAAACTTTTGTGTTTCTGGATTAAAGATATTTCTCATAAACAGTGATTGAAATTTGAGCAAACCCACGAGGTTGGACAGATGACCCTACTCCTTGTCACGTACAAGTGGGGATCAAAATATATCCAGTTTAAAATTTTACTGCATCAAAATTATTCAACATACCTCCAGTTTACAATCTTCGACATGTTGAAGCCATTTCCTACCGTATGCTACATCAAATCTTTTCTCCATGATCGCAATAGCTGTATAGAAGAAAGATATTAAATACAGGTGAATTATATCTAATGTACATTCAATATTAAACAAAATGTATCTCTGAAAATAGAATCAGATATTCATGAAATACACATGACGCTTCAACAAGATTTCACTGCTTGTTATCTCGCACATTTCCTCATTTGTAAATTTGTATATTTGATAACGATCAATGAAATCTGGTCGAATCATCTTGTGTATATAATATAGTGGATGTTATCCATAGAACTGCGTTGTGTATATAATATAGTCGGTTGTTATCCATAGTACTGTGTTGTGTTATATAATATAGTGGTTGTTATCCATAGTACTGTGTTGTGTATAAAATATAGTGATTTGGTTGTTATCCACAGAACTGTGTCGTGTTATATCATGTTTAAACGGTAAATGCCATTCAAAGATTACATTGGCATGTGATCACTATTTCAATTGTTGTAGGCCTACTAATCTATTGTTAAAGTGGAAATTTCATATATTCTAAGAAAGTCGAAACATAATTTTTTCTATGTCTTTTGCTCTAAAGGTTGTCAACTCACTATTATACGATCATGGGCAATATTTCACAGGCATAGAAATCCCTGACACAGAAAATAATAACACAATTACTTGAATTACCTCCCTTGTTTTCCCATTCCCCTCCATGCAATGGCGATCTTCAAACGTTCGAATTTGAAGTTGAAAATGATATTTTTGCCAAGTTCTCAACTGGCAATGATGAATTATAGGATTAATAGGATTATTCTTTAACAAGCTGGGACTGTTTATAGATACCATCTATTTTAAGGCTTTATTTTAATATATTTTAAAAATATAACTTAAAAATACGAAAATGCAGCTTTAATTAGAGTTGCGTGTGTAAGAGTAATAAAACGTGTTTGATTCGATTCGTATGTGTGTATTTTAATCTGAGATAAATCCAATACAATCCTTGAGATATATGACTGGGGAGATATAACAGTATGTAAGCAATGTGAAACGACGTCTCTTAAATTTAAATCAACATCAAACATTGTTAATATCACAACCCACCAATATAAGAACTTACCATCTCTATGGCGACAAGTCTCTGTTGTCATGTCTTTTTTCTTCTGTATATCAACAGGATCAATGGGAGGTTCAGGTAATTTACTTAATACATGATTACATTCTCTCATTAACTTCTTTATCCAGTCCTAAATCAAATACAAAAGAATGATGTTTAAGAGAGAGAGAGAGAGAAACGGGTTTTAATGTCCACTCGACACAACTAGGTCATTTCGAAACTAATAATTTTATTTCAATAATTTGCGGCGCGTAGGGGTCTTTAGCAATGGAAGGAAACCAGAGAACCCACAGAAACCCACAAAGTTGGACTTGCGACCCTACTCCGTGTCACTTACATTGTAACCAGGGAATCAAAACCACGTCAGTTAACTCAATGACAGCCATAAAACTCCCGGCAGAATGGTGTTTAAAGTCTGTTCATCTTTTTGTTCATTTTGAGATTAACATACGGTTTTCTCATGTAAACAATGTGAAGGTCATTATGTTGCACGGACGGATAAGTGTGTTTTTGCCTACTCTTCTTTGAATTCCAAGTGTCAAGATTCCTTTTACAAGTATCCGATGTGTTCCTGGATGGACATTGTTTTTTCATCCCAATGCCAATGTTGCAGCCACCTATGAGAACCTGTTTTAAGATTCTGAGAAAAACTGATCAAGAATGATTTGGCGTATTATTGCCATTCATGAACACGTTTTATATCATTCAGCATCTCAAATTGTGCAATTTCATACTTGCATAGGAGGGGCAATATGGGTTTATCATTGAGTTAAGTTGCGTGGTGCTTCCTCTCACAGATGATAAAATGTTTAAAAACTTACAATTCTGTTCACAACTGCTTTAGATTGTCTGTATTTATAAGCACACATAAAGAAAAAACAAAAATAACTACACACTGCCATTGGATCAGCCTGAAAATAAATATATATTGATAAAATAGAAATATACATCGACATGATAAATATATAAAAAATATGGAATGTCATAATAAATATTTAAAGTTTTAATGAATATGAATAGATCGTTTCCAGTGCAGTATTGTGAGATTGTAGTGCAGTAGTGTCGGGTTGTAGTGCAGTAGTGTCATATTGATACATTTATTTGGCATAAACATATAAAAACAAAATCAGGCCCTGAATGTAACAGGTGTTCCAGGTGAATTTTAGAAATGTTACTAACTAACGTCACTTTACGAGTAAAAGGGAGATAAACTTACATCAACGAGATCTTCTGAATCAAATGGTGTTTCTATATAAAACATCTGTTCAGCTATTCGTAAAACAAGATTTATTGTCCATCTGTAATAAATATTTCACTACATTTTAACCCTTTGACAACTGAGTAACTTGCATAAAGGATATGACAATTATTAGTATCTCAATATTAAAAACAACTTAATTATATTCATTGTGTACCATTGTATGGACTGTCACCTCCGAACAACTAGACAGCCCTCCGTCCTGCACCACTGACATGGGCAAAACCACGTCGGAAAATCCAATGAACTTCCTCGGCCAGAACACCCAACCTCCAGACTAGCGAGCCAGCATCTTACTAACTTCGACACTGTGACTCCTGTCAACATTTAAGTTTTCCTTTCAGATATAAGCTGCTGTATGTGGCTATATTTTCTTTCGATAAGTAGTTGCTTCTAGCCAGTCACTTTCTTTGCCAATCAATCAAAACTTGCCAATACGACTGAAACTACGAGGCTCGTTAAAACTATGATACCTTACCTGTCGTTTAAAAGTAGATCAGCAGTAAATGTATTTGGTACAAAAGAATTAACGAGAGCACAGAGAACTCGACTATCCACTAAATCATCAATCGTCTAAAACAAATAGAACAAACAATAATTAATATCTGATAATAAAGAACTCAAACATCAAACACAAATGGAATAAAATTGCTTTTAATGCAGGACTTAACGTCCTAGTTTTCGGAACCACAGGGCTTATAAAGACAGTGTGCTATGAGGAATATTTTGCTAGGCCTAGCCTACTCTTATATCGAATTTGACCTGTCAAGGGGTTTTTTTTACGTGCACGTCAACGTGTAAATGTGACTTCAGCTTTTTGTTCCACGAAACAGATTAGACCACTGACTTCCTGGTTAATGAGTCGGTGTCTTATTCACTGAGGAGAGAGAGAGAAAGGGGGTTTAACATCCACTTGGGACAAACACAAGGGTTCAATTTTAGGGGTCTTCATCAGTGGGAGGAAATCAGGGGGCCCAGAGAAAACCCAAGAGACTGGACAGACAACCCTACTTCTTGTCATGTACAACCGATGAATTAAAACCACGTCAGCTGACTCAATGACAAACATTTATGATGTAACAAACAATATTAGTATTTGTCAAAAGAAACTTGTCTTAAAAATTTCATATTACAGATATATGTACTTACATAGCAATATAAATTTCTTCCTTCTTTGGTTTTCTGTTTAAAAAAAATTACAAAATATTAATTTAAATGTACTAAAATAAATGTTATTTTGTTAGGGAACTCGGCCACTGGGAGAGAGAGAGAGAAATGGGGTTTAACGTCCACTCAACACAAACTAGGTCATTTTGGGACTAACATATAATTCAGCTTTATTTCAATAATTCGCTTGCAAGTGAATGTCATTAGCAGTGGAGTTGGGGGGAGGGGGACCCGACAGGCAATCCTATTCCTTGTCACATACACAAAAGGTATCGAAACTACGACACTTAACTAAATGGCAGACCTTACTATCTTAAGTTTATGGGACAGGGTACGCTTACCTTTAATTGTGAATTGACCATCTCTAAAATACAGTGATCTGGGCTGGGATATTTTCCTAGATCTCTTCTCTTCTTCTTGAAATTTTTCATGAAATCTGCTCGAGGATATTGTATCCATTCCTCTTCTGGTTCTTCCTGTAAAAAAAGAATTTAAAATACTTGGTCTTTATTTCAGGACCATCTTACATTATTGCATGTGAGAGCACTCTTACATGTGCAGCAACACAGGCGACATCTTGTTTTTACCTTATTTTTATTACTCCTTAATATGTATTTAAATGGGAGAAAGAAATGGGGTTTAATATCCACTCGACACAAACTAGGCCATTTTGGGACTAACATTGGGTTCAATTTTATTTCAATAATTCGCTAGCACGTAGGGGTCTTCAGCAGTGGGAGGAAATTTGAAGACCTGGAGAAAACCCATGAGATTGGACAGGTGACCCGAATCCTTGTCACGTACAACCAGGGAATCAAAAAGAGAGAGCGAGAGAAATGGGGTTTAACGTCCACTCAACACAAACTACATCATTTCGGGACTAACATATGTTTTTTTTAAATTTTATTCCAATAATTCCCTTGCGCGTAGGGGTCCTTAGCAGTGGGAGGAAACCGGAATGCCGGAGGAAACCCACGAGGTTGAGAAGGTGCCCCTATCTCCATGCCACATACGCTCACACCAGGGATTGAAACCACAGCCGCAAGCCAGAGGTGACCGGCCAGCTAGAGGCTGAAGCGCAGCATCTAGACCACTAGGCCATCCCCCCCCCCCCCCGGGAATCAAAACCAATACAACTGACTTTATGACAGACCTCATGACACGACGTACACGTCACCTCCCTCCCCCCCCCACCAACACACACAGGCACTTATTTAAATGAATCGGACTATAATATGCAGACAACTTACGAAATATAAAGACAACTTACCGGAGTGTTGTTACCAGCACTTTTATCTTCAACAAGTGAAGCCGAACCGAAACCAGTTAACAGAGATTTCTTGGTTTTCGATTTCTTCCTCTTCTTAGCAGGAGGTGGATCAGGAGTCCACTGTAATTATAGATATCATTTTAGGTTCCAAATACAGCAATGGCTAGAGACAGATTATCAGGCCACTGGTTCAGGAATATGTGGCTCGGTGTGTATAGGTTTAATCTTTGTATTAACTAAGAAAGGATGGAGATTCTGGCAAGGAAAAGTGTGTAACCGTTCAAATTATACGAAACACCAAGGTAGCATGTGTAGGACTTAGCAGCACTATATAGTTTCCTGAATCGCTGTCCATGTAAATTTTCTCTCATAGTACACTGTGTGAAGTATGCCAGTCTGCGTTAGTCCAGTTGGTGGTTGAGAAATTTATTTGCTTTATATGCAGTTTTAAGGATAAGACGTATGATTTATTGATTAATCCAACATTATGATCAAGGTAAAATAAACTAACCTTAAAAGGAACTTGTGTTAAAATATCAACATCATCGTGTTGCAGAAACTCAGCTCTTTCCCAAACAAACCATATATCATGGCTGATTAACCTCCATAATAAATTAAACACCTATAAAATATAACATGGTTGACTGGCCTCCATAATAAATCAAACACCCATAATTATATAACATGGTTGATTGACCTCTGCAGTATACACCAATCTCTATATAGAATTATTTGAATATATCATGGTTGATTGACCTCCATAGTAAATCAAACATGTATGTGTTAACCATTCTGCCATTAAGAACAACTAGACAGCTTCCCTTGTCAGGCCCTCTATCTTGCTCCACTGACAAGGGTAAACCACCTATAAACTTTCTCAGCCTACCCAAGACTTCCAGCCTAGCGGGCATGGGTCGCACTAAGTCACCATGGTGCCTACTATTCAGAAAATCCAATAAAAAAACTTGTATGTAAAATTCTTACATGATCAGCACTTCTCATAGCAAATAATCTGGCATCTATTTTAACATCATCAGGTATAACATTACATTTCTTTAATTCATCAACAATCCAATCAACTCTTGTCTGTTTCTGCTGAGCTGTCAATCTATCAAGGTATAATATGGAAAATGGAAAATCAGAAATATTATGAAAAAGGTCCATGAAAATTCATTTAGGTCACTTTGGGTTGGGCATAAATTGTGTTAGTAAGAACAGGAGGAACGAATTACACGCAAAACAAAGCCAATAAATCAAACCTATAGAATAGAGGGGGAGAGAGAGAAATGAGGTTTAAGTTCCACTCAACACAAACTAGGTCATTTCGGGACTAACACATGCTTCAATTTCATTTCAATAATTCCCTTGTGCATAGGGGTCTTTTTAGCAGTCGGAGGAAACTTGACAACTCGGAGAAAACCAACTACTTTGGACAGGTGACCCCACCCCTTGTCATGTACAATCATGGAATCGAAACCATGCCAGCTGATACATTGACAGATCAATGCAGCCATCCACCCCCACCCCCCACCCAACTTGATTAAGACGTTTCTCCTGAATTCTTTTATTAAACATACCCATCAAAACTCTCAAGTCTCTTTAAATCCCGTCCTGTAAAACTTTCTATCAGGTATTTCATGCTAGTCCCTGTTAACAAGTCCATCAACACATTATTCATCAGATGGTTATAAGGCATGATACGGAGGTTCACCCAGGCGGTAAAGCCTCTAATTCTAGTTCTTAAAGACATGATGGGTTTTTTTCCGTTTCAACTCCAGACATACAACCTGAAAACTAAATAAAAAAAAAAAAATTAATTATAAATGTGGATTGAGCTCTAATGAATCAGAAAAATAAAATCAGACACTAACAGTAGCCTATCTATTGGTCCATAGAACAGAATTAGTTACATCCACTACCCATTCAACTAGTGTTCACATAATCAACTACGTTTTGGTCTAAATATTAAGGCTACCTGCAGATTTTGTCATGGACATGAGACGTAAACAGGGCAAGCGCTAACCCTAAACCCTCATGTGGATTTTCATGCCATGTAAATAAAGGTGCAGCACACAGAGCTTGGCAAAAGACAGCATCTAGTCATTTGGATGGGAAGAAATTCCCCACATAGGGCACTGAATGGAGCAGAAAAATGAGGCATTAAATGGATTAATTAGCCTACCCCATCATTTGAACATTTTTTACATTGATGATTGTCTACGAACTTATCTTGAAATCAAATTCATAATGGACAATAATTAAAAAATCAACTGAAATAAGTATAATTATATAAAACAGGCTAAGTCAAATTTAAAAACAAAAAAAAAGCCTAGAATTCATTAAAATTTATTAAAGAGTTTACCTTTTAAAAAAGTGTATCTTAAATCTGAAAAAAAGTAAAAAAAAAAAAAAGTTGTTTGTTAGTTATTGGCACTGAAAGTTATTTATATTACGTTATTTACTTGCCTGTCTGATGATTGTCAAATTCAATTCACAAATCTACATTATTCACTGCCAGTAGGACCAGAATTATACGCCTATTTTTACTATATTCCTCATAACAAAATTCAATAATGAAAAACACAAAAATTATATGAGAGATCGGCCATTTGTAAACAAAGTCCGTTCCTATGAAGAGTTCCATACAAGGGACGCAACTCCGCCAAAGAAAAAAGCAGAAACGGACTCAGACAAGTAATTATTTGCCCATTGACTTCAATGTTAAATGGCTGTAACATCACAGAATGTAGCTTTTTGCTCAACATTCCGTTGGTTCCAATCTTTATACCCAAAGACACGCAGTTGACCGCATGTGGCAATATCCTCATCATAATTTTGCGGAGGGTTGTTCATTAATAATTTTTGCAGGGAAGATTTGATGTTAACTCCGGTCAAAGAGAGAGAGAAAGAGACATTGGGTTTAACGTCCACTCAACACAAACTAGATCATTCCGTCTAACATATACCATTCAATTTTATTTATTTCAATAATTCCTTTGTGTGTAACTTTTACTGTGTAAGGGTCTTAAGCAGTGGGAGGAAACCGGAGGACCAGGAGAAACCCATGATGTTGGATAGAGAGAAATGGGTTTAAATTTAACGTCCACTCGACACAAACTAGGTCATTTCAGGACTAACATGTGGTTTTAATTTTATTTCAATAATTCGCTTGTGCGTAATGGTCTTTAGCAGTGGGAGGAAACCGGAGTGCCCGGAGAAAACCCACAAGGTTGAGAAGGCGCCCTTATCTCCATGCCACATACACTCACACCAGCGATCAAAACCACAGTCGCAACCCAGAGGTGATGGGCCAGCTAGAGGTTAAAGCGCGGCACTCTAGACCACTAAGCCATCCCAACCCCCCACAATATAAATAAGCCAGTATCACCAATAAGTGTTTGGTAAATGAATTTGATGGGCCTTTTTTAATCTTAGTGGAAGGAAACAAAGGGACATTAGTTTATTTCAATAATAAGTTTGCATATAATGGTCTTTAACACTGGAAGGAAACCAGAGCACCCTGAGTAAACCAGTTGGACTGATGACCCTATTCCTTGTCACGTACAAGCTGAGAATCAAAGCCACACCAGTTGACAGGCCTTATGATCTAAAGCGCATGTTAAGCTATTCGACCACGACCCCCCCCCCCTCCGGAATGATCATTAGCATGTTTAAAAGTTAGATTGAAATAATAAAGAAAGCAGGCATCTCTTTGTATAATATAATCATTTTAATAAAAGCTTTTTACAGCACTGTTTGAAAATAACTCTAGTGAAATAAACTATCAACATAAACATATATATAACCATGGTTACAACATAAACATATATCACCATGGAAACAACAGATCACTAGAAACATGATGTAACTTGAACACTAAATCTTTACAACTAGAAATGAAAAAATGCAATTTAAAACTTTTTATCAACCAAATTACGGAACATTCACTTCTAAATCATTAAACAACAAATCGCTAACAACAAGACAAGGGCATTAATCTTGAAAACTTGTTTCATGAAAATCGATTGGGCAAAAATTTAGGTTTTGGCCAATAAAAAAATTGTATTCATCAAAGGTTTCTTGAATAAGGACCAGAAATAGATGACTGAACATCATGGACTACAAATTACAATTTTGCTGATACTACTACTTCAAATGCATCATTAAGCAAGACTTTGATAAAGAGCTTGCCGTTCTGACTATAATAAATGGTAGTTCAAAAATGGATCATGAAACATGAATATATTGAAAATTTCAGTCTAATTACAAGTTATTGGTATTTGAAGTTTTGTCTATTATGTAGCAACGGTACAAAGTCTTGATTATTCATTTTATCGATAAACTTTCAAATGACAACAGAGTTCTAATCTATTTCAAGTCAGAGCCACCTGATGTCCCAGAGACTTAATTACAGGTATCCATGTTAATAAATGTTGAATTAATAATCTATAGAACATTTGAAGCAAGAAAGAGGTCCTGCAACAGATAGATTTAGCTGTTATATGATGCATCTTTAAGTCAACCAATCTATATCATATTTATTTACCATATTCCAAACAATGCATGATCTGATTGAATTGACTGGAGATTTCATGTTCACTTCACCAGGTCATTTCGGGACAACCATATGGTATATAACTGAAGTTTTAACAGCAAAACAAAAATTGCATTTTGTAATCCACAGAATGGACACAACACAAACGTCGAGTGTCTGAACATGAAAGGAATTTCTAATTTTCATTCAACCATCTAAACTTTATTAAATCTGAAAACAAAAATACTGCATGCACCATTCAACTTTGATCAATTCACAAACATAAATAATAAATATAACAGTTAATTTCACAAATAGTAACCCTCAAAAAATCTGAATCTTTCACATGGGCTACTTTTCACACAGTGAAAACCAGTAATTTCACAACAGAATCGATCCCTTTTAACATTATGGTAATTTAGATTTTTGTCATTTTGACATCTACATATTATCCTGTAAAAACGTATTGTTAAAAATGTTCATGCTTTTATTACATACATGTATCTCAACTAATTGCATAAATGACGTTTTATTGAGCTATTGGGTTTATTTCACAGTTTAACACAAGACCAAAATTAGTGTACATGTACAGTATCGTGGAAAGAGCATAAACAATCATAATTTAGTTTCGTCATTAGCAAATGGTAGCAAATGTAAGAAATGAATTGCTTCTCTGGAAGTAGTTCAGCTCTGAACGTAGGTCTCATTACACTCGCATTACTACGAGTGTAATGAGACCTACGTTCAGAGCTGAACTACTTCCAGAGAAGCAATTCGATTAAAATACAGATCCTATTTCGCTTGGGTGAAGTGGAGGATTAGCCAATGAAATGATCGGTAAGTAATCCATTACAACCGTCAACGTAGATTCATTAATCAAAGTCTGGTGTCATAGGGTAAAAAGCCACTCATATGACCCCTGAAACGACCTTCCAGTATAGCGTTTCACTCTTTTCGATTCATTAATCAAAGTCTGGTGTCATAGGGTCAAAAGCCACTCAAATGACCCCTGACACGACTATCCAGTATAGCGTTTCACTCTTTTCGATTCATTAATCGAAGTCTGGCGTCATAGGGTCAAAAGCCACTCGTATGACCCCTGACACGAACTTCCAGTATTGCTTTTCACTCTTTTCAGATCTACATGATAGAGGCCATCAAAAGTATAAAAAAAAGAAAACGAAACACAGATCTGGGTCCTTATTCACGAAATCTTAACTTAAGATAAAATCCAAATTTTAATAGATACTACAGTTTTAATTGGCTAAGCAATAAAATCAATCTAATATTATCCAATCAAATAACTAAAATTTGGATTTTATCTTAGGTAAAATTTCGTGAATGAGGCCCCAGTATTTTAATCAGATTGCTCTGGAAGTGGAAATGAATTTAGAAGCTTTTGATTGTTTTCGAACCCATCATAGATGTATTACATGTCCCACTCTAAATTTATTGTTTAAACAACCCTCTACAATATATCAACCTATCATCACCTATCAACATTGTAATCACGGATCTGTGATATACATGTAACCACATAACAATATCTATATACTACATGTACAGGTTACTACTGACCACATTTCATTTCATTTACCACATGCATTACAAATGGCAGTATAGGTTGTTCTTTTAATGGATGTAATAGAGACAATAATTACCATACATATATTTAACTAAAGGAATAGATTAGTTTTATAATTAAATGTTCAACTTAATATCAAATTTTAATTAAAGATGTAAGATTTAGATAATGAGCCATCCATTCTTGTTATACCAGTTGAAAAGAGATAATGCAAAATGAATGTATTGAAAATTTCATTCAAATTAGTTTATTACGGGCGAAGATATTAGCCTTTGAAGGTTTGCATAAGATGTGTGCATTAATTGCAACCACTGTACTGGATGTCCGAAGCTAAGCCTCACTACTCCATTTCTACATTAAATCAAAATATAGCGGAATACTGATGGCATCAGGAGTTGATTGTATTGTAGTCTTGTCACATTCATGAATGTCTAATAGTTTAGATAACATTTCAGGCCTAAAAGAAAGATCTGCAATGGGCAGATTTAGCTCAATTTATCATCAAATAATTAATTTATAATTAATAATCAATTGATTAAATACAATTGATCAAGTCAAGTCACTAATTAAAATATATGCACGCATATGTGACTAGCATTGAATAGTCTGGACGATTGTGTCTTTTTCCAAACTGGGCAACATTTCATCACTATCATCCAGTCCTGAATCAGATAAAACAATTTCTTCTTCACACAGAGATATCTTATGCATTAAATAATCTGTACTACTAGGTACACCACGCCTGTTAAATTCGTCTACCATGACATACGAGAGTTTATCAGACAATAACGAAGGTTCAACTTGTTCCATGTACTGAACCATGACCTTTGGAACGTGTTTTGCGGAAGTTTTCTGCAGCAAATTTTTCCCCCAAATGTCATTAGTAGATTTAGAATCGGAAATATCTTCAACGATGCCTTCATCATACAAATATTTTGAAAAAGGCATAAAATTAAAATTAAGTGAGTCTGTCGTTTTAGAATTTAAATCCGTGTTTTGTCGACTATCCTTTTTAAACAGAGTACAAATCACTTTCGGTACTGATGAAAGTTTGATATCATCAGGGCTACTCACAAGATCAGATTTTTCTTGAGAAATGGAAAGATCATTTTGTTCTTTACAACATTCAGAAGACTTTTTCACAAATTCAGTGCTTGCTTCAGATTTTTTAAGAACATGTACGGCCTGTTTGTTGTCATGGATACCACTGGTTGTTATTTCATTTTTGACATCTGCCGTCTCAACTGAACATAAAGTATCGCAAATTTCATCAGAGTTTATACCAAACGATGGTGTAGTTTCATTTTGAGCAATGTCTTCAGGACAATCTGAAATCTCTTGAACCATTGCTTCAAGACATCTTTTCACTTCGGATTCAACATATTCCATATTTCTAACCATTAGTAACTTGGTATTTTCATCTTCTATTATCAACCCTGAATTCTTAGACCCAACATTTTCCCGTATACTATATTGATCAGCAAGTCGGGGAAAGAGGATACCGTTATGTGCCATGTCTGATCGTTGCTTATAAATAACTACGTTGATTTTAGTTGGAGAGTTGAGGGGATTCGTTTTCATTATGGGTAATACAAATGTTTTAGTTTCGTTCATTTTACGGACAGCTGTGTTGTAATTTGTGTCGCCTTTATTTGGCGAGCTCGGAACAGATAAATCTTGAACAGGATTGCTAGCAGACAGGTTTCCGTGCGAATCACCATTGTTTGAGGAGATGTTTTCCTCCTTGTTACTGAAATCAATTCTTTGTTTCACAGAATCAGATAATGAGGACTGGTGATCATGTTTCAAAGCGGAATCAGAATTGAAGTTTTTCTGAGGAGATAGTTTTTTCTTCAATGTATCTGCTAGTTTCGATATGACATCTTTCTGCATCAAGATATCTTTTATAGGTTTATTCTCTGTCAAACTGTTTCTTCCTATGACCCCTCTCTTATTTGATTTCTCATTTAAAAGTAAAAGATCAGTCGAGGGAGACGCTTCAACAAAAAGATCTGTAAAATGACGCTTGGGATTCGGGGATTTTGTTTTAGAAGGTGATACGATTTCAGAAATTGAAGATTTGGGTTCTTGCAAGTTATGACAAATATTTGAGTTAGTAGAGATCTTGGAGAGTGCGTCTAAAGTGTGATGTGTTGTTGCTTGAATATCCAGTATAGGACTTAATATAGGAGGCTCATCTGACAATTCTTCGTCATCCAGACATCTGGTATCATCCATGCGTTCTAATACTGGAGGAAGGAAATACAAATCATTCACACATTGAGAATTTTCAAGGCAATGGACATCAGTCGAGATGGAAAGAGGGGCAAACAAATTTGGGGATTTGTCATTTATGTCAGGCATAATAGGTAAATCATTTTGTTCCAGAATTATTTCATCAGAGAGAAGGTGACTTCTTGAAACCAGCCCAAACTCATACAAAAACTGTTCTTTCTGTGTAAGGTCATCTACAATAAGTGACGGTTTATTTGGTAGCCATATTGTTTTGATGCGAGGGGGTGTGATAGTGTAAGTGGGAACAATTTTCTTCTTTTGTACTTTGGGTTTCTGTCGTCTTTCGTTAAAAAGATTTGGCAAAACTCTTAAGCCATCAAGTAAAAGAATGGGTTTACGAAATATTTTTGATTTTGATTTAGTCTTAGACTGAGAAATGTTGTTAACAGGTTTTGATTTCTTGATGTCAATATTCTTACCCGGAATAATTGTACCACCACGTTTGGGCCGAAGAATTTTCTGACACATATTCCGAGTGTGAAAAACCTTACATGGAAACTGCAAATGTTTTTGTAACTGTTGAGGAGTTTTAAAAGTTTTGTCACAAATTCGACATTTGAAAAAATCATGCGTTTCTGGTCTCGAGCAACGTTTCTTACTTGCAGATTTGCTTCTTTTCTTGGTTTTCGATGATTTTTTGTTTCTGCCACTGGATTTGGGCTGATTTTCATCATTTATTGTGTTTAAACTTTGCTGTTTTCCTTCTCCATTTCCATTATCACAAACATTTTCCGTTTTGATAACTGTGGTTGACGTCATTCCCGTCGTCCCTGTTGTTCCACCACTCCATGATGCACCTCCAGCTCCTCTCGGAGATCTGGGAGAATGAGGGGGGCGTTGATAGGGTGTGTCTTCCTCAGGTTTACATTGCGTTCTACTTCTTTTAATATTTTCTTCTTCTTCCAGTTCTTCTTCCGCTTTGCGTTTTTCTTGATTGATTAAATTACCAATTGTCGCTTCCGCTGCTTGTGTTAATATGTTCATGCCTGATTGACTGTCATAACTTCCATAATATAAATCTTGTCTTGGTTCCTGTTTGACTTGAACAAAATCTGGTTCGATAAGTTCCCCTGACTCGGTCACATAATATGTGATTTCTTCAGATGGATTTGGTTCTTCAGCTTGTGCTACAACCGCCTGCACCTCGCCATCAACTGTGTCCTCTGACTTTGAAACTTCAGTATTTTGTATCTGAATGTGGGGAGGTAAAATATGTTCTGATTGGGTTATCTGCCCCTTTTCATCCACCTGCTGAACAACAATTATTTGATTAACAGGGGACTCAACATCCCCAGCGACCAAATAACCACTCTCAGATAACCGCGAGAGAATATCACTCAGAGGGATATCGTCGTTTTGAGAATGGACTTCAAAGGTTCGCACACCTGTCTCTGGATCAGCTGACTGCTCAACAATTTCACCTTCAACAACCTGTCGTTGAATTATTCCTCTTGGGGATAGTCTTTGAGTCTGGTGTCGTGAAGAATTCGGGTACATCTCAAGGTTGGCATTCTCTACATATGTTCCCCCCGATCCGGGAATGTAGACAGGGTAGTCAGAATTCTGTTGTTTACTACAAGGATATTTTACGTGTTCTTTCATATCCTCCAGACTATCGAAGGGGCGCTTACAGATAAAACAACTGTACTCAGACTTGGGTTCAGTTTTTTCTTGCTTTATAATGACCACATGTTCTCCACCTATACCTTCTACAAGCTGGGGTTGACTGGCAACTTCTTTTTCTTTTGTCTCCACGTAGGTCTGTAAGGCAAAGGGTTCTTGTTCCAGTCGTTTATCATGATTGGAGGGACCTATAGTTTTACAAGTTTTACTGTGTCTCCATCGATTTATAGGATCTTCGAATGACTGCATGCAATGTCGACACCAGAACAACTTAGCTGAAGGTATGCTCAGTCTGTGACACGGATGATTAGATACCTTTTCTTCCATCTTTAATTCTGAAAATATAAAAAGAATATCAAATTGAGGATCAATGACTGTCGCAATTTATGTTTATATAAATGATGAATTTTAACTCCCTCTCCTAATACCCACTGGCCACTTCCACACAAGGTGGGGTGGGGGTTGGGTGGGATGGCCTAGTGGTCTAGAGTGCCGCGCTTCGACCTTTAGCTGACCGTCAACTGTTGCTTGCGACTGTGGTTTCGAGCCCTGGTGTGAGCGTATGTGGCATGGATATATAGGGAGGCCATCTCAACCTCGTGGGTTTCCTCCAGGCACTCTGGTTTCCTCCCACTGCTAAAGACCCCTACGCGCAAGCGAATTATTGAAATAATATTAAACCATATGTTAGTCCCAAAATGACCTAGTTTGTGTTGAGTGGACGTTAAACCCATTTCTCTCTCTCTCACTTCCACACGAATTTATGAGATGTCATCATGATGACTCCCTACTCCTATCCTAAAGGAGAAAGTTTTTAAGGCATTTGCTAATCTGATTTAGCACATTAATACAGTTATCTTTTAATACAATTAACTTATCAAACCTAAACATAACAAGTCACAGTGCATATACTGATTGTAAAACAATTTTGTTTACAATCTTTGACCTAAGAAAAAAAAATAAGTCATGATAGTTGTGTCCCTTTGCATGGGCACAGTACTCTCATGTGTCTGATCAAATTTCACAGTCTCTCCCCACGTCTTGAGCTTGCACTTTTGCAAAATGCATCTTTAGCATGCAATAAATTTACCTGTTATAATTTGGATTTGTATTAATGTCGATTCGGTTTCATATTAAACGATTTCAATCGCTAGTTGCTGCAACAAAACTCAGATGCAAATACAGAGGGCGCTTTTCCTTCGTTCTTCCTGAAGCCGAACCAAGGGAGACAACCCTTTTTAACGCGCACCTGCTCTTTCCCGCCAGAAATCGACTGCAATAGCAAAACTTAGCAGGAGACTAAAAATAAAAACTATGAGCGACATTTTTTTTAAAAAAAACAAGATTGTCCAATGTTTTAGCAGTAATAACATAGGTGTACGGACAATCTGATTATTTGATACATAAAAATTATTATTTCATCTAGTTGGCAAAATAAAGTGTCCGTCGAATACTAGCCTATAATGAACACAATTTTACGCATCTCATCTTTTAATTAAATATCACAAATTTGTACTGAACTATGTATTAAAACGTTTTGTCTGGAGCCACTCAACTTTGTGCGATATTTTCGAGCATCGACTATTATTTGTGTCTGATTAGTTGGAATTCAGGTCGGCGTAGAGCGGTATTTCGATGGCAAACCGATTGGAAACTTTAAAGTTGCTTAAGATCACAGACTAGAATAGAAGAAAAACGCATTTGGGGCTGTTAAATTTCTTTTTTTTTTCTCGGGGAACGCAAGGCCCCCATATACCGCGACGATTGATTCATTGCTTGTTTGAGATTCAGGTAAGTCACTTGGACCACATTGAAATTGCTGTATTCACGGGTAGGAATAGTTCAGCTCTGGACGTAGCTCTTATTAAATGAACATCTTAGTGAGAAAATAAGACCTTGCTTACCTCGTTAGAACCAGTATGACCGTCACAGCACACTGTTAAAAATTACGGCTCCGTCTTCTAGACGACTTGGCCGATGCCATTGATAGGGTAACAGCGTGTTGTGTCGGTCAAACTGGTTCTAGCGAGGTAAGCAAGGTCTTATTTTCTCACCAAGATGTTCATTTACATTGTTAATGCGTTCACATGGATTGGCACGCGGCCTTTTAGCAATTAAAAGTTGCCCAGTAAAATTGACTGGGGCAGATTCCAGTTTCGACATGCATTGAATGGCACGAGACCTGAACGTAGGCCCTAGTACTAGCGAGTGTAATGAGACCTACGTTCAGAGCTGAACTAGGGTTGGAATAGCAGAAAATCGCGTTCACGACAGTTAAAGTTGATCTCCGTGGACTATAAACGATTGATTGGTTGCTTGGAATTCCAGTCAACCAACCCAGTTCGGCTATATTATACCACTTCGAAATCAGGGGCGTTTTAAGGTTTATCATGGCGGAGGCTACACTATTTTGAGGGCCCTCTTTCGCGGGGGTAGGGGGGGGGGCGTCTTGATTGATGATTTTTATACTGCATTCTCATTCAGTAATTGAATAGACAGTAACATTGTATAGAAAACGATTGACTCAGACTCAGGGCCCTTTCCCTTGGCCAGAGGGGCCCTTTTTTCAGACGTAGGGCCCTTTTGTCTGCCTTTAGGACATCCTAACTCACCGGTTTTAGCATTTTTCTCCCGTTTTACTTTTCCAATTTCTTTGATTTTTTTTCGAGAGGAGGCTGGCGCCTCCAGCGCCTCAGCTATAAAACGCCTTTGTTCGAAGTAGAAGTTGCTTTGTTCACGGGCTGGAATAGCAGGAAAACGCGTTTGCAGCCGTCAAATTTCTAAATGTTCTTTGCGGGAGAACACGATTAGCTCCCCCTCTTCGCCTCTCGCAAATGACCGGTACAGTGACCCGTCTAATTTTTTCGGCCAATTCAGGTTCTGCCCCCCCCCCCTAATAATAATACACCTCCCACCCCGTAAAAAAAAATAATAAATAAATACATTAGTATTAATTTTATCGGACAAAAAAAAAACGATACGAAGATGTCAATTAAATGATGATCACCAACTTTTAAAACTATTTGAGAGATGGAAACAGTTGCTAAGTTAGGGTGACGCAATGACGAGTTTTGAGCTTTTGCGCCCTCCGATAATAGCGAAAAATCACGCGGTTTCAATGTGGTTTCCAACATTATAATTATAATGCTCAACCAGTGTTAGACATATGTACCGTGGGTCAGATATGCTGCTAATAGTCTCTAGTATATTCCACACTGTCCAATATTACCCGATGGCACTGAGAGGGACTGCCACCCACCCCACCCCGTACACACATACAAATACTGTTTTTTCTGACCGGGCGAACGAATGGCTAGCGTGCACGCACTGTATCATACGGCCTGCCATTGAGTCAACTGGCGTGGTTTCGAATCACCGGTTGTACGTGGCAAGGAGTAGGGTCGCCTTCCAACCTCGTGGCTTTTCTCCGGGTACACCGGTTTTCTCCTACTGCTATAGACCCCCACGCGCAAGCGAATTATTGTAATTAAATTAAACCATGTTAGTCCCGAAATGACTTATTTTTTTTGTGTCGAGTGGACGTTAAACCTCACCTCTCTCTCTCTCTCTCTCTCTCTCTCTCTCTCCCAAGGCCTTCCCGCAGTATCGTCATCGAATTCTTCCAAGTTCTTTTATGTGTAGGCTACGTCAATCTGTTTTTGTACCATCCAAACGACTAGACACCGTACCTTTCAAGGTGCCAGACCTGCATAACTGACGAGGGGAAGCCACATTGTAAAATCTCACAGGCATGTTTATAATCAAGGAAGTTGGTCATCTCGTAAACAGAAAGAATTCTATCCTGGTCGAATCGCACACATTTATTCATTCTTATATCAATTCACACGGTCACTTTTGACAGAAGCGTGGAGGTGACCCGATAAGTCAAGTTCCAAACAATAACAGCGATGGTTTCAATGGAAAAAAATGAATTGACCCATCATTGCTTATTGGGTCAGAATCGCGCAGAACTGATTTTATTGCATATTAAACCCAAAAGCATGCGTACATGTAATTAGTATATTTTTATATAAAATCCCAGATGTTGAATCAGAAACCTGCCCCCTCCTCCGGTAATAATTCCTGGATACACCCCTGTATAGATGAGGTATAACACTGAATCTGTTCCTAAATAAAGTGGGAATCACGGTGGCTAAGTGGGAAAGGCGCTGGCTCACTAGCCTGGAGGTCGAGTGTTCGATCCCTGCATTGGCCGAGAAAGTTCATCTCGATTTTACGACGTGGTTTCCTCTTGTCAGTGATGCAGCCATAGCGCCGCTGCCCGGGAAAAATTTCCCCTCGTAGCACACTGCATAGCGTATGCCTGTCTTCCATTAGCTCAGGTAAGATGCAGAAGAGTAGGACGTTAAACCCCATTTCATTTCATTTCATTTCCCTAAATAAAGTCATACACTACTAAGAATACACTAGAATTCATAAAGAAACTGGAAAATACCGGTGCGGATCCAGGATTTTTTGCAGGGGGGGGGGGGGTCCAAACCCAATTTGATAATTGCTTAACTAATTGCGCTCAACCGATAATTTGATTTGGTAAATTAGATTCAATTTGGTTCATTCTGATGTATTTCCGGAAGGTAAATTCTAAAATAACAGGTCTAAATCGCCAATAAAATCGCATAAAAATTTTTTCAAGCCTGAGCAGGGGGGGGGGGGGGGCGGACCCCCTGGACCCCCCCCCCCCCCTCTGGATCCGCGCCTGAAATAATGCAGTAATTGAATGTCAAACAGATATTTAACTCTGGGGCGCGGATCTATAGATTTATAACGGTGGTTTTATATTGAGCATCTGAAAGTGGGAAATCCATCTTCACTTACTTCCATTGTTCAATGTGTACATGGGCAGATCCAGGGGGATGAGGGTCCAAACCCCACACTGCTCAGCTATACATGAAACAAAATGTAAAACAACACCAGGTGCGGATCCAGGCGGGGGGGGGGGGGGGGGTGTCAAGGCGCAATGGTCCCGCTCTCAACCCCGGTGATAAAGATTATTTTCATTTCCGTTTGCTTTGTTACTGTTTTAGTTCACATATCTGCTCTTTTATAGATGATATAAACATGATTATGTTTTCGCATTGTCTCCGTCCCAGCAACCCAAGGTTGCAACGTATTACCCAATGTGTGCTCCCCCCCCCCCCCTCCTCGACAAAATCCTGGATCCGGGCCGGAACACTTTGTATGCGAAAAGTGTAACGGTAGTGTGCTTTATCCTTTGTCATAAGATGGTGGGGTGGAATTGGCATTTGAAGCGTGAAATAATGATGTGATATCACAATTAATGCTTTGCATCAATGAATTTCAATCACGGTGCGATCTTATAAATTTGTTACACAAATTGACGTCAAAGGGTGTGTGGAATTTCTCTACTTAAAGATGGGTTCCCAACAAAGTATTTATCGGGTGGTTATTGCCAATAAAAAGTATGGCAATTTTGGTATATATGGAAAGTATGGCGGGTGCCATAGGGACGGAGAGGGGTAATCCCCTGACGCAAACATGGTCTCTTTTGATCGATTTTCATAGCGGGGTATACTTGGCAATTACAGATCAGGATTTGAAGCAAAATTATGATAAATTAATTAGATCATCAAATCACCCAGTTTGTACCCGGGAAAGCAACTTTAAAAAGCTCAATGTGTAGGTATCCTGCATTATCAACTGACAAATTTCCATAACAGAAACCTGGCTAAGCCCCTCCTGTAAAAATTCATTGATCCGCCCCTAGTTTAGATGTAGTAATAGAATCTAGGGTGAATACAATACTTGACATAGCAATAACAAAAGGCCATGTTAAATAATAAACTTGTTTTCATTGATTAAATATCGTTCACTGGTTCTAAACATCAGAAATAGATGAATTGGAATAATCATGTTACACAACATCATAGCCTGCATTTAAAATGGCCGAGTAAGATGCTGGTTCGCTAAAATAGGGAGAGAGAGAGAAGTGGGGTTTAACGTCCACTCAACACAAACCAAGTCATTTCCAGACTAACACATGGTTCAATTTTATTTCCATAATTCGCTTGCGCGTAGGGGTCTTTAGCAGGTGGAGGAAATCGGTGTACCCAGAGGAAACCGACGAGGTTGGACATGCGATCGCTAGAATGGAGGTCGAGGTCGGATAGCTCCCGGTGTTGGACGTTAAAGTTACTATCTGGGGTGGTTTCTCTTGTCAGTGGTGCAGGAAAGGGGATCTGACAAGGTCCACTGTCTAGTCTTTCGAATGGGACGAAAAACTGGGGTAGTCCTACACATTGGTGTGCACGTAAAATATTCCCTGGCGGTTGGAATTCGATATAAGAGCAGGTCGTAAGACCGCTGCCCGGGCAAAAATCCAGCATAAAACACTTTTTGGCGTATTCCCGTTTTCATTAGCCCACATGGACCCGGCCCATTTCTAGACTTCGTTAATCCAAAACGTAGGACGTTAACCCTATTTCCATTCATCTCATTTCGTAATCTGCGACTAGTAGTGCAAGTCTATCCGTTGTCAATGGTTTTAAGAAACAGCGCTCGGGTCGTATAGCAATTATTTACCGCTAAATAAATGGTGATCCAATGAACAAAGAAAAAAGGGTTGAACTGAATTAAGTGCTTATTGAATATAGGCACTTAAAAACATACACATGTTCTTTTTGTAAACTTGAAATAAGCTACAATAATTACAGCTAGGAAAGTTCGATGTACGTTACGTACAGAATATCATGTCACCGAAACCGGTTTGTCAATCTAATCTGTTGATTGTCGCATAGCGGTTGATTGTTTACCACGGGCTATAAATATGAAACTAGACCAAGTAATGGAACAGAGCCATAAAGAATGTTATTGATCTAAAGACATTGCCTGGTAGGCCTTTGTAGTAATGCTGATGTAGTAAAACCACAATAATCTTAATTTATTCCTTGTTTTGTTTTGATTCTGGGCAGACTGTTTATCATACAGGTAAGCCGATATAGCTGTCTCTTAATATACATGTATATAAACACTTCTATCACTTTAATGTTATTGTCAACCCGTTGTTTGATTAGGCCTATGTTATAAGGCCTATATCTAAAGTCAATTGGTTTCAACAGTGCCAAATGTAATCAATGACAAAATGGGTTAAGGCGTGCGGTCACAAAGCAAATTGTTTTGTTTCTGGGCGAGTTTCGAAATAGTCCAATTTTGGTTACAACGTTTACATGCATATGTCCACCGACATTTTGCATACACAGTACATCCATATATGATTACCCAAGATGTTTTTAATACAATTAAACTGCGAGTGAATTTTGTATTTTTCGATGTTGTATGAATAACACAATAAAGACTTACTTTAATGAGTTTCGCGTGTCGGGGGTTAAAAAAAAAATTAAAGAACACTTTCGTTATGCAAATATTCCCAACGTGCACGTCCATGATTTCAGGATAAAGACTTATTGTCAGAAGGGTTTACACTCAACCGCGTCAGGCAATCGCCCCTATTGAAATATGAATAAATTAAAATGTTTTGTTCGAAATAAATAAAACTCATCTTCGCATCAAATGGAGAAAAATGATCTGAGTGAGATGAATCAAGCCAGCTTCGTTTTCTCCTCCAGTCGCGCATTCTTTACTGCGATGCGGTCCAAGGAAACCAGTTTCTCCGAGGGCAAAGAAACCCGCCGCTATCCTAGCCAGCAACCATTATGTAATCATAGTTCTTTTAAATAACGGGCATCAGTTATTTAAAATAACTATGTAATCAAGAGCTCTGAATTCCGCGGGCACATTAACTGACACAGTTGACAACGTGAGCGTACGCATGAGGTTTGATTTGGGAGTTGTTGATGTACACACGAGATCCAGTGGTGTACACAAAAGCGTTTCGTAAGATCTGGTGGTGCGCAGTACACACTGATGTTTCCCAAAGTCGGGTGTTGTACACAATGGCGTTACCCCGAGATCCGATGCTGTACACAATGACGCTTCATAACATGGGTGGTGTGCACACTGGCGTTTCCTGAGGTCAGTGGTGTAGACATTGGCGTTTCCCGAGGTCCGGTGATGTACATAAGTACTTCACGAGATCCGATGGTGTACACATGGGCGTTTCACGAGATCCGGTGGTGCAGAAATTGGGTCAGGTCGTATACATGGTCCGGTGGTGTCCACCTTGACGTTTCCGGATGTCCGATGGCGTAGGCCCACAGATTGGCTTTTCACACGGCCCAGCAGTGGTGTACATTTCTGCGAACAATAAAGCACATATCTGAGCGTCGGTCTCATTACACCCACCCTGAACGTTCAGGGACTGTCCCATTGAATCAGTGTCGAAAATAATTGGCGCCCAGTCAATTTTACTGGACAATTTTTCACTGCTAAACGATTAGGTGTCAATCCGTGTGAACTACTGTACAATGTAAAGGAACATCTTGGGGGGGGGGGCAGCTGTAAGCGTACACTGCGCTGCACAGTCTCTAGCCTGTTATGGTACAGGCTTCACTAAAAATTATTTACAAAAAAAAACCTAAAAAAAATACATGACCGATAGCGGACAGAATGATATGATGTCATACACCTGCTTCATATTGACATGTCTCTAATTATTAATAAGAATATTTTCAACTTCTTCATAAGCTCCTACTGCTCCTTAACTGGGCTAATGGAGACGACCATACGCCATACAGTGTGCTATGAGGGGGATTTTGCCCGGGCAGCGGCGCTACGGCTTACTCTTTCATCGAATTTCAACTGTCAAGGGATCTTTTAGGTGTACGCCAATGTGTACACGGGGCCTCGGTTTCTGTCCCATCCGAACGACTAGACAGCTGTCATTGTCAGACCCCTTTTCCTGCATCACTGACAAGGGGAAATCACGAAAGTTTTCAAGAAAAGAGTTCAAGTCAAAACAAAACCATAGCAACACATAACATCCATTTTCACCGACATCGAAGGAGCAAAATCTATATTCTTTGGCACCTAGAAATGGACATAATGGGCACGCATATTATAATAATGTAATATGAATGTATATAAACTGATTTACAATTTAATATTTCAGTTTTTACTATAATTACTTATCCATTATGTTCGGTGAAATACGCGAAGAATTCGCATTGAGTGACAATCTCTGGCGTCGGGATATCCCAGCCTATACTGGTAGTATTCTCCAACATACGAAATTTTTAGCCTCAATTCCGCCTTCATTAGCCCAGTTCCGAGCAGAACAGTAGGGCGTTAAACTTTATTTCTTTTTTTATTTCTCAACACTCCGTGCATCAGTGTCTCAACGTTCCTGGTTCGCTAGCCTGGAGGTCGGGTGTTCGGCCTGCATTGGCCGAGAAAGTTCATCTCGATTTTCCGGCGTGATATCCCCTTGTCAGAGATGCAGATGGAGGGCCTGGCAAGGACAGCTGTCTAGTCTTTCGCATGGGACGAAAAATAGTGCTGGCACGACAAATCGTTGAATCGATGTATCGCGATTCACCGTCTCACGATACCTGTATTGAATCGCAGGATGCCGAATCGATTTTTCACGATTCTTTTTTTTCAAATATATCATGAACTTTAAAAAAAACTTTCAATTATATCCACAACCCTCAACTTTATTTGAAACTATGACACTTCGCAAACGATGTCCAGTAGTCTTGACATGTGTGTTAGTATAAATAGCGCACGACCGTAATTACCGTTAGTTTCGTGGGTAAAGATTAACAACATTTTAATGTCTTTTCGTTTTGTTTCCGAATTTCAAAGTTTGTTATAAGGCTTAGGTAATAAAACATACATATTTGAATACATAAAACGGCATTTTACTCTCGAATTTTATAAATTTAGAATGTAAATATAATAGATAGTAGCTCTTGTAAAAATCAAAATGGCGGTAAACACAGTCGCAATAACAAATCCTCCAGCGAAATATAAATCTACAGTTTGGTAAAATTTTGGGTTTTTAAAAGGGAACACAACGAAAGTTGTTTGTAGAATATGCAAAACTATTCTAAAATATTGTGGTAATAAAACCAATCTCAGCATTCACTTGACAAGACACCATAGTGTCCATAGTGGCGACTGACTTGTCTAAGTTCGTCTGCTAGGATTAGTAGAGTTTACTTCGAAATAGTAAGCCCAATCAAGTTTATTTATTTCCTGGTTTTAGTGACTTCATTAAAAACACAATCACATATTTAATTTGTTGTTTTATCGATAAATCTACGACCTAGTTATGAATCGCGATACGTATCGTATCGCGGCACATGAATCGCAATACGTATCGTATCGTGTCTGCAGTCGCAATACCCAGCACTAACGAAAAACCGAGGTCCCGTGTACACATTGGAGTGCACGTAAAAGGTCCCTTGGCAGTTGGAATTCGATATAAGAGTAGGCCGTAACGCAGCTGCCTGGGCAAAATTTCCCTCATAGCACACTATATGCCGTATGCCCGTCTTCCATTAGCCCAGGTTAGGTGCAAAAGAGTAGGACGTTAAA
Source organism: Patella caerulea (assembly GCA_036850965.1). Taxonomy (NCBI): domain Eukaryota; kingdom Metazoa; phylum Mollusca; class Gastropoda; family Patellidae; genus Patella; species Patella caerulea. Next base: position 12,624,045 of record JAZGQO010000006.1, read on the forward strand.
CCCCATTTTTGGCTACTTTCTCGTAGCTACTAATAATAATAGGCATATATACCTGCAAACATAAAGGTTTTTTTTAAATCAATAAGGTATTGGACAATGGACCCGTATGATGCAGACAGTGATGCTGACATTCATAAAGCCAAATTACAGGTAAATAAAGGGCTTTTTACAGAAATTTCAAATCGCGCTAATTTAATAGTCGATCAAAGCTACGGTGGCTTTGTACATAAGACGTCGCTTCGCTAACATGAAGTTAAGTGTTCGATCCCTGTGTTGGCCGAGAAAGTCATCGCGATTTCCAAGGGGGTACAGGGCAAAAACTGGCACGGGACAAAGTATAGGCCTAGTCAATCGGATAGGAAAAACACCGAGGTCCCGTGAACACATTGGCGTGCACTTAAAAGATCCATTGGTCGTTTGAATTCGATATAGGTCGTAGCGCCGGACTCAAAATTGGATCGCCATGCTCACCGTATAGGCTTACCTCACCCCAACTTCCAATTTCGTTTCGCTTCATAAAACTATTTCTCACCCATTCAATATTAATGTTGTTATGGTAACAATCAGTAAAAGCCGCTAGCAAACGACCAGTAAGCGTTGTGATAGATTTAAATTATTACTATATTACGGAAAATGTATCAGGATCTGCGTCGCAAATGAATGCCTTAAAATTAGTCCCTTTGTTCAGTCACTGAAAAATTGAAATTATCGTATGAAATGTCGCCATTTTGTTCTCACTGTTAGGTTATTATTTGTATTTGCCGTTTTTACTCTATTAATATCTATATAATTTATATTTCTCTTATTCTAAAAGTAAAAGTATTGACTTGGAAATAAAGTAGACCTTTAGAGGCCGCTATTTCCTCTTACCAACTTGTATACTTTTTCAGAAACCAAAGAAATTCAGTAGAAAATTGGATCAATTGAGTCACATAGCCAGGTTAATAGGTATGTTCAGCCATTTTATTTTATGCAAAGAAAAACTGATATTCAGTTCTCTCTAATTTCTATCATAAATTTATCAACATGTCGCTAAATCATGGCCATGCCAGCTAACCCGATGAAATGAATTTAGTTTCAGTAGCCAGGGGTGGATCTAGGAATTTTGAGGGGGGGGGGAATGAGGGCACTGATCGCGGAGACGAAGGGGGGGGGGGATGCAAGAAAATTATCCGTCTTTTCCTGGCATCTGATATCTGTAGCCATTCCAAGAGCTATTTGGTTGATATTTTCGTCTAAGTAAACGTTCAGAGCGGACATAATTGGGTCGAGAAAAAGGCACTTTCAGCAGTAAAAAAGAGCACTGTCGAAAAGTGTGTGTGTGGGGGGGGCTCGCGCCCCCATTGAATCCGCCTATCGTAGCCGCAACGCAATTCGTTCTATTGTGACCTTTTCATGCCTATCATTTAAAAAAAATCGCATGATTAGGTCTACTTCATCAGATCCTATCGATGACGATATCGATTTCACTGTGGCCCTATTGTTATTATAAAAAACACACACACGTGAGTCTTCTGGAAGAAATATAGATTTTTTAACGAGGGCAGAGTGACACAAAAACAATAGTTATTTCCCTTTAGTTGTTTCACATCTTCTCTTTGCTCCCACTAGAGGGCAGCACAACGGTATTTAATGACTGCCCAACATCAAGACGGTGTTTCTGGAAATAGTAAGTAAATTGGCATCGTTCTGGACAATAGATGTATGTTTGAATTTTTAGCTCTGAATAGATTTTAGGAAGGGGCACACGTATCTCCGACAGATAATATATCGGTTATTGGGTATCATTTACACATTCTTCCCGAAAACACCGGAATATCGGGGAGGTTCACCGTGTTTCAGTTTATAAGTGACCAAAAGTTAGCATCCGCTAAATTAGATATTAATGATGATAATAATGGAATTGGGCGGGTGTTGCAAACTTCATGTAGATTGAATACCGGAGCTGTCGTAGGCTTTTTATTATCATATGGCGTAACTGACATGAGCCATTGGAAGTCAATGATTTGACGAAGTGTCATCCAGTACGTGTCGGTGTCTGTGCAATCTAGTCACAACTCCCGTCACATTTCTCAGTCTCATCTGTTATTAATAAATTTTATTGAATAAGTTTCTTTTGGGTGGTACCACAATGCCAGATCTGATATACATGTACATGTAGTCTACACATTTTTAAATTAAAAACTGGGATAAGACAGCAAACTAGCAATAAAATTGCCCGAGTGCAGTGATAGATAAAATCTGCTCCTCATGACAATTTTCTGATTATTTGGAGTATGATATGATAAATAAACTGATGATAGTGATAGAAATGAGTTGGACAGAGAGCCTATTTCTTATATTTGATCCGTTGGCGTTAGTATTAAAAGTCTTAGTCAGAGAAGAATGAGTTATCTAGATTTATCATGGACCTTAATATATAAATAATAATAAGGTCCATGGTTTTTATTAATTTATTTTTTCCATCCATTGACCATTGTCAGGCATTGTGCTAGTGGAGAACACAGTGACATTAAAGGAGCTAAGTCTTTAATTCAATATCATCGAAAATCTTCAACATTGAAAACACGAATTATTTGTCAATTTAAATCAAAATTAATGCTGTGATCTAACCGGAAAAAGATGGGCTTCTGATATCAAATATTTAAGACAAAATGAATATTTTACTATTGGTACACGAATCGTGTACCATGATGCGTTTCAGCCCCAGTTCTAGCAAGAGACTCGAGGAACAAGCCTAGAAACATTGCACTAAATCAAACGGCGTATGTAGATTGGAATAATCAGACGATAGAAATTGGTATACGATTGAAACTGCTGGTTTATTTCGCCGAACATAACTGATTTGAAATTAGAGTAAAAACGGAAACCATTGAATGCAAATCAGTTTATATACATTCATATTACATTATTATATGCGTTGTGACCCACTTGAGTCAATTTCTAGGTCCCAAATGTTAGCGATTTAGCTCCTTTAAACCCTATTTCATTTCATTTCCCACTGCTAAGACTCAACGAGCATATGGATTATTTAATTAAAATATTGAAACCATATTTTATATTATTATTATGTTAGTCCCAAAATGTCTTAGTTATTCTGATTTTCCGGCGTGGCTTCCTCTTGTATGTGATGCAGGGTGGAGGGTCTGTCAAGGACAGCTGTCTAGTCATTTGGATGGGACAAAAAAAAAGAGGTCCTGTGTTCACATAGTGTGCATGTAAAGGATCCGTTGGCATTTGAAATGCGATTTATGCTTGTAAAGCATTCTGACACATGATTTGTGTGCCAATTTTAAAATCTTTAAAATACATTTACAATATTGGATATGATCAGAAGCCCATCTTTTCATGGTAAGGTAACATAAATGTCTTCGACATTGAAAACATGGATTATTAGTCAATTTAAATTAACATTGATGTTGGGATCTTACAGGGAATAGATGGGCTTCTCATATCCAATATTTACGACAAAATTAACATTTTTCAATTGGTACACGAATCGTGTACCATAATGTGTTTCAGAACCACTTAGAACAAGTCTAGACATTCCACAAGTCATATCAAACGGTGAGAGCATGCACAATAGATTGGAATAACCAGACGCTCGAGATTTCTATTTGATTGAGACTTTCTGGAGTATTTCACCGAACACAACTGAATTGAAATTGAGTAAAAACATAAAGGATTGAATGTAAATCAGTTTATATACATGTACATTAAGATTATAGGCGTAGCTACCCATTTGTGTCAATTTCTAGGTTTCAAATATTAGCGATAGCTCCTTTAAAAACTGGAAGTTCAAGTTGGATTTTATTTAAAAGAATTGATATGGTGTTCACCGACTTCAACTAAAACTAAAATAGAAAATTTAATCTTATAGATAATAGGCCACCCTGATGAGTTTTCTCCAGGTCCAGTCTAAGCAGAACATTAAACACCATTTCATTCACTCTGGGTTGGCTTGCGCGCTGTATCATAAGGTCTGCCATCTAGTCAACTGGCGTGGGTATGACTCCTTAGTTTTATGTTAACCGGGAGTAGATCTGTCTGTCCAACCTCGTGGGTTTTCTCATGGTCCTCCGTTTCCTCCCACTGCTAAAGACTCCTATGCGCAATCAGATTATTGAAATAAAATGAACCAGGTGTTAGTCCCGAAATGACCTAGATTGTGTCGAGTGTGGACATTAAACATCATTTCTCTCTCTAAGCGCAAGCAAATTATTAAAAGAAAATTGTGTTTGTCCCCCCAAAATGACAGTTTATGTTGCGATGTTAAATCCCATCTCTCTCTCTCTAGACTAGTCCCAGTTACTTTATTCAGATTAGCCCTACGTGTATTTTAGACATGTACCTCACAAGGCTCAGAATTTATTGCGCCTATATTAGTTACCATGAATGGAATAAAATTTATTACCCAACTATAAAATGTTGTTATCACTCTTGTTTGGTGTAGTAATAATAGCCTGACATGTATTTATAGTTCATATAACTGAAGGATATTGTATATACAATACATACAATAACAGCCCGACCGTGAGTAGATAAAAATGACAATTATTTCAAACTGTTGATTCATTCCCAATAGAGTTCAATAGACATTTCATTCCCAGAAAACATTTTACTCTGTATTGTATACAGGGACCTCTATGACAGATGGCAGCGTCTTCTATTTGTAAGTTTATTTTTTCCAAATTTTAGAATAATCTAAACTTGATTAAAGGGACAATAACATTCTTGCTGGCTTGGTAGCTCCAGAAAATAAATAATACCCTTATTCTAAGTACTAGATGTTTAAATGTCCTACCTGTTGTGTAAATTATCCATTACAACCTATTTTATTTGTCAAGAGGGTTCGAAAATATTTTAAAATCCAAGTCACATTTGAAAAGGTTTACGTTAAACTTTTCAAATCAATTGGTTGAATTTTTCCAATTTTTTAAATTAGGTGTGTTAAGATGAAATTTATATCATCATTTAATTGATATATTCTAAAATAATACGATTTGTTGACCAGAATGAAGATTGGAACATATTTTTCAGTTACAACAAGAGTGTTATTGGGGCTTTAAAGGCACTATTTAGTTACATGTACATTGTATAAATTCAGCTTTTTACCTGTGTCAAGATTGATTGCATTATTTCGGTTACGTCTTTCTTGTAAAGCATTTTTTTTAAATTTTGAGTGAAGCCTGTACCACATCATTACAGTGGATGCTGACCACTTGCCCCCTGGATCAATTCACTTGATTTGATATTTGTTTTTATTTTCTTGCAACGTCCGCAGGCTCATCTTTAAGCGGATATCCGAATTCATTCCCACGTGTCAGTGATTTGGGACAGAGGGCCTGACAAGGAAAGCTGTCTAGTCGTTTAGATGTGACAAAACCCAAGGTTCCATTTGTACACATCGTCTATTTTCTACGAAGAAATCGAGAAAAGTTTGTGGTTAAAAAACGAAGTACGATATCGTGATTTTCTCGTTGATTTTTGGATGAAATTTGTATTTATTGCGATTTTATAGTAAGATTGAACATTTACAATTCAGTAGGAGGTTTATCAGCGTCAAAGTTGTCGGTTAGTGGTTTGATTTAGGGCAAATTTTCGCTCTGTGAAATTTGTTTTTTTCGGCAGTCGGCGATAAGAAACACAATACAATGAGCTTCTTGGGGACTAAAATTTGATTTGATTTTATACTTTTTATTTAACAAAACTGTGGAACTAAAAATCGGACTTCGTTATTTTGGCGGAAACGGAAATCTGTCAAAAACGAAATACGAAGTACGAAGCTGTGTTCGTAGTACGTAGTTCGTACTTCGTACTGGTTGCGGAACCTCTCTAATGTAAACAGAATATTAGTCAAGTCAAATTACTTCACTAAGAGCTGAGAAATCCTCATTTTAATAACACCCTATCCTCAAATGACATAGATTGTGCCGAGTGGACATTAAACCCCTTTTCTCCGTCTAATCCCAGAGAGTTGTTTTATTTCTGGGGTGACTCGATGTGTGTGGTGCCGACTCCCTAAAAGATCCTCCATACATTTGATCCTTGTGTTATATTTGTGTTAGAATTGTCTCCCCTTTTTTTTCAGGGCTAGGAGATCATTCAGATAGTGGTGATAATGAAGAACTAAGTGTGGTGATGCCTCGTCCTGGCAGTACTACTAGTGATTGCAATGACATTCAGGGGTCTCACGAGCACCCTCCAACTCCTGTTAATGATGGCTGTTTTATAGCCAACTCTCCGTCGGTGAGCAGTATCGGTCGTGAAAATCATTACCATGGAGGTGAGTCTTGATCAATCTTTCTTTACACCTTGTCATCCAGTTTCAGGGGTGATGATCTTCCACGATCATTCTTTCTTCACACACCCCTTGATACAGTTTAATGGGTGATGGAAAAAACATGGAAATTGCGGAATTACGTTAAAATTCTAGGCCCTGTTTCTCAAAATCTTAACTAAAAATAAAATCCAAATTTTAGTAGATACTTCAATTTTGATTGGCTATCAATCTAATTTTATCCTATCAAATTGCTGAAATTTCGATTTTATCTTAGTTAAAATTGCATGAAACAGGCCCCTGGTCAATGCATTCTGACCACTAGTAAGCGAGAATTCCCTTCTGACGACTTGCAGGAAATCAATCTACATTTATGGTTACAGACAACACAGCACCAGAAACTATATGTCATGTATGACGTATTCTGCTAAAAAACTGAAACAAGCTTACTGAATAAAACAAATTGCTGTTGCATTCAGTATCAAAATAGATATTATTATTACAGAAAACAGAAAGTTCCATCTCATGACGTGGGAAAAAACTGAATTGACAATGTTTAAGACTGATTTTCCCATTTTGTGAAATGGAAAATCATCACCCCTACAGTTTTTGGTGGTTTGTAATCAAGACCTTTTATTCCATCCGTTTTATCCGCCTAGTTCATCTTTGCTGTACACATAGGTAACAGTACATTGTGTGTTTTCGTTGATTTTTTTCTCGAAAAATGCCATGCCATGTATTTTTTCGTGCAGCCTACTGGTTGATGCTTTTTTTCTGCAGAATACAGGCCTTTATTATTTTTTTTCTGTACCTACTTTAAAATATATTGACAAAAACGTTTATTTCACAGAAATTGTTGCTCTACAGTAATGAGTGACGTTAAAAATATGATCTTAAATGTTAGAAAATAGAATTTTTTTTGTTGATATTGTTCATGTCCATCCCTCGTAATTTCTCATGAGAATTCTGCTTTAGTTTACACTTCAATTAACTACATGTGATCAGAAAAATGTAACTTTTCCTGATTAATTGAAAATTTTATCTCATATCAGAATTGCATTGCTATAGCATTCGCCATCATCAGCTTTAATTATAACTGTTCAGGGGTCTGTTTCACAAAATTTTGACGAAGTTAAAATCCCAATTTTAGTAATTTGACTGGATAATATTAGATTTTTGTTAGTGCTTAGCCAATCAAAATTGAAGTATCTATTAAAATTTGGATTTTATCTTTAGTTCAGATTTCGAGAGAAACAGGGCCCAGAATATAAACCTTTTAGCAGGTTTCCAACATGTACTCAAATCCCCAACATTATTTCAGACTAATAATTAAAGATAATAGAAAACAAACTTACAATGTATGTATCAACAAGTAAAGGGGTAAAAAAAATATTATGGAAAACAAACTTACAATGTATGTATCAACAAGTAAAGGGGTAAAAAAAAAAAATTAATTCCAATCAATCCTTTGAAGAGGCATTACATGTATATAAGAGTGAAATTTGACTATTGCAGATCTTTCTTTTGATTTCATTGTTCATTACTGTCTATCAGCTATTATTCAAACATTTATTAACAACATGACAAGCTGATAATTAACTCTCTGAACAATGACAATCAAATGGCTGAGATTTAAATGGATTGAAACATCCATGAGATTTAAAAATTTAACCATAATCTGGAAAATCAAGGCTACATGTAAGCCTTATATTCTTTGAATGACATTTAGTATTTGGAACATAATCAAATAACACACTTTTATGGATAACAATTACTATGGTTTATTTCACTGCGACGTTTCAACAAGGTTTCACAAGTTGTTATCAAACATATAACACTTTTTTTTTCTTTCTTTTTTTTTAAATGCTTGATAATGACTTGTGAAACCTTGTTGAAACGTCGCAGTAAAATAAACCATAGTTATTGTTATCCTTAAAAGGGTGTTATTTGAGTACATGTAAGCCCTGGTTATCATTATCTATTTTTATACGCCCACATAGAAATGTGGACGTATATTGCCGTCGCCCCCGTCCGTCCGTCTGTCGGTCCGTCCGTCCGTCCGTCGGTCCGTCCGTCCGTCCGTCCATCGTCCACAATTTTTTGTGAACGCATTAGAGGCCAGGGTTAATATCCGATTGACTTTAAATTTATACACAGTGTTTAAGGTCATGAGACGAAGAAGCCTATTGATTTTCAGCAATATCCGATAATTACTGCCAGAGTTATGACCCTTGATCACTTTGAAAAATCTTGTGAACGCTCTAGAGGCTAAAGTTAATATCCGATTGATCTTTAATTTACACACAGTGTTTAAAGTCATGAGACGAAGAAGCCTATTGATTTTCAGCTATATCCGATAATTACTGCCAGAGTTATGACCCTTGATCACTTTGAAAAATCTTGTGAATGATCGAGAGGCTAAAGTTAATATCCGATTGACTTTAAATTTATACACAGTGTTTAAGGTCATAAGACGAAGAAGCCTATTGATTTTCACAGATTTCCGATAATTAGTGCCAGAGTTATGGCCCTTGATCATTTCAAAAAATCTTGTGGATGCTCTAGAGGACAAAGATGATGTCCGATTGACTTCAAATTTATACACAGTGTTTAAGGTCATGAGACGAAGAAGCCTATTGATTTTCAGCGATTTCGGATAATTAGTGCCAGAGTTGTGTCCCTTGATCACTTCAAAAAAATCTTGTGGATGCTCTAGAGGCCAAAGTTAATATCTGATTGACTTTAAATTTGTACACAGTGTTTAAGGTCGTGAGACGAAGAAGCCTATTGATTTTCAGCGATCTCTGATAATTATTGACAGAGTTATGGCCCTTGATCATATCAAAAAATCCTGTGGACGCTCTAGAGGCCAAAGTTAATATGCGATTGAGTTTAAATTTACATACACTGTTTAAGGTCATGATACGAAGAAATCTACTGATTTTCAGCGATTTCAAATAATTACTTCCAGAGTTATCTCCCTTGATCACTTCACAAAACCTTGTGACACTATAGATGCCAAACTTATCATCCGATTGACTTCAGACTGATACACAGAGTTTAAGGTGTTGAAACGAACAAGTATTTTGATTTTCAATGAATTTTGATAACTGAACACCTAAATCCATGACATTAAATGTTTCCTATACTAATTGTTAGCGTGGGGCAAAGCTTTATAAAAAGCTAACAAATTCTAATGATTTTCAGATAATTACATAATGAGTTGTTACTCTTAATCAGATTTTAGTGTATTACAAATGTTTCATTCCCCAAAAAAGTAAAAATATGCGACAACCCTTGTTGACTGCCCGGACGATTTAGCTGCTGTGGGCGTATGTTTTGTTGCCTGGCAACCTATCTTTAGATATTATAGAAAGACATTGCAGCACTTTATCTAAATCTTACACATGTAATTTTACATCTTTAACATATACTATAACCATCTAAAATTATTATCCGAATCCTGCTTACACAATTATATCTTTAACAATGTTATGACCATCTAAAATCATTGTGCGAATCCTACTTACACGTTATTATATCTTTAACAATGTTATGACCATCTAAAATCATTATTTAAATCTTACATACATGTAACTATATATATAATATATGCCTATCTAAAATTATTACCATCTAAAATCCTTATCATATATTGACGTACCCCAACGCTTTTCATACTCCTTCACATTGTTTACCTTATGTCAGCATTTCACGATAATCCAATGGATTTTGAATTGATTCCACCTGACAAGAAGCGGATAGAAATAGAATCTATTTGACTTAATGTGAGATGTATAGTCAACAACTGTGTTATATAGGTTATCTACTCTATTTGACTTACTGTGAGATATAGATGTACAGTCAACAACTTCGATATAATAGTTATTTACTCTATTCGACTTACTGTGAGATATACAGTCAACAACTGTGATCTAAAACTCTATTGGACTTAATGTGAGATATACGGTCAACAACTTTGATATTGAAGTTATTTACACTATTTCACTTACTGTGAGATATATGGTCAACAACTTTGATATACAGGTTATTTACACCAGGAACAACAGTTAACCAAACTACAAAATTCAGGGGAAATTCCTCGGACAACACCGAGATTGAACCGTGAACCTCCTGGTTAGTGAGCAGTCTAATTAAAATATAGATCTATATTTCGTTTCGTTTTTATTCTTTCGATGGCCTACACTCGTGTAGATCTAACAAGTTATAGTGGGAGCTCACATTCTATGACGTCAGGTATCGAGCACGGGACATTTGACCCGATAACGTCAGTCATTAGATTAACCAATTAACGACCGCCATGCTTTTTAAACTCTACTTTTGTTTTGTTTTGATTTCTATCCGCTGTTAATATCTACCCAAAGTTCCACGCATGAAAAGGTCAAACAGACAATTTGATTGGCTGACCACTCATTTCAGGCAGAACACAAGTCCTCCAGATCCAAGAGTAGTAAAGACAAGTAAAAACGAAATTTTGAACTAAAAAACGAAACGAAATTGGATCTGTGTTTTAATCAGATTGGGTTAGTGAGTCGACGTCTAACCAATTGAGCACACTCTACTGGTGTATGCACTGTCAGTGTAGAACGGTAGGATGTTTAACCCCATTTCATTTCGATATGGTACATGTAATTACAAGTGAGTCAGAAAATGTTACATGGAAATAACCTGAAACATAGTTACCTCCCTTCTTCCCCTGTAAATTGTCACACCATGAAACAGTTTTAGTTTTAGAACAAATGGTGGAAATAACAAACGTTGACATTATCTGTTGCAGGTAACATTGACATTCAGGTTTGGGTTATACTTATGGAAAGGATATGTTGACATAATTTCTTGCATTATTTAAAAATTTTATGAAGTTTTTCCGGTGACCTTTTAAAGATGTCTTTCTAAAAATGCCAGGTCTGGCAATAATTCACCTCTCTCTGACAATATCAGGCTTTGGCAGGAACAATTCAAGTGGTGGCATTTTTTCTGTGATTTTAAAGATTATTTTCAAATGTCAGATAGACTTGTTACCACTAACAATGGTCTGGTCCTGTCTTCTGTATCAAAATATTAACGTAAAACTGACTGTTTGTCTGCTCGTCAGGTTCATAAAGCAATCAGTTATAACAAATGATATTTTTTTTCGATAACCTGGCGGTGAATGAACGACGATAATTACCAGATTGATGATTTTTAACCACTAACATGAAAAGTAACATGTTTTCAAATGGAGTCAAAACTGGATTCTGATCTTTAACTTTTCATTTGCATTTTGTCAATGATTTTTGAAATTTAATAAAGAAAAAAAAATCCAAAACATTAGCGGTATAGTATAAGCTATCAAGGTGGCATTGGTTTGTTTACATCACTTTACTATATTTCTGATTCATTTCTGTTTAAGTGAAATGCTGAATGGAAATCATTTATTTTGGGGCCTGTTATTCCTTTTAAAGTTCACCTTTCACAATATTTATTAATTGTAGATGACCAGGAATTCAAAATCCTGCAAATAATGATCAGTTTTTTAATGATACAGTCAGACATTTTGTCAGGTATCCAATTATGTTGTTATTTGCTGTATATCATATCTCACAATTTGATAGTTTTATATCATAGTTGTTCACTGTATATCTAGTTACAGTAAGTCAAGTAGAGTAAATAACTTATATCACAGTTGTTGACTGTACATCTCACAGTAAGTCAAATAGAGTTAGTAACCTGTTACAGTTGTTGACTGTATATCTCACAGTTGGTCAAATTGAGTAATAACCGTTATATCCTAGTTGTTGGTACTTGTTGACTGTATATCTTACAATAAGTTATATCTCGTAAGTAACCATTAGATCACAGTTGTTAGCTGTATATCTCACAGTAAGTTTATATAGAGTTAATAACTATTATATCACAGTTGCTGGCTGTATATTAAGTGGTAGTAAGTCATGTGTGGTTTATACAGATTATTCTCTGCTACATGTATATCCCATAATAACAACCATAATCCTTTCAACAGTCTATTGACCAGAGTTGTGTTCACCTTTCAACACGGCTAAATACATGGATTAATATAGTTAGTTTGTAAGCCTATTGAGATGATAATAGGCTTATTAAATGTCATAGATTTTATTTTAAAGGTGTCATTTAGTTTGTATTTGGTGATGAATTTGACAGTTGATTATATTATCCCAGTCTGTGCAGAAAAGTTGGACATTCTTTAAAACCCATTTCCTTTAATTTTATACAATGGTAAAAAAATGAAATGGGGTTGAACATCCTACTGTTGTGCTCCAACGCGGCTAGTGACGACAGGCATACATACACCTTATAGTGTGCCATGAGGGAAATTTTGCCTGGGCAGCGACTCTATACTATGGCCTACTCTTATACCGATTCTAACTGCCTGGATCTTTTGTGTAAACGCTAAGGGTGTACATGGGACCTCTGTTTTTCATACACCCCGAACGACTAGATAGCTCTCCTTGTCAGGCCCTTTATCTGACAATGGGGAGATCGTGCCAGAAAATCCCAATGAACATTCTTAACCAATGTAGGAATCGAACACGCGACCTTCAGGATAGCGAACCAGCATCTTAACCACTTAGCCATAAGCAAGTTTAGAATGTTTTTGTAGTTTAGGACTGACTGTTGGTGGAAGATTACTTTGTTACAAACTAAAGATAAGCCTCATCAACTAAAGTTTTTATGATTGTAAATTGATTGTAATGGAATACGGGAGCTACAGTGAGTAAGACGCTGGCTGACTAACCTAGAGGTTTGGTGTTCGATCCTTGTGTAGACCGAGAAAGTTCATCTGGATTTTCCGGTGTGGTTTATCCATGTCAGTGGTGCGGGATAAAGGATCTGGTAAGGGACAACATACACATTGTAGTAATTCGGATGAGATACTAAAATAACCCTTGGCAGTTGGAATTTGATAGAAGAGTAGGCCATAGCGCCACTGCCAAGGCCAAATTTCCTGTATAGCACACTGTATGGGATTATTTTGGTCTTCAGTGACCCGGTCGAAGTACAACAGAGGTCTCGTGTATATATTGCTGTAGGCGTAAAAGATACCTTGGCAGTTGAAATTCGATATAAGTGAAGGCCATAGTGCATCTGCCAGGGCAAAATTTCAACAATAGCATACTGTATGGCTTATACTCTTCTTCACTAGCACACTCTATGGCTTGTACTCGTCTTCATCAGCACAATGTATGGCTTGTACTTGTCTTCATTAGCCCATTCTAAGCAGAACAGTAGGACATTAGATGATATATAGAGAATATTAGTACAGTTTTCAGATGGCAGTCAATGATAAGGCTATTTATACACAAGTACAGAAGTCTCACTGATTTCTATCATTTTTACATTATAAAATATAACATTTATAAATACGACCATTGAATCATGATTAACAAACTTGCACAACACACGCTGTGACAGGTGTTAGAACAAATTCAAATACTAATATACTGATAGTATTAAATAAATGTTGGATGTAAGCGTTTTGTTGGCAAGATGAATATTAAAGGTAGGTGTATTCCCATACATGACCTTTTATTATCTTATCCTTTACCTGTAACAAAATTCATTCATGAAATTATTTACCAGGTTTTTGTGTCTATTCTATTCATGACCTTTTTATTATCTTAGCCTTGCTTATAATAAAATTCATTCATGAAAAATATTTAACATGGCCAGGTAGGCTATTTCCCAGGTTGGTGTGTGTTTTCAGATAGGGGAATAACATGGAATGATATAATGTACACATGTACACGGTCACAGTGTGCTTACTGATGGTGAGAAGATTGTCCAGATGTGTTATGTTGGTCGGTATAAGTTCATGTGAAGAATAAGGGATTAATTCGTTTTAATGTGATGCTTTGTGCATTTGTATCCCTTTCGTGTACCATACTTAACTGAATCTTGTTCCGGATGTCTTGGGAGAAAATCGAAGAACCTGGATAAAACCATGCGGTGGGACAGGTGACCATACTCCTTGTCAGGTACAACCAGGGAATCGAAAATGAGCCTGTTGACTCAATGACACAGACCTTATGATATGATACAGCGAACACGTGCCAACTATTCGGCCATTCAACCAACCAACCCCCCCCTCCCCCCCCCCCCCCCCCGGAACTAAAATGGAATTTTATAATTAAATTACAAATGTTTAAATTATTGGTAGTTTATTGACAACAATTACATTTTTATCTTGTAAGTGAAAGTGAGAACGCAACTTTAATACAATTATATTTTTATCTTGTTCGTGAAAGTGAGAACGTACATGTAGCTTTGAAGCCACTAATTACTTACAACACAAGACTCACGTTATGTTTAAATTATTGGTAGTTTATTGACAACAATTACATTTTTATTTTGTAAGTGAAAGTGAGAACATAACTTTAATACAATTATATTTTTATCTTATTCGTGAAAGTGAGAACGTAGCTTTAAAGCCACTAATTACTTACAACACAAGACCCCCATTATGTATGAGATGGTCAATCAATCAAACGTTCGTGTTGTTCGCTGAAAGTTGAAGTATTTTCATCTCTCCAGTCATCCTCTATACATCAAGGATGTTTTCAAATTAGCCCGATTTATAAGATGATGATATTTTTGCGACATCCAGCCTTCTACAATTAGCGAAGTGTGTAACAAGTTAATACTGTATATAACGCTATCGATTAAAACGATTGATTAACATTATCCAGTTTCAAATCAAATAAAGATAAAGATTGTGATGGCAGCATCTAAATGTTAGCTTTACTTTCGTAGTATTTATCGCATCATTTATAAAAATCAATATAAATTATTGACAGTCAGGGATGTACAAATTTAACATTGATATGACTCGAAGCACATATATGGTATCATTCTACTCAACATGGCTGATCGAATGTAACATTGAGGCATACAGGGGAGTTGGGATGGCCAAGTGGTCTAGTGTGCCGCGCTTCGACCTCTAGTTGGCCGGACTTGCGGCTGTGGTTTCGAACCCTGGCATGAGCGTATGTGGCATGGAGATAGGGGCGCCTTCTCAACCTTGTGGGTTTCCTCCGGGCACTCCGGTTTCCTCCCACTGCTAAAGACCCCTACGCGCAAGCGAATTATTGAAATAAAATCAAACCATATGTTAGTCCCGAAATGACTTAGTTTGTGTTGAGTGGACGTTAAACCCCACTTCTCTCTCTGAGGCGTACAGGTATTTTAGTGGTGGGGGGAAATTAGAGGACCCGGAGAAAACCCACAAGGTCGGACAGGCGATGCGACTCCTTGTCACGTACAAGTGGGTAATCGAAACCACAAGCAAATTATTGAAATAAGATAGAATCATATGTCAGTCCCAAAATTTGTGTCGATTTAATATTGGACCCCATTTCTCTCTCGCTTTTTAGGGGGTTGGGTGGCCAAATGGTTTATCTTGTGGACATTAGATTGTATGGTCTGTTATTGCTTTTTAGCTCAGTTATCTACGTAATATACTGGATAAGCTTACTCTTCTGGACATCTATCACCACTATTTTGTACACGGTGAACAGTCCATATGCTGTTAACACTATTTTGCCTTATTGCACTATTTAGGACTTTGAATTTTGTCTAATGGTTTGGATTGTGCGTACTTGGTTTTATTTTATTCATAAAATCTGTTCTTGAGTCCAGTGCCATGGTTTCGATTCCTTACATTGTATGTGACAAGTAAAGGTTGTCTGTTCATCCTCTCGTCCCTGGGTTTCCTCAACCTCGTGGGCTTCCTCCGGGCTCTCTGGTTTCCTCCCACTGCTAAAGACCCCTACGCGCAAGCGAATTATTGAAATAAAATGAAACCATATGTTAGTCTCAAAATGACCTAGTTTGTGTCGAGTGGACGTTAAACCTCATTTCTCTCTCTCTCTCCCTGGGTTTCCTCCCATGGTCAAAGCAAAGAGCTTTGGTCCAGGGAAATTAATGAAATAAAATTGAACCAGTGTTAGTCCCAGAATGACCTAGTTTGTGTCCCTTTAACTTTATTATGATTACATGCTAAGATTTTAGTGCACTGGTCAAACTTGTGATGTTTAGACCTAGTTTCCTGTAGAACTCTTGTGAATGGATTTTATCAGTCTATTGGGAATCGAAAATTACTCCCAAAGGTTGGTGATCTGTATGAGCACGTTATAGATCAGAGTATCACTAATCAATAAGCCGTTTCACACATTTTATAACTTTTACTCAACGAGTAAATATTGACAGGAACTTGGTGATTCTAGTCACGATTGTAAGTATGGTTTTAGATTATTCTGCCATCGTAAATCGTAGATAGATTGTGCAACTTATGTTTGAGTGACAGCTTGTATAGGATTATAGTCATTGATTAAAGAGTTAACAAACACACAGTTGCTAAATCATTTGGATGTGGCTTATGTGGAATGCAAACAAGTGGCATATGATTTAGATGCTAAGCAACTGTTTGTCTATGTGCTTAAAGATACATTCCCACGAAAGCTGCCTGTATATCGTATGCCCGTCTTAATTACCCAGTCAGAGCAGAATAGTAGGACGTTATAAACTCCATTTCATTTCATGTGCCTCTCTTACTGATTGGGGGATCACATGACTAAGTGGGTAAGACACTAGCTCGCTTGCCTGGAGGTCAGGTGTTCGATCCCTGCATTTGCCAAGAAAGTTCATCTAGATTTTCCGGCCTGGTTTCACTCTTGTCAGTGATGCAGGACGGAGGGCCTGACAAGGACATCTGTCTAGTCATTCAGATTGGACGAAAAACAAGGTCTTGTGCACACATTGGAGTGCACGTAAAAAGATCCCTTGGCAGTTGAAATTCGATATAGGAGTAGGACGTAGCACTGCTATTCGGGCAAAATTTCCCTCATAGCACACTGTATGGCGTATGCACGTCTTCCATTAGCCCAGGTTAGGAGCAGAAGAGTAGGACGTTAAGGGCGTTGAGCAGTCTAAGATTCGCACTAACTTTTCAACGCCAATCTTATTAAGTCTTTGTAAACTTGTTCCACTTATAAAATAACTCAGAAAACTCTCGAAAGTCGCGTCGTTTTATGTGTAACAATGGAGATACGAGGCGGAGGAATAAAACTATTTATAGCAAACGAGACTGATTCCCTGACCTAGATCAGGTGTTGAATAAATTATGACGTCGTGCACGCCAGTCACGTGATCAACACAGACGTGGCTTCAACGGGAGTGGAAGATGTCACGTGACCAGAAGGAATTCCCTGTATGACGCTATTATCCAAGTCTATTTATCTATCACGAAAGGAACATGACGGATTTTCTTTTTTTATGGTCAAAGATTACTATTTTTTGAATGCATAACATGATTTAGAGTGCGGTGGAGTAGTGCAGTGAAGTAATTATTTACTTTTACATCCGAATTGGTGTATTTTAATACTTATTGTCGACGTATTCAAAGAATTAACCCAAAATCGCAAAATCTCGTTTGAAGGTAAATAATGAACAACAATTTTAAAATACTTTGAGTTGGTATTTTTTAACGTTTTTGGTGTCGAAATGTAGCTTATAACCTCCACTTTCGATCTACTGGTGGGATTATCAATAAATCTTTTGAGCTTGTACTAATAGAATTTCCAAGAAAACGCATCGTTTTTTTGCGTTTCCATGGATACAAGACAAACCACAACCTATAGCCAAAAATTGACCAGTGTATTTTTGGGACTTGCTATTAGCATTGTTCATGCGAAATTTGATGAAAATATCTGCAGGCATAACTGAGAAAATTCTACTTTTGTTGTCATCAATACCCTTTTTTATCATGCTTTTGGGCCAAGTTTGGAACATAGTTGGTAAATAAAATTGGTATTTATTTGGTGATTAATATGTAGTTTATCACCCCAAATAACAAAAAATGTCATATCTTATCAACAAAAATTACAGTGCTAGCTTTAAAATTTGCATTTTAGACTACTCAACGCCCTTAAACCCCATTTTATTTCTTACTGATTTATTTATTAGTGAAATAATAAATTACCTGGAAGGGCTCCTTTAAACAGAGGTTCGCTTTCTGATTTATTGAGGAATTACTTGGGACCTCCCTTAAATAGTCTCTCTCTCTCTCTCTCTCTCTCTTGTGAATTAAGAAATTATCTTGGCCCCCATCTTCAATACAAGGCTTGATCTCGTTTCAGCTACCTAAATCTTATGAAGGCCTTCACGTAATACCTTTCATATTTCGGCGCTAATTTCGATTTTGTACAAGATCATCTTGTGAGTCTATCAGATTCCTCAATCGTCGCGAATAGGGGGGGTCAGGATGGCCTAGTGGTCTAGAGTGCCGCGCTTCGACCTCTAGCTGGCCGGTCACCTCTGGCTTGCGGCTGTGGTTTCGAGCCCTGGTGTGAGCGTATGTGGCATGGAGATAGGGGCGCCTTCTCAACCTCGTGGGTTTCCTCCGGGCACTCCAGTTTCCTCCCACTGCTAAAGACCCCTACGCGCAAGCGAATTATTGAAATAAAATTAACCATATGTTAGTCCCGAAATGACCTAGTTTGTGTTGAGTGGACGTTAAACCCCATTTCTCTCTCTCTCTCTCTCTCGTCGCGAATACTAAGTGATGCGCTTTCAAGATAAAATGTCTACCTGTGACAAGCAAGTTGTAAAGTTCAAGGTTCGTTCAATGTCAAGGTTTCTGTGCTCGTCGCTATGTAACAACCTGTGATTGAACACTACGTTCGGGAATTGTGAAATTATCTAGCAAAATCCAGATGTTGTAAAACTCGCAGTCGTTGTTTCAGGAGCATGATGGGACCCAGGATCGCAGCTTTAAACAGCATCTCTGATCAATTAATAAATTAGAGAATTATCTTGGGCAATAAAACTTTCAGCGCTTGTCAGCTATAACTGATGATGATGAAATTTCGATGCATGAAAACATGCAGTAGTTTTGAGCGTAATTGATGTGGATGTATATGAGGTCTGATCTGTTTCTATGATCAAGGGAATCACAAATTACCCTCGTTCAACTTGGCCTTATGAATATTTCAATAGTTATATTTTAAGAGATGTATATTGTTATTGGAATAGAGTAGATTGAATATATTTCAAGAGATAGATTACATGTGAAATTAAATTTAAAAAAATGTCACATGAGGTTTAACGTCATATAGAAATGATTCCACTACTCATGACTTCTGTAGTTTCTTTAAGCAAGGTTTGTTTTATTTTTTTACATAAATGGCTACAAAAAAAGTACTGGTTACTGGCCTATAGCTCCCTGAATTTACACATAAACTGATCCCAATGTTTGGGACCCAAACTGTACTTAACATAGCTTAACTTAGCTTAACATATAATATACCAATTCTCATTGAAATAAAGGTGAAGGCTTACCACATAATTATATGATTTGATATGGTGTTGAAAATTTGCAATAGAACCTAATTTTACTTTCAGACAAAGCCTCTAATAGTGTCTCAATTGTAGCCGTGGATAAGACAGGGCGCAGGTTTATAACATTGTAGCTAAATATCATACAGTGCTGTTCCAACTGGGATAATGAAATAAGGCTTACACCATACACTGTACTATGAGAGATATATTGCCCGGACAGCGGTGCTATGGCCTATTCTTATATCGAAGGGTTCTTTTACGTAAACATCAGTGTGTACTGTGCTCAGAATCTCATTTTTCGTTACAGCCAAACTTTCTGAGTCGGCAACAGGATCAAAAATGGAACCTCTTGTTTTGTAAGCCAGCATCCTACTCACTGGTCCACGACAGCTCCGATATATTGACTTTATTACAAATCAGAATCCCTGTATCAATATTTAATCCATTAGTAATTATCAAATAATTACCTGAATATATTACTGATTACCTGGGAGACTTTGATTCGGTGTATTTGTATACTGGTATTTCATATCGTATTGTTTATTTAGGAAATTATAAAATAGTTTTTGTTGGTACTAGTATGACTGAGGTAATGAATTAATCATTTCAGGCCGCTTATCTTTAATAATAGAAGTAAATATGATGTCAATATGAATTACTGCAGTGCAACGCACACATAATAAGTAACATAGTTTGACATGACTAGGCGTGCACGTAAAAGATCCCTTGGCAGTTGGAATTTGATATAAGAGTAGGCCCTAATGCCGCTGCCTGGTCAAAATTTCACTCATCTTATTAGCCCAGTCGGACTAGAAAATTAGGATCTTTAACCCAATTTCGTCTTATTTTGACATGACTAATTAGTAATAGATATGCTCACATGACTGAGGTATTAAATACTTGTGCAAATTTTAAAAAAAAGGTGATATATATCGTAATAAAATGTGATCAGAATTTGTACAGTATGTCTTATACACATAGAACTCGTCTGAACATAAGGAGCAGGGTTGAATCCCACTCCTACCCCACGGGACTAGTCTAGAATTTAAATATCCATAAACAAGCTATCAATTTCTTGCCATCAGGTTGCATGTACATGTTGCTATGCCAATCTGTTTTACAGAGGATTATGAAAGACTTCTAACGTCTCTATAAAAGATGACTGTCTTCAACATGTGAAGTCACTTCACATGGACTCGATCATTTGCTCGATGGCACATGCATTGTTTACACAAGTTACTGGTTCGGGCAGTATGGTGTCTTAAAATTTCACTTATTTTAATCCCCATTTCCATTAAATAGGAAATAACTTTTACCTACAAACACTTTAAACTTCTTTATTCTTTTTTTCTAATACTTAAAAAAAGTATTTAAGGATTTAAAGTGCCAATCCCGATAACTTTTTGGGGAATAAAACTGCTTAATTTTGTGTTAAAATCCTTTAAAACCCATAACCTAAGGTCCACCTACTAACCTGATATTTGTGATACGCTTGTAAATAACTTAAACCTGACAGTCTTCATCTGGAAATGGAGAACGTTTTATTATACAGTATCTGGATAAAGTATTTAAGGATTTAAAGTGCCAATCCCGATAACTTTTTGGGGAATAAAACTGCTTAATTTTGTGTTAAAATCCTTTAAAACCCATAACCTAAGGTCCACCTACTAACCCGATATTTGTGATACGCTTGTAAATAACTTAAACCTGACAGTCTTCATCTGGAAATGGAGAACGTTTTATTATACAGTATCTGGATAAAACCAGACTTTTTATACGCCCACATTTTCATGCCCCTGTTCGTCCGTCCGTCCACAATTGTTTGTGAACAGTCTACAGGTCACAATTTTTATCCGATTTCAATGAAACTATAAACATAGGTTTATCACCCTAAGATCTCGGTTCCTTTCGATATTGGCATGTATTCGACTGTAACTTCATGGGTTATGGCCCCTGATTGTACGAAAAATCACGTTTTTTAGCTTGTGAACAGTGTAGAGGTCACAATTTTGAACCGATTTGGATGAAACTTGAAATGCATGTTTATAACCCAAATATCTTGCTTCCTTTCGATATTTGCGCTAATCGGATCGTAACTTCCTGAATTATGGCCCCTGAGTGTCCGAAAAATCGCCCTTTTTAGCTTGTGGTCCCTCTGGAGGTCAAAATTGTTATCCGATTTAAAAAACCGTTTGATTATATCACTGTTACATGGTTATGAAGGTTGAGTCTGAATTTTGTGAAAATCGGACCAACATTGATGGACAAAATGGCCGTCGTTTGTACGCAAATAGTGTGAAAATATGTTATATCAAGGTTGTGGACCCTTATAGAAGTCACAATTTTGAACCAATTTTGATGAAACTTGACATGTATGTTTATAACCCAAAGATCTTGGTTCCTTTCGATATTTGCGACCATCGGATCGTAACTTCCTGAATTATGGCCCCTGATTGTCCAAAAAATCGCCCTTTTTAGCTTGTGGTCCCTCTGGAGGTCAAAATTGTTATCCGATTTAAAAAAAAAACCTTTGATTATATCACCATTCCATGGTTATGAAGGTTGAGTATGAATTTTGTGAAAATTGGACCAAAATTGACGGACACAATGGCCGCCGTTTGTATGCGAATATTGTGAAAATATGTTATATAAAGGTTGTGGACCTTATAGAGGTCACAATTTTGAACCGATTTTGATGAAACTTGACATGTATGTTTATAACCCAAAGATCTTGGTTCCTTTCGATATTTGCGCCCATCGGATCGTAACTTCCTGAATTATGGCCCCTGATTGTCCGAAAAATCGCTTTTGTTAGCTTGTGGTCCCTCTGGAGGTCACAGTTATTATCTGATTTAAAAAAAAAAACGTTTGATTATAAAAACCAAATAAATTCTAATGATTTTTCTGATAATTCCTTAATATGCGACAACTCTTGTTGACTGCCCGGACGATTTGGCTGCTGTGTGGGCGTCACTCGGCAAACCTCGTAAGATTTCAGGAATCTAAACTCAGCTGTATGATGAATTCCGCCATATTGGAACTACTTTAAAGGTCCCGGATGAAACATGGCTGCGCCCATTCCAAATACAAGTTGGCAACCTATTTGGCTAGCGACCTATTCGACCGATCCAGCTGTAAGATAATGACGAAATTACACGTCTATTCTGAGCTGAAGGAATGGATAAAAAATAATATATTCTACTTTCATTTGATAGACATAACGTTGGATTTTATTGGTTGATAAATAGAGACTGTTGTCTTTACTCTAAATAGGTTTCCAACGAACAGGTTGCAGCTCGATCGGTCGAATAGGTCGCTAGCCGAATAGGTTCCCAATTTGTGTAATAGCGTCAAGTTTTCCTGTTAAAGTAAACCGGTAGCCGCATCGCAAATGTATGGGCGTAGGTACATATCACTTACTGTCATACATCCGAGACTAGATGTAGTTGACGTAGTTTACGGAATCTGTCGAGATTAGCTGAGTGGTGTGGGCGTATGTTTCGTTGCCTGGCAACCTATTTTTTCTATAAAAATAATATATAGGTGAAATTTACCTTTTGTTATCAAGTACATGGCATGGGTCATTCACTGTATAGACCTCTCAAGAAACATTAATGGATTATCAGGTCACCCAATGAAAAAATCGACCCGAAATCTTAAAAAGGTTACGTTACGTTAAGCAGTCTTGACGTTCACATCCAAACGACTCAATATTTTGAGCTGAAATTTTGAAACAAGGTAAATACACCATGCCACTATATTTTGGTCCATAAATTTCATAAATACTCGGACTTTAATTTTTGAGACTCTGTTCTTATCGGGATTGTCCCTTTAATTTGTTGGAGGGAAAAGGTTATTATTTAGGACTCATTAAGTTGCTGCGATGTCATCCTTATCACGAATTGTAGAATGCTAGCGAATGTTCACTGCTGATCAGTGTGATAGAGAGATCTCCGCCTGTCCAGCCTCATGGGTTTTCTCCAGGTCCTCCATTTTGCTGCCACTGCTAAAGACCCTGACACGCAAGCGTATAATATTAATGAAAAAAATTCAACCATATGTTAGTCCTGAAATGACCTAGTTTGTGTCGGGTGAACATTCAACCCCATTTCTCTATCTCTCTCTGATGTAATCTTGCACAAATGATATTCAATTACTAAGTTTGGTATAACATTCAAATATGTGTGTATTTCAATAATTTGAATAAGAATTGAATAATATTATTATTATTAATAACATGGCTGCACATTGTATTATATATTGTATGTGTTTATTTTGCTACGTTGAAATGGTAGAAACAGATGTTCACTATATTGATTATCTATTATCGTTAAAGGTAAACTACCACATTCTTTAACAGGTACGATTGTAACACCTGTCACTGATGTGATATCAGGCTCCAATTAAGGCTTTATATACCAGTCAAGAAATATTTCAAGACTTTTATTGGCCTATACGAATATACATGTAGGCCTTCCCTACAAATACAACCTTATAGGATTACAATAAAAATGTAGGCATGTCTAAACATGGATTATTGGCAAGTCTGGAAAGAAGCCTCCTGTCATAAATTAAGGTTTCGTCAAGCCTTAAGGTCGTCTGTCTTACTTTGTGGGGTTTCTCTGATTTTTGGTCTCAAAATAACTCGAGTTTGTGTTGAGTGGATGTTAAATGTCTCTCTTTTGCCCCCACCCCCCCAATTCCGCAGGTCAAACAGGTCAACTATTTGTTTTTCACTGAATTTAGATTATAACCACTGAACAATTTAATTTTGTCATAAAACTACAGGATATAGTGGTAATAAACTTTTATTACTTTTATATTAAATTCTAAAACAAACTTGGTGATTATTTATGAGAATAAAGATTGAAGTTCAAGTTTTCTTGTAGGAGGAAAACTAAATTATAGAGGCCAATCTTGAATATATATATGAAAACTGGACTGTGTGTGTGTTTTAACATTTAATAGACTGCCTGTGAAAATAAACAAGTGGCTTGCAGTCATGGCGTGATTCTATATAACCGACCATAAATGCCGTCTCGCTCATTTTAGGATAAGGGTCATATTGGGTTGATTCTTTAGGCCCCAAGTTATCCATGAATAACATGTACTAGATAGAAAACAGGGGTGCCAGAACTCTGCTACCAGGGTATACAAATGGTACGCTACCCTTTACAGGAGTATACATATAGCCTACCCATGCTCCAATGATGAAAATTTTCAACTGTCTATTCATTTTGAAATGATAGATATGTAATTGTTCTCCGATCGGCGTTGATGTTACCTTGTTTTCGTTATCATTTATCTTAAAGGGTTTTATATTGGAATTTGTAATGCGAGAAGCACTCTAAACAGTATTCTCGGAATTGACAAATTTCTAAAATTCCTAGAGGTGAGGGGGGAAACAACCACCCTGGACGCCCCTCCCTATCTTTTGGTACCTTGGACCTAGCTCTGTTCCTGTGGCCCTAGCGCTGTTCCTGTGCCCCTGATAGAAAACACATGACCTCATCTTGAAATCAAATCAGGCAGGCATGTCATATAAACTGCCATAAGATATGTCTTCTTTAGTTGCATTAGATTCTGTCCCGTTAATATGTATTGAAATCAGAAGAATGTATGGCTGTATAGCTATTGATACAAGTCATTGATTTACTTTCATATATATATTATATATATACATTTTCCTCAAATAAAATTATAGCTCACAGTAAAGATTGAACTCGACTAATGTTAGGAAGACAGCGTTTCTTTTTAGATAATTTGACACGACTAATGTTCAGAAGACAGCGTTTCTCTTGAGATAATTTGACACGACTTATGTTCGGAAGGCAGTATTTCTCTTGAGACAGTTTATTGGATTGATTCTTTTAAAAATGACTTGTTAGAAAGTAATTTGACAAGATATTTATTTTTGTGTCTGGGTTCTGTTGTGACATTGGATTACAAAATGGTTGGTTTTTGTTTGAGCGGAATCTGAAGAAATTGATAGATGTTGTTTTATATAATAATCTGGTTTTACTAATGTCATTTATTCTATCGAATATGACACTACAGATTTAACTCCGTGTCAGCATGATGTAACACAGATTTTGAAATTCATGAAAGTCATTGCGCAACAATTTCACCTTTTCGAATACTTTTAGCTGTGAAATTGTTAAGATTGACGGTAGGTTTTTAAACAATTCACATGAAAAATTTTTAATTTTTTTTTTCTTATTTATATGCAAAATGGTTTGCATGCATGGACACCTGGGTATCTGCCTACTCTACTTCAAATTTCAAATGTCTAGGATGTTTTTATGTGCATTGGACTTCAGTTTTTCATACTGCCCCAAAAACTAGATGTTATAAGCAAAGTGAATGGTCGTGCAGGCATGGACAGCTAGGTTTCCGTCTAGTGTTCATCAAATTTCAAATGCCGAGGGTTGTTTTATGTAGACATATACATTGGACGTCATTTTTTGGTCCTATCTGAAAAACTAGACTCTATAAGCACACTCTATAAGGCGCACAAGGGTGTTTGGATGGTTGAAAGGTTAGCTTGCGTCGCTGTATCATACGGCCTGACATTGAGTCAACTATCATGGTTTCGAATCCCCGGTTGTACATGGCATGGAGTAGGGTTGGCTGTCCAGCCTCATGGGTTCCTCCAGGTACTCTGGTTTCCTCCCACTGCTAAAGACTCCTATACGCAAGCGAATTCTTGAAATGAAATTAAACCATATGTTAGTCCCGAGATGACCTAGTTTGCATGGAATGAATGTTAAACCCCATTTCTCTCTATCTCTCTCTTTGAACAAAAAACACTTACATTTTTTTTTGAAGGCGGATGGGGGTGGGGTGGTGGGGGGGGGGGTAAGAGCCACAATGACTGGTTTGTTAGCCTCCAGGTTACGTATTCGCTTTTGGTGATGACCAAGAATATTTATCACAATTTTTTGGCGTGGTTTCTCTTTGTTAGTGGTGTAGGACAGAGTGCCTGACGAGGACAGCTCTCTAGTCTTTTGGATGGGACAGAAAACTGGGGGCCCCATGTACACATTGGCGTTCACGTTAAAGATCCTATAAGAGTAGGCTGTAGCGCCTGTCTCAAACCTGTCTTGGCAAAATGTTCCTCAGACACGTAGCTTACTGTATGGCATATGCCTGTCTTGATTAGCCCAGACAAAGTAGGACGTTTAACCTGATTTCATGTCCCTTATTTTCTGGATTGTCTCCCTTGAGTGGATCATAACTTATCTTTGATAAAGATCTAATGACCCAATTTGAATCTGTGTTGAGGTAATAATGACCCTGTCCTATAGATGTATCTATCAGGTGACAATATACAGATAAACCTTTCATTTCTTCCATGATGGACTTGGCTAGATCATATAGTATTTAAATAATGTGTTGGGCTTTTTTCAAAATATTTGAATTTGTAGTCTAAAGAACAGATTAAAAGCATTTGTTATCTAAGTGAACTCCTTGATTGAGAAATGGTATCTGATGGTCTTTAAAAAGTAAGCATACTATGTGAATTCCTCTAAGGAGATCAAGTGGTTTCATGTTCTATTAAGAGTAAGCACTCCCCAAATGAGAAGTGGCATGGGCAAGCCTGGAATTAAGGCACCTCTCATTTACAATGTCAGACACAGATTCATGTTTTGTCTGGCACTGATTTGCCTTTTTTATTGATACTATTAATACATGTCCGGCACTAAGTTGAAAATAAGTGCCTAAGTGCCTTACATTTTGTCAGGTATATCTAATACCGTTATTTCCAGCCCTGGGCATGGGATCTTCTTTAAGGAGTAAGCATACATGTATATTATGTGAACTCCTCTAATGAGAAGTGGTATGAGTTGTTCAATAAAGAGTAAAGCATACAATGTGAGTTCATCCAATGAGAAGTGGTATCACATGTTCTTGGAAGTGTCATCATACTCTGCCCTGTACATGACCCATTTAGTGCCTTATTTCGAGTTCAGGAATAATAAGGAAACGGCTCTTTGTACCATTCAGTTTACCTGATATGTAATAAATAGATTCATGTTTTAAACCAGCTCAGCGTCTTTTGAGGGGTTTGTTAATCTCTTGCACATTATAATGTCACAAGGGGGTTTGGTTGGCCGAATGGTTGGCTTGCACGCTATATCATAAAGCCTGTCATTGAGTCAACTGGCGTGGTTTTGAATCCCTGGTTGTACGTGACAGGGAGTAGGATCGCCAGTTCAATCTCATGGGTGTTCTCCGGGTCCTCCATTTTCATCCCACTGCTAAAGACCCCTACGCGCAAGTAAATTATTGAAATAAAATCAAACCACATGTTAGTCCCGAAATGACCTTGTTTGTGCCGAGTGGACGTTAAACCCAATTTCTCTCTCTCTCTCTTTTGAGGGTTTATTAATTTCTTGTAAACTATAAGGATGAATCTCTAAATCAAATATCAGTCCATATTTCTGTTATATATTTACATAGATATGATGTGAACAAGCCAGTGCCACCTATAAATGTTCGGTATTATCTTTTGACTTCCCTCATAACCACAATCATATAGTACATCGTTGTTAAGAGAATACCTACGGTTGACATTTTGATTAAGTTTACTCTACAAAATGTAATTGTTGAATACCGGTATTCAATTTCAGAATAACACAGACTAATGGGTGGAATATTGTTGGATGTTGATAAGTTATATTAACATTTAGAATGTTACGAGATTACATCCAAACTAAGAGAGTATCTACAGTAAATGTTTTGATTTAGTTTACTCTACGAAATGTAATTATTAAATACCGGTATTCAATTTCAGAACAATGTAGAGACTAATGCGTGAAATATTGTTGGATGTGGTTAAGTTATATTAATGTTTAGAATGTGAAATAAGTTTTAATAGATTAATGTTTATTCTTGTTTTAATGTTGGAGATATTGTTACAGGTATATAATGATCTCCACCTACATGGATATATAGATGATGAAAATGATACTTTGAGTTATCTCGGAGGTATAATATAGTGGAATATGCTATGATGAATTATATTTCATACTGTGGGCATGACTGTCAGTTATCTCTAAGGTATATTATGAAGAGGAATAGGCTATAGATGATGAAATGTAGTTGATACTGTGATCGATCTCTAAAAGGGAATAACGTACATGTGCAGGATTCGTTATTTTATAAATGTATTGTTGTAAGTATGTAATATGAAGTGTCGTTGAGCTCTGCTAGAGGTCTAATGAAAGAAGTTAATTACTGTCTGGTTAATGTTCATTATGATTTATACACTGACATCCAGTATGGCTCAGGGAGTATTATGCTTGTTCACGAAACTGAAGGTTCCAGGTGTAAGAAAGTTCCTTTTGGTTTTCCTGTCTGGTTTTACTTTGTTAGTGGTGAAGGACTAGGTCATTCCAAAGTTCGAACGAAAAAGTGCCAGTCCATCGAATTATACGGAAATTGGTCGAACGCTGTATGGACGAATGGTTAGCATGTGCGCGTTCTATCATAAGGTCTGTTATTGAATCAAGTGGCTTGGTTTCGATTCCCTGGTTGTACATGATGAGAAGTACAGTTGCTTGTCCAACCTTGTGGGTTTTCTCTGGGTACCCCAGTTGCCTCTGCTAAAGACCCCTAAGCGCACACAAATTATTGGAATGAAATTGAACCATTTGTATCCAGTGGACATTAAACTCTCTCTCTCTCAGTCTCTCTCTCTCGCCTGTCCAACCTTGTGGGTTTTCTCAGGGTACTCCAGTTGCCTCCCACTGCTGAAGACCTCTAAGCGCAAGCGAATTATTGGAATAAAATTCAACCATATGTTAGTCCAAAACTGATCTAGCTTGTATCCAGTGGAGTCGACATTAAACTCCATCAATCTCTCTCTCTCTCTCTCACACACAAAAATTGGGTTAATCCGTGTTCACATCTCTGTGCACGTAAAAGAATCACTTGACAAAATCTGTTGCATTTAATGATAAATACTTGACACGACAAATAGCACAACAGATGTCAGTGCAATAAAATTCTGGGACTGTCACCCTTTAATATAGCACACATATTATATTTTATTACCAGTGGTTTGATTTGTTGATGTGAGATCTTAAAACAAAATGATTGATGGCAACAGGATCTTTATAAACTTTTAAAGATTTTTTTGTTTTATTTCATATTTCTTTCATTTACATGTTGACAGTGAACTTTATTGTTTGTCAAAATGTGTTGTTTAAACATGCATTATGGAAGAGCAAAATCTGCCTATTACAAATCTTTCTTTAGGCCTGAAATGTTATCTAAATTATCAGTTTAATTAACTTATCCAGACCATAACAAACTCTCGATGTCACGGCTAGCCTTCGATGTTGGCTGGAGTAGATTCCCATATTTCCGCTTAATGGCCATTGATAATTAAATTTAAAAAGTGTATAATCGAGACTATGCTGTTTATATTAATGATTTTAGCAATGATGACCGAGGCTAGAGGGAAATTTCACCTGCTTCGTTCTCGATTTATAGTGGATCAATTTGACTGAAATTTTCAGCAAATTACCTTTACACTACTGTAGTGAGCGCTACCAACTCTTTATCTTGTCTCACATAATGTATCTTTAAGTGGCATTTAGTAACTGAATGAGAATAACATGAAACAATTACATGGAATACAAGTTACTTTTAAGTAGCTAAGTCTCTAACTCAATATCATCCAAAATCTTCAACATTGAAAACACAAATTATTTGTCCATTTAAATCTTACCGGAAAAAGATGGGCTTCTGATATCCAATTTTTATGACAAAATACAAAATATTTCTCATTGGAACACGAATCATGTACCATTATGCCTGACAGCCCAGTTCTAGCAAGAGTCTTGTTTCTCGAGTCTAGAAAGATTGTACCAAATCAAACGGCGTATGTAGACTGGAATAACCAGACACTAGAAATTTGCATCCATTGAAACTGCTTGATGAAGACGGGATAACCTTTGTTGAAACATGGCTGAAATAAACTCTTCAAGTAGTTGTGTACTGTCGTGTTATTGTCAAAATGTGTTCACTGTACACAGGAAACGCCCACTAACAGATGTGAGTTCATTGTTGTGATTGAAGTTTAGTGGATAAGATTTGAAGACTGTATATAGCTTGAATGAAGTGATTCATTGAATCATGTGGTGTATACTTTAACCTGTTTTTCTCAGTAGTTAAGAAGAATTGAAAGCTTGTTGAATGGATTTTAGTATCGGGTATTTTCTCTTTCAAACTGTGAATTTTTACTTGAGAAATTTCTAGATGTTATATGATGATGGTTTAATTCACTAGATGATATGAATATGGTCTGTACTCGATATTCTCGGATCTGTGGTAGGTAAGTGAGTAAGATGCTGGCTTGCTAACCGGTAGGTCACAGGTTCTATCCCGGTTTTAGCCGAAAAAAGTTCTGGATAATTTTTCGATGTGGTTTCACCATATTCAGTATTGTAGGACATACATGTAAGGCCTGACAAAGATAGTTGTTTAGTCATAATTTGGATGTGTACACATTGGTGTGCACATAAAAGATTCCTTGCCAGTTTGAATTTGATATAAGAGTAGGCCATAATGCAGCTTTACAAGCAAAATTTCCCTCATAGCACACTGCATGGCGTATGTCCGTCTTCATTAGCCCAGTCGGCGCAGAACAGTAGGACGTTAAACCACTTTTCATTTCTTTTTGGATCTTTTTGAACCATAAAAGCCCCAATAACACTCTTGTTGTAACTGAATAATATGTCCCAATCTTCATTCTGGTCAACAAATATCGTATTATTTTACAATATTCCAATTACATGTAAATGATGTTATAAATTTCATCTTACCACACCCATTTTAAAAAAATGGAAAAATTCAACCAATTGATTTGAAAAGTCTAACGTAAACCTTTTCGAATGTGACTTGGATTTTAAAATATTTTCGAACCCTCTGGACAAGTAAATAGGTTGTAATGGATAATTTACACAACAGGTAGGACACTTAAACATCTAGTACTTAGAATAAGGGTATTATTGTCCCTTTAACTGTACATGCTACTTATCTTGTAGTCTCTATCATTCAGACAAAGATACAACAATTATTTGGCTGGATGTGTCGTCAACCTTATCTGATTGTCCAAGGCTACTCGTCTTATATGGCTCTACCAATTATATAGTACATTCAATTGAAACTTGACATGCTTGTTCTTTCCGACAATTGCAAACTGATTGAAGAGTTTTGATTTTTTATATGACGTCGCAATTCCAATATGGCAGCGATGACATTATGCTCGATCTCAGTTCCATATTATGAAACAATATTTTTATTCAGTGTGTGTCTTATGACTTACATTATGGAACAGGTTTAATCTGACATATCTCTTTCTCTGTGCATGAATTATCTGTTAACCCCTGATTGCAAATCATAAATCAGTGTTACACAATGTATTATATTTGTATAGTGATTGCACAGTATGGTAGAGAAATTCTGAGGACATTTGAGTCCAAATTATTAAAGAGAAATGTCTAGACTAAATGTTGCTGTTGTAGGGCTTCTTTGAATATAAAGCCTGTCATTGAATCAACTGGCGTGATTTAGAATCTTGTGGGTTTTCTCTGGGTCCTCCAGTTTCCTCGCACTGCAAAAAAAACCTACGCGTAAGCGAATTCTTGAAATAGAATTAAACCATGTTAGTTTCGAAATGACCTAGTTTGTGTCGAGTGGAGGTTAAACCCCATTTATTGATATCTGTCAAGTTTTAGTGGTGATTTTCAGTTTGGATATTTAAGGAGAGGCTGCGTACGACTCATTCAGTATGTGCTCTTAGATTTTTTTTTTTTGATTGTACAAATTTACTTTGAGGACACAAGTTAAAAGGATTTGTTTCACATGTTGTTAAATAGACAATGCCTGGCTCGTAAGGGTAGGTTGATTTCTAATTTTACTTATATAAATCTACACTGTATATGTGTACCACACCCGTTTAAGCAATTAATCTGGACAACGCCTCGAAATATATGTAACATTGTAAAATTCATGGATAGTTGAATGGACAGACTCCCTAAAATCTGACTTTGCCTCACAAGTTTTCTACATAGATATACTTTCATGAATGATTTTTAATTGTTGTTTACTGGCCTGTGTAGCTATGATAGTGGTAGATGTATTTTCTGACCTATATATAGTATATGTAGACCGGTAAATGTATAGATATTGTGATAAATATGAAAGCATGGTTGGAGTAATTTGTTGTTATTGATTTAGTCTTGTTGGGGATCAGGTCGGATGAAGTTTTAGAGAGGATTTTATCGAGTTTTTTGTTTTATGTACTTCTGAGTTCATATACTTTTATACAGCTCATGGCGTCATGTAAGTTTAACTTTTTAATTATACATGGTTGAGTAAGAAAACATTAATTGTATTTGTATTCCATGAAATTGTGTCCTGTGTCGTTCTAGCTCAGTTGTTAAATATATTTCAACTTTAACATGCAGAGTAAGAGTGCACAGTAACTGTGATGAGGCTTTAAAATCGATTTTAAAATATCGGGGAAAGTAGTTTTGTTATGAAGTAAGTTTGGGTCACACTGTTCGCTATTTTCATTTAGGCAAAGAAATCTTAAGTAATATGAGGGTGTGAGTGGTTGAATGGTCTAACAATGCATGTCCTTTAGATCAAAATATATATTATTGAGTCGAATGTTGCGATTTAGATCTCTAGCATGCATGTGTCAAGGAAATTTACCAGTTTTTAGGCCCCCCCCTTCCCCGATGCCGGTGCAATCATTGCGACTAGGTGAATATTCCTGATGGCTCTTTTTCGCATACACATTTTACATATAAAACAAAAATTTGATGAAAGTTTGGATTCTGTTGAATTTATTGAGTTATTGAGTCGAATGGTGCAATTTAGATCTCTAGCTTGCATATGACATGGAATCTTTACCTTAAAGTTTTTCCAGCCATGCATAGGTGCTACCACTGTGATTAGTTGAAAATTCCTGGTGGCTCTTCTCCGCACACACATTTTGCATATGATTTTAAAAAAAAACGAATTTCACAAAAGGTTGGATTCAGTTGAATATAAAAGCGACACATTAAAAGACGTTACTCAATGCATATAGGGCTCACTGGCTTGTTGAAATTGACTAGATAGAGATATTACTGAAAAACTGAAGGGAATAGAAGAACAATATATAGATGGATCTTATTCAACGTTCGTAATATAGTAGATTGAAAAGAATAAAAGCTCAAAAATTGTGCATCTTGAAGGATTAAGACTATAATTTAGATGACACAATGCATATATATATATATAGCAATTATATAAAATTACCCAGTAGCAGTCGTAGATAAATAGGTCAAGCAAGTGATGTACATTGTATGATGAGAAAGAGATAACTATTATTAAGAGCAAACAGTTTACACTTGATGTACCGCTGCATGTGATTAACAATGGCACAACTGTTACACTTGATGTACTGCATGTAATAAAACAGTGCATATTGACTGACAAATAAAGCGAGTGGACATTACCCCCCTCCCCCCATCTCTCTCTCTCTCTCTTCTCTCTCTCTCTCTCTCTCTCTCTCTCTCTCTTCCACATCCCACTCTTTACAAATAAAATGAAAACATGAAAGTGTATAGTTTGTGTTTAGGTGATGGTATATTTTCTAGGCCGAGACATAATGAGAATCAAGGGACTTGCTACAGCTTTTGTGACAGAAGTAATATTGGCAGCCATTTACATATTATGAGTGTTTTGATTTTTTTTTCTTTTTAAAAGACGATCAAACAGTTTAAAGAGAATTTAAGTTGCTAAGATTTGTTAAACCTTGTGTGTGAGCTCATTATTAGATGCAAGTCGGGTCATGCAAGTTTGACTGTCATTAGCCTCGGACCACCATCAACTGAGTTGGGCTGTATGTGAGTGGGATTCTAAGCCATTGTGAGTCAAGCCCTTATTAGCCATTGTGGGTAAAGCCCTTATTAGCTATTGTGAGTCAAACCCTCATTAGCCATTGGAGTCGAAACATGATTATGAATGTGAGTGGGGCCATGATTATGAATGTGAGTGGGGCCATGTTAGCTTTGCGAGTAGGGCACTCATTCGTCAGTGTGAGTAAGGCCCTCGTTAGTCATTTGAGAGGGGCCATCATAAACCAAGTGAGTTAGGCTATCATTAACCATGTTTGGGGCACGCATTACAGCCATTATAAGTTAGGCCCCCATAAGCCATTGTGAGTGAGGGCCTGTATTAGCCATAATAAGTTGGCCCCCAATTAGCCATTGTGAGTCAGGGCCTGTATTAGCCATTTTAAGTCAGCCCCTCATTAGTCATTTAAGAGGGGCCATCATTAGCCATGCGAGTTGGGCCATCATTAGCCAAGCGAGTTGGGCCATCATTAGCCATTATAAGTTGGGCCCCCAATAAGCCATTGTGAGACAGGGCCTGTATTAGCCATTGTGAGTCAGGACCTGTATTAGCCATTGTGAGTCAGGGCCTGTATTAGCCATTGTAAGTCAGGGCCTGTATTAGCCATTGTGAGTCAGGGCCTATATTAGCCATTGTAAGTTGGGCCATCATTAGCCATTGTGAGTTGGGCCATTATTGTTAGCCCATGCGAGTAAGGCCATCATTAGGTGTTTGTGTAGGGTGTTCAAATGCATGGTTATATGCCCTCAGACTATCAACTTGCATGAAATCGCATTTATGTATTTTATAATAACTATAATATGTAGGAGGAATAATGTTAGGTTATAATATCTAGAGAGGATTTCCTATAATAATAAATACCCATAGTGTTTCCTCTTATCACACATATATACACCATGTGACTAATAGACGTATTAATCTAATATAGACTTAATTAGACTAATTATATTGAGGTTAAAGGTCACAGCATACATTCTTACACATAGTTATATGTCACTCCTATTACAAGTTTATGTGATAGCATCAGCACTCTACTTGCACTGGAGAAAGCTGTATTAATGACTTATAAAATGATGAATATTGGTAATATGAATATAGTGGTAGTTATTTTGATGTAATATCTACTGCGATGTGGGAAGGTAAGCATTATCATATGATCTATATAGAATGGTTAAGAATCAGACTTTTCCGGGATGGTTTCCCCTTGTCAGTGATGCAGGACGAGGGGCCTGACAAGGACAGCTGTCTAGTCGTTTGGATGAGACGAAAAACCCAAATCCTGTGTATACATTGGCATGCACGTAAAAGATCCCTTGGCAGTTGGAATTCAATATAAGAGTAGACCATTAGCGCCGCTGCCAGGGCAAAATTTCCATCATAGCACGCTGAAAGGCATATGCCCGTCTTCATTATCAAAGTAGGAACAGATCAGTGGGACTTTAAACCCCATTTCATTTATTCCATGTATGTTGTGGACAGCTGAATTCTACATACAGTTAAGTCTGTCGTTCATTTAGGGGATTAGGATGGCCTAGTGGTCTAGAGTGCCGGTCACCTCTGGCTTGCGGCTATGGTTTCGAGGTCTGGTGTGAGCGTATGTGGCATGGAGATAGGGGCGCCTTCTCAACATCGTGGGTTAAACCCCATTTCTCTCTATCTTTCTGTCGTTCATTTACACTGTTTATTGGAAAGGGACCTTTACGAAGGTCAAAATGGTATCGCGTAATCAAAGCTAATAATAGTTGAGCGTAAAAAGAGTATTTTATCGGAAACTAACATCAAACACAAGAAAATTAACAATTGATTTTTGTATCTGTCGACTGGTGTTTTTCAATCTTGTCACATCCGTGTCTTGTGATGTTTTTTTTACGATGATAGACATAGTAGGGAATAGACCGTCTGCTTATTGAATGACAATTTAACGTATTAGTTCTGTATTAGTTCTGTAAACCATGGAATACCGGCTGTTAATCTAGGTTTGATTGTACTTTGTGTTTAGTTTTCGTACAGATTTCATTTGGAATCAACTTGGTTTGGCGGAGATTGAATTGGGATTGATCAGTGATTTGGAGTACAAAGTCCGTGATTTTTTTTTGTTCCATGTAAGGCTTTAGGTGTAAAACGAATGAAGAAAAGCTAGCTATAACCACTGTTTTCGTGAAAGTTGGGTGAACAAACAAAATGTTGTTTAGAGAAGGTGACTGGATTGATCCTGACTCCAGTTAATTAATCTGTTTTTGTAAGAGAATGACTGGCTTGATCCTGACTACAGTCCCCAACATAATTAGATTAAATCCTTACTTTCATTTTACTTTCACTTGATAATAGAGTTTATATAATCTACATAACAGTAACAAGATTATGTTAAATTTACTTGACCTCACCTTGCTTGACCTTTTATCTAATCAACAAATGTTTTATATTTGTCACAAGTTTTATTGCCTGTATGATGCATTAAAGCTGCAATTTCATATTTTTAAGTTATATTTTTAAAATTTATAAAAATAAAGCCCTAAAATAGATTGTATCCATAAACAGTCCTACCTTGTTAAAGAATAATCCTATTAATCCTATAATTTACTATTGCCAGTTGAGAAATCGGCAAAAATATCATTTTCAACTTCAAATTCAAACGTTTGAAGATAGCAATTGCATTGGGGCAATAGAAAAACAAGGGAGGTAATTGTGTTTTAATTTCCTGTGTTAATAAGTTTTTACTGTGAGGAATAATGCCTATGATCGTATAATAGTGAGTAGACAACCTATTGAGCAAAAGACATAGAAATAATTATGTTTTGACTTTATTTGAAAATATGAAATGATCGCTTTAAATATAATAATGTTTAGTGATAATATTTTCCTGTATAATTATAGTAGGTTTGAATATTGTTATAATTGTAGTGTCGGGGTAATATGTGATATTGGATGATCTATTCTATTTTGTCTGGTTGAGTATGATCATTTTTAAAGGGATTTAATACATTTACTAAGTTAAAGTGCTGTTTATGAAAGAATGGGGGGGGGGGTGCTGAGTAATGACATGTAATTAGTGACTTCAAGATGGTACAGTTACACATTAGTTCATTTCGGGACTAACACATGGTTCAATTTTATTTTAATCTATTATAATGCACATAACGTTCTTTACCAGTAGTTTCCGTTTCCCCAGTGTCAGACCATTCAGATGGGACAAAAAAAAACACAAGACCCTGTGTTCACATTGGCATGCACATAAATGAACCCTTGACAGTTGTAATTTTATGTAAAAGTAAGTCATTAAAGGAGCTAAATCGCTAACATTTGGGACCTAGAAATTGACTCAAGTGGATCGCAATGCATATAATACTGTGATATGAATGTATATAAACTGATTTGCATTCAATTGTTTCCGTTTTTGCTCTAATTTCAAATCAGTTATGTTCGGCTAAATAAACCAGAAGTGTCAACCGAAGGCATTTTTTTTTAGCGTCTAGTTATTCCAGTCTACATGCGCCGTTTGATTTGGTACAATGTTTTTAGCCTCCTTCCTCGAGTCTCTTGCTAGAACTGGGACTGAAACGCATTATGGTACACCAATGGTAAAATATTTATTTTTTCTTAAATATTGGATATCAGAAGCCCTCCTTTTCCCGGTAGGATCACATCATCAATTTTGATTTAAACTGACAAATAATTCGTGTTTTCAATGTTGAAGATTTTGGATGACATTGAGTTAAAGACTTAGCTCCTTTAATTATTAGACATTTTTATAAATTTACTTGGACCTTGTAAATAGTGTTATAGATCACTTACATGTATACCACAAGTTAAAAAGTTACTATAAATTGACTTGGACCTTGTAGATAGTGTTATATATGTCACTGATACCACATGTTAAAAAGTTACTCTATATTGCCCCGGACCTTGTAGTACGTCATGTTCAATATCTTACTTACAATTTTACATGTATGCCATTTTTTCCGGCTGTGGTTTCCCGTTGTCAGTGGTACAGGACAGAGGGCCTGACAAGGACTGCTCTCTAATCTTTCTAATGGGACAAAAATAAAACCCTGGGACCTGTGTATATATTGGAGTGCACATGAAATATCCATTGGTAATTGGAATTCGATACAAGAGTAGTGTCGCTGAAAGGGCACAAACCAGTTCATTTCAGGACTTACAATTAGATATGGATTAATTTTCTTGTGCGTCTTGTGGGTCTTTAGCAGTGAGGGGGGGGTACCGAAGGACCCGGAATAAAACCCATGAGGCTGGACAGTCGACCCGACCCGACTCCTTGTCACCTACAACCAGGGATTCGAAACAACGCCAGTTGACTGGCATTATGATACAGCACGCACATGCTAACCATTCGGCCATCCTACCCCCCTTTGAATCTAGAAAAGAAACGACCTGACAGTAGGGAGATTTAGCTCTTACAAAATGCATCTTTAATGCTTTGTTGTATTTCAAAGCTTATCTTAAAACACATGCCTTTCAACA
Source organism: Patella caerulea (assembly GCA_036850965.1). Classification (NCBI taxonomy): domain Eukaryota; kingdom Metazoa; phylum Mollusca; class Gastropoda; family Patellidae; genus Patella; species Patella caerulea. The sequence goes on from JAZGQO010000006.1 coordinate 12,663,103, forward strand.
TTACTTCCAGAGTTCTGCACCAAGATTAAAGCCACACACTCTATCGTTTCCCCCAGTTAAAGTTCCAATAGCATTTTTTTAAGTTATATTTTTAAAATGTATTAAAATAAAGTCCTAAAATAGATTGAACCTATAAACAGTCCTACCTTGTTAAAGAATAATCCTATTAATCTTATAATTCACTATTGCCAGTTGAAAAATTGGCAAAAATATCATTTTCAACTTCAAATTCAAACGTTTGAAGATGGCCGTCCATGGAGAGGAATGGGAAAACAAGGGAGGTAATTGAGAAGCTATTTCCTCAATCAGCCTGTGTCAGCCTTTCTAATGCCCCAAAAATTTTGCCCATGATCGTATAATAATAGTAAGTTGACAACCTTTTGAGCAAAAGACATAGAAATAATTATGTTTTTACTTTCTTAGAAAATATGAAATTGGAACTTTAAGCCTTCTGTATCTTGAACGGTGTAGATAGTATTATTCTACATCTTACTTATCTCACTGATGAAAGGTTAGTTTATAATTGCCCTGGAGCTGTTTAACCATATTGATGAGAGTATGTCAATTCATGATGTATCACTGACTGCGATGATGTGTTTATTATTCATGGATTAATGGAGACAGGATCTTAATACGACATCTTTTAAAGTCAATCAACATGGGATCAGTGAAGACGTTTCGCTCTGAAATTTGTCAGTCCTGTTATCAAGTCTCTTTGATTGTATTACTGATACTGATAAGAGATGTGCGAGTCCTTGATATCAAGTCTTTTTAAAAAAAAGGATTAGTTTTTGATTAATAATAAGTCTTGTTCTTTGTCAGTAAAAGATGAGAGCTTTTTGATTCATTAGGTTTAGAAATAAAATTGTTGATATACATGTAGGTGAATCTGGTGTGTCATTTCCTTTACTGACAAATAAATAGTCTGAGAAACATCCTCTGGTTTTCCTGTGTACAATTTGGGTGAGAGAGAGAGAGAGAGAGAGAGAGAGAGAGAGAGAGAGAGAGAGAGAGAGAGAGAGAGAGAGAGAGAGAGCTCAACGGAAACTAGGTCATTTCAGGACTAACATATGGTTCAATTTTATTTCAATAATTCCTTTGTATGGTTCTTTAGCAGGTGGGACAGGCGACAATACTGCTTGTCACTACAATCTGGGAATCGAAACCTCGCCAGTTGACTCAGTGACAGGCCTTATGATACAGCGAACACGCTATAACCATTAAGCCATCCACCCCTCATGCACTATATTAAAGAGACAATAACACTCTTGCTGGCTTGGCAACTCTAGAAAATAAATAATAGTCTTATTCTAAGTACAAGATGTTTATGTGTCCTACCTGTTGTGTAAATTATCCATTACATCATATTTTACTTGTCCAGAGGGTTCGAAAATATTTTAAAATCCAAATCTTATTTGGAAGGGTTTATGTTGTAGTTGAATTTTTCCACTTTTTTAAATTAGGTGTGTTAAGATGAAATTTGTATCATCAATTAATTTGAATATTGTAAAATAATACAATTTGTTGACCAGAATAAAGATTGGGACATATTATTCAATTACAACAAGAGTGGTATTGGGGCTTTAAAGGGAAACACACATGACTCCTAAAAACAGCACAGCATGATCAACCACCTGTCAATCACCAGGAAATCAAATAAGCAGTAGGACTGTTAGTCTTTGAAGACAGAACACAATAACAATTCTGTGACTGAGATTTACTCTTGTCTGTACACTTTATACCCAGGCTTTGAAATAATGATTTTGGTTATACCTGACAAACTGTCTGGCTCTAATGAACCTAGCTAGACTGGAAATTTTTTAATTCGTGTCGTATTAAAAGGGTCTGTGTGTAACAGATACCATATTGCCAAGCTGGGCGATACCATGGATACTTCCACCCGTTTGTTGCAGTCTTAGAGGATACTTTTTCCATTGATTGTGAAATATTAAATCACGATTGTGATATACCGGTATGTGCAGTTATAACCAGTGTTGTGTAGGAGGTAGGGTATGGTTGCTCGTCCTTTCTGGTTTATTTTAGGAGTTCTCATAGTTCGATTAACTATTTGTCTAGTTCAAGATGTAAAGCGATATTTAAGAAATTCAGTAAACTTATAATATTATAAGTTTCATATTTCTCTTTACTTACCTTTAAGATGAAGAAAGGCGATGTTGAGGAATTTCAGAAATAGTTGAGAGATTAATATTTATCAGTACTTGTCTTAGTTACTTGATTGTCATTTGTTTGTTATTTATCATGAAATAGATTCACTTAAAATATGTGCGGCAAATTGACTATTTAACATTTAATAAAGAAAAAGAAACCAAAATATCAATGATGGTATTGATAAATAACTTCCTGATTTGAATTCAATCAGATTAGATCCACATCTTTATCAGACGATTTTACTAGTTCATTATGAGTGGCGCTGGCATATTTTTACCGACTACAGTGGATACCGAATGTTACGAAATTTAAATTCATCATGTCTGTGAAAATGTGAACTATCTTTGTAAATACTGAGGGGGGTTGGGATGGCCTAGTGGTCTAGAGTGCTGCGCTTCGACCTCTAGCTGGCCGGTCACCTCTGGCTTGCGCCTGTTGTTTCGAGCCCTGGTGTGAGCGTATGTGGCATGGAAATAGGGGCGCCTTCTCAACCTCGTAGTGTTCCTCCGGGCACTCTGGTTTCCTCCCACTGCTAAAGACCCCTGCGCGCAAGCGAATTATTGAAATAAAATCAAACCATATGTTAGTCCCGAAATGACCTAGTTTGTGTTGAGTGGACATTAAACCCCATTTCTCTATCTCTCTCTCTCTCTCTCTCTCTGTAAATACCAAACGGAATTGAACCATTGAAGGACTTGTATTTCTTATTAAGAGTTTATACCTTTGACAATAGTACAGTTTGTAAATACCATGGGTCAAATGACGATCAGCGCTTCTGATTAATTTCCGATGGTAAACACATTAGATATATGGTATAGGACGATCAGCTCTTCTAGTTAATTTCCGATGGTAATTAATGTTAAATACATTAGTCTTTGTATCAATCTTTGTTTTTGTAGTTTTCATATAGACTATTCTTGTGGTGTTAGAGATATTAGTTTAAATACAAATCATGTCTAGTTTCTGGTCCCGACCTCCAGGGTTTAGGCTTAATCGAACCAAATCGTGGTATGATACTAAACAAGGCTCAAAACTCAATGGAAAACCCAAATTAACAAGAACTTTTTCAGAAGGTAAGTTTATTTCATTATGCTGTGATTTGGTGCTTGCTGGCTTTTATTTTCCTGTTTAAATCATATCTCTTATTGGTGCTTGGGTTGCGAAAAAATCAAAATCCTTAACCATTCCAAATCCTTTTTTTTTTGTGATTATTTGCAATAGATGGCATCTCGCTGGCAGCTGTATATAAAAGCAAAGATGATAGCTTTAATTGTGCTAGAAAACAATCCCTCTTTTATTTTCCCTGCTGATCCAAATGTTGCGTTATTTAAAAAATGTTTGAACCAGTTTCAGGAGATGTAGTGACTTTCGACCATTTCGGAATTAATTATTTTATGCAAATATGTAATATTTTGATATTTTGGGGTTTTTTATAGCTATATTTTATTCTGAAAATGAAATTGATTGAGGAACAGACATAGCCAGACAACTGCTTCACTAAATGAAAGAATAAATAAAACAATAAGCTCAACAAATACTTAATCAATGACACAATGGCTTAATTAGTTAACTAGTTAAAAATTAATTAGTTAACTAGTTAAAATATTAATTAGTTAACTAGTTTAAAAGAATTAATTAGTTAACTAGTTTAAAAGAATTAATTAGTTAACTAGTTTAAAACAGTTACCAACAGTCAAAATTTTGTCTAAATTAGTTAACTAGTTAAAATTAATTCTTTATTTACTTCGTACTCTAGTCAGATCTTTTCTGGGTCATATTTCCTCACCCAATCTTGAACTGTTGCTAATTTTAATGTCGAATTTGAAGACAGAACATTATCATGTGTTTGAATTTCGCGACGTACCCTTGATCATCTGGTAATTTTATCTTGTAGTGTTTTTAATGTCTGTCTTGACGACTGTGACAACCACAGATATAGACAGTATGTAGTGTTGTAATCTCTATCATCAAAACCTTTTACGTCTATAAATAACAGACGACAACATGTACTGCTCTCGTTCCAATGGACCGTTGCAGAGGCACGTAAAGAGTCTTGATGATATAGACAATAAAATTGCGAGATTTGAGATTTGTTTTGATGTGTTTTACGATACTGAATGGTTTTAAAGTTAAAATTAATTTTCAAAACTTTGATTCGCGCTGAAGCAGGGTTTTATGCTAATAATGCTAATCAAATATGAATTTGATTCGCAAAATCGGACATTTGAGTCTCAAATTGCGATACGAACCCGGTTAAAATATTCCCTGCTCTGTTACACATATTTTCGTAATATTTTGAAATTTGAGAAGGAAATGTGTTTAATGTCCACTGGACACAAAATAAGGCATTTCAGGACTAACAAATGGTTCAATTTTAATGCAATAATTCAGATGACCCTACTCGTTACAAAACAAACGGGGAAACCAAAGCCAGGACACACAATGACACCCCTTGATCAAATTCGTTAACCATTCAGATGCCCCCCCCCCACCCCCCCTTTGAAATTGATTTGTGCATGTAAATGCACTAAAGGTAAGAAAGAAACATAAAAAAACAAACAATCTTGTGTCTGACAAAAAGGCAAAGCAACAGATTTGTTCTGCCTGATAAAGCTTAAAAACGGTGTCAATTACTCTAGAATTTATTTATATGTAGTATTAACATCTGACATTTTCGTTGAAGGCCTGCATCAATCTCTATTGAATTATGTGAAATTTAAAACCCAATCAAAAAAAATTTGAAAAAATGATTAAACAGAGTGAAATTGTAATCTAATTTCTATCTCTCCCCTGAGGTCTTCACTTACAATGGTCAGTGAATAAAGCAAGTGTAATAAGCCTATGGATTTATTTTGAAAACATCTTGATTAAAACTTTAGCTTATGACCGTCTCATACAAGTTGCTGCATTTATCACTGCAGGGTTCACATTAAACATACATTATGCAAGATCTAAATCTGCCTATTGCAGGTCTTTCTGTAGGCCTGAAATGTTATCTAAATTATTACTTAGATATTAATTAACTTATCCAAACCATAATCAACTTTGGATGTCATCTTATGTCTCAGATTTTCCACATTCATTGATGATTGAATCCTAAAATGGGGAGTGGATGGCCGAATGGTTAGCATGCATGTGCATGCTGTATCATATATAATACCTGTCATTGAGTCAACTGTTGGGGTTTCGAATCCCCTGTTGTATGTGGCAAGGAGTAGGGTCACCTGTCCAACCTCGTGGGTTTTCTCCAGGTCCTCTGGTTTCCTCCCTGTGCTAAAGACCCCTACACGCAAGCAAATTCTTGAAATGAAATAAGGTTTGTGTCGAGTGGATCTTAAACCCCATTTCTTTCTCTATCTCTCTCTGGAGAGAATCCTAAATTGAATAATGAGACTAATGTTTTTATAGCACTGACTTTAGTAATGATGATCGAAGCTAGACCTAAAATTCAGTCACTGTTATCTCTTTTCAGAGTGGATGAATTTGACTGAAATTTTCAACATATTCCATTACATTATCTAGTTTTTAACTATAAGTATTATTGTGATAACTGACCACTTCTTTATCTACTTTTCCATAATGTCTTTTTTAAGTAAGGTTACTCTGATCAAATCTCATCATATGCATGGTTGAACTCATTCCTGCAGGGATTACATTAAAGGGACATTAACATTCTTGCTGGCTTGGTAACTCCAGAAAATAAATAATACCCTTATTCTAAGTACTAGATGTTTAAGTGTCCTACCTGTTGTGTAAATTATCCATTACAACCCATTTTACTTGTCCAGAGGGTTTGAATTTTGTGAAAATTGGACCAAAATTGACGGACAATATGGCCGCCGTTTGTATGCGAAAAGTGTGAAAATATGTTATATAAAGGTTGTGGACCTTATAGAGGTCACAATTTTGAACCGATTTTGATGAAACTTGACATGTATGTTTATAACCCATAGATCTTGGTTCCTTTCGATATTTGCGCCCATTGGATCATAACTTCCTGAATTATGTTCCCGGATTGTCCGAAAAATCGCTTTTGTTAGCCTTTGGTCCCTCTGGAGGTCAAAATTATTATCTGATTTAAAAAAACGTTTGACTATATTACCGTTACATGGTAATGAATTACGTGAAAATCGGACTAGAATTGCCAGACAAAATGGCCGCCGTTTGTACACGAATAGTGTGAAAATATGTTATATCAAGGTTGTGGACCCCATAGAGGTCACAATTTTGAATCGATTTTGATGAAACTTGACATGTATGTTTATAACCCAAAGATCTTGGTTCCTTTCGATATTTGCGCCCATCGGGTCATTACTTCCTGAATGATGTTCCCTGATTGTACGAAAAATCACCCTTTTTAGCTTGTGGTCCCTCTGTAGGTCACAATTATTATCTGATTTAAAAAAAACGTTTGATTATAAAAACCAAACAAATTCTAATGATTTTCTGATAATTCCTTAATATGAGACAACTCTTGTTGAATGCCCGGACGATTTGGCTGCTGTGTGGGCGTATGTTTCGTTGCCTGGCAACCTATTTTTAAATATTAAAACAAAACCTGCTGCATTGCATATCATATTTGTGTATTGCTAATCATATTTCCATTTTATGACTAACTTGAAGATAGCACTGTTCTATTCACAGACCTGGAAATAATGGTTGAAATGTAACTGTACTTGTACTAATGAAATATTACCTGACATTTTCATTTTACTGCCTGACATGTATTAATATATAATATCATTAAAAAAAAGACAAATCAGTGCCAGACAAAATGACACACCAGGGCCCTGTTTCACGAAATTTTAACTTAAGATAAAATCCAATTTTAGTAGATACTTCAATTTTGATTGGCTAAGCACTAAAATCAATCTAATATTATCCAATCAAATTACTAAAATTGGGATCTTATCTTAGTTAAGATTTCGTGAAATAGGCTCCAGAGGTTTTTGTGCCTGACAAAGTCTTAATCTGTGCCTGACATTGGCTTACATGTTATTTCCAGGTTTGGCCATTCAATACCGAAAAGTTAATGTAACCACTGTTTATCAGTAATAGATACATGCAGTATTACACCATATATTATAGGCTACAGCCGAAAACGGGAGACAATCATATCCATGCTCTACTCACAACAGCAATTTTAACACTGCTTTAAAGAGACAAAAACTTTTTTATGTTTTTATACATGCACGTTTTCCTTTTTTATACGCCCACATGGAAATGTGGTCGTATATTGCCGTCGCCCCCGTCCGTCCGTCTGTCCGTCGGTCCGTCCGTCCGTCCGTCCATCGTCCACAATTTCTTGTGAACGCTCTAGAGGCTAAAGTTAATATCCGATTGACTTTAAATTTATACACAGTGTTTAAGGTCATGAGACGAAGAAGCCTATTGATTTTCGGTGATATCCGATAATTACTACCAGAGTTATGACCCTTGATCACTTTGAAAAATCTTGTGAACGCTCTAGAGGCTAAAGTTAATATCCGATTGAATTTAAATTTATACATGGTGTTTAAAGTCATTATGCGAAGAAGCCTATTGATTTTCAGCGATATCCGATAATTACTACCAGAGTTATGATCCTTGATCACTTTGAAAAATCTTGTGAATGCTCTAGAGGCTATATTTAATATCCGATTGACTTTAAATTTATGCACAGTGTTTAAGGTCATGAGACGAAGAAGCCTATTGATTTTCGGTGATATCTGATAATTACTGCCAGAGTTATGACCCTTGATCACTTTGAAAAATCTTGTGATCGCTCTAGAGGCTAAAGTTAATATCCAATTGACTTTAAATTTATACGCAGTGTGTAAGGTCATGATACGAAGAAGCCTGTTGATTTTCAGCAATATCCAATAATTCCTGCCCGAGTTATGACCCTTGATCACTTTGAAAAATCTTGTGAACGCTCTAGAGGCTAAAGTTAATATCCGATTGAATTTAAATTTATACACGGTGTTTAAAGTCATGATGCAAAGAAGCCTATTGATTTTCAGTGATATCCGATAATTACTACCAGAGTTATGACCCTTGATCACTTTGAAAAATCTTGTGAACGCTTTAAAGGCTAAAGTTAATATCCGATTGACTTTAAATTTATACACAGTGTTTAAGGTCATGAGACGAAGAAGCCTATTGATTTTCAGCAATATCCGTTAATTACTACCAGAGTTGTGACCCTTGATCACTTTGAAAAATCTTGTGAACGCTCTAGAGGCTAAAGTTAATATCCGATTGACTTTAGATTTATACACAGTGTTAAAGGTCATGATACGAAGAAGCCTGTTGATTGTCAGCAATATCGGATAATTCCTGCCCGAGTTATGACCCTTGATCACTTTGAAAAATCTTGTGAACGCTCTAGAGGCTAAAGTTAATATCCGATTTGAATTTAAATTTATACACGGTGTTTAAAGTCATGATTGATTTTCAGCAATATCAGATAATTACTGCCAGAGTTATGACCCTTGATCACTTTGAAAAATCTAAAGTTAATATCCAATTGACTTTAAATTTATACACACTATTTACGGTCATGATAAAAATAGCCTATTTATTTTCAGCGATATCCGATAATTACTACCAGAGTTATGACCCTTGATCACTTTGAAAAACCCTATGAATGCTCTAAAGGCTAAAGTTAATATCAGATTGACTTTAAATTTGTACACTTTGGTTAGGGTCATGAGACGAAGAATCCTATTTGATTTTCAGTGATATCTGATAATTTCTGACGCTTGATCACTTTGAAATATCTTGTGGACAAAGGCATTCAGACAAACCATCAAAACTATTCTAATCAATTCTGATAATTACTTAATGTTCTCCTTACTGATAAAAGAAACAATATGCGACAACCCTTGTTGACTGCCCGGACGACTTAGCTGTTGTGGGCGTATGTTTCGTTGCCTGGCAACCTATCTTTTTTTATACTCGCACATTTTCATTTGTTTGTGAACACTCTACTGGTCACAATTTTTATCCGATTTTGTTGAAACTTGAAATATAGGTTTATCTCCCAATGATCTCATTTCGTTTCGATATTGGCATGTCTGAACAATTTCTTACTGAATTTTACTTTACAATCTTTTTCCTGTTCCTCCACCTCTCACAGACAGCCTTTCATTTCTTCCAAACAGAGGAATCTTTTGACTTTGCGGACCCCAAGATAGTGACACAAAAGATGTTGATGAGCTGTTGAATTTTACTTTAATTGCAAATATTGAATGCCAGACAGGGTCAGTGTGCAACAACATATTACATTTGTCTTCAAGTAAACCTGAGAAATCGTAAGACAAAGGAAGCATTGTTATAATTCAGTCCAAGGATGACATCTCAGGATGTTGTGTACAAATTGAATCAATGTTTATCATCTGTGCCTGTAGACTTGAAACACGCGATTTCAATTAACAGCAGCTCGTAATAAGCATGTCGACTATGAAAGGGATGAGATTGGTATAGATTAATGTATTGTACTATAAATACTAATAGAACAGGAAATAACCGTAGCCAGATTATAGTCCTCTTCATTAAATCAAATGGGGCTTTACATCCTACTGTTATGTTCTGTTCGACTTGGCTGGCCGCATGTGCACGCTGTATCATAAGGCCTGAATCAACTGGCGTGCTTTCGAATCCCCCGTCATTACTTGGCAAGGAGTAGGGTCCCTTGTCCAAGCTCGTGGGATTTCTTTGGGTGCTCTGGTTTCCTCCCACTGCTGCGCCTTCTCAACCGTGTGGGTTACCTCCGGGCACTCTGGTTTCCTCCCACTGCTTTTATTGAAATAAAATTGAAACCATATGTTAGTTCCAAAATGACCTAGTTTGTGTTGAGTGGACGTTAAACCCCATTTCTCTCTCTCTCTCCTCCCACTCCTAAAGACCTCTATGAATTATTGAAATAAAATTAAACCATATGTTAGGCCTGAAATGACCTAGTTTCTGCCGAGAGGACGTTCAACATCATTTAACCATGTGATCCCGTTTCTCTTACAACTGGTTGGGTGAGAGAATGTTTTTTGTCTCATCCAAACGACTAGACAGCTGTCCTTGTCAGGCCCTTTCCGCGCCGTAAAGTCTGGATGAACTTTCTCGGCCAATGCAGGGTTGAACATCCAACCTCTAGACTGGCAAGCAAGCAAGTGTCTTATCCACTTAGCCAAGTGGTACCCGGTTTCTCTTAGAACTTGTTGAGTGAGGGAATGTTTTGTTGCATGGCAACCTAAGTTCTAACTGAGAGAAGAAACTGTTCACTTTTCAGACAATGTTGATAAATGTGACCGGAATTATCGTTTTCAGTCGGAAGTCGGAATCATTCATTTTGCGTTATAGGCAAAATACGGCAGTCAGTGTTGAAATATTGATTTTCAGTTTTCATCACCAAACAATAGTTTGAAATGTTGTCTTTCGGAATTCTAAACCATTTTTAATTATTCGAACTCTAAATGCCTCAAAAATTGATTTTAATAAAACATGTAGAATGTTACGTAATCAAAATTCTCCCTAAAACAATCGAAATTAGTCGTCACTTAACATGTCAAATAAATTTTCAACCGGTAAAAATTTGGAGGCAATATCCCCATCCTAAGATACTGGTTGCTATAATGGTTTGAAAATTTTTAGTACCCAGACTTTAATCTGCGTTTTCTCAGAATGTACTTATGTTGACCTTGAAGCTTCAAAACTCAGTCAATTTTTGAGATATCAACATAATTTTTGTTGCATTTGAAAGCCCATGGTTATGGCTTTCAGAAAATGTATATAACTCAATTTTGGTGAAGTGATCCAAGTGACTGATTTTGCTGGCACCAGCCACAAATTTTTCAACAATAGCTCTTGATGTAGACGTTATTATAGTGGGTACATAAAACAAATATTGAGTGATGGCTAATCACCCGCAACTCGACATATATGTATAGAGATTGAATTCTCCAATTCTCTGCGCACGATAATCAATATTTTTATCTATAGAGGTGTCTCGACACATAACACAGCTCTTCGTTACTTCAATACATGTTAGGTTATACCCGTACATCGTTAGCTGATGAAACAGGGAGACATAGAAATGGATATTTTCTAATAGAAGGTAGGCATATTGTTACCTGTATTAATTACATTGTAAGAGCCAATATACTGATCAGAGTTCAGATTATGTCATATGTATGCATTACTCACGAGTTAGGTTTAGAGTCGTATAGATTATTGAATTGAATGAAGTTGGAAAACGGAATAGATATAAAATAGAAAACAACTGAATGGGTGATATTATTACTAAGTTATGAATCTTATTTCTGATGTTCTTAGGTGTCTCGGATTACCTTCAGCAGGTAGGCCTTGAATTAGGGGTTATAAAATATATTGTTAACACATGATTGAGGTCTGAATCTACCAGCTTAAAAAACGATAAGAGTGTACCCTTTATTTGGGGGTAAAAATGTCTTGACAGGAAAATTTTTAAAATAACTATATTAACACTGTGGTAGATGTACCTGGAAAATTGTCAATTGCTATTAAAGTAATTACCAGACCTGTTTACATTTAGTGAAATGAAATTAAATAGGGTTTAACGTCCTACTCTTATGCACCTGACCTGGGCTAATAGAAGACGTGCATACGCCATACAGTGTGCTATGAGGGAAACTTTGCCCGGGTAGGGGCGTTACGGCCTACTCTTATCTCGAATTCCAACTGCCAAGGGATCTTTTACGTGCACGCCTATGTGTACACAGGACCTTGGTTTGTTGTCCCAGCTGAAGGAATAGACAGCTGTCCTTGTCAGACCCTCCATTCTGCATCACTAGCAATACACTTATACACTTACTGCTGAGAGCCGACTATATATACACATGGCTTACAGGTTTTCCAAACTCCTTTAAGGCCATATATCTAAACCTTGTGTCGAGCTTATAGACCACTTTACTTCTAATAGTGTTTGCCGTGAAAGTTTATTGTGATTTTCTGACATAGTTCCCACTTGTCAATAAAATTGAACCATGTTAGTCCTGAAATTACCTTGTTAACACACTCTCTCTCTCTTTCTCTCTCTCTCTCTCTCTCTCTCTCTCTCTTCCAAGATAAACAACAAACAGGAATAATTGACTATTTGATGAAATATTCATGTGAGATTGACGATTGAGTTCTGATTCATACTTTATTCAATTAATGTTAATAGACATCATCAGATTCTAATTAAAGCTGAACTCCGATTATAAAACTACTGAAATAATTAAATAATAAAAAAGGTAACGCCCAAAGCAACCGCCATACTTGTTTTCAATTTCTTGAACTAACATGGCGATCGTTTTGTGTACACTTCGCTTCACAAGCTATATTTGGAAGTAGGTGTGGCCTGCTTGTGTGTTTGTGCTCGAAGCGTTCGCCATGTTAGTTCAAGAAATTGAAAACAAGTATGGCGGTTGCTTTGGGTGTTACCTTTTTTTTTATTTAATTCTTTCGGTAGTTTTATAATCAGAGTCCAGCTTTAAGTTGGTATGTCATGCATCATTAAAAACTATGTATATAAAAATCCGTAGATTGATTCATGAATGGAGTAGTATTTTGAGTAATTAGTAAGTCATTATACGCTTCATGGATTATTGGGGAACATATATATATATATATATATTTATGTGTCACGGTATATATAAAAATCCTTAGATTGATTCATGAATGGAGTAGTTTTTTGAGTAATTATAGTTATTCATTATACACTTCATGGATTATTGGGGAACAAGTAGCTAAGTGGGTAAGACACTGGCTCGCTAGCCAGGAGGTTGAGTGTTCGATCCTGGCATTGGCCTAGAAATTTCATCAATGAAGGACGGCAGGCCTGACAAGGACAGCTGTCTAGTCGTTCAGATAGTACGAAAAATCGAGGTCCTGTGTACACATTGAGTTCCCTAGGCAGTTTGAATTCGATATAAGAGTAGGCCGTAGCGCTGCTGCCCGGACAAAAATCTCCCTCATAGCACACTGCATGGCGTATGCCCGTCTTCATTAGCCCAGGTTAGGAACAGAACAGTAGGAAGTTAAACCCCATTTCATTTCATTTTCATGGATTATTGAGGTTATTCTACAGAAAATAAACCTGTTGACTTAGATGAAGCTGAAGTAGCTAAGTGATGAAGACACTTGCTCGCAAATCAGGAGATCTTGGGTTTTATCCTGGTCAAGGAAGTTCCTCGGGAAAATTCGGCTTGACTTCCTCTTGTCATTGACGGAGGTCTAACAAGGAACAGTGTGTAGTCATTTGGATGGGATGAGGATCTTTGTACACATCGATGTGCACGTAAGATATCCCTTGTCATTTGCAATAAGTGTAGGCCATAGCGTCCCTGGGCCCTGTTTCACGAAATTTTAACTTAAGATAAAATCCAATTTTAGTAGATACTTCAATTTTGATTGGCTAAGCACTAAAATCAATCTAATATTATCCAATCAAATTACTAAAATTGGGATCTTATCTTGGTTAAAATTTCGTGAAATAGGCCCCTGTTCAGGCAAAATTCCCCCTTAAAGCACACTGTATGATGTAAGCTGGTGTTTCCATTTGCTTCATCTGCGCCAAAAAGTAGGACCTAGGGTCTTTGAACACATGGGGGGTTGGGATGGCCTAGTGGTCTAGAGTGCCGCGCTTCGACCTCTAGCTGGACGGTCACCTCTGGCTTGCAGCTGTGGTTTTGAGCCCTGGTGTGAGCGTATGTGGCATGGAGATAGGGGCGCCTTCTCAACCTCGTGGGTTTCCTCCGGGCACTCCGTTTTCCTCCCACTGCTAAGTCCCGAAATGACCTAGTTTGTGTTGAGTGGACGTTAAACCCCATTTCTCTCTCTCTCTCTCTTTGAACACATTGATGTGCGCGTAAAATATCCATTGGCAGTTGCTATAAGTGTAGGCAAAATTCCCCTCATCGCACACTGTATGACTTAAGCTGGTGTCTTCCCCGTTCAGGCAAAATTTCCGTCCTAGTACCCTGTATGATGTAAGCCGGTATCTTTCTTTGCTCCATCATTGTCGAAAAGTAGGATGTTAAGCCTCATTTCAGTTCATTGCTTTTGATTCGGGTTAAAATTAATTAGTGAAAAATGTCTGCCAATTAAATATCAATGGATCAAATTTATTATTGAGAAATGTCTGCCAATAAAATATCAATGCATCAAATTGATTATTGAAAAATGTCTGCCGATAAAATATCATCACATAAAATCCAATGAGATTTTTTTTTTTTTTTTTTTTTCAAATTTTAAAAGATTTTGTAGGCCTGTATTATCGTCACCCTTCCACCCAGCTTCTGTTGCAGATTCTTTATGTTTTAACCGCTACCTGATAATTACAGCTTTAACACCTTTTGTTGATTGCTCAAATATCCGACATTTGTATGCTAAATCATATCGGATTTTAACCATTTATTTATAGAGCTATTGCCCTTGATTACGTCCAGGCCTGGAAATAACGGTATTAGACGTACCTGACAAAATGTCAGGCACCAATGAAATGGTACCTGACATTTTCAACATAGTGCCAGACATGTGTTCGTAATATCAGTGAAAAAGACAAATCAGTGCCGAACAAAATGACAGGCACCAGAGGTTATGTGCCTGAATCTGTGCTTGACATTGTCAGTGACAGGTGCCTTATTTCCAGGCTTGATTTCGTCATGGGTTCTTGTCTATATGCCGAAAAAATGTCCAGTATAAAAATGTTACTTTATATGATTTACTTGTTTCAAAATTTATGGACGACTTAGACGACTATAAACTGCTGTGGGTGTATGTTTGATTGGCTGGCAACTAATGTTTCTTGTAAACATGAACATGAACCTTAATGGACTGGAAGTAATTTGTTGATATTCATCAGGAAATCAGTGGCGATCAGTAACTGGAGTATAATGGGATATTTGTTTTATATCCTACATGAGTAAAGTGGTGAACGTTTGATACGCAATCTACAGATATATTTATAGCTTCAAACGTGTGTCCATTTAGACACAGATACAAATAGTAATATTTAGGAGCATACCGGAGCATATGGAAGACAGGTTTTCTTGTGCGTCCATTTAGACACAAATTACAAATAGTAATATTTAGGAGCAGATTTCTCGTGTGTCCATTTGGACACAAATTACCAATAGTAATACTTAGGAGCAGATATGGAATATGGGTTTTTCTTGTGCATCAATTTAGACACAAATTACAAATAGTAATATTTAGGAACAGGTATGGAAGACATGTTTGTGTTGTTTTTTATATAGTATTATTTTGTTTCAGGCCATTCAGAAGGAGAAGCTGGTGATGGGGTGGGGAACTTATCGTCAGCGATGTCCAGTCCAACTGTTATCTCATCATCTTCCTCTAACAGAGCCAGAGCTAGTGTAAGTATATTTACTAGAAATCGTCTTAAAACATACATTATGCAAGAGCTAAATTGGACTAATGCAAGTCTTTCTTTAGACCAGAAATCTTATCTAAATTATTTAATAGACATTAATAATGAACTTATCCAGGCCATATTCAACTCTCGATGGCATCAGATTTTTACGATATTAAATAGATTAGAACAGTTCAGCAGTATTTTGATTTAAGCTAAAAATGGACGAGGGAGACTAAGCTTCGAACAACCAGTACTGTGATTGAAATTATTGCATGCGTCGTGTCAAACCTTCAAAGGCAAATGTCTTGGCTCGCAATAGAGTAATTTGAATGAAATTTTCAAATTATTAATTTTACATAATATAGTTTCAAACTATTACAGCAAGAATGGCTAGTTCTTTATCTAAATCTTACATAATGTATCCAGGCGCATATCCAGAGGGGGGGGGTCCAGGGGGTCCGGACCCCCCCCCTGCTCAGGCTTGAAAAATTTTTTATATGCGATTTTATTGGTGATTTAGACCTGTAATTTTGGAATTTACCTTCCGGAAATACTTCAGAATGAACCAAATTGAATCTAATTTACCAAATTAATCGGTTGAGCGCAATTAGTTAAGCAATTATCAAACCTAGACACCCCCCCCCTGCAAAAAATTCTGGATCCGCACCTGGTATCTTTAAGTTAGTCATGTAAAATATTTTGACTAAAAAGAGTGAACAAAAGTAAAATATTTTGACTGGTGTCAGAAAAAATGTCAAGTATTTTGACTAGTTTCAGTAAAAATGTCAAGTATTTTGACTTAAGGCAGGATTAATGTATAGTATTTTGACTCAGAAGTTAGATACAGTATTTTGACTTAGTCAGAAATAATATAAAATATTTTTTTGACTTCAGTCAGAACTAATTTATCATATTGTAACCAGAGTAATATTAACTGTGATGAGGTGTGAAATTTCTTGTAGAGTTGATATTAACTAAGAAGTTATTGTTCATGTATAAAGACCATGAGCAAACTAATAACTTAATAAGTACCATGAGAAGATGGCACATAAGAGCTCATAGTCATAATATACAAATGAATTAAATTATAAATTTTTAGAGCTCATTCATTCCCGTTTTCTGCTCAAGAATGCTTGTCATATATTTTCTTTAATTATGACTTGATCTTTTGACATCAATGTGAAGTCTATTCGACAAATCTCCACTACATCACTGAAATACATGATCTCGTGTGCTAAGCTTATTTTCAATGTATATTGAAATATTCTGAAACGCTACTTTAGACAGCCATTATTTTCGTAGTAATCTCTCCTGCATGTGTGGAATATTGTCAAGTTTTCCAGTAAACTTCACAATTTATCATAATAAAATTGATGAATTATGAAGATATAAAGACAGAATTTATCAATAATTGAAATGTTTTATCTTATTATTCCGACTATCAAAGATACATTATTCAAGAGCTAAATCTGTCTATTACAGGTTTTTATTTTGACTTCAAATCTTAAATGTATTATTATTTAGACATTTCATTATGTGACGAGCCTATAATTAACTCTCTAAAGCGTCGGATAACTGAGATTTCAAACAAATGAATTGCGATTGCCAATTAACGATTTGATTTAAAAATGGAAATGAAATGAAATGAAATAGGGTTTAACGTCCTACTCTTTTGCACCTAACCTGGGCTAATGGAAGACAAGCATACGCCATACAGTGTGCTATGATGAGGGAAATTTTGCGCAGGCAGCGGCACTACGGTCTACTCTTATATCGAATTCCAACTGCCAAGAGATCTTTTACGTGCACGCCAATGTTTACACAGGACCTTTGTTTTCCGTTCCATCCGAACAGCTAGACAGCTGTCCTGTTCTGCATCACTGACAAGAGGAAACGACGCCGGAAAATCGAGATTAACTTTCTCGGCCAATGCAGGGATTGAACACCCGACCTCCAGGCTAGCGAGCCAGCGCCTTAATTACCTGCATGTACTTAGCCAAGTGATCCCCAATTTAAAAATGGAAAAGCGAGGAGACTATTGTAATAAACAATGTTTGTCACATCTTGTTAGATAAAGAGCTGGCAGTTCTCACTATATTACTTAAAAACTGGAGAATGTAAAGGGAATATACTGAAATTTTCCTTCACATTGCTTCACTTGCTAAAGTCTGCATGATAAAAAAAATAAAAAGTCTTGATATCGATTTTTACATTTATTTAGTTTTCAAAAATGTATTCCGATCTGCTAAATATAGCAATAATAGCAGGCTAGCGATGGCATTGAGAATTGTTTTTGTAATTAATAATTTAGGTAATATTTCAGGTCTAAAGAAATAGAATGAAACGAGGGTTAACGTCCTACTGTTTTGCACTGACTGGGCTAATGAAGACAGGCGTATGCCATATAGTGTGCATTTCCGGGGCAGCTGCCAAGTCCTCCTTTACGTGTATGCCAATATATACACGGAACCTTCGTTTACCGTATCATCCATACGGCTAGACAGGTGTCCTTATCGGGCCCTCCAAGTCCTAATGAAAGACCTGCAGTGGGCATGTTTTGGTTCTTGTATAATGTATGTTTAAACAAATTGCTATGTTTAAACAATGGATATATATATATATATATACATGTATATATGCCTGCAAGGTATTAATGTTCTGTTGGAGGTAATATATTTAGTATTTACATTCCATTTATAATAAATGAGATAATCCAAGGGAATAGCCATTGATTTCCTGATACATCTATATAATTACTTAACATGAATGTATAGCAACTGTAGTAGGTCTAATTAGAATTTATTGCTGCGCTGGCTAGTCGTTTGGATGGGACACAAAAAAACAACAGGTTTCGTGTACACCTTTGGCGTACATGTAGAAGATAGATTGATAGAAACAGCAGTAGGTCTAATTAGAAAATTATTTGTATTCTGGCTTGTCATTTGGATGGGACAAAAATAAAGCAAAACAAATACAACAATTTTTGTATAGATGGACAGAAATAGCAGTCGGTCCAATTAGAAAATTATTTATATGCTGACTAGTCGTTTAGATGGGACAAAAAAAACCCCCCGGTTTTGTGTACACCTTGTCGTGCACATAAAAGAACCCTTGGCGGTTGGAATTCGATAATGATTTTTTGGCCCAGCTGATATAGAAAAGTTGCAAGTAGACGAAGAAAATTAGGGGAGCTGACTCACTAACCAGGTTGGCTTCAGGTGTGACAATCACAAGTCATTCGGATGGTACAAAAAGCTGATGTCCTGTGTAGACATCAATGTGCACACAAAGTTTGAATTCAGTTTTTGGGGTTAAATTTCATAGTGCACTATAGCCCATCTTCATCAGGCAAGTCTGTGCAAAAAATTATGATGATCGATTTCATTTCATTTTGCAGAAAAGTAGGTTGTTTAAATTTAACCCTATTTCATTTCTCGGCCTCGTGTACATGTCGATGCCATAGTTCTGGAAGGTTGTAAGTGCCACTTATGACCCAAATAGCTTTTTTGCATAGGATGACTAATCACATTTAGAGGCTTCTCTATGCAAAATTTCAGAACTGTAAGGTTGTAACTTTCACAAAAACATTGCTATTAAAATGTTAATATCCTTATTGCGTTATTAAGATTGGAATAGGTTTTCTTCTCATATCTCAAAAACAAAAAACGACAATTTTTGACACTTAAGACCTTTTCAGAATTATGACATCGATGTATGCTATATCATGGTAGTATTGTATGCATGAACAAGTACTACACTATGTATAAAACTTAGAGAAAAACAGCAGGAGCTCTATAATTAGTACATTCATTGATGATTGTGTACGTTCGGCTGACATTTTCAAGTAAAGGATAATTATTTAATAAGAATAATTGATTTGTTTTTCCTTTCTGTTTTTCAGTCGGAGAGTAAATTATTTTCACCAATCTCGGATAAATCTAGCTTCACATCCACACCCATGTCTTCCAGCAAATTGTCAAAAAGAGAGTCTTTAAAGGTTAGTGCACATGTAGAGTATGCTCCAGGATTCCTGGTATTACTTGGCCCAACCTGCAAATAATTAGTTTTATATGTATGTCATCACCTCTTTTAGTCTGTACATCCGCTCGTTCACATTTCTAAGGCGGAGTTCCAGTTGTCCGGTACGTACCTCAGCTCACATTTTGTTTGTGGACACTGTACAGATAACCTTTGTGGACTGCACAGACATTTTGTTTGTGGAAACTGCACAGATAACCTTTGTGGACTGCGCAGACATTTTGTTTGTGGAAACTGTACAGATAACCTTTGTGGACTGCATGGACAACCTTGCTGATGTAGGTGTATGTTTCGTTGCCCGGCAACTTGGTTTTAATGACATTTATAATACAAAAATAAAAATGTTTGGAGTGTTGGAATTTATAATACATTTCCGGCACCATGTTCCAATTGTCTGATAGTCAGTAAGGTCACATTTTGTTTGTGGACACTCTACAGATAACCTTTGTGGACTCTCAGGCGACCTAGCTTCTGTAGGTGTATGCTCC
The DNA here is from genome assembly GCA_036850965.1 of Patella caerulea. Taxonomy (NCBI): domain Eukaryota; kingdom Metazoa; phylum Mollusca; class Gastropoda; family Patellidae; genus Patella; species Patella caerulea. The sequence continues at coordinate 12,683,170 of JAZGQO010000006.1, forward strand.
CTTGTCTGACAAACAGGTTTTATTAATGACATTCATAATACATTACCAGCACTGAGTTCCAATTATGTCGGGTACCAATTGTCAACTACAACTATAATACCATTAATCTTAGCTCTGTTTATAATTTAAATGTCTGATAGATTTATGATATTCCCAGGAGAACAAAAGGTTGAGTTGTTACATCGTCTGCTTGTCAGATGTGTAGCAGAAATAGAAATCACTATAGAAGATTTATTAGAGAAAATATTGAACGTATCACATGTTTAAATCTTGTGTAAATATCAGACTAGTTCATTTTATCTGACTGAATTAAAAAATTGATATTTTTATGTCTGCATTTACCTTGCTGCTGCTAAATTCGGTGTTCATTCATAGTTTAATGACGAGCATATTCTGTTTAAGCAAAGCAGAGATAAGCAATTTGATTTACAAAGCTTTAAAAGACAATAAATTTGATTAATCTGGGTGTCTAGTTCAATAACATGAACACCTGGACTAAGTTTGATAATGAGTATTTTTTGCTCACGTCATACAGAGTGATAAACAATTTGAAAGATGGATCGAATGATAAATAGGCATGTTATTATTTAGTGCCATCATTTTTTGGGGGGGGGGGGGATTCAGGGCGGTTGGGTAGTCAAATTGTTTACAATGTACACCTTATTGTCTGTCATCGAGTCAACTGAGTCAACTGGTTTCCTCACACTGCTAAAAAAAAAAAAACCTACTCACAAGCAAACTATTAAAAAAAAATAACCCATATGTTTGTCCAAAAATGGCTTAGTCTGTGTTGAGTAGAGATTAAACCCCATTTCTCTCTCGATCTTAGGTTTCAGTTTATGGACATCAGACGTATAATTGACTTGTTTCTATTACAATTACTTGCCACATGGTTTCCCTTAGCTTTATCAGAACCTCGTGGGTTTCTTCCGGGTATTCAGGTTTCCTCCCACTGCTAAAGACCCCTACTTGCAAGAGAATTATTGAAATAAAATTAAACCATATGTTAGTCCCAAAATGACCTAGTTTGTGTCAAGTGGATGTTAAACCCCATTTCTCTCTCCCCTTTATCAGTGGTGCCAGACCGAGGACTTGACAAGGACAGCTGTCTAATCATTTGGATGGGACAAAAAAAAAATAAGTTCCCACATACACATTGGCGTGCAGGTAAAAGATCCCTTGGCAGTAGAATGTTAAACCCTATTCCATTTCATTCATTTGTCGTGTTTTGTATTCCAGGTTCAAAAGAAAAATTACAGGAGTCAGAAGAAGCAAGCTGCCAAAGAGTTACTGATCACATTAAAAGATCCTTCTGTCATAGTGTTAGCTGATTGGTTAAAGATTCGAGGTACCTTGAAGAGTTGGACGAAGCTGTGGTGTGTACTCAAACCAGGACTTATAATTCTTTACAAAAGTGATAAATTAAAGGTAAGGTCATTAAATTAACGTAAAGGTCAAAGGTCAATAAATAAACATGTGATGCCATCGTTTGAGGTTGGTATACCATTATTTCAAATGTTTGGACAACTTTCCAGTCCTACATTTTGTATACGTGATGAAATATTGGACTTGTGGAATTTATTTCAATTGCTAAAGACCCCTGTGAGCAAATGAATTATTGAACAATATGTTAGTCCCAAAATAGCTCTCTCTCTCTCTCTCTCTCTCTCTCTCTCTCTCTCTCTCTCTCTCATGAGCCCAGTTTTTAAAACCCTAATTCCATTTCATATCATCTTTTAAATCACTGTTTGTTTTTATTACAGAGTAGTCATTGGATTGGTACAGTTATACTCAGCGCCTGTCGTCTTATTGAGAGACCTTCCAAAAAAGATGGCTTCTGTTTTAAGCTGTTTCATCCTCTCGACCAGTCCATATGGGCAACTAAAGTAAGTGATGTCATGAAATAACCTCATAGATGGTGGATGGTAGAAATAATTGGTAGATTTGGACAAATCCCGACTGCATTTGAAATAAAGATTAAGGAAATGCCTTCGCTTGGTTGATTGAATATTTGAAATAAAAGGATAAAGGCAATGTTTTGGTTTGATTAAAATGTTACTTTGATGAAGTAATTCATTTAATTGTAAAGTTTGAGTCCTAATTATTTCTATTCTTTTCATATCTAGGGACCAAAAGGGGAGACAATTGGAGCCTTTGTGCAGCCTCTTCCATATTCATACCTCATCTTCCGCGCTCCATCAGAATCTGCAGGTTGGTGTTTTATTTTATGGTTGATAAAGTTAGTAATCTGATGAGTAAGTTGATTTCCCGACATACTGAAGGGATGCTCGATGGTAGTGGGTCTGCAACACTCTGACTGGATGCTCCATTGTGGATCTTGAATGCTCTGAGGGGATGCTTGGTTGTCAATCTTGAATGCTCTGGCAAGATACTCAATTATATGGATCTGCAAGGCTTTTGAGGGGATGCAGAATTCTGTGAGAGGATGTGCGATTGTCTATCTTGAATGCTCTGAGAGGATGCTCAATTGTGGATCTGCAACACCCTTGGTGGATGCTTAGTTTCGGACCTGTAACACTCTGACGGGATGCTCAGTTGTGAGTCTTCTGCAATGTTCTGATAGGTTGTATTTGTTTTATCATTTTAGTGATTGATTGTATTTCAGGAAAATCTGTCTTGATTTGCCAAGTCGCTGCAGAAATGTACGACCTTAAACCCCATTTCACTTCATGTCACTTCCTATTTCAGGAAAATGTTGGATGGATGCATTAGAGTTAGCATTAAGATGTACGAGTTTATTAATGAGATCGATGACTAAAGAACGAGAACTGAATTCCTCCGGTGCTCTGGCTGAAACGTTAGAAACTCCATCGTTTCAATCACCAACAGAACTTAACGAATCTGATTGTGAAAAACATTTCGAGGGTCAAGGTTTGTAATGTTTAGTAGATCTGGTAATCGTTCACTTTACAGCCATGTGTCTCATTCATCAGTTGGAGCCATGTTGGCTAAGTGGGTAAGTCATTTGCTTGGAGGTCACGTATTCAAGCCGGAAATTGGCCGAGAAAGTTTCTTCAAGATTTTCTGATTTGTTTTTCATTTGGCAGTGATACAGGACAGAGGGTCTGACAAGGACAGCTATCTAGTCGTACTGATGGGACAGAAAACCAAGGCCGTGTATTTACATTGGCAGTTTGCATTCGATATAAGAGTAGGTCATAGTTCTGCTGTCTTGGAAAAATTTAACTTATAGCACAGTAGGAACTTAAACCCCATTTCATTTCATTCATCAGTCATTTAGATGGGATGAGAAAGGGAGGTCTGGTGGACACCTTGGCATGCACGTATAATATAAAAATCCTTGATGATGAAATTTGATAAAGAGTGGGTCTAATTGCTATATTGTAAGCCAAAGTTCCTTATAGCCCACTGTATAGCATTTGCCTGTTTTCATTAGCCTTGTAAACCCCATTTCAATTTAAACAGCTTTTCGTCCGTCATTTTATTGCAGATTTCGATGTATTGTAAATCAGACCGTGAAGAAATTAAAACTGAATCACTTTGAACATCCTTTTCACTCGATATTTCAGGTTTAGATGAAGATTGTAAAACAGATCGTGAAGAAATAAAAACGGAGTCAGAATCGAGTGGATCAGACGAGGAGGATGAGAAATCGTTCTGTACTAACGTTAAACCAATGGAAACACAGTATATAGAAAACGACAAAGAAGAATTGGGACAGGTAATTTAGTTGTTGTGATATCAGGACTCACCATGTTTTGTTACGGAGTATTAAAATATAGATCTATATTTCGTTTTGTTTATTATACTTTCGATGGCCTACACTACATGAAGGTGTGACAGGTTGTAGTGAGAGGTCGCGTCAGAATTCATAACAATAACGACAGAGATTTGATTAACCAATCAACGTTGATGTGGCATACCCACAGTTCTGTGCACCAAAAGCCAAGACATTGTTGCAATAGACTGATTCATTGGTTAATTTCTTACATCATCCAAAACGTGGCTTATATAACAACTCTTTCAGATCCTAGTGCAACCTGTTTTACAGAGAATTACTAACGAATTATCCCTGTAACGGATGGCTGTTCAAAACACGTGCGTTGACTGCAGGCCTCGTAGTCATTGACTCAACGGCTCGTGCAATGTTTACTTTTAAGTACGTAACTGCTTCGGGCAAAATGACGCATTTTACTCATTTTAATACCCATTTACACTAAATAGGCACTCCAAATACTTCAAAAGTCTTTATTTATTTTTCTTTTACCCCCAAAAAAATGTTTGAGAATTTAATTTGTCGCAGTAAAAAAGTTAATATGCCGTACTCATTAAGCCTCGTCGATGTCATGCTTATCAGTGATTGTAGCGGCCAAGCGAAAATTTTCACTGCGGGATCAGTTTGATCCTAGTGTAGTAAAGACAAACGGAAGTAAATAGGATCTGTATTGTAATTAGATTGTGATTGGTCGAAATAATATATCTATTTGGCGCTAACCTTGTCATTGTTGCCACAGTCTGTTATTTGATTGGATGTTTCTATGACAGGACAGAATTCTGTCGATTGAGAACATATCGGACTAACGATTGAGTTGAGAATGTATCGGACTAACGATTGAGTTGAGAATGTATCGGACTAACGATTGAGTTGAGAATGTATCGTCTAACAATTGTTCATCCAATGTTTACTTTATTTACAGCAAGGTGATGAATGTCAAACAGAAGAAGTTAATGAAGAAAATAAAAGTTTAATATGGACCCTGGTTAAACAGGTTGGATTTATTGATTAACTTCAAATTTGAAAAATAAAATAAAACAAATATCTAGACTACAAAAATACATAGTTTGGGAAATACAGTATTTATGACCATATGTATAGATTTTGTAGTTCTAATGTCAATGACTCTCCTTTCATACATTTTCCATAGAGAGCTAATCTCTAATTATCTGGTTATCCAATTTCCTAGCAAGGTTCAATGTATAGTCATAAGGATGGGATGGAAAATCGAGGTCCAATGTACAGATTGGCGTGCACTTAAAGCTTCTTGGCGGTGCAAAAATTCCCTCCTAGCACACGGCATGACGGACGTTAAACCCCATCTCTTCTCTCTCTCTCTCTCTCTCCACACTGTATGGCGTATACCCATCTTCAATAGCCAAGTCAGACCAGAACAGTAGAATGTTAAACCCATTTCAATTCAGGCTTTTCTTGGTGGGCCTTTCTCTAGTCAAGTATATTAGATATTAATGTTTTGTATTTTCAAGGTTCGTCCTGGTATGGATCTTTCTAAAGTGGTTTTACCAACGTTTATTTTAGAACCACGCTCATTTCTTGATAAATTAACGGATTATTATTATCATGCTGATATGTTATCGGAGTAAGTTATATAAGGCAATTATATAATTAATATTGAGACTTAAACATACATTACTTAGCAAATTATTAAATCAGTATGGAGACTTAAGATTTCTGGTGGAAACATCATATTACTGTCTCAGTGAGTAAGAGGTTTGCTTGCTATCCTGGAAGTCCCATTTTGGATCCCAGCGTTGACTGAGAAATTTCATCGACGTAGTTCTTCCTTGTCAGTGGTGTAGGACAGAGGACCTGGCAAGGGGCAAATTATAGTTTTTCAGATGGCTTGAAAACTGAGGTCTCCTGTACATATTAGCATGCACTTCAAAGATCCCTTGGCAATCGGAATTCAGTATAAGAATAAGCCATAGCGCCACTGCCCAGGCTAAATATCCCTCACAGTACACTATGAATATGCCTGTCTTTATTAACTTAGTCGGAGCAGAACAGTAGGATGTTAAACCTCATTTCATTTCGTATCCTCGTTATAGGGGAGGTGCCAGGATTGTTCAGTGAATATTTCTCTGTCTCTCGTGTACGAAACACATGTGAATGGTGCAGAATGGGAGAGTTTAGTTGTGTCAATCGGATGTGATGAATACTATAAGAAGCTTATTGAAAATCCCCTTACAGTTTATTATAATAAAAGTATGCTGTAGCACTTTTGTCTATGCAGAACTTCTGTTCACAACAAATCACACAGCTTTCGCCTTTCTTCATCAGCCTATTCGACTTTTAATAATCTTATTACAGTTCATTTTTTTGGAGTACTTACTCATGGGAATTTGTGGGTGAGAAGTTATTCGAGCTAACATTGACAGAATTGATCAGTGATTTGATATTATATTTAATATATTTCTAGAGCGGTACTACAAGAGGACCCGTTTACTAGAATGAAGTCAGTGGTACAGTGGTATTTAGCTGGTTTCTATAAAAAACCAAAAGTAAGAATAATAATTTCTAAAAAACATTGTTTGGAAGACTCGACCCATTTATTTTGCCTGTCCAACCGCGTGGGTTTTCTCCGGGTCGTTTGGTTTGTTCCCACTACGAAAGACACCAACACGCAAGCGAATTATTGAAGTAAGACTGAAACATATGTTGGTCCCAAAATGACCTAGTCTGAGTCAAGTGGACATTAAATCCCATTGCTCTCTCCATGTTTCTGGCTTATTTTCCAGAATTGTCCTCCTTTACGTCTGATATTATAATAAGGTACCAATAATAATTTGTTATTTTTTTCAGGGATTGAAGAAACCATACAACCCTATAATAGGAGAAACGTTTCGTTGTTACTGGCGTCACCCAAAAACAAACAGTCGCACATTTTATATAGCAGAACAGGTAAACAAATAATCCATTTAAATATTGGATCAGAAGGTCTTTCATTGCGTCAAGTTTTCCATCTTGTATGTGACTAGGAGAATGGTCGCTTGCCCAACTTAGTGGATCAGAAGGTCTCTCATTGAATCAAGTTTCCTGCTTTTATTTGATGTATGATTAAAATCAATGAAGTTTATGTTAAACTCCATTTCGTCTCCCATCTGAGGGGTACGGAAACAAACCTTCAACAGGTTCAAAATAAGATCAATAGAAGAAGATCTGTATTTGTTAAACATGGTGTGATTAGGCAAACTTTACCCTTCGCAACTAATAGATTTACTGACACGTAGATCTGTTCATATCACAAATAATAGGACAAAAATACCATATAAATGTCTGTCGTTAAATGTCCTTATTGATATTTTTGAGTTAAATGACTATGATGTTGATATTTTTAAGTTAAATGACTATAATGTTGATATTTTTTGAGTTTAATGTCTATAATGTTGATATTTTTGAGTTAAATGTTTATAATATTGATGTAAAAGTCTTTTGTCTGTAGTATTTTTAGTAAAATTATTTTCTCTTCTTTCAGATCTCCCATCATCCCCCGGTGTCAGCATTTCATATATCTAATCGTCGTGATGGCTTTAGTATCAGTGGAAGTATTTTAGCTAAATCGAAATTCTATGGTAAGACACCATTCTTCTAAATTACCGTATTACACCGCAGATCATTATCCTCTCACCGAAACACTTGTTATATAGGTCCAATCCCAGTAGGGGAGTTTGCATGTATTTTAAGTGACGTGGTTTCAATTTACTGCTTGTATGTGACACAAGGGGTAAGGCCATCTGTCTAACCTCATGGGTTATCTCTTGGTGCTTCGGTTTCGTCCCACTGCTAATGACACCTACAATTCTACTCACATCACTATCTGAGAAATTACTTAATCTGGTTTTGTAGCCTGGAAACCCATCACACAAGCTGGTAGACTGGCAAGATTTTATCTAAGCTGGTTTTATAGCCTGGCAACCCATCATACAAGTTGGGATTGTAGCTTGACAACCCATCATTTAAATTTGTTTATTTATTTGTTTTTTATGTAGGTAACTCTATATCAGCAATATTAGACGGAACTGCCAAACTTACGTTTTTAAAACGTGGTGAAGATTATTTTATAACCATGCCATATGCACATTGTAAAGGTAAGTTGTATTATTTCTTTTTGGGGACACAGAAACAAATTGTATACATTGTGTTAGAACGCTTTACTCAGGACAGACGTCCTGACAAGGATACCTGTCTATCCGTTCGGATAAAACGGAAAATTGAGTCATTTGTATGGGACAGAATATTGAGGTTCTGTGTAGACATTGACCTGCGTGTAAAAGATTCCTTGGCAGTTGAAATTCAACTTGGCAACATTTCCCTCATAGCACACTGAAGGGGGTATGCCCGTCTTCATTAGCCCAATAGAAGCATAACTGTAAGATATTAAACCCCATTTTGTTTAGAGAGAGCGAGAAATAGGGGAAGATTGACTAACATATGGGCAATCTAATTAAAATATAGATCTATATTTCGTTTCGTTTTTTTATACTTTCGATGGCTTACACTCATGTTGATCTAACTAGTTATAGTGGGAGCTCACGTTCTATGACGTCAGGTATCAAGCACGGGACATTTGACCCGATAACGTCAGTCATTCGATTAACCAATTAGCGACCGCCATGCTTTTTAAAATCTACTTCTGTTTTGATTTCTATCCGCTGGTAATATTTACCCACAGTTCCACGCATGAAAAGGTCAAACGGTCGATTTGACAAACCATTTGATTGGCTGACCCCTCATTTCGGGCAGAACACGACTTAAATAACAAGTCTTCCAGATCCAAGAGTAGTAAAGACAAGTAAAAACGAAATTTTGAACTATAAAAAACAAAACGAAATTAGATTTTTTAATCAGATTGACATATAGGGAATCCGTGTTGGAAAACCCTGATGAACTTTCTCAGCCAATGCAGGGATCGAACACGCCACTTTCAGGATAGTCAGCCAGCATTAGTTGCACTATCTAGTTACTAACTGCCTGTAAAAGATTGTGTTTATTGTTATTACAGGTATTCTGATCGGAACATTAACCATGGAGATGGGAGGAAAAATCACCATTAATTGTCCTAAGACTGGTTATAGATGTGATCTGGAATTTAAGCTAAAGGTAATTCTCCACCACTGATATCGTTAATAATTTTCAATTCAAATCTCTGAAAAATTGAATATTTTCCTTTTAAATGTTATAGTCTTTTTGTTAACAAATACTTTCACTCAAGTGAATTTATGTCTTTGGGCTCTCACTTGTGCTCTGTGTACAGTCTCGCTCTGAATAAACTCTACTATGCAGTGTATATTTTGTATTTCTCTGAATAGAGTCTTTTGTATTTTTCTGAATATAGTCGAATACACAGTGTGTATTTTGTATTTCTCTGAATACAATCTAGAATACAGTGTATATTTTGTATTTCTCTGAATACAGTCTAATATACATTGTATATATTTTTTATCTATCTCTGTATACAATCTACAATATAAACAGTGTACATGTACCATACAATGGTGTATATCCTATATCTATCTATATATGCAATCAACTGTACAGTGGTGTATATTGTGTATATCTATTTATACAGTGTTGTATATTATTTATCTCTGTTTACAAACAACTATTTATATACAGTCTATATTTTGCAGTGTTTATATTATAGTGTGTATAAAATCTACCACTATACAGTTTATTTCTCTGAATACAATCTACTATACATTGGTGTATTGTGTATCTATCTGTGTATAGAGTGAACTATACATTGGTGTATACTGTGTATCTATCGCTGTATGCTGTGTATATTATGTATGTATCGCGGAATAAACTGTATATTTTGTATCTCATTCTCTGTATACAGTGTATATTATGTTTCTATGGTGTATATCGTGTATCTATCTCTGTATACAGTGTACTATAAATTGTATATTTTGTATATTTTAGCCGTTTTTAGGAAGTGGTGAAGCCAGTAATAAAGTGAGTGGTAAAATAAAAGTAGGAACAGACACACTGTGTAATATTGATGGACACTGGGATCAAGAAATATATATAAAAGATAAAATGAGTGGGGTAAGTTTACTGAATTCATATCGGACATTATTTACAATAACCCTTTCTTATCAGACATTAACTTCAATAACCCTTTCTGTTCTTTGACGAAAGTGGTGATTGATCAGATTGATGACACAGGACCTAGCAAGGAACAGAGTCTAGTTGCTTGCAATGTGGAGGGGGATGGGGCGAATGGTTAATGTATCATAAGATACATACTCCACTCAGCGTTTCGTTTGATTAGAGGTAATCCCACTAGACACTGCTATTATGAGTGGATAGTGTTGTTTTAAATTTTGATTGGTCAGTAGTCCGACTACCAGCCAATCACTAGCTGACCTACAAAAGCTTTACATTTGAAAAGAGTGCCAATATTGGACCAAATATGTTTACATAACGTTACGTCATGGCTCACGATATTATTATCCCTAAGTAACCCGTGCATAGCAGAATACTGCAGTAAAACTAATTGCATGACAAACAAGGCTATTAAGTCGAATGAAATGTAAACAATACTGTTTGGAAACGAACATACTTTCACCGATTTTAATACCTTAAATCACTGTCCAAAGTTTAAGGGAAGACCCAGATTAAACGAAGGAGTGTCGTGTTGCTGTACTTAAGTGATAGCTTTCATTGAACAGAAAGAATAGACACAGTCCTGCATAAGTTCAAGAAACAGACGCTATTCCAGCAATGGCCAGAGAGGGATTTCTCGGGCCATTCCTTCAGGAATATACATAAGGTCTGGCATTGAGTTTCGATTCCCCGATTGTACCGGACTAGGTGTAGGGTCGTCTGTCCAATCTTATGGATTTTATCTGGGGCCTCCGGTTTCCTCATACTGATGAAGAAACAAGTGTGCAAGCGAATTATTGAAATAAAATTGATCCATATATTAGTCCCAAAATTAGTCAAGTAGGATCGCCTGTCCTACCTTTGTGGGTTTTCTCCGGGTCCTCCAGTTTTATCGCAATGCTAAAGACACAAGAGCGAAAGTCAATTATTGAAATAAAATTGTGTCAAGTGGATGTTAAACCTCATTTCATTTCTTTGCGAAATACAATTAAACAATGTGTTTATTTTACAGGAAAGTTCACCATTTTTTGTTGTAAATAAAGAAGTTAAGTCATCCCGGTTAAAACGATACACAGTACCGTTAGAAATACAGGAACAGTTTGAATCAGAGAGGTAAATGTATATACTTACATACAACCATCAAAACTTAGTGATGAGGTCATTAATACAACAACCACTGGTGAGGTTTTGTGTATAGAGTAGTGCTGGAACGATATATGTCTTTGTATCGATGTATCACCTTCTATCGATTTGCTAAATCCAAGTATCTTGATTTTTCTTTTATTGTTTTTGTCACTTTTAATTAACCTGTCACTCTTACATATCTACGTCACACATAGGTTACACAAACATTCTTGTAATATAAAAAAGTTTTATTTCTACGACACAGACAGGACTAAAAATATCAATTATTAATTTGTTCTGTTGTTTTCTTGGTAAATATTGACCAGGCTATGGAACAGGATAGGAATTGTATTGTGACTGTAGTGGCAGTACCCAGTATTAGGGAGGTTGGGTGACAAAATGGTTGAACCATGTGCATTTTAGTCAAGTGACATGGCTTTGATTCCCTGCTTTTAGTTTTATGTGACAGGGAGTAGGGTCATCTGTCCAACCTTGTGGTTATTCTTTGCATTCCTCCCACTAAAAACCTTTGTGCACAAGCAAATTAAAATCCATATGACCTAGATTGTATTGAGTGGGCATTAAACCCACCCTCTCTCTCTCTCTCTCTCTCTCTCTCTCTCTGTCTGAACAACCAAATATAACTAGTCACACCATTAAAATAAATAAATTTGTTATTAAGGTTATGGCGACGAGTCTCAGAGGCCATTAGTAATTGTGATATGCACGGAGCAACCGATGAAAAACATTTACTGGAAGAGAAACAGCGTTATGAGGCACGGGAAAGGAAAGCCAAGATGATGGAATGGGTTCCGAAATTTTTTGAAAGAGATTTATTGACTGGTGATTGGTTATATAAATATGTGGAGTAAGTGGGTATTTAAAATAGTGGAAAAAGTAGTTCTACTACACAAAATGTAGACTTTAGTAATCTCCCTTTGAAGTGTCTTGCTTCTTGGAGGTAAGATAATCACGACAGACACAAGTTTATGCCATTGCAGCGTAATTTGCTACTCCAGTTTTCAATTTGTTACAATACTCAATCTGCTTTAGTGGTGCATATCATCTTTTGAATAAACATTATAGATTTTTTAATTGGTACTCAAATTCTGTGTCCGATGCAAGACAAAATGTTTTGATGAAGGAAATGGTTGAAAATAAGGTATTTTATCCTGTGGAGATAATCGGTCGGTATAGAATAATTCGGGCACTCAGAAGTACAAAAGGATTTTATAATATGAATAAAAATCATAAAAATAAAGTGCCAGACATGACCTCATGCTGGAGATTACCAGTACCAAAGACCAATGGTTTATATGACCATGGTGACGTATCTCAAACTTATCGATATGGTCATATATACTCATCTTCATTAGCCAGTTTGGTTCAGGGGGAGTGAATGGCCGAATGGTTAGCGTGTGCGCATTCAATCATAAAGTTGCCATTGATCGATTGGCATGGTTTTGATTCCTCGGCTGTACATGACCAGGAGTAGGGTCGCCTATCCAACCTCGTGAGTTTTCTTCGGGTCCTACGGCATTCTCCCACTAATAAAGACTCTATGCACAAGTGAATTATTGAGATAAAATCGAACCTCAGTGAGTCTCGAAATGTCCTAGCTCTCTCTATCTCTCTCTCTCTCCCCCTCTCTCTCCCCCCTCCTCTTTGGTACAGAATAGTGGGATATTAAACAATATTTTATTTCTACTTTCAGTTTACGACCCTGGGATCCAATCAATGATTTGCTGCAATATGAACAAGAATTTGTCATCCAGACGCACACCCGACATAAAACACCCGTTGTGCGAACCATGAGTATAACTAGTCAGGAACAGGAGAAAAAAAAAGTTTTTCGTAACGTAGCTTTGGCACGATCGCAAAGATGTACCGGTAAAGTTCGAAAGGAAAGCGGAAGTTCGACTCCAGATCCAGAATTAATTCATGACAGTGATTCATCAGAAACAGCAAGTAAGTGTTGATGTGGAATTTAAACATGGGATTAAGTATGAAAAGAGTCTTTACTTCCACATCTCGGCCTTTTTCCTCAACCTATCAAAAAGATGCCATTTTGAAACTATTTTGATTGACAACGTATGATAACTTCTAATGAAGTAGGTGGTCAAAGGGTGAGGGATCTGGCCTACGTGTCACAAAACATTCTCAGACTAAAGTTAAGAATGGAATTAAAATTGTCTGCCTTATATTAACTTGTTTTAATGTATTAAATACATCAATAAGAAACCAGGTGCAAAGTTTTGTGTTTGGGATCAAAGATATTTCTCATGAACAGCGATTGAAAGTTGAATAAATTCTTAACTGAAGTCTGAGAATTCTTTGTGACACATGGCCTTTAAACGAGAATGCCTCAGGTTCGTAACCCAACATGGACTGAGAAAAACCTTTGAGATTTTTCATGCCCTGTTCTCGTTTGATTGGGTCACTGTTGTTTTACTTGGTGATTGTGATAAAACATCAGGCTCCTGTATCCTTCAGCCCAATCGCATGTCAAGGTTGGCTCAATAATAATCAAATACATACAAAGGGAAAAGGCCGAGATGGATTTTGTAAGGCAATCGTGTAGGGTTGGTGTAATTTTACAATGCAGCTAGCTAATAATAACACGTCTGTGCTTGGCTTAATTAAATCTATAGATATCCAGACACTTATTGGCTTAACAGGGGGAAACGATTGAGTGTTGCTTTAATCTGGGTGCAGAACTCTAGAAGTAATGTTGAAAGGCATGTGTTTTAAGATAAGCTTTGAAATACAACAAATCATTAAAGATGCATTTTGTAAGAGAAGAGCTAAATCTCCCTACTCTCAAGTCGTTTCTTTTCTAGATTCAAAGGGGGGTTGGATGACCGAATGGTTAGCGTGTGTGTGCTGTATCAGAAAGCCGGTCATTGAGTCAACTGGCGTGGCATTGAATCCCAGGTTGTATGTGACAAGGAGTGGGGTCTCGCCTGTCCAACCTTGTGTGTTTTCTCCAAGTCCTTCGGTTTCCTCCCACTGCTAAAGACCCATACGCACAAGCGAATTATTGAAATGAAATTAAACCATATGTTAGTCCCAAAATGACCTAGTTTGTGTCAAGTGGAAGGTAAACCTCTCTCTCTCTCTCTCTCTCTCTCTCTCTCTCTCTCTCTCTTTTTCTCTCTCTTTTCAAAATTTCAAACGGTGATAACTCAGCTCAGAATAAAGTAATGAATGAAATGAATGAAATTTTCAATATATTTATTTTCCATTATCTGTTTTTGAACTACAGGGGGGTTGGGGTTGGGATGACCTAGTGGACTAGAGTGCCGTGCTTCGACCTCTATCTGGCCGGTCAACTCTGGCTTGCGGCTCTGGTTTCGAGCCCTGGTGTGAGCATATGTGACATGGAGATAGGGGCGCCTTCTCAACCTCGTGGGTTTCCTCCGGGCACTCCGGTTTTCTCCCACTGCTAAAGACACCTACGCGCAAGCGAATTATTGAAATAAAATTAAACCATATGTTAGTCCCCAAAAATAATCTGTGTTGAGTGGACGTTAAACCCCATTTCTCTCTCTCTCTCTTTTGAACTACAGTTAGCGATCACGACCAGCTCTTTATCTAAATCTAACATGATGCATCTTAACTAAAAAAAATGCAATGAAAATGAAGGAGTTTGAGACTACCAGACTTCAAGACACGGCTAGCTAGCATCTGCTACTTTTCATCTTTTTCTTATGTTGGCGTTGACCATACGAAAACCCATAAAGTATTTTTTGTTTTGAAAAGAACTTCGTATGTATTAATTATTAAACTGACTTGATAGTCGAGAGGGATTGAAATCTTTATAGTGAGGGATTAAAATTTGTTTTTTCAGAATATTTGTTTGCTCAGCCCTCTGTGTGTTAGTATATATGTTTAGTTGACTACCACAAAAATTCTGTTATTTGATTCTTAGAAACAATTTCAAGCATGAACACATTTTTGGTGTCCTAGGCCTCAAATGGGTTGAGATTATTCAATTGTTTATTTGAACGTCATTTAGTTAATTAGTTCTGCACTTTCCTTCCTTTGAAAAACAAGTGAGTTATTGAAATCCAGCTAGTTGTGTATTCAGTAGAGACGTTTTTAAAATTTAATCTTTAAAGTTCCGGTATTTGATCAGTCACTTGTTGTAAAAACACTTATTTAAAGGGACAGTAACATTCTTGCTGGCTTGGTAGCTCCAGAAAATAAATAATACCCTTATTCTAAGTAGTAGATGTTTAAGTGTCCTACCTGTTGTGTAAATTATCCATTACAACCTATTTTACTTGTCCAGAGGGTTCGAAAATATTTTAAAATCCAAGTCACATTTGAAAAGGTTTACGTTAGACTTTTCGAATCAATTGGTTGAATTTTTCCAATTTTTCAAAATAGGTGTGTTAAGATGAAATTTATGTCATCATTTAATTGGAATATTGTAAAATAATACGATTTGTTGACCAGAATGAACATTGGGACATATTATTCAGTTACAACAAGAGTGTTATTGGGGCTTTAAGATACATTATTCAAGAGCTATATCTGCTTATTGCAGGTCTTTCTTTCTTTAGGCCTGAAATGTTATCTAAATTATTAATTAGATATCAATTAGCTTATCTAGACCATAATCAATTCTAGATGCCATCACTAGCTCGATTTTACTTGATTTGAAACCAATTTGCTCCTCAACGCTACAACGGGTAATGAAGACATTTTTTTTTATCGTACCGATTTTAGTAATGATGATTGAGGCTAGGCCTAAAATTCAAAAGCTAATATCTAGGTTTAGAGCGGATCAATTTCACTGAAATTTTCGTCAAATTCCCTTTGCGTTATCTGATTTTTAAATATTTTAGTGAGAACTGCCAGCTCTTTATCTAATCTCCCATAATGCTCCTTTAACTAATAACATTGCATGAATTTCAGTTTTCAGTAAGCTTAATGATAATTTTGTTTAGTAATAATTTTAACTGCATGATTTTCAGTTTGGTAGCTGACTATAGGATAGGTATGAATTTTATTTGCAAAAAATATGTTCAATCCTTTTAGTGCTTTTATTGGCATTTTTTGGAACTCAAATTTTCCAAACTGTCTTATTCCATAGAATGATGGGGGAGGGGGAAAGCATGTCTTCGTGGCTGTGGAAATAATCGAGCTATTTTCAATGTAAATTTTTCTTATTAAATCTTTAAACGTTTCATGACGAGAGCTAGCAAACTGAAAAGTCTTATTATAGTTTGTATTTAATTTGGTAATGTTTATCGTTTGTTTGTGTTTGTAGATTTTTATTTTTTACTGTAAAACAAGAAATTAATGACAAAGAAACAAATCTGACATTTTGGTAGTCGCTTTGATTTCATTAGACAGTTCTTTTTAATATGGTGATATATTCTTCAAATGTAGTGAAGGAGGTTTAACATCCTACTGTTTTGCTCCTAAACAAGGCTAATGAAGACGGCCATACAGTGTGCTATGAGGGAAAGTTTGCCTGGACAGCGGCGCTACAGCCTACTGATATATTGAATTTGGACTGTCAAATGTATCTTTTACTTGCAGGCCAATGTCTTCTCGGTATCTTGTTTTTTGTCCCATCCAACCAACTATACGTTGTCCCTTGCCAGTAAAAGGAAATAAAATTGGGTGTAACATTTTACATTTGTTGACAAAATGGGTTAATGAGAAAGGTTATGAGCCATGAAGTAGGCTAGGAGTGACATTGTTCTCAGAGAAACAGTACATTTGTCTACTCTTCTAATAATTCTAGCTGCTAAGGGATCTCTTACAGGCATGTCAATATGTGCTCAGATTGGCTCAAAATCTTAAGTTTTTCGTCCCATTCATGCACCCTGGATGCGCCGTTCTGCACGAGAGGGGTTCGATGGCCAAATAAAGTCTGTCAACTGCCATGGTTTTGATTCCTCGGTTTTCTTCCCACTGATACAAGCAAATTATTGAAATAAAGTTGAACCATATAATAGTTCCGAAATGACCTAGTTTGTGTCGAGTGGACGCTATACTCCATTTCTTTCCCTACCCACTTGCCTGCATGTTTGACTGGGGAAACTACTCGGAAAAAAAATTGATTAGTGAGTTGGGGCCTTGAAATTTTCTGGTTACCATACATATGATAGTCTTAGCATGACTTGTATATTGTGCTGATGATGCTTTAAATGCCATTTCTTACCTTAATTTCTTGTTTTATCATTTATGGATTGTTTGTTTCTTACTGCATGTACATAGTCCTACTGCAGTATATGTCTGTAATGTTTACCATAAGCCTACTGCAGTATATGATTGCTACCATATATATTTATGTTTGCTATAGGCCTATGTATTATTTGTCTTTTCTTTATTTTTTTTCCCTTTGTGCACCAAAAACCCTGACATGTATATGGGTATGTTTCATTTTTATTAGAGGATAGATTTTTGGGGTGATTTTTTTTTTTTGTATTTTGGTACGGTTTTATATATATATATTTTTTTTAATCATGTGAAAATTTTGGTTCTAAAAAAAGAACTGTATTTTCTGAGATGAATACGCCTACTGCTTATTTGATTGCCTGTTAAAAAAGATAGCTTATTAGCATATGGGGCAATCGATGGGTAAGACGCTGGCTTGCTAGCTTGGGGATTGCGGGATTGATCCCTGCATTGGCTAAGAATGTACATCAGGATTTTCTGTCGTGGTTTTTCCTTGTAAGTGGTGCATGTTGGAGGGCCTGACAAGTTGTCTAGTTGTTTGGATGGTACAAAAAACGAGGTCCTGTGTATACATTGGCATGTACATAATAGATTCTTTGGCAGTTTGAATTTGATATAAGAGTAGATCATAGTCTTGCTGCCCGGGCAAAATTGCACTCATAGTACACGGTATGGTGTATGCCGTCTTGATTATCCCAGTCGCAACACAACAAACGATTTTCAATTTCATCATGGGTCAATCGTGCTGTGCTGTATTTAGGTGTTTGGTAGTCAAGCGACTTTCCCCTTGTCAAAGGTGCGCGAAAGAGGGACTGAATAGGAATAGCATCCATGTTGGCAAGCGTGTAAGAGAACCCTCATCAGATGTAAATTAGGTGAAAAACGATGCTGACTGGACAAACTTTCTCTCATTATAGCTCACTGCATGGTGTACATCTTCATCTTTATGTATTGGCCCTATTTCATTTATTACATTAACACTTCTTCAATGGAAAATTATTATGTACGTTTTTTTTCCTTTTCAGCAACAGCTTTACGCCAATCGAGTTTGGCCAACGGGAAGTTACGTCTCAATGAAGATAGTTATAAAAAGTTAGTTGAACCAATGATGAAAATGCAGGAAGAGGTCAATGGGTCGTTAAAAACGCTTCAACGTCAAGTCTTTACCCTCCAACAAGCCAATGAAAACAATAATAACCAACCAGGCTTCGGAAGAGACTGGATAATGTTGGCTTCAATACTCTTAATTCAAATAGTTTTGCAGTGGTTAATGAAATAAATACCATTTCTCTCCAGTTACCGAGGTGATATTTTTTTAAAGGAACTATTTTGTGTGGTGGTTATGTACATAGCGTTGCCTTGACAACTGTGTTTCTATAGTAACCATTATGGTATCCATGGTGATTGGAGGTGTTTTGAAGCTCACAGAGTTTAATAGAGGATATGATAATTTATTATTTATTACTTAGAGCTATGACATTGTTAAACTCGAACAGATATTTTACCATTACATGATAAACGCTATACAAGTCAAATTGATGTCCCCAATAAAGATTTTCTTTTCGTCACCATGACTCTGTTCATATCCTTCAGGACTGCATGCACTCATTGATTGCTAATGTTCACTTTTGTTTTATGTAGTACAGCGATAGTCAAGCAGTTGGGCCAGAAAATTCATTAAGTCTGGTTCTCACAAAGAAAGTGTGGCCTGCCGATTTCATTATTTTTTTGGATAAATATTTACATTTTATAAAACAGACCTGACAAGGAGTAGGGTCGCCTGTAAAACCTTGTGGGTTTTCTATGAGTCCTCCGGTTTCATCTCACTACTGATGACCCCTACATGCATGCGAATTATTGAAATAAAATTGAACCATATGTTAGTCTCAAAATGACCTAGTTTGTGTTGAGTGATGTTATACACCATTTTCCCCCTCTCTCTCTCCCTCTCTCTCTCTCTCTCCCTGTCTCTCTCTCTCTCTCTCTCTCTCATATATAATTCTGTCTATGATCTTTTTAAAGAAAACTCAGCCGTTTTAAGCCCCAAGTTTTAGCATATTTCATGTTTTGTAAACTATCTGTTCGTTTATAGATAAAGACTTTATCAATTGTTTCATATTTACCTTAAATCATAGTGATTCACGATTATTGGTCACTTTAAACAAAACCTAGACATGTAGCAGTTAAATTTATGGTTACAGAATTCAATCCGTTTTGGTTAAGCGATATTTATATTTGTAAATATAAGAGACGTGTTTATTAAATATAGGCTAAGCGTGTGAAAATATAAAAAAGAATTTTTTTTGAAGGCATAAAGTGTAGGTTGGGAAATTAAGTTGTAGAGACCTTTCATTGATTTGTTTTCTTTTTCTTTCCTTCCAAAATGACGTCCAAATTGTGAATTTAATTTACATATTTTGAAATTAAAGAGATGAGGGTTCATGCTATAATAGTTTAGAAAATAGATATTGAAACATGAATATTTATAAAAATTTCAGTCAAATTACATTATTCTCAGCAAAGTTATGAATGGTTTAAGTTTTAACAAGAAATGGCCTAAATTGTGTCCAATGATTGCCAATTGACAGTTCATATTTTCGATTGTATCATTGCCACGATATTAAACAAAGTCTCAAATTTTTGGTCATTCAATCAGTCATCAACATGAATACTGCCATATTATAGTTTAACAAGTATATGGCAGGCATTATCTGTTTAATCCATTCAATATCTAAACCATCTGATGCTCTAGAGAGTTGATTATGAGCTTGTTATTTGAATAAATGTCAAAATAATCATTGAGGTAACATTTGAAACCAATAAAACAGATTATTATAGGCAGATTTAGCTGTTGTATAATTCCTCTTTTGACCACGAAAGCTTTAATAGTATGCCTATGGTAACTATGGTAACTTGTTTAAGATTTGCTTCCACTGATATAGATCTGACAGATTAGTTCATATATACTAGTAGTAGGTAGTTTTATTATATTGTTATACAGTGCCAGTTCATGGGAGGTAACTCCTAAATATGTACTCAATTAATTGTAGTTGTCTCCCTTCCCTTATAATGACACGACAATAACATCATTTTTTTAAAAAAAAAACGAAACATTTCCAGCCTTTCAAGAATTATTACATTTATCAGAATTGTTGTTTTTAGAATAATGACATTTGGACATAACACTAACATGCACGGAACCATCATTAAAACTATCCAGGGAACAAAGTAGCCCCCCCCCCCCCAGCCTGCAAGCACTATTAAAGTTTCTTGCTGATGGCAGTTAAATTGGTTGTTCTGTTGAGAAAATTCAATTTTGGTACGAAGCGTAGATATCTCTAATGCCAAACCAATTACTTAACAAACTAATTCAGACGTAAGAAATATCTTATTAACTGACATTGAAAGAAAGTTGATTTTTATTGTTAAAGTCTTAATTTGGACTTGGATTTTGTTTATTTTTGAATGATCGAGTGAGGTTAAAATTAGAAGAATCATGTTTTAAATATGTAAAAGATTTATTTTGATTTTATCTCATATATAATACTGCCATTTTTACCAGTTTATCAACCTTGTAATATTTTAGGTTCTTGTAGTGTTGTCTTTAAAAGCCAGGGATGCTGTAACTAATTTGAGGTTGGGTCAGTTTTTCAGAAAGGGCTTTTTGTTGGACATAGGTCTTGAAGAACGAAAGGCTAAGTAACATTGGGTTCCAAGCAAACAAACATGGAGTCTGATGGCTGATGCTGTCAGGTTTCAAGAAATTTGGGGTGTTTTGTGGACAACTTTAGTCTTCAAGATGCTTAAATTAAATCCATTATCTTTAAATACAAGAGAAGCTTATTAAGCCAAGTCCCAAATATAAAACAAAAGAGCACACTTGCCCTTTCAGTCACCCTGCACTCGGCAGCTAATCCTGTCATCCCCTCACCCTTGACTGGAGGTTACAGGGCCAAGTCCTGAATAAAAAACTGTTGCCCTTTAGCCACCCTGCCCTTGGCAGCACCCTCGGCAGCTAGTTCTGGGACTCACCCACCACTGACTGGAGCTTACGGAGCCAAGCCCGAGTATAAAAAAGAGGACTGCTACTCCTATGCCCCCTTCATCCCTGACTCGATCATTATAATAAACTCACTTGAGATTGGTTGTCAATTGTAGTTTAAACCTAGTCATTTATTATTTTTATTATGTTCAATCTACTGATCGTTATTTGATGGGGGTTTGTTTTAATCGTTTGTATCATACGATATTGTGAGAATTGAATCTGTTAGTCTTAAAATCCATTTGAATGCGAGCTTGGATATTTAATTGTTAATTATTCATTTTGAGTACATATAAGCTTTGATTAAAATAATGTATTGTCCAAAAATTGCAAATGACGGTCAGAAACTGAAAGTAAAATATAGATTAGAACCCAATTAATATATTAAGGATACATTGTGTGAGATTTAGATAAAGAGTTGACCATTCTTGCTATAATAGCTCAAAAATACATAATGTAAAATGAAAAAATTTCTGAGTCAAGTTATCAGTGTTTGTAGTTTTGATAAGAAGTGTGTATTGTGGTAACCAGGACACCGGTACAAACGAAACTAAGCCTTGCTTTCCCATTTTTAAATAGAATTAATCTAGTTAAAATATCAAGTATTTGATGCCATCGAGAGTTGATTATATAATATTTCACGCCTAAAGAAATACCAGCAATAGGCAAATTTAACTCTTGCATAATGTATGCTTAAAGGAACTGTACAAAAAATTGATATATTCTAGTTAAACAAAAGATACACATCCGAGTCATATGTCATATGATTTGTGTTCAGCAAAATTCACATATATAATATAATATTAAAATATCTTCTTTTATTGACATTTAGTAATTGTATGTGTTAAAATAGAGTACAATTTTATGGATACACAATAACTGTGTTTAATACTAAGTAATGTTTGTACCTTGTATTAAAATTTAAAGATGGGTTCCCAGGAAAGTATTTATCGGGTGGTTATTGCCTATAAAAGTATGACAATTTTGGTATATGGAAAGTATAGATATCCAATCTTACTAGAAAATTACTGGATTCCCTGAAAAACACGCATGGATCGATTTTTATAGCAAGGTATGCCTTGGCAATTACAATGTTTTGAGAAGGATTTGAAGCAAAATTATGATAAATTAATTAATTTGAATATGTTTTTAGTCCAAATATGTCATCAAATCACCCAGTTTGTACCTGGAAATGTGTCTTCAATTACTTGACGCATCAATATTACAGTTCATACAACATAGATCTTAATATAAGTTTATTAAATTTTTAAATTAGTGTTCAATTTATTAAGAAATTACTTTAAAGAGAAAAATGATGACTCTTAAAACTTTTGTTGTTAATTAATTCTGGGCCTCGTTTCTTAAAATAGATCCAATTGACTCTAACAAATATGTTTGTACATATAATATTCAAAATTTAATACTACAGTTTCTGCCTTAGTTCAAAACATATCAGCTTCAGTGGTTGTTATAAATTTTGTTTTGTTACAAGACTTTTATTTAGGTCTATATATGTGCAAGTGAATTATTGGAATAACATTGAACCATATGTTAGTCTCAAAATGACCTAGTTTGTTTCAATTTAATTCTATTCAATATAGTGCATAGTTATTATTCAACATGTTCGATTATTCAATATAATTCATAGTCATTATTCAATATAGTTCATAGTTATTATTCAGTATGTTCTATTATTCAATATATAGATAGAACTCAATGACCATTGAATACCGCACGGGTTATTCAATGGTTCAAGAGAGTGTATCCCTGCGCAAGTATTCCATGAGCGACAGCGAGTGGAATGCAGCAGGGATACACTTCTATAACTACATGCAAATCTCAAAATACACTGTACTATTCAGATTATCAAAAAAATCTTCACCAATAATGTTAAAATTCATCACAGCTTCCGCCCTATTTTCTTTCCTTTTTACAAAATTGTCGTTGCTAGTGGTGACGTCATTACGGTTTGACGTAATTATGAAAATGACATCATCCTGGGCAAAAGTAGTACGTTTTCAAGCCATTGAATACAACCATAGGTTATTCAATTGCTGTATTCAATGGCTGTATTCAATGATATTTGCTTGTACTTGCATGTAGTCATAGAATAAAATGCATAGTTATTATTCAATATGGTCTATTATTCAAAATAGTCCATAGTTATTATTCAATATGGTTCTGTTATATGAATATTCATATTTACCAGATAAAAGTTCCATGTATATTGTCTCAATTTAATATATTTAATAGTCATTTATTAAAAATAGTTCCATGCACTATTTTAATAAAAATTAAATTATTTAAAAAAAAACAAAAAAACAAATTGTTTTTTGGACTGGGCTCAATAATCATAGCTCAAAGTTTAACACTTGGCCAATTAAAGGTCACAGGAAAAACGTCTATTTTTTTTACAATGCAGGTAATTATGTCAACATATCCTTTCCATAAATTTAACACAAACCCAAATGTCAATGTTACCTGCAACAGGTAAATTTCAACTTTAAATTTCTGCCATTCTATTCTATGTTAATAGTCGTAACTTTACATAATAAACAGTTGTTCTGCTCATATTCTAGTCTATGTGTCTGTGAGTAGAAGGACTAAAGTGACGTCAGTCACAGATTGTTTATGGACAGAAAGTTAAAACTACCCACGGAGAACAGTGGAAATTACTAACATTGAAATTTACCTGTTGCAGGTAACACATACTCCACGCAGTGTTGCGTCTGATTAGAGGTAATCCAACTACACACTGCTATTATGAGTGGATATTGTTGTGTTAAATTTTGATTGATCAGTAGTCCGTCTACCAACCAATCACGAGCTGCCAGTTTAACGTCCTACTCTTCTGCAAAGATCATACTCCGCGGAGCGTTGCGTTTGATTAGAGGTAATCCCACTACACACTGCTATTATGATTTTTGATTGGTCATTAGTCCGACTACCAACCAATCACTAGCGGCCCTACAAAAGCTTTACATTTAAAACGAGTGCCAATATTGGACCAAATATGTTTACATAACGTATACGTCACGACTCACTATTTTATTATGCCTAATTAACCCATGCATAGCAGAATACTGCAATAAAACCAATTGCGTGACAAACGAGGCTATCATGTCGAATGAAATGTAAACAATACTGTTTGGAAACGAACATATTTTCACCGTTTTAATACCTTAAATCACTGTCCAAAGTTTTAGGGAAGACCCAGACGGAACGAAGGACTGTCATGTTGCTGTACTTTAGTGATAGCTTTCATTGAACGGAAAGAATGGACACACTCCCGCATAAGTTCAAGAAACAGACGCTATTCCAGCAATGGTCAGAGAGGGATTTCTCGGGCCATTGCTTCAGGAATATGCAGGTAACATTGACATTCAGGTACGGGTTATACTTATGGAAAGGATATGTTGACATAATTACTTGAATTGTTTAAAAATTTTATCAAGTTTTTCTGATGAGCTTTAATGGATAGCATTCTTAATATAATTTGTTATAAAATTGCTTCATTAAGGCCTAAGTTATATGAACAGTTAAGAATTGAATAACCTTATATATTATCATTGTTGTATTATATTAACAAGTTCAACATTAACCCTTTGACAATGGATTTATAGAGCTCAACAGGATCATTAAATACAGTTTTATTATGTAAATGTTTGTCAGTATATTGAAAGGGTTAAGTGCAAATTGTGTTAATTCTAGTGCCAAAATAAAAAACCATAGTTTATCAGAACTAATACTATTTAATATATATGTATGTCCGAGAGATCTTTTCTAAATTATGTTAAAACACCATTTGAACCTTGACAAAACCATATTTATTCATGAGTAAAATATTTTAATTCTTTAATATGTAATATTTGATCGTTTCGTGAGCAGGGTTTTCACCCTTGTTGACCAATCCCATTCAGATTTCCTGAATAAAATGTTGTTTATTACAAAATTATATTCCATTATTTTGAATTGTAAGTTACGATTTTATCATTTTGACCATCATGAACATCTAACAAAATTTAAAAGAAAGTTTTTACCCAATGTTGTATGAAAACTGCCCTCACCCCACCTCACACAAACACCCTCACACCATGGTGATTTTGCAATTTTTAAAAGAGGTCAACATATATATATACATATATATATATACATGTGTGTTTATATTGTATATACATTATTAATTATTATTATTACATTTCATGATAAAAGTGCAATGAATATAAAGCTTAAAGAGTTTAAATATTAAACTTCAGTTAGGGTTTAGAACCTAATAAATCTCAAAACATTTGTTTCTTGTTATTTCATTATATTTGCTCAGAACCTCTCCAGGTGAGTAAAGAAATCCAATTGGATATCAGAGGCTATGGTCCCTTAACAGCAAGGGAAGTGGATGGTCAAATGGTAAGCGTGTACGTGCTGTATCATAAGGTCTGTCATTGAGTCAACTGACGTGGTTTCGATTCCCTGGTAGTAGGGTTGCCCGTCGAACCACATTGGTTTTCTACAGGTCCTCCAGTTTCTTCCCACTGTTAAGACCCATATGCGTAAGCGAATTATTAAAATAAAATTGAACAATATGTTAGTCCCGAAATGACCTAGTTTGTGTCAAGTGGACGTTAAACTCACCATTTCTCCCTCCCTCTCTTTTATTTATTTGTACAGAATCTCTGGGTATGCTTTCTAGAGCTAAAAGGAAATCTAATCGGTTATCAGGGCCTAGGGTGCCTTAATGGCATTGCTGCCATTGCAATATTTCCTTGTTGCTTATTTTCAGTCGGTTCTGGGAGATCATTTTCATACAGAAGATCCATCTATTGGACAGTCGAAATTCAACAAAGACAAGGCCGACTGGCCACTGTCTGGGCAAAATTGTCTTCCATAGTAAGACACATTGTGTTAATCTCAAAATGAACTAATTATTCTGTTGAAAAGAAGTTAAAACCCTAGTCAGTTTTTTATAGTTTCTGAGGCTGTTTGTGTAAGAAGGTCGTCGAAGCTTGGAAATATATGTCTGGGCAAAATTGTCTTTTCTAACATTGTGATGACGAGACACTCCCTATCATCTTTTGTTCTCTAGTTTCCTACTAATGGATATATGTCCCGGATGCAGGATGGAGGGCCTGATAAGGACAGCTGCCTAGTGGGTTCGAATGGGACAAAAAAACGAGGTCCTGTGTAGACATTGACCTGCATCTTAAAGATCCCTTGGGAATTGGAATTTGATATTAGAGTAGGCTGTAGCGCCACTGTCCTGGCAAAGTTTCCCTCATAGGGACTGTATGGCGCATGCCCGTATTCATTAGCTGAGTTCGAAGCAGAACAGTAGGACGTTAAACCCCATTTCATTTCGTTGTCAGGGTGGCTAAATAAGAGTACAAGAAGAACTAGATGCCCACTACTAATGTTGAGGATATAGTATTTATTTGGTGGTGTGATGATGGAATGCGATAGTATAATGACCACCCTCTAAACATCTTACTAACACTTGTACATACACGATGACATTACTTCCTCGACTTTTACTACCAGACAAACATTTCAAAATATTAATAATCTAAATAACTGGAGAGATGGGGTTTATAACTTTTGGAACTCTGGAGAAAACCAGCGAGGTTGAAAAGGCGACCATGTACAAGCGGGGATCGAAACCTAACCTCACCACATGAATCAATGACATAATTATGATCTAATGGATATGAATTAAACCACTCGGTCACCCACTAAAGCACATGAAAATGGAAAACTGCCAATGATATATTTGGGCGGCACTTTGAAGAGTATTCGTTCATCAGGATTTTTCAGCGTGGTTTCCCTCTTGTCAGTGGTGTAGGACGGAGGGCCTGGCAAGAACAGCCGTCTAATCATTTGGATGGGACGAAAAACCGAGATGTACATTGGTGTACATGTTAAATACTCCTTAGCAGACGGAATTCCGCATAAGAGTAGGCCAAAGTGCCGCTACCCAGACGAAATTTCCCTCGTAGCACACTGTATGGCATATGCCTGGTTTCATTAGTCCAGTCGTAGCACATATTCCTGAAAAAATGGCCCGAGAAATCCCTCTCTGGCCATTGCTGGAATAGCGTCTGTTTCTTGAACTTATGCGGGGGTGTGTCTATTCTTTCCGTTCAATGAAAGCTATCACTTAAGTACAGCAACATGACAGTCCTTCGTTCTAAAACTTTGGACAGTAATTTAAGGTATTAAAAACGGTGAAAGTATGTTCGTTTCCAAACAGTATTGTTTACATTTCATTCGACTTGATAGCCTCGTTTGTCACGCAATTAGTTTTACTGCAGTATTCCGCTATGCACGGGTTAATTAGGCATAATAAAATCGTGAGCCATGACGTAACGTTATGTAAACATAGTTGGTCCAATATTGGCACTCGTTTTAAATGTAAAGCTTTTGTAGGGCACCTAGTGATTGGTTGGTAGTCGGACTAATGACCAATCAAAAATCATAATAGCAGTGTGTAGTGGGATTACCTCTAATCAAACGCAACGCTCCGCGGAGTATGGTCTTTGCAGAAGAGTAGGACGTTAAACTCCATTTCATTTCAATTCCTGTCTGGATCGGTTCCCACTGTACAAAAATCCCGCGATCCTGATAGCTCGTGGTGACAATTCCAAAAATATTACAGATAGAAAGAAAAATTAAATATGTGGACACTATGACAAGTTCATTTCTTTTATGGTATGGGAGTGGACACTCCATGACCTTTGATGTGAACTAGGGTCATTATTTATACATATGTTAACAAGATGACCACGTGGATATTTGGGCTTTACGGGCGATCATGAGAAAATAGCCATCACAAATATTTATAAAGCGAGTACCGGTCACATTCCCCGTGTGTACCCCCTCCATCTTCCAACCCAACGTTCTTTGATACAAAACCCGCACGTGCATAATTATGTATTTTTATTCTAGTGTCCATATGGCAAACAGTTGTCACGTGATCTGTATAAAAACATGGCGACCCTGTGGGATAGGAATATCTGGAGTTTTTACCTTTGATAATCTCGGCATATGGTATTATTTGGCTGACTTTTGATACTTTCATATTTATAAGAATATCACTTTATAAGTAGCCCGACCATCTGAGAATTGGCTGCTACACTGGCTTTAAATGTTACTTTCCTAAACGTGGTGCTCGGGACACGAGGGTCGATCCCAACACACCCCGAGCCAGAATAGATTCAAATCCCCATACCCCAATATTCTTCAGCAGTAAACTTTATAACATTTGTTTTATATATATATTGTTTAAAGCATGTAATATAAACCGAACTGAACTTTTATGAATTGTATTCAGCTATTAGAATTCTCGGATCGTATTGCAGCAGATGAATTTAGACCCAATAGTAAATGTTTACTACGTCGTGCTAATCCGCACCGTATTTCTTATTATTTTAATAAACTATATTTTGATGGATCTTAATCCACCATAATTACCCACCCCCATCCCCACCCCACCCCTCATTTATGTCGATTTAACATTTCTTTTATCACCTGTCTCCAGTATTCGTTGTTTTACACATTGAATTTAGCTTCTAACGTGTCATTGCGGGGATCAGCTTAGATCACATTCCTAAGGAAAGACCTTATTTACCTGTACATGTTTTTGGATATAATTTTGAGATATAATTTTATGTCAATTCCCATATCCATGCTGGAACTTATTTACTATTAAGCATTAAACCAAGATTTGTTACATCAATTGTCTGCTGTAATTGATGTTGATTATTTGTTAACCATAGAATATAGTATAGTATATAGTATAGATATTCAATTTTATTAAATGATAGCAGCTTATATACTTGTAATTCACAAAGGGAGAGAGAGGAGAGGGGGAAGGAGTTGGTCACTCAACACAAAATGGGATCATTTGGGGACTAATGGTTTAATTTTATTTCAATAATTCACTTGTGCGTAGGGATCGTAAGCATTGGGAGAGGGGGCACCACGTCTAAACGGAGGGTCTAAGAAAGACAATTGTCTAGTCATCCGGATGGAACGAAAAACCGAGGTCCCGTGTACACATTGGCGTGCACGTAAAAGATCAATTGGCAGTTGGAATTCGATATAAGAGTAGGCCGTAGCGCCGCTGCCCGGGCAAAATTTCCCTCATAGCACCTTTATGGCGTATGTCCGTCTTCATTAGCCCAGTTCGGGAGTAGAACAGTAGGACGTTAAACTCCATTTCATTTCATTTAATTTCATTAACAGTCAGATATGGATTATGAAGTCTATTCTATATATACTCCCCTGACGTCTGCTTCAGTTGATATAAAGATAACGTCTGTTAATTTACCGGTGACATAATTTTGGCGGGAAATAATTAGTGTGCAGACGAACAAGGTTATCGTATTCCATAGAACATGCGGATAATTGGTATCACGTGGTGTGGCTACACGGATGAGGTAAGAATAGTAGAGTTTACAGATATACGAACTACGTTCTAGTGCAAAATACCTTTGACAAGAGTTGATTCATGTCCAAATTTCGGCGCATTAGAGGGCGCGATGGTCCGCTGAATAAGGTAGGCTCCAACTTGGGTCCATGTGAACCAGCGCCTAACTCCTTTAGACACAGCGGGTCCCCATAATGTCTGTCATTTAGTCAAGTGGAGTGGTTTCGATCCCTGTATTGTATGTGATAAGAAGTGGGGTCGTTTTCTCCCGGTAATGGGGCGGGGGGGGGGGGGGGTGGCCTAGTGGTCTAGAGTGCCGCGCTTCGTCCTCTAGCTGGCCGGTCACCTCTGGCTTGCGGCTGTGGTTTCGAACCCGAACCCTGGTGTGAGCGTATGTGGCATGGAGATAGGGGCGCCTTCTCAACCTCGTAGGTTTCCTCCGGGCACTCCGGTTTCCTCCCACTGCCAAAGACCCCTACGCGCAGGCGTATTATTGAAATAAATTTTTAAAAAAAAAAACAAACCCATATGTTAGTCCCGAAATGACCTAGTTTGTGTTGAGTGGACGTTAAACCCCATTTCTCAATCTCTCTCTCCCGGTAATGACTGGTCCTATACCATACGTTTGTCCAGAAATAACCTAGTCTGTGTTGAGTGACGTCAAACCCCATTACGTCTCTCGCTATTATAAATATAATCATACATCTGAAACAAATTTTTTGATTGCATCGATGCAGAACTACATTTTCAAAAGATCCAATATGGACAGAGCATCATTAGCTGGAGAGTCACGAAATTAAATAAAATGAAACGGGGTTTCTATTCTAGCTGCTCCGACTTGGCTAATGAATTCTTGCGTACTCCACACAGTATTCTATGATGGAAATTTTGCACGTACAATGGCACCATGATCTACTATTATGTCGAATTCCAACTGTCAAGGGGTCTTTTACGTGTACGCCAATATATACACGGGACCTTGGTTTTTTGTATCATCCGAATAACTAGAAAATTGTCTTTGTCAGGGCCTCCGTCCTGCACCACTCACAAGGGAAATCCATGTCGGAAAATCCCAATGGACTTTATCGGCCAATGCCCGGAATTGGATGGCCGAGTGGTTAGCACTTGCGCGCTGTATCATAAGGTATGTCTCTGAGTCCCCGTTTGTACGTGACAAGGAGTATGATCGCCTGTCGAACCTCGTGGGTTTTCTCCGGGTACTCCCACTTCTAAAGATACCTACTTGCAAGAGAATTATTGAAATAAAAGTGAACCATGTGTTAGTCCCGAAATGATCTAGTTTTTATCGAATGTACGTTACACCCCATTTCTCTCTTATAGGTCAATGCATGGTTAGATCACATAGATGGACGCAGTAATCTACATAGATGCTATCTGAAGCTATCATGTCAAAGACCTTATAGTATGATTGTTATCATTATCGCCCTTGTGACACCCACCGTTTAGACTCATCCCTATATCATGTCATTGATACCGTTAACCAGCTCATCCATGACTTAATTACATTAATCACCAGTTCTAATTAAAAAGATAAACTCAGATTAACACTTTATTAACCAGAAGTCAAAGCAGAGGTTAACACATCTACTAGAGAGGGAGAGAGAGAGGAGAGAGGGGAGAAAGAGAGAGGGTGGGATGGAGGACCCGGAGAAAACATGCGACCCTATACTCCTTGTATATCGAAACCACGTCAGTTGACAGATATTACCAACTTGGACTATTGCATACCAAGGACTGTTCTGTCTCAAAGAATTCATATCGAAACACCGAAAAACACACGCAAAACAATATTATTGATAGAAACTGTGTATTATTTGCACCCAAACATATAAGATCTAAATATCAATTAAATCTCTCTCTCTCTCTCTCTTAGTCTCAGAGGACAAAATGATATAGTATCTAAAGCTAGCTTGCCCCCCCCCCCCCTGTTAGTCATGCAGGACCTGCTAAAAAAAACATCATCTAATACACCCAAAAGAACTATGATAGCTGGAATTGCATTGCTCTTCGGGCAAGCTTTCACTCAACGCTGTATGGCCAATCCATTCATTCGTAAATGAAATGGGCTTTAAATGTCCTACTGTTCTTTTCCGACTCTTCTTGTGATAATAACTGACAAGACAGGTGATATTCATTAAAAGCCACTGGGAAAATTTCTTTAATTTAATTCCATCCCCAAAATAAATACTTATCCAACTGATCCTATAGCTTAATCTCTAAATGTGTGGAAATCACCACTTTTTAATCACTAGTGAACACTAGGTTACCATTGTTAGTTAATGATATCGACAAACAGATAGAGGTACAATCATTATCCTTATATTGACAATCAGATGAGTGGTGGGGGGGTGTGTGTCATAATTCCTGCTTACCGTTAGATACGCGATGACGTCAGGGTAATTTGTTAACAATGGAAAACAACACAGTGGGTGTGAATGATTGTTTGAGGAACAATCACGACTCGCTGATAAGAAATATTGATCATCACATTGCAGATAAAATACATCACGACCCGCTGATCTGAAATATTGATTTGTTTGTAGGATAATCACATTACAGATAATATACGACATTTTACTTTTAAATTCTCTGGTCGGCATTTATGGGTTTTATATTTCTTGCAATATTTTAAACGACAAAAATTGATAAAATTGATTCGAAACCTGCACGTGACAAACGAAGTTTGGGGTTGAACCCACCCCACTTGAGTGAATGACATGTCTTTTCTGCATCATCGAATCTAATGATGACGGGGATACATTATGAGATGTATTCTTCGTTGAATTGCCACTGTCAAGGTAATATGTACTCGGTTGGATTTCGAATTTATGTCCCGTCTGAACGACTGGGCAATATAAGCCCGTGGCAAAGTGAGAACTGGGTGTGAAAAATATTTCTAGAAATGTGTACAAAAATGGATCCTGAGTTTTTCGTCCCTTGCCTTTTTGGTAATATAAATACATAAATAAAGTCACAACACGGTGATATTTTATTAATCAATTTAGACGCCCGTCTATCTATATGTCACGTTGAATATGTAAATTAGACAGCCATCCCATAATGCCATGGGACCTGTCATCTCTACACTAAAGACCCTTAATTACGTCATGTCGAGGCGTCTAATTACATTATGCTAATGAGATATTACGTCACAGAGGATCTAAATGTTGACTCTCGATTAAAAATATAAACTCATCCTGCACCCCTGGGGTTTTAATTCCCGTCCCACCCACGAGCCTTCCTGCTGATTTCTTAAGATAGATTATTATTAACTCTCCGATACTTATTATTATTGAGGTCACTTCTGTTTTGTCACAGAAAACAAACAGCTTTTGTAGGCCAATGAGAAAATTCTGAAATGTGAAACAGAAAACACGCCCATTTCTATCTTAATTGTAATGGTGCAAACAGCTGACAAAAATAAAATGGAATGATATTTCGTTCAAAATTTCATTAGATAAAGAAATATGAAGTTATTAGATATGAAATTATCTAAATTCTTATAAAACAAATAGTGTAAAAAAATATATATGTGTTGATATTTTGAATGATTTAGATAAAAGCTTGTCGTTCTTGCTGAAATAGTTCAGGTATTGGTGATAAAAAATTGATATTGGAAATTTAATTCAAATCACCCCCGTCTGTCTCTTTTATCCATTTTCATTGTTGAATTCTTAAATTTCGTGGGTGTTCAAATCCATTAAAATCCCGACCATCCCTCAGACTAGAGATGGGTTATAGGCCCGGCAAGTGAATTAAGGTCTTATTAATGATAAATATGGCATTTGAGGCCAAACAAAAGATATGCAATCAGCCGATTGGGCTCTTACGTAATACATATTTAAATAATTCTAATATCTTATATATATGCCCCAATAAATTATTACCATGGATACAAAACAAATTATTGTCTGGTAAACTGTATGACGTAAAAACGATTCCCCAAGATATTTGACTCGATAAATTTATTCACCGTATTTCACACGTGACCTTAAAATGTAAATTTCTCATAAGTAGATATCAATCTTTTTTATATCACTCACGAAGAAATGTATTGTGTATCGTGTATTAACATAATTTAAGGAAGATAATTCCTAATTTTTATTAAACAACCTTATCCATACAAATGATACAAACATGTGGATAATCGACAGAATATACAATACAATTAAAACTTGTTAAAAAAAAAACCCTTTTATCCATAAATTCATTAATCGCGTATCTATAAAATTGTACCTACCAAAGTTATGAAATAGGGTATACTGACCTACCAAAAATAATTATTGGTATTATTGCACGATTTATTGAGTGCATATTCAACAGTGTGTTCAGAAGCCTTTTACATAAGAAATTAAAATGATAAGAATAAATGAAAATACGTTTTAAAAATGAAAATACATGAAAATGAATTAAATGAAATAAATTCCCACTGTTCTACTCCTACTGGACTTCTGGAAACGGTTATAAATTAAAGGCATACATTAAACATAAACATTTTTATGAGAAACACCGCACCATTATAATAAATAGCATTTTATCCTTTCTCTATTCGTTAAAAACACAAAATCCCCGAAACAAAATCAATTTATTCTTCTAAAAACATTTTTATTAATCTTATCAGAAATAGAAATGAAACGAAATGGGGTTTAACGTCCTACTATTCTGCCCCGACGGTTATCTGCTAATGAAGACGGTTATCAGAATTGAGTTATAGCGGCTTGATGAAAGACAAGCGTTGTCAATAAACGAACGATTAAATTATTTATTTATTATATGTAAATTTATATAAATGATGTACAGTGTGTTTATCAGCGTTCTTATAGTTTATAGTTTATATAAATAGAATCATTTCTATCGTCGGAGATCACGAATCTGGTTAAAACACTTTATATCAGAAGAACTTGAAAATAAATAGATTCTGTCGTCGGAGATCACGAATCTTAAACACTTATATCACCAGTACTTGGTAATAAAACATAATTTGTGTAAAGTTGAGATATATTTATATAAGTCTAAAGACTATTTCTTTTCTTGTCTCGAATCGACTACATTTTCCACAGTATTATATGAATCGGGAATTTGTCTTGTTTTGTAAATCCTTTAATCGTTATAAGCCATATAGACGTAGACTTCACAAATCAAAACACTTAACTGGATATACTACTTCTGGATTTATTTTAAAACATGTTACATCTGTTTGATAACGATATTGATCAGCATTTGTATCGAAACGTAGCATGTTAACAAATTCAGAAGAAGTATATCCATATAAGTGTTTATAATTTGTAAATTATTAGTTGAATTTACAATATAATTGTTTTCGCCATTTTAATTCTCGTTTAATTAATTGTTTAATGCTGTCTAAAACAGGGGCGGATCCAGGAATTTTTGCAGGAGGGGGTTTGCCAGGTTTCTGTCACGGAAATCGGCTGTCATCGCCTCTAAAATACATAGGCATACATACAAGTTGAGCTTTTTAATCGGAGCAGAACAGTAGGACGTTTTATTTTCTAAAAATGACCATGACTTAAAGCCGCTAGTCGTCATGGCTGGGAATGAATGGATAAAATGAAATAGGGTTTAACGTCTTACTGCTCTGTTTGGGTCATTTGACAGATTTTGAATCGCTTGCCAACCACAGCACCGAGAACGATGTATCGAAAACTGATTAAATTCATTTTAGTATTTCCAGAGATATGACGAATTAAGAATGTCGCAACATTCTCTGAAGATAAAATAAACAATCCAAGGTGGAAAGATTAATTGGAATATTGTACAATAATACAATTTGTTGACCAGAATAAAGATTGGGACATATTATTCAGTTACAACCAGAGTGGTATTGAGCCTTTAAGCGTTTGTTAAGAGACTCGGACATCCAGGAAAATTTGTTGAAAAAATCTGAAGAACTCATTAAAGACGACGTTGTTTTATTTTTCAAAAAATGTATGCCAAAATATACAGCGTTTTTCACGAAATATACAGTATGTCAAAAATACGGTGTTGTTTTTTTTTCAAGAAATGTATACTCGTTTATTATAAATACGGCGTTGTTTTCCTACATCGAAAACATATCTGTGTGCTCTCCCCTGTGAGGGGGGGGGGGGGGGTGACCGAATGGTTAGTGTGTGTGTACTGTATATCCTAATGTTTCTCATTGAGACAGGCGTAGTGAAGATTTCCCGAATGTACGTGACAAGGAGTAAAGTCGTCTGTCTAACCTCGTGGGTTTTCTCCAGGTCCTCCAACTGTTAAAGCGTATTATTGGAATAAAATTGAACCATATTTTAGTCCCAAAATGACCTAGTTTGTGTTGAGAGGAAGTTACCTCTCTCTCTCTCTCTCTCTCTATTTGAAGTTCACCAAGAGCAGTGAGTTAAATGACTATAGCACCCCGTAACATGCTGATTTCAGCTTCCATCTATAGTAAATATATTTATCTTTTTAAACTTTTAGTTGGGATAAACGTAAGTTAAAATAAACTCTTCACACCGGGATTTAATCTTTCCAATTAGCGGAAGTAACCAGATCTTTATCAAATAAATCATGATGGACGCTTAGCTTTGACTTCTCCTGCAAGCGACAGTAACGTAAACAAAGAATTATCTAATATACGTATGACGTCACAAGACGTAGATATCGTCTGCCCATTCTCTCGCTCGCTCATTTTAAATTTCATTTTCCATGAATTCTAATGGGAAATCCGTCCCTAATACAAACCAGACCCCGTTTAAATCACCTAATCATTTCTTTAATGGACTTAATAAATTTCTCATGTGAAAATATTCATTTCAGGAATTATTTTACAGGCTAAATATTCCAAGTTTGTTTTTGGCGCGAGACTTACTGCATAAATTGAACGAGATTCTTCGCTATTTTCGTCTTTATAAGGAACCTTATTGTTTGCAGGAACTAAAACAATTCCGTTGTGTTATTTTCTAATATCATATTTCTTAGACGAAAATTCCCCGTCAGTCTATCCTTAACAAAAAAACATGACTATGTTGAGTGACTTGTTTTTGTATTTTTTCTTCTACAAACAATAATGGTTGTACAAAGTTTTAAATTAAGATAGGCTTAGATATTCCGTTATTATAGGCCTACATCTATTTAAGTTTTAATATTCGTTTTTATTTTGATGGACCAGTTTCAATATGACGTAATGTAAAACCAAAGTTTCTAGCCAAATTAAGGATTGACTCAACTTTCAATCATTGTTTATGAGAAATATCTTGGACACAGAAACACAAAACTTTGTACCCAGTTTCTTATTGATGTATTTGATACATTAAAATAACCAAAGTTTTATAAAAGACTTTTGTGATTGAGCACATTAAGAAACCCAACACATTTTATATTGAAAACAATTACTGGTTTATACACATATAGCATGACGTTTCAACAGGTATTCTCTTATAGTTATCAAGTACAAATCATTATTGGGTAGACTATATTTTATTGATCAAATTACATACCTATTATATTCTTTGAGAGACATTTAGGAAGTGGGGCATAATCAAATAATTCATTATTAATTTACTTATATACATATAATGTTCCTGTGTTTTATAACGATTTATATAATCTTGTTGAAACTAAATATTGTAATAAAAATTTATTATCTATACAAATTTTGTTTTATTTGATTATCATATTCTAATTATAATAAGATTCCCTTTTCTGGTTTATTCTCAGATTTTCGCAACTGCACTGACAACATTAAACAATAGACGAAACGTAATTGAGATCTGATATTTAGACCAATTCCGTCCATCAAATAATCAAAATATAATTTTGATTAAATTTTATATTTTTGTAGCATTTAAATTAAGTCTTTGGGATTTTTAATTAAACAATTGAAATAAATAAGATTGTCTAATTTTATGTATTTAATCTTTATAAGACACTGATATGGATAACGATACCTGTATGTGTGTCGAAACGTAGCACGTCAATATAAGTGTGTTTATTTTCATTATGTATTCAATAATATAATTATGTGGTCAGGAAAGAGGTCGCTGTTTATATAAATTCATCTCTCTATTTCTTATAAAGTAACGTTTAGTTACTATACTGTAGCAGAAGAAAGAGGGCATTAGTTCTGCCATGAATTTTAGAATATATTATCAGGACCACGGTTCTCCTGTATCCGTTATTCTGATTGATTCAGGGTGTGGTGGTAGGGTGTTTTGTTTTTAAAGGGCTATATAAACCCCGCGAGAATCTTTGAAAATGTTCAATATCCTGTCAACAACAAAAATAGTGAGCCACAATTTCAAAAAGCGAGGTTAACAGGGTGACAAAAATATTCACCCAAAATAAATGTGTAATACGTCTAGACTAATAATGATAGACACATTTACGTGGACACCAACTATAGCCTGCATATTGCTCTTCCTGAAATGTCGTTAAATTTAAAATTTTAAATTGTCTTCGTGCAACATTAAATTTTTGGTCGGTCTCCAAAATGTCTCTTTTCATGCATTCTCTGAACATAGAAATATTTAATAAAAAATAAGTACCGTTGTGTCTGTTTAAAATGGCATTATTGGGGGATTGGATAAAGAGCTGTCAGTTCCCGCTATAATAGTTATAAACTAGATAACGTAAATAGAATATGCTGAAATTTTCAGTCAAAATTCTCCACCTAGAACCGAGGTATTAGCTATTGCATTTTAAGCCTAGCATCGATCATCATCACGATAGAAAAAATCTCAATTATCCATTATAATGTTTGATTATTTTTCAAAAAAATGTATTCCAAGCCAATAAATATCGCAGGCTAGCGCTAGTATCGAGAATTGATTATTGTCGGGATAATTTAATTAATGTCGTTTAGATAACATATCAGGCCTGAAGAAAGACTTGCGTTTAACTATTATTAGTACTAATTACAAAAACTATTTGTTTTATTCAATAGTTATTTCATGTTTCAATCAATTTATCATTATCCTATTTTTCGCCCGTTGCCTACCGATTGAATTCCATTTGTCCTACAAAAGGATACTCGATATCAGGAAAAGCTTTTTGGCCTGCAAATTGAATTAGTATTTTAAATTGGTCAACTTAAGACGTACGAGTTGGGGTTGACCTTTAAATTATATTTATATTATTTTCAACGTTTGTTTATTGATTTTGATATTCACCAGAAGGCATCCATTTCTACATTCGACAAGCCGCGTGATTCGCGCTATACTTGGCGGGGTATTCATATTGAGGCTGCCTGTTGCGATGCTGGAATAACACCTCGTCTGCTAATTAGCTTATCGCGTGAAATTAAGAATTGACGGACAGCGGGGATAGTTGATCAATCTGAACTGCCCAGTGGTCAGCAAAACATTGAAAATTAATACTTTGTTTCTCTTTTCAAACCAACTCCAGTCAAACATGGCGCCGAGCTAAAGAAAAGACAAGTGTGTGACAGAAACGTGCAGAGATTTGAGATTCTGCTCGAAACGATATCCTCCTATGTGCAAGGTCAAAGGTGAATCTGACTCCCGCCAAAATAAGACCTGTAATTAATATGAACAGAGCAGACGACTTGTCCACGTGATCTTATTTGGTTTAAATTAACTTGTCACTGGAATTATTCGCGATTAAGCAGGCGGGGGATTATCAAAATTCGAGAATCTTTATCAAGATGAAGGGTGATAAAAAGAAACGAAGTGGACCACTTGTCAACTTCTCTGCTTGTTGTCTGTTTAATCTTAGACTAGATTATAGATGACATTTCCTTAGATTGAATTACACTGGAAAAAAATGTCTGAAAGCATTGAGAATAGACAGCGGAATTTCAAAATTAAGGCTCAATTTGCGAAATAAACATTCTATCGCTAAACGTCACGTAATATGTTGAATGAACGAACGGGTTAGCATCTCATTTGTCTGTTGTAAGCTTTAATAAACGTCCTTGCTGTCATCCAAGAAAACGTTGTGTGTATGTCGCGGGGGGGGGGGGGTGTTATGAAATGACGATATTAGGATGACATAAAATATAATTAATTTTAATGTATGAAAATATGATTGTACATTTATAAATATTATTTTATGTGAAATAAAATATGATTTAATGCACTACTTTTTTGCATTTACCAGATTATTTTATATTAAATTATTTTTGTTTTATCATATTTATATCTATAAGATTAACTATAGGCCTATACGATGGACATTGTTCAGTTTAATTATCTATATTTTTATTTACTGTACAGTATACACAATAAAACTATATTATTCGTCGGATTTGACATATTAAAAAGTCGAATTAAAGATGATCTATGTTGATTTAGACAATAATTTGACCCCTCTCATTGACAAGACGTAAACGTACCTGAAAATCAAGTGCTGTGAACAATAGTTATATTTGTTGTTTTTTTTTATATCTTATCTTTAACTGGATAAAACCTATCTTTTTATTTATTTTTAAGAAATCAAATTTAAAGGGAATTGTCTCATAGAGTTTGGCCTGTGGAAATCATTATAAAAGTAGGGAGTAGCACGCAACTGTTCAGGTAATGTTTCCCTCCTAGCCTACTGTATATGCTCGTCATTATTAGCCATTCTGAGCAGAACAGTAGGACGTTAAACCCCATTTCATTTCATTTCTCATGAAGTTTTATTTTTTTTAAATTTACTGATTTTGTTGTGTAAGCAGATTAACAATGCACGTTTATTGCCCGTAACACCGACTTCAATTTTCTTAAGAGCGTTTATAATTTGATCATATCCGTTTTCCGTTATTTCTTTCACTTAAAAAATGTATTATACCATATTCATATAATTTCCTAATGTCAAATATAAGAATGGTCTAATATTTAATATTATTTTTCCTCCAGCTCAATGTTTGTTTAGCCTGATGGGAGAACACTGTGTGTGTGTGAAGTCGATAACTTACCAAGAATTACAAAAAAAGATGGGCGAAAATAATGGAATATTAGGGAAAAAATGTCGATATGTACACACATATGTGAAACGGATTGACAGAAAAAATGCACAAAGGGACGAGGGTATGATGGGCTAACTAGATATATGTATACATATGTATATTAGCAATGCTATAACTTATGGCAGCAAGTGTTAACGATACTCCGACCTTTACATAAATGTTATTTATTGGCAAGTCATCTCGAGTTACCCCCCTTCACCTTCTACGGGTGTTAAGGAATATGTTTTTAATATATAAGATAAATAAACTGAAACCTGCCAGGATATGGCTGCAAAGACTCGCTAAATTAATGAAATAAAAACCTCATCTATTGTTCTTATCTTGTTACTCCTTTAAACTCGCTTCCTTCAGATTCATTTCCTTTAAAGCCCACTTTCCTTACCCATTTAAACCCCATTTTCTTTACTCCTTGAAGCCCCACTTTCCATACTCCTTTAAGCCCCATTTTCCTTACTCCTTTGAATACCCATTTTTTACGCCTTTAAACCCCACATGCTTACTGCTTTATTTCCTTAAACCCCACTTTCCATACTCCTTAACCCACTTTTATATACCCCACCTTCCTTGCTCCTTTAAATATCCGACCCCACTTCTTTAATCGCCCTATGCTGACTGCTTTATATTCCTTTAACTCGCTTCATATAGATAGATCTGTTTCCTTCAATCCTTTTAATACCCGTCCGCCGTTCGTACTTCTTTAAACCCCACTCGTCCTTACTTTATCAACCAAGGAGTAAATATTATCCTTACTCCATTAATTGTCATCCTTACCCTTAAGATACTATCCTTACTCCTTTAAATACCCATCCCCCCTTTAATATTAGTCCATTGGATGGGACGAAACAGAAACCCCGGATAAAGATTGGTTGTCTGGTGGCTGTAAACTATACCTCGGCAGTTGAAAGCTCTGACAATAAAAATTTAGACATGTTAGTCTCAAATTTATCTAATTAAACTATTCACAATATGTTAAACCCAATTCCACGCAATTGCAAATAACGTAATTGATCAAAATCTAATGCAATTCAATACGAATAACACTCCTTTACAAATAAGTAATTCATTACAAATAACGTACTTATTCAAAATAACGTGATTTCGTACAAAACAACAATTTGTTACAAATAACGTAATTATTACAAATAACGTAATTATTACAAATAACGTAATTGTTACAAATAACGTAATTATTGCAAAGAACGTAATACTTGCGAATAACGTAATTTGTTACAAATAACGTGATTTAATACAAGTACAATAAAACGTACAGTGTACATACAATCTATATCATTACAGATAGCGTTCATATAATGTATCTTAATACAAATATTGGTAAACCACCTGGAATAACTTTACAAATGGAACGGGGAAAAACATTCCATTAAAACAATTGGTAATATTTTTACCTCGCTCTGTTTTAAACTGCAGAATTTTCACGTGTGCGCTTTCCCAAAGTCTATTGCTAATATATTGTTTTATAAAATCCGTAAGTCAACACTCGCTACTATTTTTATATGATTAACACTGAGGCTTATATCTGATAATTACCAGAGTATGTTATAACAAAATACCGTCTTCATTAGGTCCGTGTATTGGAGCAGAATCAGGGGTGGATCCAGGAACTTTTGCAGGAGGGGGTTTGCCAGGTTTCTGTCACCGAAATCTGCCACCATGATATTAATTTTTACATTTCTAAATTATACAAGACAAAACGACTTATTACCGATTTATTATTGTCAGTCTTGGTAAACCACCTGGAATAACTTTACAAATGGAACGGGGAAAAACATTCCATTAAAACAATTGGTAATATTTTTACCTCGCTCTTTTTTAAACTGCAGAATTTTCACGTGTGCGCTTTCCCAAAGTCTATTGCTAATATATTGTTTTATAAAATCCGTAAGTCAACACTCGCTACTATTTTTATATGATTAACACTGAGGCTTATATCTGATAATTACCAGAGTATGTTATAACAAAATACCGTCTTCATTAGGTCCGTGTATTGGAGCAGAATCAGGGGCGGATCCAGGAACTTTTGCAGGAGGGGGTTTGCCAGGTTTCTGTCACCGAAATCTGCCACCATCGTCTCTAAAATTACATAGGCATACATACAAATTGAGCTTTTTAAACAGAGAAATCATTTTTATACTGATGTAGGATAACTTTGTGTTGTAATTTCATTGATGCAAGGCATTATTTTTTTATATATAGCTGAGCAAGGGAGGGGGGAACCCCCCAAACACCCCTCTGGATCCGCCCCTGAGAATAGTAGGACGTTAAGCTCCATTTTATTTAATTTCATTTCTTACAAAATACCGCCGTGATTAACCAAGTGTAGGAGAAGAAACGTAGGGACGTTAAACCCCATCTTATTTCATGCATTTATTACAAAATGAATCTATATTCATTGGTATTAAAACACACGAGACTTTACATGTTATCTTTTAAAGGGACAATAACATTCTTGCTGGCTTGGTAGCTCCAGAAAATAAATAATACCCTTATTCTAAGTACTAGATGTTTAAGTGCCCTACCTGTTGTGTTAATTATCCATTACAACCTATTTTACTTTCCAGAGGGTTCGAAAATATTTTAAAATCCAAGTCACATTTGAAAAGGTTTACGTTAGACTTTTCAAATCAATCGGTTGAATTTGTTCAATTTTTTAAAATAGGTTTGTTAAGATGAAATTTGTATCATCAATTCATTGGAATATTGTAAAATTATACGATTTGTTGAAAAGAATGAAGATTGGGACATATTATTCAGTTACAACAAGAGTGTTATTGGGGCTTTAAGAGACAATTCATTTTCTCTAGAATAGATTTTTTATATTTAACACACGCGATGTCTCTTATATCTGATAATAATAACCAAACCGTATTATTATGAAATAATTCTAGATTCATTGGTATTAAAACAAACCAGACTTTATAGATTTTAAATCTTTTAAGAGACAACAAGCACTCCATTTTCTCTGGAATATATTTTAATTGTATTTAACACACTCTTAAATCAGTTAATAACCAAAATCTATTATTACAAAATAAATGAGATTTTAAATCTCTTAAAAGACATTTTCTCTTGAATAAATTTTTTAT
Organism: Patella caerulea; assembly: GCA_036850965.1. Lineage (NCBI taxonomy): Eukaryota > Metazoa > Mollusca > Gastropoda > Patellidae > Patella > Patella caerulea. Next base: position 12,726,910 of record JAZGQO010000006.1, read on the forward strand.
TTAACACGCGTTGTCGCTTATAGATATAGATTCATATTAAAACACCGTAGATTTTTCAGACTTTATTCCTCTTTCCTATAACATTCAACAATTACCACCATTTTCTCTCGAATACGTAAATATAGTTTAATACAATTATTATTACACCTTTATCTTAAATTTGATAATTGCCAAACGATAATTATTAAAACCTATATTCAAAACTAACAAAGTTATATGGGACAATAATCATTATACACAAGCACGACGTTTCGATAAGTATCCTCGTAACGTCGTGCTTCTGTATAATAAACCATATAACTGTGCTAATTTTATGTTTCCCATCGCTTATGCCACTTAATATAACGTATATTGGAATTTTAACACACTGACTGCGATATCACCGTTGTGGACACGGACGTTAAATAAGAACTATTTCACTAACACCCTGGATTTTAGGGTTTAGGTAGAATAATTATGATATGTTGTACTTCTTGACGATTTATGTTAAAAGTTTATCCAAAGACTATATAGATATGATTAATTAGGAATACTATCATACTATAAATAACACAACTACAACATAGCTTTAAAAGTTTACCAAAATTATATATAGTTATTAAGTGCCTTCACATCATAAATAAACCTGGACTTCACTAAATGGATATCAAAAATATTATATAATTAAACTCTCTGAAAGATGAAATGAAATGGGGTTTAACGTCCTCCTAAACTGGGCTAATGAAGATGAGCATACGCAATACAATGTGCTATGAGGGAAAATATTGTCTGAACAGCGGCGCTACGGCCTACTCTTATATCAAATTCCAACTGCCAATGGATCTTTTTTATGTGCGCGAGATTTACAAAGATATGTCGAAATGAAAATATGTTAACTTTACGGTATCCTCCGAAGGCTATTGATTGAAACTTGCCGACAAACTGTAATCTTTTCAAAGATCTGTTGACTGGCATTTTCTTAATCCGACTGATTCTAAGATGGCTTGGCGGGGGTATTTAACGGTGGCATTTCTATTTCGTATTCTTTTAAAATTACTGTTGAATAAAAAATGAAGCACCTGTATTTAGTATTGAATTAAATCATAATAGAGATAATCTGATATCCAAAGAATGATTATATTAACTCATGACGTCAACTGACAGACTTTCGCCATCAAGTAGACGACCACCGTCAAGACCGGTCGCATTTTTTTAGTCCTTCGTGTATAAATCATTTACTGCTTTGATTTTCATCTGGAGTGAATACTGTATCATCATGAGGAAATACAGCGTAGAGTGAACACTTACGATTTGGCTGGTACCCCTTCACTCGATTTGATCTTGATTTTGCTGTTTATGCCTTACAATGTCTGGGTACTTTGTCTTATCCCCAGGTTTGTCTTATCGGCTTTCTTTTGTGTGAATTCGGTCCTGTACGCACTATTATATACATCAATAAACTGTCCACTTGCGTTCATTATACACATCTTGAGTCTTTAGTCTTAGCAAAGTTATCAAAAGCTTTAGTTACCGTAGTATTAGCAACGCTTCCCCATTTTTGAATTCAATGATTAGATGGCCGAAACCGTCTAATCTACTAAAAATCGGAGACATCTTATGGCATCGAGAGTTGATTATGGGCTAGCAATGTTAATAAAAGTCTAATTGATAATTTATATAATATTTAAGGCCCAAAAGAAAGACCCGCAATCGGCATATTTAACTCTTGCATAATGTATGTTTAATCCCGCTCCAGAATCTAACATAGATTCTGTTTATAATTTCTGGTTATGTCTGATCAATGCAAATTATAAATGTGACGGGAATAAACATCTGTCAGTTAGGGAGATGCTGCGTTAACTAAAAATTGACTCGTACCCACACACTCACAGTTTGTATGTCGCCATATTGTAGGTTATTTCCCTAAAATCTCTGATAATTTTACACGGGTTTCGAAAGCCACAGGTCAAGCTTCTTGGAGAAAAATAAATCCCACTTTGTTTTTATTCATGCTTACGTCGAAGTCGACATAAATTTCGACATAAATTTGAAAGTTATCACACACAAAATTAATTTGTACGCTTTCCACAAATGTTGATCATAGACCATGATATTTGTTCACGTGCTAGATTTTTATGTCATGATCCTCGTGTAGAAACTAAATTGGTCTTTCACTCACTGGTCACTGGGTACTCGGTTTACACAGAACCACAGACTGGGAGCGATACGAGGACCTTTATTCCGAAAAAAAATACCAAAAAAATAAATTCAAACAAAAATTTAATTTCTTTAATGAAACGAAGTAGAATTTATCAGAACGGGCATCTTTATTGGTCTTTGTAGCTAGTACAGTTGTCGTATATCCATAAGCAACGAATCTAAGAGAGAGAGAGAGAGAGAGAGAGAGAGAGAGAGGGGGTTACCTCCACTCGGCACAAACCATGTCATTTCGGGACTAACATATGGTTTTATATATATTTTTATATACGTCTTACTTTTCAGCAACAGTAGGGATAATAAAAACGGATAACTTTAATAATAATATAGTCAATTTTTTCATACGATTGAGAAATAAAGAAAGTCGACGTGTCCAGATATTTGTTTTTGTGTAAATTATGTGTGCTGCAGCCCCCTGTACTATTGTTATTTATGGCAACTTTTACAAACATTGTTTAAGAAATTTGTTTCGAAATATGAAGTGGAAAAGTTTCAGAGATTTGAATTTAGAACAATATCGCATCGTTTAAGATCGTTAAGCCACATTAAACTGAACTTCTAATTCCGATGAGGCCAAAACTTGGAATTTATTATTTAAATCCTAGTCTTAAATAATTCGTCAGGAATAATTTAAGAAAGGGCATTGTTTATTTGTTTATTGTTTTCATGATTGTGTTTCTGAACGACCATGAGGTCTCGTCTAGAGCTGTCTGTATTATGAAGGCATGGAGAAACATACCCAAGATTTCTCGCCATTATAAACAACACAACAGACATGGAATGAATTACTCGGGCTCAGCATGACGGCTCATGAATATTAATGAGACAAGGGGGCGGAGTCAAAGATGTCTGCTGTACCGCCTGGAATGATACCGACAGTGTTAACTTATGGAATTGGATACAGATAAGTAGTTTGGAATAGTTCTTTAAGAATATTAACTTATTAAGACGAGGGAAGCAAATTATCGTGTAAACAGTTGCTGATTAGAGTATTTGGCGCGAGAACAGAAAATATGACGTCTGCAACGGGTCTCGTGAAGTCTGCTCGTGTTTTTGATGGATACTCTTCACTCACCAACCTAAGTATGGAAAATGGGGGTGATGATTTTTTGTCGAGTACTGGTCGTTTAGCGGATTCTAAAGTGTCGAACTATAACCAGCATTCAATTGATGGAATTTTAGGCACCAAAAGACATCCTGAAATTGAAAGAGGTAAGTTAGCAACATTTCTAACGTTTTTAGTTCCTGGAACTCGTAGAGTAGATTTTAGATTCAAAACACGCGTTTATATAAGGGATTGGTTGACCTAATCCACTTTCGAAGGAACAAAACAATTCATTTTTATTTATGGACACCAAACAAATACAGAGGTCTACTTGATGAAAATTATTAATTTCATTTTGGGAAGGGATCTTAAAAGAAGTTGGGACAGGCTACAACTAACACAAAATATTCTTGTTGAAAACAGTCCTAGTTTTTATGATAAAAGGTCGAATTGTCACATTTTATAAAACATTGTTCACAAGCTAAATGTCGCAATGGTGGAACCGCTTCATTCAATCGGCAAATGGGATTTCATTTTAAACTTTTATTGTTGTTAACTATAATAAATGAAGTGGACCGAATGCGATCATTTAATGACGTTTCACTGATCAAATTCTTTGTATATATTTCTGACCGAGAATCTGTTGGTATTCTCGGTTACATTTCAGAACTTTATTCTCTGATCTCATGCCGTGTTTGCTGCAATTCGTTTATTGTAGGAGAAGTTTGTCGGGTTTTTAATGTAAATCTAAATGTTCGTCTTTACTCCAAGGCATTAATTTGTTCGTTATTGTGTATTCGAGAGACTGGCCTTGCTTGGAAACAAAATAAAAATAGAGGAAATGACGTCTTTGCAATTGTTGATTTTCTGGTATTTTGAAATAGATTTGTTTACAAAGCTAATCTTATATACAAATATACGTATACAAAATCCATATTTTCAAATATAATTAAGCGACAATTAATATATTCAATCCGCACTAATTTGCCATCTTTCAAACCTTCAAATCATACTAATTATTGAATAAGCATATATATCTTGAAATTCGAAGAGTCTGGGCTCCTTTTTCCAATTTTTGGTATATCTCCCTTTCACACCGCGTACTGTAAACACACAGTAATTTGATTTCCAAATAATTTAATAAAGAAATTTATTCAAACATTAAATTCGAGAAGTATATATGTTTGTATAATTTTAAAAGTTTGTTGATAAACATATTTTTATATTGTGCTTTAAATGTTATTTGGGTCCACTAATAATTCAAGAATTAGTGATTTAAACCATATATTTGAGAAATGTGTAAGATTGTAGGATTCAATGTACACGTCGATGGACTTTATAAATTATTAATAACACAATTGCTACTACTTTAATTAAAAATAAAACGTTCATCATAATAATTGATATTTTTGTTCACTGTGAATTTTACAACGGCTTCCTACTTTCGTTTTGTTTTGATAAAACAATCAACATTTTATTTTATTTTCAAGTTAGTAATAAACAATATAAGATTGTGAATTCAAAAACAAAATCAACCACACCTTTTTCTATAATTATCTAATAAGAAGTGGGGTCAGACCACAACTAACACAGAATATTCTTTTTGAAAACAGTCCTAGTTTTTTACGATTAAAGGTCGAATTATCACATTTTATAAAACATTGTTCACAAGCTAAATGTCGCAATGGTGGAACCGCTTCATTCAATCGGCAAGTGTGATTTAATTTTTTTGGATATTTTAGAATTTTTGTAAATATGATGCTCGGTTAGAGTAGATGTCAAGAATGTTAAATTTGATTTTTTAAACCAAAGAACAAAGAAAACACGTGTAATATTTAAAGCTGCAATTTCACGTTTTTATGATGTATTAAAATAAAGCCCTAAAATAGATTGTACCTATAAACAGTCCTGTCTTGTTAAAGAATAATCCTATTAATCCTATAATTCACTATCGCCAGTTGAATAATTGGCAAAAATATCAATTAAAAACTTCAAATTCAAACGTCGGAGGATAGATATAGCATGTGGAAAATAATGCCCATGATCGTATAATAGTGAGTTGACAACCTATTAAACAAAAGACATATAAATAATCATGTTTTGACTTTCTTAGAAAATATGAAATTCTCGCTTTAAATTAATAAAACGATATTATTAAATTTATCTGAGAAAACTGGTCGTTAAACATTGAATGCCTACGGTAACATCTGGCTCCGAGTTTACAAAACATGCTCCGACTTACGTTTTTGAGAAATATCTTTGATCCAGAAACACAAAACTTTCCAAATAGTTTCTTATTGATGTATTTGATACATTAAAACAATCAACGTTTTATAAAGAGCTATATTTTAGTTAAAATAAGGCGAACAATTTTGATTAAATTCTTAACTTACGTGTAAGAATGCTTTGTGAACTTAAGGCCTGAAAATTAAACTGTTTAATTTACTAATCATTTGCGTAAGTCAACAATGTCAATGTAATAACGAATGACCGGAAGATAAAGACACAAAAAGACTGGATGACATTTATATTATTATAATTTTGTGTTATATTTAAAATGGGAGGATGATTATTTCTGTTGACAAAAATAAATAATATTGTGTAACCCAGAATAATTAATATCTTAGAAATAGAAATATGGACCAAATGAATAATTAAACATGTTATAGAATATTATTTTAAGGCGAAATATTAAAAAATAAGCACTGGAGAGGTCATATATAAAAATTTATTTAGACAAAATATTGAATATAGAAATTATTTGATTGTAAAACTGGGTTTACAATTACAAAGGAATTAAATTTGATCAGTCCATTTGCTGATTACACTATTTTGCCCATAACGTTTTTTAGGACTTCGAATTCTGCCTAATGGTTTGGATTGTTCGTACTTGGTTTTATTTTATCATCTTGTTCCATACAATAATATACAGCATGTTTGGTATTTTAAAGCGGGAATTTCATATTTTCCAAGAAAGTCAAAACATATATATTTCTATGCCTTTTGCTCAATAGGTTATCAACTCAGTATTATTCAATCATAGGCATTATTTTCCACACTTAAACATCTTTCACATCGGAAATAATAACACAATTATCTCCCTTGTTTTCCAATTCCCCGCTGCAATAGCTATCTTCAAACGTTTGATTTTAAAGTTTTGCCAATTTCTCAACTGGCAATAGTGAATTATGGGATCATTCTTTAACAAGGTAGGACTGTTTATAGATAAGATCTATTTTAAGGCTCTATTTTAATACATTTTAAAAATATAACTGAAAAATATGAAATTGCTGCTTTAATAAAGGACCCCATGAGATTTGATTGAGTTAATCTGAAGTGTTGCTTAGATACTAAATTATAATACGAACAGACGTGGTTGTCGTGTACGAGGCAGTGTATACTTACGCCTTTCGAAACAGGGCAACACTTTTGAAACGTTTTTGTCGTTATTTTGAAGGTTCTGATATTGTTTAATTCTCGGATTCCAGTCTAGGTGTTGGTCCGAGAAAGTTGATCGGGAACTTTTAGCGTGATTAAGAATGGAAGGGTTAGCAAATAACCGTCGTCTTGGATATCTGGTAAAAGTTGCCTAATAGCACACTGCATGTCCGTATACATTAGCCCGGTTGGTGCAAAAAGTAGGACGTTAAACCCCATTTTGAAGTATTTATTATAAGTCGATCGTTAGGAACTAGGCTTGTTATAGGCCAATATAAATTATCATATTGTGTATAATAGATATATCGTTATCAATATTAAATAAATATTATGAAATGTTATCATTAATTACATCCTTAATTTGTTGATATTAATGATAAACAACATATCATAATTTTCCTATTATTATTTATTTTGTAAGAAATTAAATTATTATTTTAAAGTAATAAATTAATTATACTTAATAATGATAATTAATGATAATTTATTCATTTATAAGGCACCCAAAAGCCAGCACCGATAGCACCAATTTAACAAATAAAATTCATTTCTTTTGTCAGTGGGTTGTAACGTATTGTCTGTTATATTGAATTTATCTAAGCTAGAACACCTGATAACACCTGGTTTCATTTAAATAGTATATGGGAAATGAAAGCCCTTGATCGGCATTAGCATTTTTTCGAACATTATCTGATATTTCACAGTTAAATCGTCGCAAAAATGGATTCAATTTGATTATTTAACCTTTGACTTTACCATTTCACAAATGTATTTGTAAAAATTAACAGATTTATATGGATACACTACTTCTGAAATTTATTAACATGCTACATTTCAATACATATATCCACATAAGTGTGTTAACTTTAGTGGAATCTACTTCTATATGTCTTATAGGAATTTTTTTATTGGTAGCCAGCCATATTTAACATTATTCGATGATGTATCATCATTATATATTTCATGTTTTTCATTTTAAAACAAAAATTATCAATTTGAACTTTACTGATTTAGATATTTTAACAAAATATTTTTAAAAAAATGAACAAAATATTTAAAAAAAATTTAAAACCGCATTATGCATTGCCGTACCAAATGAAATGAAATGGGGTTTAACGTCCTACTGTTCTGCTCCGACGGGCTAGTAAAGACGGGACTTCTGTATCACAACCTTTTATTCCTATATTTTAAAACTTCGTTTATCTTCCTATATAGAAAAGTATTTTATGACGATTCCAAACATTGGTACGTCTATAGAATTAGCACTAGCTTGAGACTTGATGCCATCTCTATATAACAAAATTATTAGATTGAGACTCTGTTGGCGAGCCTTAAACTAGATAAATGGGTACGTATATACTGTAACCTAAAAGCCCCTCGTGTGTTTTCTCCGTTTCCTCCGGTTTCCTCCTACTGCTAAAGACCCTTACGCGCAAGCGAATTATTGAAATAAAATTGAACCAAATGCCAGTACCGAAACCTAGTTTGAATCGAGTGAACGTTAAACCCCATTTCCCTCTCTTTATATACATGTATACACATGTCCTGAAACTAGTAAAAATTGTATTAGAATATTACGGAAATAAATTAGATATAAAGGCACTTTATTACACATAAGTACCAACTAAATAGAAAGCAAAAAAATACTTTAAAATGAGGGAAAAAAGAAAGAAATAAACCTGACGTTTTATGAGGCCCAAGCGATTTGTGAGGCCCTTAACTCTTGCTTGTGAAGATTAATTTAAACAACATTTTGAAAAGGATCGAACAACAGACTATAGGCCAAGTTCTTTCCTATAGCTTTATGCTTTATAGTTCCGACAGTAACATATAATATATTAAGCTTACATAAGCCATGAATACCGGTAAATACAGTTAATATATTATAGTCATGAATATCATAAAAATATGAATTTTTAAAAATTCCTACAACTGGGTTTAAATGTCAGTCAAAGAAATCAACGCTGGTTTCGAAAGCCTCTTAGAATTCCTTACATCTCAGCATATGTACGGCATTGTTGTTCCGTTCTCTTGATATTTAACTAGCAGATCAGTTTATTTACAAGTCATCTGTTGAAGTATTCGCTTATTAATAAATAATAATACAAATGTAAACAGAAGTTTTTCCATATTGAATTCTACGCCGGTTAGATTATTACTACAGTTTGTGTTTTATCCGGGTTTTTATTCACATCAAAGGCGGCGTTTATTTGGTAATTGGTTTTATTTACGTGCGTAATTCATTTCTTTGACAGAAATTCTCGTCTTGGAATTTATCTTATTTACTGTAGATTGAATAATTCTGTTGGTATTTATTACATAAATAGAAGGGAGAGAGAGAGAGAGAGAGAGAGGGAGAGAGAGAGAGAGAGAGAGAGACAGAGAGAGAGAGAGAGAGGGGGGGCTGCGGTTTAACGCCCACTCGACACAAACTAGTTCATTTCGGGACTGGGGGGGTGGCGTGGCCTAGTGGTCTAGAGTGCCGCGCTTCGACCTCTAGCTGGCCGGTCACCTCTGGCTTGCGGCTGTGGTTTCGCGCCCTGGTGTGAGCGTATGTGGCATGGAAATATAGGCGTCTTCTCAACCTCGTGGGTTTCCTCCGGACACTCCGGTTTCCTCCCACTGCTTAAGACCCCTACGCGCAAGCGAATTATTGAAATAAAATGAAACCATGTTAGTCCCAAAATGACCGAGTTTGTGTCGAGTGGACGTTAAACCCCATTTCTTTCTCTCATTTCGGGACTAACATATGGTTCAATTTTATTTAAATGATTCGCTTTTGCGTAAGGGTCTTTAGAATTGGGAGGAAACCGGAGAAAACCCACGGAGTTGGAAGGCTAGGAGTAATGATGTCAAAATCATTTGATTTTAAAGTTCCAATTTCACTTTTTCTAAGAAAGTCAAAATATAATTATTTCTATGTTTTTTGCTCAAAAGGTTGTCAACTCACTATTATACGATCATGGACAAAATTTTGGGGGGGTTAGAAAGGGTGACACTGGTTGATTGAGGAAATAGTTACTCAATTACCTCCCTTGTTTTCCCATTCTTCTCCATGGACGGCCATCTTCAAACGTTTGAATTTGAAGTTGAAAATGATATTTTTGCCAATTTCTCAACTGGCAATAGTGAATTAAAGGATTAATAGGATTATTCTTTAACAAGGTAGGACTGTTTATAGGTTCAATCTATTTTGAGGCGTTATTTTAATAAATTTTAAAAATATAACTTAAAAAAATGCTATTGGAACTTTAAGATTCATTGTATAGCCCACCCATTAAAAGAATGTATTAGATTATTTACTAACATTTATGACGTTTAATCATTCTAGAACAAACAATACTGTCGCTTAAAAGTCCAAGAAGTTTATACGGAAACGCCACTCCCCGGGCATAATTCACTCAAGATCGAGAATTGTTTAAGTAACCATGGGAAATGCCAATGATGTTAGTCTCAAAATAACGGAATTAATTCCCTTCTTCTATAATACGGACGCTAAACCCCATTTCATTTCATTTCTTGTATACTACATACATTAAAAGCACATCACTAAAATTTACACATTATTTTCAAAACTAAATTTGAGCCCAGTTTTTCAACTCGGTTTGTAACTAACTGAAGATAATTATTTTTGTTTTAAATAAAAACCACGTTTCACAGAAATCTATCTTACAATATTTACAAGAGAAAGTCAAAATATCGCGTTTAAAAGGCTTATAAAAGATGGCTGCCCGCTGAGTATGTTTTGGAGTTGATTTCTAGTCAGTTTAACCATCGAATATGAGACCAAATCATTTCTCTAAACCTAAGAGTCCAAATGGAACGCTAAGGTCAACTTTTTCAATTCATATTCTGCTCATAAATCGCCCAAATTTCAATTTGGTTTGTTTATAAATAAATGGATACATTTTTCTCGTTTTAGATGGGTTTTTAAACATTTTGTTTGGGGGAAAAGTTTGGTCTTAAAAAAGATGGCTCAAGTCGAGTGGGTGGGGCGCTTGCTGAATTACCAGAATGTGTATGTTTATATATTTTCGTTTCGTTTTTTTTATACTTTCGATGGCCTCTACTAGTTCTTAGTGGGAGAACGCTAGATCGGCGACGGTCCTACGCATTTTAGCACATATGACGTCATATATAGATTGTGGGTTAGGGTTAGGGTAAGGGCTAGGACCTGTAGATTTGGTCAAAGTCCCAAGATATAAACAGGGCTAGCCCTAACCCTAACCCATGATCAAGCCTAACCCTTACCCTAACCCACAATTCACATATGACGTCACAATTTGCGTAGGACCGTCTCCGATCTAGCGTTCTCCTTCTTAGTGATGTAAAGACAAGTAAAACGAAATTTTGAAATATAGAAAACGAAACGAAATAGGATCCGTGTTTTAATCAGATGTGCCATTATGAACGTAATCTTGAGTTTGTATTTAAAACGTGAATCGGAAAACAATTCAGAAGAACTGGCATAAGATATAAAAGTCCCAGTAATTCACTCGCTAAGATGCTGTTAACAGTTGGAGTGTAAACCGCTAAACTCAGACACAATCACGAAGTTAAAAAGGCGGCCCTGTTTCTTGTCGCGTGTAAGTTTGCGAACGAAACCACGTCTGACTTATTGACTAGACCATCTCATCCAAAGCGTACACCCCCCTCGGACACCCAACAAGTCTTCAGTTAAGACAGAATGGTTTTGAATTCTGAAACCCAACCTAAACCTCCGTCCAATATTACTCGGCACCCAATAGCAATCCCCTGTCCCATAACGTCCTCACGCCTTAACCACCTCGAATTATTACACCAATAAAAAGGGATACCTTCATCAATTGGGTACTTAACATAATATTACACAAACGTTTTATCCTAATGTTGCTTTAAAATTGAGACTTCACATTCTTATCCAAAAGTAAATTTTGCCTCAAACTTCAGAAACAAGTGCCTTTGATTGTAAAATTCCTACTCCACTTACATAAATAAAATTTGGCTAAAATCTTGAAATGCATGTATTTGAACACGGAATATTATTTTATATATTGGGTAATGGAATAATTTGTACATCTGTGCTTCTTTCATCTTCATATTATTTTATCTGTCTGTCTGGCTCGAGTCTCATTATCTTTACCACTAACCCTGGCTTTGATCTAAAGGAGATGAGATCGTTCACTTTATAATGGTCTGGCACTTAAACTATAAGTGTTGTTATATAACCAATAGCAACCACTCGAACATGCTAACAACTTTCAATTATTGGTTATATACATTTACACCTTTGTAGACTAAATCATTCAAGAAACCAGTGGGGTTGGGTGGCCGAATGGGTAGCGCATGCGCGTTGCATCACATGGTCTGTCATTGAGTCAACTGAAGCGATTACATGACAAGGAGTAGGATCGCCATTGAACCCCACGGGTAAACATAACGGTTAATTTTTCAGTCCTAACCTGAAATATGATTTTTTTAAAACATTTTTAGGAAAAGGTCTTTTTATTTCACAGATTATTATTGTACCGCGATGATGAACAACATGCCGTTGTGCCTTGTTAACGCTGATCATTGAACTTAGTTCCCTCAGGGGATCGTTTAGTTGCACTTGAATGCACCGCTTACCCCAGGGAGATAACTCTACGCTAAATGTTTGGTGTAAGTATTCCTGGGAGAACGAGGATTGTGTCAGACTATACCCATTCTGTGTAGAGTTGTCGATAGAGTGTTTATCAGGATGTAATTTGAGACTGTAAAGGATAGAAATGATTGACCATTACGGATTGATGTTGTTTACGAGGCGGAAACACCGAGTATCACTTCCCATTATGGGATTTAACCCCCCGAACCTCCTGCCTACTTGCGTGCGCTCTGTCATTGAGTCAACTGGCGTGGTTTCGATTCCTTGGATATACGTGACAATGAGTAGGGTCATCTCTCTCTCTCTCTCTCTCTCTCTCTCTCTCTCGCTCTCTCTCTCGCTGACTTGCCGTCCGTGTAAAGTATTTTAAAATTCATGGTCAGTATTCATGTAACCTTATTTTACCGTTTTCTGTTTATAAAATGGGATATGTAATCTAGGGAAGTGTATCTAAGTGTTGTATGCACTTGTATCATTTGTTTATTAAAGGGTCTGTATTAGGATATGCAGTTCTCCTGATTTTGTTATTATATTAAAATATTTTAAAAGATTCTCCACTTTTTATTTCTACAAGAATTTTTACTCCCCAACCAATAGAATCGTTGTATTCTTAAACATTTATATATTTAAGATTTAAATTTTTGTTGCCAAGCGTATTGGATATTGTGTAAAAAAAAACGGCCATTTTATATGTCCAAAAACGAATTGCTGTAATTACGTTTAAGAGATTGGCGAATCAAGGTAATTTTAATTAGTGACGTAATTAAATCAATGGCTTAATAATTACATTTCCCGCCTTTTTGTATTTCGACTCACACCTGTGGTACTTGAAATACTTGATAATTTGATTGATTTTCTGTATTAATTACAGTGGTGTAATTAAACTGGGGTAGTCTGATATAAATGACGTCAGACCTGACGTAGTAGTGACGTATCGTTATAAGCCTGGGCCCTGTTTCACGAAATTTTAACTAAAGATAAAAACCAAATTTTAGTAGATACTTCAATTTTGATTGGCTAAGAACTAAAATTAATCTTATATTGTCCAATCAAATTACTAAAATTTGATCTTATCTTAGATAAAATTTCATGAAACAGGCCCCTGGACTGTGCAGAGCAGTGGCTGTCGCGGATTTATTCACTTGTTCTATCAACAAGTGCATGTTCAAGGCGCAGCCCCTGTACACCGTTTACACCCTAGTTCAGTGGTTCTCGGCCTTTTTTGCCAACGGCACCCCTTGGAACATATGAATAAATAGCGTCACACCTGGCTAAATATATAGAAAAAATATGTGAAATTAGCAAAATAAAAACATGGCAAATCATAAACTTCAAACAAGCCTAGACACAAACTATTCATAGACACATAGAATGACTCCAACAAAATAAAGAAAAACACAGCGATGAGGTATGATAATATACACCAGTGAATCCTCATGGTTTTCAGCATTTTCTTAATTTTCTGGGCCCTGTTTCACGAAATTTTAACTTAAGATAAAATCCAATTTTAGTAGATATTTCAATTTTGATTGGCTAAGCACTAAAATCAATCTAATATTATCCAATCAAATTACTAAAATTGGGATCTTATCTTAGTTAAAATTTCGTGAAATAGGCCCCTGTTCAAAATTTCGCGGCACATTTAGGAAGATTTTGCGGCACACCAGTGTGCGGTACACTGGTTGAGAACCACTGCCCTAGTTTGTGTGTCTTGTGGGTTCTGTATACAGTGTGGTGCGGTACTCTTTCTATTAGAACATCCAATTTGCGTATTAATACTCTACTTCGTCTTGATATTTGTGTGTTGTCAGGTGTCGACCTAAAGTCAGAAAATCTAGACACTTCGGGTATTGTGAGTCCATTCCTGGCACCCTGAAACAGTTATCAACAAATATATATATTCATAGATCTGTCCAAAATATTTTGTCCGCCATAATACTTCTGTGGAAACGGACGTTAAAACACGAGGTAGTAGTAGTAGTGGTCCAAAATATTGTCCATGATTTCTGACTTCAACCCAGACCGTTTTCAGCGTATTAATGTTAGTTTTACTGGTTTTTTAAACTAAAAAACAAACAAACAACAATTGTGTTTAGTGATCTGGGGCCTGTTTTACGAAATTTTAACATTGATTGAATAATAATAGAATGATTTTATTGCTTAGCCAATCAATTTGGATTTTATCTCTTGTTAAGATTTCGGGAAATGAACGGACAAGTGCGTAAATGAACGGACACCGGTTGACAAGTAAAATGCTTGATTTTTATACGTTTTACTTTCTTTGTGTAATGACAACCACGGCTACTGATATTGTACACCGATATCCAGGCTGACTAAATTTCATAGAAACGTTTCCACAATACTCTTTCAGAAAATAGCCCAGTCGGAGCTGAACAGTAGGACACTAAACCCCGTTTTATTTCATTACTTTTCATTTTAGCTCATATGACGTCATATATAGATTTTGGGTTAGGGTAAGGGTAAGGGCGAGGACCTGTAGATTTCGTCAAAGTCTCGAAATGTAAACAGGGCTAGCCCTAACCCTAACCCTGGGCCAAGCCTAACCCTTACCCTAACCCACATTCCACAAATATGACGTCATAATATGCGCAGGACCGCCTCCGATCTAGCGTTCTCCCCTGGAATAGCTTTCCGATAACACTTATTGCAGAATAATTGAGTATGGCCATATTTAATGTACCTCATCTGTTCTATTTTATTTCTAGATATGGACGATTCCTCTGATTCTAAGAGTTTAATAAATGGTGACAGTGATAGTTTGAAACTAGACAACATGTCGGGGGACCGAGATGACTTAAAATGTGAGTCAAGTGACACAGAAAAGGGGTGCGACGATAAAAGTTTATCAGAGGATGACTTGGACGCTAAGAGAAAAAAGCGCCGAAATCGAACAACGTTTACAAGTTTCCAATTAGAAGAAATGGAGAGAGTATTTCAGAAAACACATTATCCCGATGTTTATGCACGTGAACAACTCGCGCTAAGGTGTAATTTAACAGAGGCTAGAGTACAGGTCAGTAAAAATTCAAATATTTTTATTTTCATTTAGCTGTCTATCATAATTTTATCCATTCTGGTTTTCTTGACCTGGCTCCAGGCACCATGAAAATTAGCACGCTAGCTCTTTGGAGAATTGCGCTTCGGTTGATTTTCAATGTTTAATATGACGTCACAAATGCAATATGGCGGCGATGACGTCATGGGCGGTTCCTGGTTCATACAGTAGATCCATACTAGTTTCTGTTGACAGAATTCACATCAAGAATTGTTAAATCTGTCAGCATGTTTCAACACTTTTCAATATTTTCACAGATAATTCAGCACAGGAGGTCAAATAGATATGAACATGATTCTGAAACCCGCCCTGAAAATCCAATTTATTAGAACACAATTTACAATTTTCAATTAGTACTTCTAAACTTGCACGTATTGATCGAATTATTTTTCGCGCGATCTTCTTTGATGATAGCAGAATTTAATTTCGAGAAAAATTAAACCCAACCTGTTTAAGATTGGCTTCTGAGCGGCAAGAAAATGCATATTTCTCACACGTGCATGTGTAGTAATAACTGTACGGGATCCCACGCACTAAGATCCACGGTAGGGGCAATGTCCAGTGTATACCTAGTTAGTCCATAAACACGGATGAAACACGAAAACACGTGTATCTGATTAGCGCCCACTCCAGGGGGGCGGGAACAGATGTGGACACGGTGTTCGTACTGTTCAACACATGCGTTGATTAAACGTTCATTTTTAGGACCAGAGTCCCAGGGTGGTAGGAAATTAAAAATTCAAATTGATTTTTATCTGATTCATTTGAATAATAATTGGTGTTTTTACTTATTCGTGTCAAAGGTCATTTTGTTATCAACTTAAGGTAGATCTTAGTCTTTATCTACGATTAAGTTTCCACTGCATGAACTAATAACGGGTCTGTGAATTGATATTCCTTGAATATGTGACGAGGGCTGTTTTGTGTCTTTAGAAATATAAATAAAATGGAAAAGGATTAGGCAAGTTTCTACTACATCAGCTTGTGGCGTATTTGTTTGTGGTCTTGAAATAGATATAAATGGAATGGAAAACTACTGCACCAGCTTATGACGTAAACTAATGAAACATTCCCGTGGTACCACATTGACGAGTTGATAGTTTTTTTAGGGGTTTAAAATGAATTTTCACAAACAGTTTATCATCTTCCCGTCCAGAGAATCTAATCATCGCCCATATTTGTTCTCTTCTTCTTCTCCCCCATACTAAACATACGCTGTCTGACTACAATTAGCTCTCAATTAAACACACTAAGCAAGTTGGCCGACATTTTAAGTCATAAATCGACGATTTTTTAGTCGGAAACGCTAAATGTATCTCCAGAATTTTGAGAATTATATATTCCGCTTTCATTCAATAAAATTGAAACGGTTATATAATTATAGTTGTGAACCCGAATAGGACCGCATTACCTAAACGTATACAAATTGTTAGATATGGCGACGATTCGGGACAGAGATCAATTCCCTAAGTATATATATTACCAGTAATTGTTAATCCATAAATAGTGTTATTGTGTTACTGTTCAATTACTAAATGCCACTTAAAGAAGTATATAGATTAGATGGTTCTGTGTGTACAGAATGCTTCACTCCTTCTGCTTTACCATTTATTTCCTAGATAGAAAATGACACTACTTTCACAGGGGCGGATCCAGAGAGGGGGTTTGGGGGGTCCCCCCCCCCGCTCAGCTACATAAAAAAAAATAATGCCTTGCATCCATGAAATTACATCACAAAGTGATCCTAGATCAGTATAAAAATGATTTCTCTGTTTAAAAAGCTCAATTTGTATGTATGCCTATATAATTTAGAGACGATGATGGCAGATTTCCATGACAGAAACCTGGCAAACCCCCTCCTGCAAAAATTCCTCGATCCGCCCCTGACTTTCATTCGGGTAGGGTTGGGATTTGCATGGGATACGATCCCGCCTTTACTTTCAATTTAGTCGAGACACTGTTTGTCACGATCTCGCCTTTACTTTCAGTTTAGTCGCACCACTGTTTGTCACGAACCCGCACCTACTTTCAGTTTAGTCGGATTAAGTATCATTTCTCTGTAAGATATGCCGTAATGTGCGTTGCTTAAAATGTATGAATTGTGATGTTTCTCATCGGTCTTGCACCCGCGGGGTAATCTGGATGAATTCATGAACAAACTATCTTATTAAGACGCGGCTCGCCAGTCTAGGTAATTCTAGGTAAGACATCAGGTTTAGCCTGTAAATATCTGCTCGATTCACGTATCAACTGTTTTATGGGATCTGGTAGTCGTTGAGATGTTATAAGTTTAGAGTAGGTATAAGTAGAAATGTAGCTACATTAGTTAGTGAAAATATTCACCGGTCCCTAAGGTATGGTATAAAGTGGCTGCTGGAAACTATACGGTGGTAAACTATAACATATAGGAATTTACTCGTATAAATACAATTCTGGTTTGTTGATTTACTTACTGTTATTTTCCCATTGTAACTGGTGGGCAGTCGTTCGACTAAACTGAAAGTAGAAGCAGGATCGTGACAGTGGCTCGACTAAATTGAAAGTTGGGGCGGGGGTAGCGACAAACAGTGGTCCGACTAAACTGAAAAAACAGGCGGATTCGTGACAGTGGCTTGACTAAATTGAAAGTAGGGGCGGGGTCGTGACAAAGAGTAATCCGACTAAACTGAAAGTAGGTGCGGGTTCGTGACAAACAGTGGTGCGACTAAACTGAAAGTAAAGGCGAAATCGTGACAAACAGTGTCTCGACTAAATTGAAAGTAAAGGCGGGATCGTGTCCCATCACTATTGGTATACCACAACTCTCGTAACTGTCTAATTATATTTTATGAGTGGGTTGAAAACTTTCATTTCTATCTTCTAGGACGAGAGTTTAGAGTTGGTTTTCGGAATCCGAAAACACCATTATGTCTGACTAAAGGGGTTCTTGGGTACCCAGGCTTGTACGTTGCCAGAAACCTGGTCTCCTCTTTCTAAGTTCGTGGTTTTTATCTGAATTATTGATATAATCTGGTTAGTTTAATCGTTTCGTTTTCTTATACTTTCGATGGTCTCTTCTTCATGAAGATCTGACCTGTTGTAGTGGAAGATCGCGTCCGAGATTATTCGAGCGGATTTTGACCCTATGACGTCAGATATTCGATTACCTAACCAGTTTTGCCTTTTCTAGTGAGTTACCCATAGTTCCGTGCACCTCACACCAAAAAAACTCGCCGTAACAGACCGTTTCACCCTCCCCTACTTCTCACCCTCTCTCCCTTCTTCCCAACGTATTATAAGTGTGTGTACTTTAATGTTACTGGTAAAGTGTCCAGCGACGTTACCCCCCCCCCCCCTTCCCTCTCTCTCCGAGTGTGTTAGTGTCGAGTGACGTTAATCTCTCTCACTCTCCCCACCCTCTCTCCCTTCTTTCCCAACTATTATTAGTGTGTGTAAAGAACTTTAATGTTACTGGTTAATACCGAGCGACGTTATCCCCCCTCCCCCCCTCTCTCTGCCTCTGTCAGAGTGTGTTGAGTACATTTATATTACATAACGTATAATATGTTTAGCTCAGGTTAATGTTATGTTTTTATACAGGGGTCTATATTATCGAATGATTAGGAGATATACTGTATGTATAAAACAGTAGGACATTGGACTAACACGAGGCCTATCTCCAAGGCTATATAAGATTCTCACGATCATGTCTGCTACATACATAATTTTAAGAAGATAGATTTTATAAATTTGTCTTCGTTAATTATATTCCATTAACTTCAAAGCGCTTTAAAATTTGGTTCAGTTACACTATCTTGAAAAATGTCTATTTCGATTAAGTTTTCGCTACCTCCTGAAGCGACATATGTTGTGAGTACCTCGCTAAAGAACATTAGCGCCGTTAAAAACTAAATTTTTTTCCTAGCCTACTGCTTAGTGGGTCCTTTCATCACGGCTGAAATCCGCGCTTCCTACGGCGATTACGTATTCTAATTTATTTTCTGATAATGTCCACAAATTCTTTCTTTAAAGATATACATATATCTTGCAGTAAATACATACCAGCATTTTAGATATAGATTTTTTTATATTTTTATTCATTTTTTAAAATAAATAAATTAGATTATATCATATGTAGTTTTATATTTCACGCAGTTTGATAATATTTCAGGGGTTTTCAAAATATTTTGTAATTAGTTTCATGGTAGATTTATTTCAGAATTATAATTAAATATTAGCGGACTTTAATAGAATAACAGCTTAATCAGATAGTTGCAATAAAATAGAATGGGGTTTAACGTCCCAATCTTCTGCTCCGACTGGGGTAAATAAAATGGGGTTTAACGTCCTACTCTTCTGCTCCGACTCCGGTAATGAAGACGGGCATATGCCAAACAGTGTACTATGGGTTTTTTTTGCCCGGACAGTGGCACTATGGCCTACTCTTTTATTGAATTCTAATATAACTACCAAGTGATCTTTTACATGCGCGTCAATGTATACACGGGAACCCGATTTTTCGTTCCATCCGAACAACTATAGACAGTTGTCCTTGTGACGCCCTCTGTCCTGCAGATATATAGTTAAACAGTACACATGCAGTCCAACCCGAGACTTACGTTTGGTAATATTTTTATTGTCTGTGGTACACGTGAAATTCGTAGGAGACACACCATTTTCTTTAAATTCCGACTGCCAAGGGATCTTTGATGGGAACATATACGCTGTTGTTTTCTAAGAAAATGAAACTTTGGGGTCCAGCTAGACCAATTAAAATATGAGAATTTAAAAAAAAAAATTATGTTTTAGTCCAGGGCATTAAAACGTTTCAAACATATAAATATATTATCTTTTTATCATATTTGAATATCATATTTAACTTACATTATTTAAAATTTCTTTTGATTGGATATAAGTCTTATATATTTTATAAAATTTCTTTTAACTGATTATAATACTAATATACTGTGTACAACTTCTTTTAATTGGGTTATATTTTATAAAAGTTCTTTTAATTTATTATATTTCTAATATTTCGCTAAACTTCATGTAATAATATTATGTCGTTTAATTGGTTATAACTATGGTATGTAATATTTCGTTCATTGGTTATATTTGGACTATATTTCCTAAATCTCATATTTATTGGATTATAATTCTACAATATTTGAAAAACTCATTTCAATTGGTTATAAATGTACTGATCAATTGAATATCAGTTTATAAATAACACATATACTATAATATTATAAATCTAGAATCTTTTTTTCACATAAATCTTTAATTGTTGCATTTATCCAATTTCATGTTTTCTTACAACATTAAAGGGACAATAACATTCTTGCTAGCTTGGTAGCTCCAGAAAATAAATAATACCCTTATTCTAAGTACTAGATGTTTAAGTGTCCTACCTGTTGTGTAAATTATCCATTACAACCCATTTTACTTGTCCAGAGGGTTCAAAAATATTTTAAAATCCAAGTCACATTTGAAAAGGTTTACGTTAGACTTTTAAAATCAATTGGTTGAATTTTTCCAATTTTTTAAAATAGGTGTGTTAAGATGAAATTTATATCACCATTTAATTGGAATATTCTAAAATGATACGATTTGTTGACCAGAATGAAGATTAGGACATATTAGTCAGTTACAACAAAAGTGTTATTGGAGCTTTAAGTAAATATATTTGATAGAAATGAATGGAATTAGACGTTTAATATTTTACTTTTCTGTATCCACCGGGGTAATTTTGAAATGAAATGGGGTTTAACGTCCAATGTTCCGTCCCGACTGGGCTAATGAAGACAGGCATACGCGTAACAGTGTTCGATGAGAGAAAATTTAGCCAAGACAACGTCACATGCCTACTCTTATATCGCATTCTAACTTGTACCCAGGGCGTCGGTTTTTCTTTTCGTCCTACCCAAACGACTATACCTTTTTTCTTTGCCAGGCCACTGGACAGGAGAAACCACGGCGGAAAATTCTCATGATCTTTTTCGGAGAGCACTGGGATCGAACTCTTTTGACGAAAGCAGTCGGTCAAATCAAAGTACATAAATATAGGAGGTATTGATTTTCTAAAATTCGCCGGTAATTCAAATTAAATGAAATATTACAAACAAATATAAGGAAAAATATATTTCAAACTGTCGGGGTTTTTTTTTAACTCGAAACGAAACTTATGTTTGATAAGAATATTATATAAATTGATTTTCTAAAAAACCCAACCTAATTGTTGATATTAAATAAATAGCATTACCGGGGCTCTGTTTCTCGAAATCTTAACTTGAGATAAAATCCAAATTTTAGTAGATACTTCAATTTTGATTGGCTAAACACTAAAATCAATCTAATATTATCCAATCAAATTGCTAAAATTTTGATTTTATCTTAGTTAAAATTTCGAGAAACATGCCCCTTTTTTTTTTTTTTTTTTTATATTTTTCATATATCACAATGTAAAGTTGCTTTCCTTAGTGTCAATTTTAAAAATCCAAAAATTTTTCTGTGAAGGAACACAGAGTCTTAACTAAAAATAATGAGGAAAAAAAATACTTCCTACAGAACAATAACTTAAGGCCTAATAATACGGGAATACAAACCATTACGTTTGTTAATTATATTACAGGATTTGGTTTTCTAAAAAAGGCTAAATAATAAGAACCAATATGTACGTTTAATTCAAACACAGCATTTTCTCACAACTCTGTGATGATTAAAAATATTAAGGCAATGAATTTCGGGAAAGAAAAAACAATAAATACATGTATAAATTATAGGTTAGACCCTACCTACCAAACAATAGAAATATATTTTTTCTCTTTCTTTTTTTAAACTAAAACAAAATTTCCTTTTTTGATAAAACCAGAGGAAACCAAGTTAAGGTTGTAAAAAACGTGTCAGCATGTCAGAGTTAACTGAATGGTCATGTTACAGGTTGTCTCTTTATTTACTTATTTCGCTCGGTTTCCTCATCGGGGCACCATAGTAGACCTTAAAAGATAGTATTACACATTTTAAAACAATCAAAATGTCTATTTTTTGGATGTTTTTTTTTAAAAAAGTTCGGTAAATTTTTTCCAGTTATACGCACAGATTTTCTGAATCAGATTTAATGTCAAAGTTTATTTTTTCAATTTGAAGTTCGCCGAACTGTTACTTATATTACGATATTGTAGCCATTAACATATTTTCGTTTGCCTTTGTTCACATCAATTAGGGAAATCGCTGTTTTCGAGGAGACCATTCGGCTTCCGTAATGTTGGTCACCTATTACACGTAAACAAACTGGTAGTTATCCTGTCGGGGGCATTTAAAATTTGGGGGGTACTTTTTAAAACAAATTTCAGTTTTGTTTGGGTTTTTTTTGTTACATGTTTGACTATTGTTATATTATTTAGTGACTATAAGCCACGTGTTATGCAACACGTAATGTTTGTAGAATAAAATAAGATGGACTGTTTCAATGGCATTTAGTAATTGAACTAGAGAGTATACAAGTCACAATTCTATGGAATACAATTACTGCTTATTACTGAGCGACGTTTCGACTAGGCTTCTCTAGTCGTTATCAAGCAATGTTAAAATCTAAAAATAAGACAAGTCAATATATACATGTACAAAACAATACATTCTTAATGCTGACAAACCAGGGATCTCCCTTAATTTGCACGTACCTAAAGGGAATCTAATTTAATTAAGGATTACAGTTGTCCTAGTTGTCTGCATCACTAGGCCATAGATACAACGATCGCAAATTGAAATGGGGTTTGACGTTCTAGTTTTCGCACCTATACTGGGCCCTGTTTCATGATAAAATCCAAATTTTAGTAGATACTTCAATTTTGATTGGCTAAGCACTAAAATCAATCTAATAGTATCCAATCAAATTACTATAATATGATTTTATCTTAGTTAAAATTTTGTGAAACAGGCCCCTGAGCTATAAATGAAACGAGCGTACGCCATCCAGTGTGCAATGAGAGAAATTATGCGGCGGTATGGCCTATTCTTATGCCCATTTTCATTAGCGCAGTAGGTGTAAAACAGTAGGACGTTAAACCCCATTTTATTCCTTTTATATCGATGTCCAACTCAGGATCTCGGTTAGTCTGCGATATCACATTAGTGGAAGCGGACGTTAAACATACCATTCCAGTCCAGTTCCAGGATCTCGGTTTTCGCACCATCCGAACGGCTAGACACTGTCGAAGTGGTTTGTAATTCAAATAAAAAAATCTCTACCTTTATTTAGAAAATATTTTCAGCTCTTTCATTTTTTTAAAAGTCTACAATGATTATTTGATATCGCAGTGTCAAGAACAAACGCCTTGAAGGGATGGAGGTATCGCCTTGAAAATTTCAGGGTACCCCTTGGCAGTGTCGTGACGAGTTCGTAGAAATTTGTAACATAATATCAAAGCTATTATTTTAAAATATCTTATTTTTCACTCTAAAGTATCAAAAGAAATTGAAACATTTTCTGACTAACATTCCGTTGTAGTTTGTATCGCGATTCAGAATTAAATGTCAAATATACATTTTAACGTGCACTAATCCTTCAAATATTAAAAACCGTCCGACAATGCAAATAGCGACCAAATAGAGACAGTAAGTTAGTGTTCTTGTAAGAACCAAGATATCTGTCAGTTGTACAACTGGTCTGGTCTGCTTGTTTTAACGTCCGCTTTCACAAAAAGTGATATCGCAGACTACAACTAATTTATCTTCCCGGCGTGCCCTTCTAGTTTGTATAGAGTGAGGTTAGCTTCGCCTCATCCCCATCTCTTCCCCATCTCTCTCTCTCTCTCTCTCTCTCTCTCTCCCATATTTGACGTCATACACTGCAATCAATGTTAACATATCTAAAATTCATTTTAAAAGGAAGCGAAACGAATGTATCTTGCATACTTTGCTTTAATATAGTTGAAAGTCTTACACCAAATTAGTAAAATATCTAACATTGATTTTTTTAAAATAAAACGAAATTATAATTGATCCTGCTTACTAAAATATTTTCAAAGATCAAATAAAATGAACCGAAACGAAAATGACCAACCTCGTAAATTTGAAGGTATAATAAAATTGCTTTTGAGATGCTTTTAGTTTCTACAAAGGTTTCTCGTGGCTTTAGTCAACACGTGGGGAACTATGATTTTTAAATGAATAACACGTGTTCTCGTTTTCACAAGCTGTGTCAGTCCTTTTCAACCAGTTTCATTCACGTTAAATCTCCATAAGCAAATATACAGTATTGTACACGACACGAAATACACGTGCAAACATCTATTAAATATAGATCTAAAAGATAAGATATCTCAACTTTGAATTCAATCCGACAAAACCAGCCATTAAAAATAATAAAGATCGGTATAGAAATTTAGATGTTTTTATGAGGTTAATGTTTCAATATTTTCGTATAAAAGACAAAATATTTGTGCAAACTATTTTTAGGATATGCCAAATATTAATATTTAACATAGGCTACCGGATTGTGTTTATTGTTAAAAAAGAAAAAAAATATTATTATTTTATTTTTTAAAAATTTTTTTTTTCAATATTGTCAATTTTCTGTTTTTAAAATTTTCCATTTTGGTAGATTTTAGAGATTCAAAATGTGACCAAACGGGTAAAAAAACCCCACAACATAGTATATTCAGAGACTCATACGATCACCGTCAAACTTTTCTGGTGGACTGATTTCAGATGATTTGACGGGGGTGGGTGGAGGTAATATTAAAGGGACTACTCTGTTTTGAACAGAGTCTTAATAATAAAAGCCCGAGTACGTATGAAATTTAAGCGCCAAGAAATAGAGGAATGGTGAGTTTACCCTGTCTCAAAATACAGCTTTTGGACACCGGTCTCCATTTCCAGATAAAGACAGGCGGATTTAAGTGGTTTGAAAACGTCACACATATTGAGTTAGTTGCTCTACCCTAAGGTAGAGGACTTTAAGGAATTTTAGCTCAAAACAAAGCAGTTTTATTCTCCAAAATATTATCGGGATTTGCCCTTTAATAGGACGCATGGCAGATAATAGTACTTGGTTAACAATATTAACGACCAATAAGATTCACATTTTTTTCCATTAAAGATTAGCGTGTACGTGAAACGACCCTTAACAGGTGTAATTCGAAGAGGAGCGGGCGTCTTTATTATCCCGGACGTTAAACCCCATTTAATTCATTTCCTTTATCCACGTAACAATTGTCTAGTCACTCGGATGGGACGAAAGTCTGAGGTCCGTGCACACATTGGCGTGAACGTAAAATATCCCTTGACAGTTGGAATTCGATGTCCGAACAAAATTTTCCTTGTAGCACACTTTATGGTGTATGTCCAGTCGGGGCAGAACAGTAGGAAGTTAAACCACATTTTATAGATTTAAAGAAATCCCCTACTTACACAGTTTAGGCCTACCCGGTGTATACAAAGCCTTAACTTATTTAAAGGAAAGCACGTTGTAATGTAGTTAGGCTAATATATACATGGTATACTACAGAAAGTAGATGTAGGTAAAACGCTAGAAATTTGTTCCCCTATTAAGGATCTGTTTTAGATTAACAACCTTAATGACAACATTGTGTTTCTATAGTTACTTGTTATTCTAGAGTTAACGGCACTTGAATCGCTCTCGTATGTGTTGAGGGAGAATTTTCAAGTGGAAACCATTCACTGATCTCTGTGTTTTTTAGGGGGGAAGCTCATTTAGAACATTATTGTTTCCTTACAGTACGGGCTGCCTTTTGTTTGAACTTTTTGATGAGAAAAAGGAAAAACGGAAAATGGATAAAATTGAAAATCGACATTTTAAAAACACATGTGTTGCCATAGTAACGATTTTTATATTATGACCACCATGCTTGTATGAATCAAAACATATTATGATTATTTTTTTGTATGAAGGGAAATGTACGGTGAGTGTATACATCCCGACTTCAATGAATGAATTATTACAATATTTGTTAGTGTTATTCGAAACATAACATCAATGGTTGGTTTAAGAACTTCCTATTCAGATGTCCACTGTTAACAAACTTCACCATGGATATTTGTCCACCATGTTTTATAGAGCTACACATCTTGCGAATAATATATGAACTAAATTATTTTGTTATTATGTGTCTTTTTCTCAGATGAAAACAATTGTTTAAGAACTTCCCCGATAAGCAAAACCCACCATGGATTCTGTCCATGGTGGCTAATATTCCTG
Source organism: Patella caerulea (assembly GCA_036850965.1). Taxonomy (NCBI): domain Eukaryota; kingdom Metazoa; phylum Mollusca; class Gastropoda; family Patellidae; genus Patella; species Patella caerulea. The sequence continues at coordinate 12,753,485 of JAZGQO010000006.1, forward strand.
ATTATGGTATATTAAAAAACATGATGTTCAGAAGAAAATGCCCATGGATATTGGCTGTTGTCGCGTTAATAAGGTCTGCATCACCTTACATGTTAAATTTAAGTCGTATTTATATAGATATCATCGAATACCGAACTTCGTAGTTGTCCATAGATATTTTACGAATTGCGCGTAGGGGTCTTTGGCAGTGGGAGGAAACCGGAGCACCCGGAAAAAACCCACGAGGTTGGACAGGCGACCCTACTCCTTGTCACGTATAACCCGGGATTGTCCAGTAGATTATCCATCATTTTTATTGTAATATTCATACTTACATGAGGACTGAGTATTGAAATCAAGTTTTCTATACAATATTTGAATCAATTTTTTTTTTATTTTTAAAATTTTAATTTAATTGAAAGTCTCATAGAACCTGATCCGTAACCCATCTAATATGTAGAATCTAAATATAGAACAGTGTAATAGGCCACAAGGTATAGTCTTTGACAAGTTGATGACAGGGTTCTCTTCAAGCAATCCATTATCTGTGGGGTCACATTCCTAAATTTGATTAATTTCGACCTAGTCCTGGGAGTGTATAGGTATACACGTAATTTTCGCTAACATGGACATCGCTCCTTGCAACGAATAATCTTAAAAGCCATGGAACAAAATGGCGATTTTTTAGGTGCAGAACTGTCAAACTATTACCTAGCATCAAATTACAATTAGACGACTTTTAAATTAAAACAAACAAAGATTCTCATTTTCAATTTTCTTAAAGACAAAAGAATTTTGAAAGAGAATATTGCTGAGCGTTTAATGTTGTTTGATAATATTATTTCTGAGATAGAAAAAATATGAACTTTTTTTCATCCCATATTTTTCTTTGTGGTTAAAAACACAACGTTACCTCTGTTTTAAGAATGCTAGTATGTGTGGAAACCAAATTTCAGACGGGGGACTAGACACGGAAACCTTTTGAACGAAACATAAAACGAGAAAGTCAGGCACAAAACATCGACATGAGTACGATGCTACCGAAGTTCGTTTTAATAAGGGTTGAACAAAAATCTGGAATGGCCTGATGTCTGGTGGTCGACGAAACGAAATATTATTATTTTAATCGGCGAATCAACAATATCTAATACAATGTACGCCTATATATGTAAATAAAATTTAAGACTTAGAAATATGTTTCTAATAACGTCAGAAGATATGTGACTATCGGATTCTAGTCGAGTTCAGTGGGTGCGATGGAATTGGTTAAAGAAACGGGAGTTTGGACGTGGTTGTTGTCTCAAATATTGTCATCATACAAACACACACACGTACCATTAGGATTCGGGTTACTATACAAACGTTCAACAAATATTGAAAACAAAATGGATTTCCCCAAAACGAATAACAGTGGCATCGCACTGGTGTAAAAAGCGAATATATCAGAATGCAGAAAAATTATGTAAATGGAACGAAGGTGGTTAGAGCTGCATTTAGTCATATTGAGAGAGAGAAAGAGAGAGTGTTTCTTCAATTTGCAATCGTTGGTTGTCCCCTGGGTCCCTAAGCGGAAATGATTTATTGAAATAACTGTTTGTTTGTGGAGTGGGCGTTAAGCATCATTTTACTTTCTTTTATTTTTAATCGTATGCATTTGACCTGCCTAAATAGAGACTCTTTCTAGTAAATATAATTTTAACGTTCGTGTATTATATATTACTTATTATCTCTGTGAAAGGGCCTTGAAAAGGATAACCGAAGATCTAAAAAAGTTTTATAATAACTATAGAGAAGGGCCAACAATCTTTACACGGAGCTACACCCATTTAGTTTCGTACGTTATAAAGTTTCGTACTTTTCACGAAAGGGGCCACGAAGCGTTAAAAGCGTTTTATGATAATGACAGAGAAGAACTAACAAACTTTACACGGAGCTACCCCCATTTAGTTTCGTACGTTATAAAGTTTCGTACCTTCCACGAACTGAATGAATCGGGATATCTTCACCCATTTTCTACTTCTATATCGATGTTTTGTCAGCCAACCTCTCCTACTGTATTTATCTAACCGCCCACTTACTGTTATTTCTTAATCAACTTGTGTTTTAGAAACCGATCTCCGACCTCTAGAGGTCACTAGGGGTCACTAATAACTGAGTGCTAGCTCTTACATTAAGCGTATATCCCTCTTTTTCAACAATTGAAAAAAGGTAAATAGTGAAAAAAATGTACCCCGACTGCCATATTGAAGAGTGCAGACGTTTCGTTTGTGATAAAAGAAATCATAGGGCAAATATCACCGAACAAGTCCAATGTTGTGTTTGGATATTCGAGACCTGTGACGTAAAGGGAAATAAAACGAATGTCTGGTTAATAGGTCAACATTTTATGTGATGTTTTAATGTCTTTCTAGTCTTATTGTGGGTATGTCTTGGAATAGAGGCCATTTCCGTATTCCTTGACAAAAATATAATTCATCTCTTTGTCGTTCACGGAGTACAAAAGATAACTGTATTCTATGATTTAGATATATTGTTTGTTACTTGGAGGTGGGGGTGGGGGTCATCTAAAATTTTAAAGTGGGATGGTTGATGTGGGAGAACTGTGACGTAATCAACATCAAAATAACCCGGTTCTATGGGTAGTTATCTTCAAAATAATCTTTTTATAGTCATTTAAAATTGTGTGCTTAGCCCTATAACACATTCTGAAATGGTGCATATACGACTGAATATATTCATATATCTATATTTATGAAAAGATGTATTTATGTTTTCGTCCCATGATGCAACACAATAAAATGTTTCTCAAGAGTACAATTCGCTAGGTTTCTCGCGACCCGACAAATTATGTTACAAATACATGCAGATAAAATACATATAAAATACACACAATCGAAAGACACATCAAAATACATTGCAGCACAATACACATCTATGCACAGCCAAAATACACATCAAAATACATAGAGCACAATATACACAGCCGAAATAAATATCTAAATACACACAGCCAACGTACTCATGAAAATACGCACACTGGAACTACACATCAACACAAACAGTCGAAATACTCATAAAAACACACATCAAAATACGCACATCAAAATACTCACAGTCGAAATACACACAGTCGAAATACACATCAAATTACACATAGTCGAAACACACATCAAATTACACAGTCAAAATACACATCAAAATACACACAGTCGAAATACACACAGTCGAAATACACATCAAATTACACATAGTCGAAATACACATCAAATTACAAAGTCAAAATACACCTCAAAATACACACAGTCGAAATACAGAAAAGTCGAAATAAACATCAAAAAACACACAGTCGAAATACACATCAAAATATATACAGTCGAAATAAACATCAAAATATTTACAGTCGAAATAAACATCAAAATATATACAGTCGAAATACACATCAAAATATATACAGTCGAAATATACATCAAAATACACACAGCGAAATACACATCAAAATACACACAGTCGAAATATACATGAAAATACGAACAGTCGAATTATGCATCAAAATACACACAATCGAAATACACATTAAAAATACAAAAAGCCGATAAAAGCTCATTTTAAAAATTGGGACAGTTGAAATGAATGTATAAACTAAATATCATACAAAATATATTTTCCACGCTTGAAGATAAATTTAGTGTCATAACCCCAAAGTTTTGGAAATGGTTATTGTGAAAATTTTGCGTTGGATTTCGCTTCTATAAAAAGTGTGTATGTGTGAGGCGGGGGGGGGGGGAGGGAGGTAATAGTAGCTTCCACTGTCTGCTGTAATGTGTCATATTAATATTTTACCAATATCCCCCCCCCCCAATAAAAGGGGGATAATAGTAGCTTCCACTTTCTGCAGTAATGTGTCATATTAATATTTTATCAATACCCCCCCCCCCCCCAAAAAAAAAAAAACAAAACAAAAACCCCTTTCTATAAAGGGGTTGGAGGGGCGGGAGTAATAGTAACTTCCATTTTCTGCTGTAATGTATAATACTAATATTAAATCCCCCAGTTTATATTAATATACCACAGATTTTATCATATATATGACAGTTGTAACATTATAATAAATATTATTGCCTATAAGCATAACCCATAGATTAAGCCGTCTCATTTGTCACATATCTCGAGAGTTTGACAGCAACTTTGAATTAACTTGTAAGTGTTCTCGACTGTTTCCTAATCGCCGCTTGTTTAGACTTACAAAATTAGATTAAGTCAGCTGAAGTTGGCGAAAGCCTGTGAGACGTTTTCAGCTCTACCAGATACGGATTCCAATACGTTTGAACATAGTTTCGAATTCGGCAACTCTTGCGAGGAATGCCTTTGTACCAACCAAAGAGGATCTTATTCTGGACGCCTTCTCGTCATAGCTGGCGGTTTCTCAGCTTCGTGGCAGATTTGTGGTAGAAACCTCGAGTCTCTCTGTAAATAAATAGAAATAAAGCTGATGTTTTGTGAAATAGAATTAAAATGTTACATATCGTGTGATCTGTATGGGTAAGTATGTAAATAAATAGAACCGTTACCGTCTAATTTCATCATCTACACCACATTCTCGTATCTTGAAATGTTTATTCAATAAATGCACCTCTGAAGAAAGTCACCTTTAGCACGAACAACCGTGTTGATTAGATGATGCCGTGTAAATCAGAATCTTAAATTTGAAAATGCGGTATTAATCAAAAACTTAAGATTGCCGATTAAATCAAAAACTTAAAGAATGCTGTGTAAATCTTAAACTTTAGAATACCGTGTAAATCTAAAACTTAAGAATACCGTGTAAATCTAAAACTTTAGAATGCTGTGTAAATCTAAAACTTTAGAATACCGTGTAAATCCAAAACTTAAGAATGCCGTATAAATCTGAAAATGCTGTATATATCTGAATCTGAAATTTGGAAATGCTAGATAATTTTGAAACTTAAAAATGCCGTATAAATCTGAAATTGACAAATTCCGTATCAATCGGAAATTGGACAAGAGGTGCTTCAATAATGTTAAAGCGACAATAAATCTAAAAAATCCAGAATAATTTGTTTCTATAAATCATGTTTTAATCAGACTAATTGGTTATTATGCAAATTAATTTAGAAAATTATAACAGTTGATGATCAGATGCTTGCCATTCTGTATCTTTTTACATGTAACAATAGGTATAACTACAGGCTGATGTGTTTAGAGTAAGCTATCTTCAATCGTTTGTCTGATAGAGAAATGCTTCGGAACTTGGTTAAGTTGGATAATTTATTACAAATATGATTTTAACAATATTTATTTCTTGAATACTTTTTTTTTTAGAAATTAGTAGATAATCCTATTAATAAATTATATATCACAGAGAAACAAAGATCTCGTTTTCATTAGTTCGGTCCGGGCAGAAAAGTAGGACGTTCAACCCCATTTCATTTCAGAAACAACAATCTAAACTATCACAATGTCTAACTCAGATTTAATATCTAGGAAACATAAATCAATGCCTTTCCAGAGTTTTAAATAAATGAGTGGTTACCAAACATTAAATGTATCAATAAACAACTCTGTTTGGGTGCTGTTTCTATTTATTTATCAAATCACTAACAAAAATAAAATGATTTAATTATAAAAGACAACAATACATTGTAGAATGGTCAATTGGACAATTTTGCACAACAGATGCTTAGTTCAAATCTTAATAGTCCATTTTATTTCCAGGTATAGTATAGTTATTCTTGCGACAAAAACAACTCGTGAGTTCTGATAAAAAGAAAACAATCATATGTAGACATAAAAAAATCTTTATTAAAATTCGTATATATGAATGGTTAATTGGACAATTTCGCAACAAAAAAAAAGCCTTATTTCAAATCTTAATCGTAATTTTATTTACTAGTATATATTCCCAGTTATTCTAGCAGCAGAAACATCTCCTGTGTTCTGATAAAAACCGCTATAAAAGCGGCAGCTAAAGAAACCGCATGTTTTGAAGTTTGCCAACACACATCTCCACACCAGGTTTTCTCCACTTTCTCTCACTATATATATCTAGTTGCCACAACGCCTCGAATCACTTACTAGTATTATGTATGGAAATTAACCTCGAAGATAGAATATCGCACGAACAACGGGACAAAAATCGCCAACTATTCTCTCGGGAAGACGGTCGACATTTGCGCTACATAAGAAAACATGACGAGGTCATGGGTGCTTGGAAGAAACGCAATCCGCCGTGTAAAACACGTGTTAGGCCATCCCAGTTTTCCTCTGGTAGAAAACCTCAATCAGATCCGATTCGTACCACATGTGTTCTACTCCGTTCATCTATTGTACAGAAAGGCCACAACAAAACAATTACAAATGTAGGATCGTTACATTTACAATTGAACAGCGCTATTCGCAAACCACGGCGTTTTTCCTCGTAAATACATGATTACCTCGCAATTATAGTGTTACAGTATTTATGATACAAGATTACTAGCTACAGGATTACCTCGATTACCTTGTAACGATGGTGTTTACGAATAAATATTACCTCGTAGATACACGATTTCATCGTAACATCGTAGATACAGTATTTATGTTACAGGATTACTAGTTGAGAGAGAGAGAGGGGAGAGAGAGAGAGGGAGAGGGAGAGAGAGAGGGTCTGTGTGTGGGGGTGGGGAAGTGGGGCTGGATAACGTCGATTCGACATAAAATATATAATTTCAGGACAAACATACGGTTCAATTTTATTTCAACAATTCGCTTAGAATTGGGATCGGATCTGCCACACAACGCTCATTCATGATTAAATCAAGAAATGGATAATCGAGACTATGTTTTCTATCGTACCGACTTTAGTAATGACGATTGAGACTAAATCCAAAATTCAATCGTTAAATTCTCGGTTCAGCGTGAATCAAGTTGACTGAAATCTTTAGCAAGTTCCCATTATCTTATCTAGTTTTAAACTATTATACTGAGAAATTACTTTAACTTAAGTCTAAAAATGCTTTGAAAACTCGGGGGCCGGGAGTTCACCTTGTTAACAAACGTTTGTACCGTAGTAATAGCATGTCATTGTTGAAGGATCCATTTTTATATTATTTTTTTTCAGGAATTTATTTTGAATGAACTCAACAGTCTTAATTTTTCTAGTTTCAAGTTAGCGAAGATTTCCATTGCAGCCACTGTTTAATGTTTAATTTTTCCATTTGGCCTGTTCAGCTACCCTCTCTAAAAGCCACGGACACCAACCTTAAGCAAACATTGGATTGTTTTCGTACATGGGTTTGATGCTTGATACGGTTTTTATATAGACTTCTAACATCGGTGACTACACACCTCGTTTCATGTAACATCACTTGTCAACACTGCTTCTATTTCACGGTTCGAATTAAATAAAACAAGAATCGAAACACGAGAAATAGGATAAACAGAAAAATGATAGTCAAAACGCGGTTGTCTGCCCCTTAACCCGACTCTAAATATTGTTTTATACAAGTTTATAAAGGTTTGGTTCTCTTGGGGGCTGCTTTTTTATCATTTTTCATTTGATGACTTCCCATATGTGTTGTTCTTTACCAATAATGGTATATTAATAGCTTAAATAGAAAGTTAAAAAAAGAGTTACCTGCTCTTGGGTTTAATGTGAAGCTTATATGGTGTGTCACTTAATGTGACGTCAATATCCATATATTATCCATCGCGCGTCTGGAAAGGTCGACAATAAAATGGCCATATGCCAGTCTCAAAATGACCGTAACAATATTATTTTTTATGTTTGATAAAAGAAAATTCAAAAACTGGGGTTAACTCCACTCGAAAAAGAAACCAAGCCCTCTTTGTGCTGTTATCTTATAGACATTATAATTATCGGTCAAAGATCATCCCCCGCAATTAAAATGAAGTCACGATAGGCTTTGGTCATGGCGAAAACTTCTCAAACTGCAGTTATGACGATTTTGAATTAAAGGGTCCATTAGATAAGAAACTGGTTGTTCTCGCTATAATATTGCTAATATAGATGAATGCAAAATGATTATATTGAACATTTCATTCAAAATACTTTAAATTGAGGGAAGTTATCAATGGTTGTAGTTTTGACAAGATATGTGCATTGATCGCAACTACCGTACCGGTAATTTGAGTCTTAGCCTCGCTTTTCGAATTTAAAATTAAATCATTTAATGTCCGAACCGTTCTTGTCTATTTAACATCGGTATCTGATTATGATCTTGCCATGTTAATAAATGTCTAATTAATAATTTAATTATTGCCCAAAGAAAGGTCTGCAATTGGTAGATTTAGCTCTAACATACAATACACGGTCTGTTTATTCCGAATTAAAACCATTTTAATAGAAAACAGAAATTAACCATCTAAAAAATTCGTTTGCCCTCAGATTCCTCGAATATTATCAAAAAAGTACTTAAAAATTTTATAAAACCAATTTTACCATTTTATTAATACCAGTTACTTTTAATTATAAAAACTGCGTCCTTGAGATTAAAAATCAACCGAAAGGAAATTAAAATTGTAATTAAAGCCCGAGTACTTACGTTGATGGCAACTACCTTCCTCTGGGAAACTATGGGTGGTGTTTCAAATTAGTCCGTGTGTATACCATGTCTGCGCATTACATAACGTATGCAGTTTCATTTCGTGACCTCTGAACTTGCGGGAAAACGCCAAATTTCATACCAGGAAATTAAAATGAAAGAAGAACGAGTATGTTTATCACGTGACCCCCAACCGAGAATCTAATACATTCTAATCAGTGTATATATCATTTTCCCTTTTCTCGCTAGCTCTCGCCCACTGCGAGATAATTAGTAATAATCTTATTAAGACATGCTCACAGAGTGGTATAAACGTTCATTCTGCCAGACCTACGAGCAGTTGTCGTTTGAAAAAATGCGCTCATTTCGAAAATTATTGCAAAAGTTTTATGTATGTGCTTTCGTCAAAAATGATTTTAAATTGCATTTTATTATGAAAATAGATTTTATGTTGGTCTTTACGACATGTTTGAAATTAAATGATTATAGAAAAATATAAAAAAGAATGACTGGTTTGCACTCGTATTTCTCGACTAACTCGTATTTCTCGACTAACATTTCTGTTTCAATTATTCCCTTGGATAAGGTTGGGGTTGGGTGGGGATAAACCCAAGAGGTTAAGCAGACGACCCTACAACTTGTCGTGTTTGATCGGAACTACGCTACTGGGGTCTTGTTTGATCAAGACGTGTGGAATACTAGTAGAAACGTCGCCCAAAAATAAGCAGTAATATATTCAATCGGATCGCGTCCAGGGTACTTCCAGTTCAATTACTCAATGCCATTGACACAAATTTAAAGCGAATAGGAAATCTTTAGTGATCCGTGGTCATTAAGGGTGGTTGCTGTGACTTTCTCAGGTTTAATTTTGAAAATCTTTAGAACTTGTAACTAGTAGCTTCTGTGGATTTTTATTAGGGTACCAATCTGGTCAAATACAATTCATGGAACAAATTTTTATTAAAAAATAAAAATAATTTAAAAACTAACAATTTAAAAAGGAAACTTGTGTTATTGCTGTGAAAAGTGATATCCGTTATCGAGTGTAGGCGGTGCAAACTTTTTCACCATCATGTGTGAAAATTAGAAAATAAATAGGCAATTAATGGTTACTTATGGTTAACACTGTTCCCTTGATGGAGCAATTGCAAAAATACACGAAACCGCTTAAGAGATAATAACTAAAATTAGATTGAATATCTAAATCTTAATTATATTTCTAGCAAAAAAAAAATTCTACATGAACGGAGTCTTTGATGATAATATAAAAACACTTCGTAATTGATATTATTTTGTAACCAACAAATATTAAAACATTGCTGTTTCTTCAATAGAATTAGGCGTATCATTTCCGAAATTCAAGTTTTAAAAATGTTCCTCTGCATAAGGTATAATTAAAATAATACTAGCCTCTTGTCTATCGATTACCGCCTGCTTTAGACAACACGTGGCGCGTGAAACCATCTTGAAGGGGTACTAAATGATAATTGAGATCCTTTTGAAGATTCAAATAACATTTGTCGTTTTGCGAAAAGCTAGCTTTGACTTCCTGTCTAACACGACAGGCCCGCAGTCAATTTAAAGTGGTTGATGCAATCTTTAGTAACGGATCTAGAATGAAACGAAGAACCTTTTGTGATTTAATTGGTATTCTATGAATTCCACATGTTCCAGTCTTTAATAAAGCGAAACGAAACGTACGAGTCCGTGTTTTACGATGTCAGTTTAACCAAGCGTGCGGTTAAAGAGCGGTAATTAACAATTTGATTTAATTAATTAACCAATGGAACTCGTGCTTCAAGCGTACTTCAACCCTGTCTAGTCTAATCACCCGGAATCAAAGTTGATGTAGAAATCAAAGACGAGGGGGAGGGAATGAATTATGGTGTAGAACTTGTCGGTGCTTCTCAAGATCTGAATTTTTAAGATGGCCGTAAACGGGAATAATTAAATTCGTATTCCACTAAAACCAAACGAATATATTATGACGAAAAATGTGTTGTTCTGTTTGGATTTTTTTTTATATACAAAAAAGACCATGCAGCAAAGGAACAGTTTTCTTGTTTTAAAGATGATCTAGCAGCAAAGACGGGGGGTGGGGGTACATTTTTGAATAGATAAATAGAAATGTTGGATGCTGCAGAAGATAAGAATATTTAATAAATTCGTTTTTCGCATAAAAAAAACACCCCCCAAAAGTAAAAATAACCAACATAATAAAAACACCAAAAGACTGTAATATTATGATAAATGGTATCTTCTTTAAAAATCTAAATATTTGGAAAAAAGAAGCGGTTTTTGTATTTCACATTTGATAATATAGAATTCAAAGATTGGGGGAGGGCGTGCATTGGTTGATCTTTCAAAAGTCGAAATGGTCTTTACGGGAAAAAAACCCACTTGGTATTATAAACGTGATATATATAATTCAACGGCGGAGGAAGGGGAGGGTGTGTGTGGATGGTGTAAAGCTAATGGTACAGAAGACTTTAAGAAAGAAACAAAAAGTCCAAAAAGAGATAAAAATGGTAAAACAAAATCTAGAAGCTTATACTGGTTAAGTATAAAAATGCTACACAATATTATTGAGGATGAAAACGGGAAGATTTTCTGTACGACAGATACCACGCTTTTTGGCCTAAAGCGTGGTCCAAAAGCAGATAAAAAGAGTAAAACAAATTTCATGTTTGACTAAAAACAAAATCTAGAAGCTTATATACTGGTTAAGTATAAAAATGCTACACATTATTATTGAGGACGAAAACGGAAAGATTTTCTGTACGACAGATACCACGCTTTTTGGCCTATAAATAGAATAATTTTAAATACTTAATTCGCAGTTTATTTGAACTTCCTAAAATAAAAGATTCTCCTGTGATGTCTCTAATATCAACGTAGCCAGTTTGGCTTTTATCTCGGTTTCACGTTTCCCTTATCTTCGAGAATCTTGGAGAACGTGGTAGTTCTCGTCACAATATTGATGGAATAAGACGGCACGTGGGGGAGATTTATCTGCCCTTTGTCATCTCGGACACCCAGAAATCTAATTAATTTTCCCCACTGTTTAATTATTGGCGGACATTAAAAAGAAATTCGCGGGGTTTTGAATTACGAGAGAGATGTAAGAATTAAGATGGGATCTCTGCGGTATCCACACAGATTTGCGCTTTTCTTTCATTTTGACTAATTGGAAGATTTCAGATTGTGATCTTATCAGATAAATTCATTCATCTGTTTCGACATTCACATTATTTTCTTTTTTTTATTCAAGACATTGGAAATAATTATGTTTCTGTATTCACCGTCCTTATTTTCTCCAAGAATTAGAAAGAAAAAAATATATTCTTTGAGTGACATTAGTAATTGGAACATAATCAAATAACAATATTTTTGGACAACAATTACTATAGTTTATTTTCTGCGATTTGTGAAATATTAGTGAAACGTCGCAGTTTAATAAATCACAATAATTTTTATCCATAAAAATGTTTTATTTCATATGTCCCATGGATGGACTTTGAATTTTGGTTAGATTATATGAAATCTCCTCGAAGTATATAATAATAAACTATAACACATACTAATTACTGATTTATTTCATCAACGTTTCGAAGAGTATTTTCTAAACGTTTTAAGCAAGTGGACCGAATCGTCACCTAAATGAATTAGTAGCTGTTTTCCATACGTATAGTTTATTGCACTATCTAATTACTGAATGCCTCTAGAAGTTTATAATCATGTAATAATTATATCAATATTAAATCCAATCTATAATATGTAATTATATTTGATGAATTAAAAGATATATTTATTTTATTGGTCCCTACAATAAAAAAAAAAACGTCAAGTAATAAATAAGTACCCATTATTAGATAACTTGTGAAAACTATACATAGGTCATTTTAGACTAATAATTTCAATTCATCCCCTTTTCCTTACGTATTCCGAATGGTTTTAAGTTGGTTTATAGTCGCACCAATATGGGTGTAAATTAGGATTTTTAATACTACCTGCGACACAGACCAATATTAATTAGGTTAAATTAAAAGGGATTTTGATATTACCTCCGAAACACGACCAATATAGGTAGGTTTAAATTAGGGATGTTAATATTACAACCAAGATTAGCGAAGAATAAACACGACCAATATAGGTGTAAATTTTAATAGTAGCTGCGAAACACAACCAATACCAAAGAGGTGTAAATAAGGGATTGAATACAACCGGTGAAGCACACCTGTGGAACGAATAGAATCTAGGTGTGAATTATATAGACGTTAAAAGTTAACAGGTATTTATTTTACCTGTATCCCCCAATATATACAAGTATTTATTTATTTCCGTTATTTCTGGTATAAAGGTGTGCGACAAGGGGGCGTGACTTGACCAATCTTATTTATATACTTTATTGATGACATTAGGATTAAACGATTTGTTGTTATAAGTTTCACTCGCTTCAGTTACAATTTGTTTATTTCCCTGTATTGTCTCTATGATTAGAATTTGTTTATTTTCATGTATTGTCTCTATGATTCGTATAGATTGAACGAAGATGTTCGGTGAAAACTACAAAGATACGAATTGATGGATGATAACTGTTTCCGACTGTTAATGGGAAAACTGCGAATTGAGATCTCTTAAAGGCTATGTGTGTTGTTTTCATTTTTCGGATAATAAATTTTCCACGAATTTATCTTCGTTAAAGTATACTCAAATTGATTATTTGATTAACAAACCAAAGTGTGATTTAATTGAATTAAAAAGAGGCCCATCAAAAATATTCACACTTTGGTTTGTTAATCAAATAATCAATTTGAGTATACTTTAACGATTAAAGATTGAAGTTACGGCCAATATTAAACACCTTGACCATCAGTTGTTAATCCAATGCAACACGGATTGAGAAGTTACGGCCAATATTAAACACCTTGGCCATCAGTTGTTAATCCAATGCAACACGGATTGAGAAGTTACGGCCAATATTAAACACCTTGACCATCAGTTGTTAATCCAATGCAACAAGGATTGAGAAGTTACGGTCAATATTAAACTAAAGTTGCCGATAATGGGGGGGGGGGGTGGTCTAGTGATTTAACACATGTGTGTTGGATCATAAAGTCTATGATTGAATCGAGTGAATTAGTTTCGAGTCCCAGCTTTTTTTAAAAAGTCGCATGATTTTAAATCGGGAGATTGTCTGTCTAATGAAAAATGTAAATCGTGAAAAATGTTATATCTGTTATTCTTCGAAAATGCATGACTGACTAGGATATAAAAAGGGCATCGCAGGGGACAAATTTGGAAGTATGTTCAAAGTCTGACCACTGACTAACCCTAACCCTAAAAATGTCGATAGGGGATCTTATTATTTCGTCGTTTCTGTTCTCTGTTCAGAAACTAAGTCCGGTTTTATTTTATTTGTTTTATATTAACTGTATGAAACGGGCCATTGTTTCCTTCTGTCAAAAACTTTCAAAAGTAAATACCAGTGCTCCAGGATAAATTTTAATATCATGTATCCGTTTGGTAAGAGGCCTCTTAGATATAAAAACAATCTTCTACTTTTCGATGTAAAAATAAACAGTAAATTTCAACAGTGACCTAAAGTCGTTTCCCGGGATATATTATAACGTACGGTAGGTAGGTATATAATATGTGTTATATATACGAATAGAGAGAGAGACGTGTTCGTTCACGGCTGGTCTTAGCGTCACGTTAACGATCTAAAGGCGAGCCCTACACGTGGCGAACAGGGCCCTGAGTATCACTAGGGGACAGAGGCCGCGTTTAAACAGAACTGAAGGAGGAGCACGGTACATTGTGTGAGTGTCAAATCTGTCGTATAGGTGTATTTAATCGCTAGAAAATAACAGAAGACCGTGTTTTAATTGCGGTGTATATCCGTGAACATGTAACAAGGTCATATCGAGTATTAAATACAGGTGCCTTCGATTTCCTATGCACGGTTCTTGTTAGCGCCATAATTGCTTGCTAACCGTTCGCTTGTTTACTTTTAAAATAAATGTGATCAGTATATTTATTTTGTTAGCCAGTTAGGTAGCTAATTCGACTGTTCTGGCAGACAGCGAAACATGTCTACCCCAGGCCGGTAAAGGTCAGAAATACACATGTTAACATTGAAGTATAGAAAACTAACGGTGTAGACCACGTGGGTATAGATATTTACATATATCTATATATAATATACTTATTCTATAGACTACTACAAGTCTATACGAACCATTATCTCTCCCATCAACAACAGCTTCATATCAAAGTCTTCCGGAGTTAAAAAGCCATCTATCTTGTATTTCGTGGAAACAGGTGTACGGGGCCACTTTTATTTAGGCGACTTCCAAATATTTTAACCAGGTTTGCCAATGGTCATTGTCCGATCGCATTTTGACATAAGAAAATTTATTTACCGAAAGCTTTTATCTCGATATCTTTGTGTGTGTGTGTGTGTGGGGGGGGGGAGTTTCGATGACATGGATTCAGATCGCATCTTTAGTGTTTTATACTGATTTTATTATTCCAGACCATAACGATCTTAAGATGGCATAAGTTGGGTCCAACGTTTGTCAGGTGGCCTGTTTAACACCGTGGGTTTTCGCCATGTTCTGACTATGTCCTATATACCAGAACAGTAGTTAGCCGCCTTCCAGCAACAAGTGACCTGCAAAAATGTTCACAATTTCGCCTTATACGACATGGGGGTGGGGGTGGGTCGAATGGTTAACGTGTGCTCACTGTATCATAAAGTCTGCCATTGAGTCAACTGGCGTGGTGTCGAATCCCCTGTTGTACGTGGCAAAGAGTAGGGTCGCCGGTCCAACCTCGTGGGTTTTCTCCGGGTACCCCGGTTTCCTCCCACTGCTAAAGATCCCTACGTGCAAGCGAATTATTGAAATAAAATTAAACCATATGTTAGTCCCGAAATGACCTAATTTGTGTCGAGTGGACGTTAACCCTCATTTCTCGCTCTCTCTCTTATACGACCTGATATGAGTTAGAATTCGGCGAAGACTATGTAGAAACGCCACTGTCAATGCAACCTTTCGCTCATAGCACACTGTATGGTTTTAAGACATTAAAATAAGTTTAACGTCCTACTGTTTTATGCCAACTGGGCATATGAAGTGTGCTAGGAGGACAATTGTTCCCCGCCTACTTTTATATCGAATTCCAACTGCCAATGGTTCTTTTATTTACACTCCAGTGTGTTCACGGGGCCTCATTTGGTTGCGATGGAAAGTGTGGAGGATAAACCCCATTTCATTCAATTTCATTGTTGTATTCAGCTGTATTCTGTAATAAAACTATTATAGGTTTCCCTGCATGTAACGTCAACCATTATGTCAGACATATTGTTGGTGAAATATGACGAAACTGCAAAATTTAGTCACAATGCAATAGCTGACAAAATAGAAACGCCTTATTTCTGGACAGAAAAAAATCGCGACTGAGTTTTTATAACTTCCAGAATATAAATATATGAGTAATTCTGTAATACGTTTCACGATTTTATTCAAATTTAACACCTAATGTATTATTAAAATCATTTATTATCAGGAAATTGTGAATTTGCATCTACGTTCACATGCTGTTTCAATAACAGGCCAATTTTATTATTTAATCGTACAAAAAGTGCCTGTTCCCTGGAAACGCGAATCTTATTAATCAAAGCTTGGGACCTACCTCAACGAGCAATAAAATCTTTTCAAATAATCATTAAAAAAAACCTAAATAAAAAACAATAAATATTATTTTATTTATAAAAATTAAACGATTAGATTTCAACTACTTATTTCTTGTTTTTCGTTTTAAACAAACAGTTTTTGTTTTATTTTGCATTTCAGGTCTGGTTTCAAAATCGCAGAGCAAAATGGCGGAAAAGAGAACGATTCGGGCAGCTACAAACCATGCGTGCAATGGCAACCGCTGCTACCCATGGTTACGAGATGCAATTAGGACCCCGCCATGATACTTATTCTCAGGTATGTAGTAACTAATTTCAGAATTCCCGAATTTGGAGATGAGAAATATTTTGAATTTTCGATACATACAATTTGATGTGATTATTATGTTTAATACATATCAAGAAAACGTTTTATTCCTGTACTTTTTACCTCCAACCACAATCATAGAAATTGGGTTTAACATCCTAGTTTTCTGCGACGACTAGCCTAATAGTTTACACATATTTTATTGCAAATAATTTACAAGGGGATTAGAACAATTTATAAAAAATTATAAACCTTCTGCGATATTTTATTGCAAATAATTTACAAAGTGATTAGCAAAATGTATAAAAATTATGAACCTTCTTCCATAAACTGTCCATATTGAGACATTTCAACTGGGCTAGTAAAGACGAGCGTAGGCAGGTAGTGTGCTGTGGAGGGTTCTCATCAATGAGTTATCATCCCTGGACGACTCAGAACCACGTTGGAAATTCCAAAATACCTTCCTGGGCCAAGTTGTGGAGCAGAAAGGGGTCCATTTTTAACGGAAATCTACGGACGATTGTTAAATGATTGATTGAAAGTTGTCTTGGTGAAACTATTCATATTGCGACATTCCTGCCCTTAAAGTCGCGATGTTCCAGTCTTAAAGTCGATATAGATTCTTAGAGTAAATGGAATGTGGTTTAACGTCCTACTTTTCTGCCATACAATGTGCTGTGTGGAAGACACCCCCCCGCCCCTACCACTGAAAAAGGGGGAACCCCGCCCCAAATTCCCAAGGATCGAGACAGAGACCTGAAAGAAATCTCATTGCTGTCCATGCACATCAAGCCCAAGATTGTATTTATTTTTTTTTTTATGCTACTCGTCTACATTACTAAATGGAACTTTTCAGGCCTTATGTTTGATTAATTAAATGCCGTTTCGTTCTTAGAGATTAATGTCCGCTTTAATGTCCGTGAAGGTGATATCGCAGACAAATTGACTCCTGCTGTCCATGCACATCAAGCCCAAGATTGTATTTAATTTTTTTTTTTATGTTACTCGTCTACATTACTAAATGGAACTTTTCAGGCCCTATGTTTGATTAATTAAATGCCGTTTCGTTCTTAGAGATTAATGTCCGCTTTCCGTGAAGGTGATATCGCAGACAAATTGACTCCTGACGCATCGATGCCTTAATTCCAACCACTGTCCGATATGTCAACTATAGAAATCTCGTCTCCGTAAATTCGAGCTTTCAATTTTATTCATAAACGTGTTGTTCTCCCTCAAATTGTCAACACATTGTTTCAATACAAACTTCAAACAATTCGCATTTTGCAGTTATTCTAAAATCTTTCTTTATAAATTGGCAACATGGCTTTCGTTGACCCCGGCGGCTGAAGGAAGAAGAAAAAATTGTTTTGGCGGAGTAATTGTTTGTAATTAGGTCGAACACTATGCTAATATGTGGAACAGTAGACACAATAATGATGCAAGTTACCACGAATGTTGAAAAACCACGGGCGAACAATTTATCCGACATTCTTGCAAACATAGGCGAACATATTGCGCGTGTTTTTCATGTCGCTGATTATTCTCTCAATTTCTTGACTCAACATTTCGGAAATATCATGGCGGCAAAATTACACTTCCCGTATTGGCCCCGGTCTGATCTTTGCGTATTATATCTCGCAGTGACGAGATGCCACAGAAAGGAATATAAATATCAAGCGAAAATCATACAGCTCGGTCTAGAGGCTGGGGTCACACATGTTTAAGAGCTGGCGATTGTACGCGGTCTGATCACTATATGATTCACTCTCAGCTTCATCGTTATCAAAATATCAGCAACTGGGCAAATACAGAAATCACACGCGAAGAAATGAAGAAAAACCTAAAACATTTCGAGGAATACGCGAAGCAAAATACATATCAATGGATAATCCGTAATTTATTTGTTAGTCCTCAAATTTATTTTGGAAATAATCCATAATTTGTATTAATTGTTTCAAGCATTTTGTTTATTGGGAAATATATTGTTTTTTTTTTTAAATGTTACATAGTTTGTCCGTTTGTCTTTTGGTTGATGGAACAAAACATTCTATGAGACCAAAAACTTAGTAGCGGCAACACTATAAAATCAACTCGTATTAATCTGGAAATCGATATGTTCAGTCAAAATCACAATATCATATTATCTTAGTCTCGAAACATAAAAATATCGCCATTTTATTAAACCAAATCTCAGAAGCTCGAAATCCAAATGATCTGTTAAAATTTAAAGCCCCAATAACACTCTTGTTGTAACTAAATAATATGTCCCGATCTTCATTCTGGTCAACAAATCGTATTGTATTTTACAATATTCCAATTAATTGATGATATAAATTTCATCTTAACACACCTATTTTAAAAAATTGGAAATATTCAACCAATTGATTTGAAAAGTCTAACGTAAACCTTTTCAAATGTGACTTGGATTTTAAAATATTTTCGAACCCTCTGGACAAATAAAATAGGTTGTAATGGATAATTTACACAACAGGTAGGACACTTAAACATCTAGTACTTAGAAAAAGGGTATTATTTATTTTCTCGAGCTACCAAGACAGCAAGAATGTTATTGTCCCTTTAATGAAAGGGGTTCTACCGGTCAATTTCAGCAATACATAAATTTGTCAATTTTTATGTTATCTTTTAAAAACTGAATATTACAAAGACACGTGTGATTGCAATGATCGAATAATCGAATAATTGACATCGTTAAATAATCGAATACCACAGAAATAATCAATGAACAACAATAATCCATTTATTGAACGATGGAAATTATATCTTGTGGGAATGATAAAGCTAAAAACTATATGGCAAAACACATACTAGGAAACTGAACAAAATAAATAATATTAGAAAAGTACATTTTCTTCAAATAATAAATAGCGTTTAAAAATTTATTTATTTTTTTTTTTTTTTTGGTGGGGGGGGGATTCTCAGTCAGCCCGGTTTTTTTGATATTGACAATTATAATCTTTTTAAAAATATCAAAAAATGTCGCAAAATATATTATAATTTTACGACGATATGAAAGAAAAAATATATAAAATGTGAAAAAAGTAACAATATACTGTCCCAAACTAGCTCAATATCTCCCACGAATTTTTTTCAGCGGGTCTCCATGTGTGAATGGAATTCCTGAACGGTGTTTGAGGAATTTGTTCCCTGTTTATGGAGAGAGTCGGTGTTAACCCATGTTAACCCCCTGGACAGGAGGACAATAGGGTTAAAACGAAGTCTCCACGGCTCACGTGTTGACATCATGTTCACTTCAAATATTATAGATTGTTTGTCTTTAGATCGACAGAAATGATAAAATGTATTATTGGGGAAAAGGGAGGAAAGCGACTTTTGTGAAAACAAAATATCTAATAGATTCTTTCCAAATAAAATCTTGGGTTGACCGATTGGTGATACTATACACCAATTTAACAATTTTTTTTAGATATGAAATGAAATGGGGTTTAACGTCCTACCGTTTTGCTCCTAAACTGGGCTAATGAAGACGGGCATACGCCATACAGTGTGCTGTGAGAGAAATTTACCCGGGCAGCGGCGCTACGGCCTACTCTTATATCGAATTCCAACTACCAAGGAATCTTTTACGTGCACGCCAATGTGTACACGGGACCTCGGTTTTTCGTTCCACCCGAACGCCCTCCGTCCTGCATCACTGACAAGGGGAAGCCATACCGGGAAACTTTCGGCCAATGCAGGGATCGAACAACCGACCTAAAATTGAATGAAGTAAGATTATGTCTTCATTAACCCGGTTGCGTACGAAACCAAGGATGCCAAACCCGATTTCATTTAATTGCATTTATATTTAACATATTTAATTTTATATTTAACATATTTGATTTAGTGTCCGACAATTGTTAAAAAGACTGAAGCAGAAAGACAAATTATTGAAGACAGATTGACAGCCAGAATATACTGAGTGGGGTTGACAGCGTGGGTCGATTAGAAATTTCGGAATATTAATAATCCGGGGCTGACAAGGGAAGTGCTTCTCTAAGATGCCACCTTTGGTGACGTGGACGTAAAACTCCAGGAACGAACGAACGAACGAAAGTGCGTGCGACGATAAATCGATATCCCATGTACAACCTAGCAGTTCACGTTAAAGATCCTTTGACAGCTTGAGTTCGAGTCATGGTAGATGGAAACATTGACGTTCGAGCACACCCTCCCCCAAAAATAAAAAGAAAAACAAAATGTCGACAAAACAACTCCCTTCATATCGTTTTATTTAACGTCTCACTATTTCTTCTGCAGCCGGGGTCACGGTGGCTAAGTGGATAAGGCGCTGGTTCACTAGCTTGGAGGTCGGGTGTTCGATCCCTGCATTGGCCGAGAAAGTTCATCTCGATTTTCCGGCGTGACTTCACCTTGTCAGTGATGCAGAAGGAGGGCCTGACCAGGATGGGACGAAAAACCGAGGTCCCGTGTACGCATTGGAGTGCACGTAAAAGATCCCATGGCAGTTGGAATTCGATATAAGAGTAGGCCGTAGCGCCGCTGCCCGGGCAAAATTTCCCTCATTGCACACTGTATGGCGTATGCCCGTCTTCCATTAGCCCAGGTTAGGTGCAAAAGAGTAGGACGTTAAACCCCATTTCATTTCATTTCACTTCTGCAGCCGACGGAACTGGTGAAGCTTCAAACCATAAGGTCTGTCATGAAGTAAAATCGCGTGGTAACGATCCTGGCGTGTGCGGTTCATCTGCCCAGCCCATAAGTCCAGAAATGACATAGTTTGATTCGAGTCGACGTAAAAGACCCTCTCTCTCTCTCTCTTTCTCTCTCCCTCCCTCTCTCTCTCTCTCTCTGCGGTATGCATATTAGGGAGTCTATAAGAATTATAACCTCTCGTCGTGAATAATTCAAATCAGCCATGCAATGGAATTCTATAAATTCATTATAAAACAATAAAATCTTATGCGTTTGTCTTTTTTTTAAAACTGCAGACAAATTCTTGTAATAAACAAATATATTAATGGCAGTACATATTACTTTAGATATTTTATGTAATCATAACAATGAATATACAGGAAAATTGGAAATGCAAACAAAGTCGTGATGACTGTTTAAGGCAAGAATCCCATGGGGGATATTTTGTGACTGGTTGAAAGAGACTGCAGAATATCTTTTACTTTTGGAATTTTCGTTTCGTATTTGTCATTTCTCTAGGGGGCCATGTCTCATCTGTTTTACCACATTTCGTCTCGGTTTATGAGAAAAGGAATAAGGATTTTTTTATTGTCTTGTTTAAATCATTTGGAACTCGTAGACAAACTTCTTAGTAATAATATTGTTTCAATCCTAACGGAAAGAGGGATCAACTATTTCGTGTCGTTCTGGTTTTGGAAATATTTTCATTCCATATTTTTGATAAACAATGAAAATGTTGTGCTAGTTTAAGGGTGGCTTGGCTGCTGTTTTTCTTAAATATATAAAATTATTCTAAACACTTAAATACACATTGAACTGGTAATACAGGCCTTCGAGTTAAGTTGTCGTTTGTTTTTTCAATTTTCAATTCATTTCTCTCCGTTTTATATCGTATTTGAATTCAACTTTTGAACGAAAAAATAGAAGCGAGTGACGAGTCTCTTGTGCAAATGTCAACTTTGATTAATTTCGGACGAGTTAAATATCACTTTAATTTAACAAGATCCACATGCGTTTATTTCAGTCATTTAAATACATATTGGGGTTGTATTTCAGACTGGTTTCAAAATAACAACAATCTCTTGTCGTTTGTTTCATAAATGCCGAACATTAACAATGGGGGAGAGAGAGAGAAATAGGGTTTAACGCCCACTCGACACAAACTAGGTCATTTCGGGACTAACGTAGGGTCTCATTTTATTTCAATAATTCGCTTGCGCTTAGGGGTCTTTAGCAGCGGGAGGAAACTGGGGAACCCGGAGAAAACCCACGAGGCTGGACAGGCGACCCTACCCCTTGTTACGTTCAACCGGGAATCGAAACCACGCCAGTTAACTCAATGGCAGACTTTATGATACAGCGCACACACGATAACCATTCAGCCCCCCCCCCCAATTAACAATGGGACTTATGTTCCGACCTTGCGGAATATGTTTCTAGCTTATGCCATGTTCCGACTGTCGTGCGATGCGTTACGGTAGGATTGTCCCTATTCAGTTCTATTCGGATTGGTATTAGGTGATTCCAAATGAGTAAACATACTATGTCTCGTGCTCGATCGTCGTCACTTCCGCCACGAGACAACAGTTATATGCTTGACATTAGATAACTGAATCTTTTTCATATTTTTCTTACTGGTGCTTTGGCAGCATATTACAAATGTCTTTTAAGATACAATTATCAATTTTATTTTCTTGTTTCAGATGCAACACAATCCATGGGCAGCTAATGGTCCAGCTCAGTATCCCATGACAACCATGCCTGGGATGGGTAGTTCCTGTATGGCTGGACAAAACGATCTACCAAGCTTCATGGGATTGGCTCATCAAAATTCTCTGGCCGCCAATCAGTTCGCCGCTAATCAATTGGCTGCCAATCAGTTCGCTGCTGGGCAGCTCGCAGCCAATCAGCTTGCAGCCAGTCAGCGGTCATCAGGGGGACTAACTCACAGTAACCATGGCTCCATGCCTTTTCCTAATGCTCAAGTCGGTCTGGATACGGGGATGGACCCTGAATTACGAAGCTCCAGTATTGCTGCGCTCAGATTAAAAGCCCGTGAACACAGTGTGTCTATGGGACTTCTAAGTGCATACGGTAAATAAATGTTAATGGGAACTGACGAAACAATGAAATAAAAATATGGTCGAAAATCAATCGTAACTGTAAGAGTCTATTCAAATATATTTTATGCTATCCGCCAGGACATACAACGAATGGTGTTGCGTTTAATCACTGGTGATGCCAGGGCAACATACAGATTTTTTTTTTTTTAAAAAAAAGAAACAGTTTTTGAGTATAAAAATGTGGAATGGGTGACTTTTCGTGAAAATATAACATTTCACGTTGAATCTTTGTTGCCATAGAAACAATACAGATTCATCATATAAACTGACTTTATGAATCTGCCTAGCCCTACAAGTGGAACATAGTCAAGCTGTGTGTCCTTTGGACTGGACTGTTCGGACATCATGGTGAATAATTAATTACCACAGCGGTGTCTTGCAATTAGAAAAGACTCAATGTTCGCGCAATCTGAAAATTGTGCCAAATCGAAAAAAGGGGAGATAACCAATACATTATCAGAGAGTTGTCTTTCCTTTGAAGTAATTTAATATTTTAATTATGTTATAAAGTGAGCTAATTTATCTACAGTGCTTTTTCTAATGCTTACTAAAATTCAATTTCAATTTATACATCTGCATGAATTATTTTACGGAAAACGAATTATAAAAAAAAAAGCGCATCAGATATAATTTGTATACTAACAAAATATAAAGCAGTAATCTAATTTAGATAATGGTGGCCAGATGATAGAAACGAAAAACGAACACGAT
The DNA here is from genome assembly GCA_036850965.1 of Patella caerulea. Classification (NCBI taxonomy): domain Eukaryota; kingdom Metazoa; phylum Mollusca; class Gastropoda; family Patellidae; genus Patella; species Patella caerulea. The sequence continues at coordinate 12,777,539 of JAZGQO010000006.1, forward strand.
TTTTGTAATTAACGGTTAGCGATTTTTTTAAAGTAAAAATACATTCAGTCTTTAACGCTGTGAAGATCAAACAGGCACGAATCAACTATATGCATTTTTTTTTAGTCAGATTCCAGAATAATTGAAAGTTAAATATGTTGTTGGAGTTTTTATTTAGTTAATCAGAAATCATTAAATTAAATGTGTTCATTACTAATCATCTATGTGAGCTAAAAAACCGTAAAGACTTATTTACTTCACTTTTCAATTTCGTTTTTTTTTCTTTTTTTTAAATCAACGAACAATCTCTCCCTCTCTCTGGCACGTGTTTAACATGCTTCATTTTAATTTTTTTCTATTTCGTTTGGTTTGTTCTAATCTAAGTAATCAGTGAATTAGTTCAGATGTCTTACAGTGCTAGGACTCAATGTTTCTGGCATAGTGCATAATACTGATCATATTTGTGTTGTAGAACTTATCATGCCTGGCGTCATTACGGTTGCCTTGGTGATATCACTGAGGGATGCTATATGAATCCGAACCTTCCGAACTGACAAAAGTGTAATCAAAGAACGCTTTAGGCCCGTTTCCATGTTCGCCTTTTGGCCGAGTGAAGAGTCGGTCTAATGCAAATTAACCGGGAACGTGTCCATGTAACTGACGGAAACGTGTGCGGAAGTCCCCGAAAACGCACACAAAGAAAACGGTCTTAATTATGTTCTGTTAGTTCCAAAAAAAGAAAAAAGAAAAAAAAAGATGGAGCTCCATGTACACATAATGCAATCTGATTAAAATACAGATCTATATTTCGTTTCGTTTTTTCATACTTTCCAAAGCTTTCCTACGTTACATGAATGGAGAACGCTAGATCGGCGACGGTCCTACGCATTTTAGCACATATGACGTCATATATAGATTGTGGGTTAGGGTTAGGGTAAGGGCTAGGACCTGTAGATTTGGTCAAAGTCCCGAGATATAAACAGGGCTAGCCCTAACCCTAACCCATGATCAAGCCTAACCCTTACCCTAACCCACAATTCACATATGACGTCACAATTTGCGTAGGACCGTCTCCGATCTAGCGTTCTCCTACATGAATATCTGACCGGCTGTGCTGGAAGGTCGCGTCTGAGGTCATATGAGCGGCTTTTGGCATCAGACATTTGATTAACCAATCAATGGGTTGTCAATAGTTACGTGCACTCAAGTCAAACCGACCGTTTCATTAGTTAACCCCACCATCCAGAACGCGGAGTTATATAACAACTCTTCCAGATCCTTGTGTAGCAAAGACTAAGTATTACAAAATTTTGAACTATAAGAAACGAAAGGAAATAGGACCTGTGTTTTAATCAGATTGTTCATAATGCATCTTTAAAAGACGTAATGCATGAATAAATGAAGATTACTAGATTGATAATATCCTTATACGGCATTTAGCAACTGAACATAATATGACAAATAACACAAACTTATATGGATTGGTTTCCATATAAATTTGTGTTATTTACCATTAGATTGATAATTTGTGAAAAAAATAAATCAACTGTAAAAACAGTTATTTTTGTTAATTATTAACGTTTTAATATTTCTGTTACTGAAGTTAAATTAGAAACAGTAGCGAATGAATGGTGTAGTTCTGTGTAAATAGGCGATGTTTTTCAGCGTACGAATATTGTATTGTAAATAGTTCCGTCCATGAAAAAAGTCTATATATTAATTCTATGTATTATTCTACTTGGTCAGTTTATTGTATATATATATATAAACTATTTGTTGTATTAAAAATATATTTAAAGCCCAATGACTCCCTTCTTTGTTATATAAATCCCATATTAGTGTTTATAAATGAAATAGGGTTTAACGTCCTACTGTTCTGCTCCTAAACTGGACTAATGAAGACGGGCATACGCCATACAGTGTGCTATGGGTGGTCTTATATCGAATTCCAACTGCCAAGGAATCTTTTACGTGTAAGCCATCCGAAGGACTAGACAACTGTCCTTGTCAGCCCCCCCCCTCCTGCACCACTGACAAGAAGAAACCACACCGCAAAACCCCGATGAGCTTTCTCGGCCAATGCAGGAATCGAACACCAGACCAGCAAGCAAGCATCTTAACCTCACAGCCACATGACACCCTCTGAGACCATTTTCCTTCGACGTTGCGGCGCAGTAATGGCACCAGCGGTCTGACAGGTGTATCATGCAATCGACCCAGCGTCTTACTCGCTGAGTGCCCTCCCCCCTCCAGCGTATTTACCCACTGCGCCACCTTCGCCCCTATACGATATGTTGTGTATCAGGTTATTCCCCCATGAGGTCAACAAGATTTGGTGTACTACAAGATAACAAGTTTTATTCAATGAGATTATAATCCAATCAGCGATTATCTTACAACGTTAACTCATGCAATGGGACATAATAACTCGTGGTTATTGTACGCAATAAATAGATATCGATAATAATAAAAATATATGAATGCCAGTCTTAATAATGATATCTATAATACAGTATAATACTTATTAGATGAAATTGTATTCTCGCTATCTGCTATTGTATTGTTTTCAATGTAACAAGGACACCGCGTGCGCTTTAGATCGATAGGCTTCCATTGGTGTGGTTTTGAACCCACACTTGCGCATGACAAAGATTGAAGCCGCCTTCCTAACCTCGTGGGTTTCTCCGGGTCCTCCCCATTACGAAAACGTTTTGTTTAAATAAGACCTAATCATAGGCGTGTCCAGATTTAACCTAGTTTGTGTCGCATGGATGTTAAACTCCATCTCTCTCTCTCTCTTTCGGTTCTACTTGGGATGGAGACTCGGACCTTCTTGTTGAGGTTCCAGTGGTCTAACCGAACGTCTACCGTCAACTCCTGTTTGACATGAAGTACGAAAAATGGTGGGCAATATCATTATGATAATAGCGCTGAATGTTCCATGCGAGAGGGGGCTGAAGAGGCTGCAAAAAATCTAAAACCCCTTTCAAATACTAGTAGCCTCTGTGTAATATATGTAATACATATCTTTAACGATGCAGGGTGATTATGAGCAGAATAACTGTTCACACAGAGAGAGAGAGAGAGAGAGAGAGAAAGAGAGAGAGATATGGGGTTTAACGACCACTCGACACAACTATAGCTCATTTCGGAACTAACATATGGTTTTAATTTTATTTCAATAATTTGATTGCGTGTAGGGGTTTTTGGCAGTGGAAGGAACCGAAGTGCACGGAGGAAACCCACATACGCTTACACCAGGGAAAATATTTACAGAGATTAATCCTAAAAATCTCTGAAACAGAATAACGTCTTACTGTTAATTCGAATTCCAACTGCCAAGGGATATTTAACGTGTACGCAATTGTGTACTCTGGACATAGGTAGGCCTAGTTCGTACAAATTCGAACGACTAGACTGCTATCTATGCCAGGCCATCCGTTCTGCATCACTGACAAGGGGAAATCACGTCGGAAAATCCAAATGCAGGGATCGAACACGCAACCTGAAAGTTATCGAGCAAGCGCCTTACCCAATTAGCCACCGTGATTCCTATCTGGGGCTAGAAATTGAATTTATTCTACACAAAGTTGAAAACCAATTTCCGCATTTATAAAATCAATCGTCATCCAGATTTTCCGGAGTGGTTTCATCTCGTCAGTTGTGCTGTATACGGACAGCTGTCTAGTCGAAAACCGAAAACCGAGGACTCATGTACACATTGACGGGCGCGTAAAAGATCCATTTAAAATTTTAATTCGATATAAGGGTAGATCATTGTTCCGCTACCCGGGCCACATTTCCCCCATAAAACACTGTATTGCATATGCCCGTCTTCAGCCGAAAAGTAGGACGTTAAACCTCATTTCATTTCGCTAAAATCAATCACTGAATAACGCCACTTCAATATATAAGTGAAATCTTTAAGCAGTATCAGATATATATATATATATCTTGTCATTGTTACCCGTATACTAGCGTGTAAGAGAAACTGTTGTTATATATGACAATTACCTGTTAAACATAAAGTATTTTGTATTATATATATATTGTATGGTACGTATTGTTAGTATGTTTCTATCGTATCGTTAAGGACGGGGTATGTATGATATTAATAATATCATGTTATAATACCGTGTAAACAGATGGACGATACAAAAGTAGGAATATATTTTGTATTTTATTAATAATTCTGTTTTAAAAAAACATGGAGTGATTGTAGAAAACCAAATGTAAGTATAACATTTATATAGAACTAGTATAATGTGTAAATTTAAACTAAAAGATTTAAATGAAATGGGGTTTAACGTCTCACTTATCTGTCCCGACCGGGCTAATGAAGACACGCATACGCCATGGTTTGCTATGAGAGAAATGGCGATCCGAAAGTGGCGCTAAAACCTATACTTATTTTGTATTCCTGCTGCTAACGTGTACACGGAACCTCTGCTTTTCGCCACACTAGAATAACCAGACGTCCTACCCAGCTAGACCCTTCGTCCTTTTCCACAGACAACGGATAGAATAATGGACAACGGATAGAATAATGGATAACGGATAGAATAATGGACAACGGATAGAATAATTTAATGACGCTGAGTATGAAAATAATATTTGATTTAACGTTTCGTCGAAGGTTACGTAAGAGATTTTGGAACTAATATATGTTGATTTTTACCTTCTGTGGAAGCGGACGTAAAACTCTAGGAACGAACCCTACCCTAGTAGCGAGTCTCAGGTGGCGATTACCAACCATTTTCGGCCCTGTTATGCCTGAAAACATTTTGAAAGTACATATAGCTCCGCCCCATACTTCAACCACACTAAAGCTGCCGATAAAAAGAATATTCTGATAATTACAATAATATTATGTACAAATCCAATATTAGCAAATGAAAAAAAAAACAAAACAAAACAACACTCCCTGCATCTACAGGGTGCCGTGTACAGTACAGTTCTAAATGTTAGTCAAAACTGTCTACACTTCTAATTGCTTGTCAAAAGCCAGAATTGGACGGACAATCTGGACAAGATTTAAAATTTAATACCATATTTCTTCGAAATGAGGTAGCCGAATGACAATAATTTGCCATCGGTGGTGTCTTGGTGCACTATCAAATTAACCAGGCCTGACAAGGAACTGTATCTATAGTTGTTTGGATAGAGAGAGAAAGAGAGAGAGAGAGAGAGAGAGAGAGAGATGGGGTTTAACGTCCCCTCAACACAAACAAGGTCGTTTCGGGACTAAAAATGGTCTTTAGCAGTGGGAGGAAACCGGAAGTCCCGGAGTAAACCCACAAGATTGGACAGGCGACCCTACTCCTTGTCACGAACAACCGGTGATTCGAAACCACGCCAGTTTTCTCAACGGCAGGCCTTATGATACAGCGCGCACGTGCTAACAATTCGCCCCCCCCCCCCCCGGATAAGAAACAAAGGTCCATGAACCCATCGGTGTAAACGTATATAAACCGTTTACCGTTGGGATTAGAAAAAAAGTAGGTCGGGGTGCCACTCCCCGACAAATCCCCACCCCACCCAAGCCATAACACACTTTATAGTGTATGTTCGGTTTCATAGTCGCCGTCGCTGGAGAGAAGTAGCATTCGAAATGTAGGTCGGGGTGCTACTCCCCGCCCCCCCCCTCCCGCCATACCACACTACATAGTGTATTCCCATGTCCATGGTCGCCGTCACTGGAGAGAAGTAGGATGTTAAACTCTAGTTCATTGAACAATGTACAATTATTTATTATGAATCAAAGAATACATCTTACGATGAATCAGGGAATCACAAAGTATGTTTTGCCTTAAGTCATGATAAGGTTAGATGTAATTAACAGAAATTAAAACAACAACTAAATGTCATTTAATCTATCTACGTGAATTATTTAATGAGTTCCACCTCTTCAAAGAAAATCAATTCAATCGTTTTTAATTATTCATCTACCAGCGTCGCTTCATAGATAATGCAGGGGAGGCTACTCTAATAATTCTTAAATCAAACATACTATACGGGTCCAGACCACCAAAGAAATTCCCACAGATGGGGCAACATGCGGTAACGTCATCTCCCAAAGCAAGAATAAGGTTCGACAATAAAGGTAGATAACGACCATAAATATGAGGCACTAAGTCAGGGCGAGTCCGATGCCTTAAAGCCCGTTCAAACCTCATATTATGAACTTGACAATATATTTAAGGCGCCGTTTTAGATATATTAAAGCGACAAACTCATACAGGAACTACCTATAGTTTCATGACAATTTTGGGAATCACGTACTGATCACTAGAATGCCGATTATAAAAGAATAAAACGGATTCCGAGGAAAAAAATGAATCGGAAAATATATTCAAACTACGGTCAAATATATTTATTAAAAAATACATTATAGCTTTTCAAGCTGTCAACAAAATCTAGACTACCATTCGTAACTTACCTGCCATTATCAAGTCCAAACTATCAGCATGAACAATTAGATTACATGACAAAATTAGGCCAGTCGGAATGCATCTCTAAAAAAGGAGTTAATTCCAAACTATTGGGCAGAATAGATGAAATAATTATGTCAGACGGAATTCAACTTTTAAAAAGTGAGTTAATTCCAAACTAAATGAGGAATTAATTCCAAACTATTAACCCTTAATAGTTAGATTAGATGACCTATTTATGTCAGAGAGAACATATCTTTAAATGTTATGGTAGTTCATTCCAAGGGGAATGGGTGACCTAGTTATGGTAGGAAGGAATTCATCTTTAAGGGGAATGGGTGACCTAGTTATGGTAGGACGAAATTCACCTTTAAATGATGAGTTTATTCCAAACTATTAGTTGGAATATATGACCGAATTAGTGTAGGACTGATCTTTAAAGGGCAATATTATTGGTGTGATAATGACTGACACCAATATTGTCCTTTAAACGAGAAGATAATTCCACTATTAGATAAAATATATGACCTAATTATTCCAATAGGAATGTATCTTTAAATAATTACTAAAATATTTTACCAATGGTAATCAATATCGTGTTCCGTTATGTTGTCATTCAATATTTATTCTTTTTCACAGATCAAACAGATGAAATCGATCGGAACACCACGGTCGAGACCCACAACGCTTTCTTTCAACATGGAAGACTAGATATGTCACGTGCTACGGTTCTAAAGTGCATGTTTCAGTGTCAAAGATTATAAATAAGTCAATAAAGTCAATCCAGAGAGGTGTTGGAAATCCGGAATACGAAGCTTAATTAAGCACCTTAAAGAAAACTTGTTAATAAAAACGTCCAAGATGTCTAGCTTGGCTTCAAGTTCTATACGGCCAACCACTGCACCGGGATTAAAAAAACGGAGATTCCGTCCCAACAGACACACAGCGATAACATCTTTGAGAAACAGGTCGAAATCAAATCCCGATTTATTAAACTCCTTTCAGCATGAATCAACCCAATCTTACAGATTCGGCATTGCGGGTCCGTATACAACTCCGTCCTACCTCATCGAACTTAACGCTATTAAGCGACGACCGTCTAGTCGTAACCCTATGCCGTTGATAGAGCTCCCCGATCCTTCAAAAGTTGTACGGGAATGGACTCAAGATCAATATAGAAGGAAGCGAAGGAATCGCCCGAAGCTGCCACAGGTTGAAAATGGTTCTCGGCGTTCGTCCATCGATTTCCGGAAAGGAAGTTTAGGATTGTATGACGATTTTCCCGAGTCCGTGGAACGTGACAACGATAACGTGAGACAGGTAAGCTCTATTACTTTCAATTATATTTACTAATCTGACTAACACATGGGAAGATGTCGAAAAAACACAACAGAATTTATCTGCATAACAATCACTGGTTTGTAAACATGAGGAACGACATTTCGACATTTCGAAAAGTGTTGTCTTATCAAACACTAATCCAAAGGTTAAATTAAAGATACCTTCCCCGCGCACAAACTGTGTGATTTGATGATATATTTGGACTAAAAACATATTCAAACTAACTCATCTATCAAATCCCTCTCAAAATATTGTATTCGTGAGGAAATTTGTAAAGAATCTATTTTGATGTAGTGATGGCCCATTTTCAAAATGTATTTTTCGTTACTTATGTCTATTTACCATACATATCGAAGTCTATAGACGACTATCTTCTGCCAAAGTATTTTCTGCCGTTTACATGTAGAGTCTGTTAAACCCTTCAATGTTTCCAAATTCGCCTAACCGTTCGATTAAGAAATAACAACCGCTCTTTAAGTCGTCGGGTTGACAGTGACACCCTGACATTTTTACCCAGTGTTTATCTCATGGGTGTTTTTAGGGAATCCAGGTTTTTTTTTTCAATTAGGTATGGGCGTCTCTACTTAAAATTTATACCAAATTTACTTTTAATTGAAAATAACTACCATATAAATACTTTCATGAGAATGTTTCTTTAAGTCGAAAAGGCAGTTTTTAAAGACCCTCCAGAGAAACCATTTAAAAGCGAATATTTTAGTCTTGCCAAAGTGTTGTGAGATTCAAGCGAAGTTCGTTGAGTGGCCATAGGTAACAAAAAAAAAAAAAAAAAAAAAAAATGAAATGAAATGGGTTTTAACGTCCACCAACTGTTCTGCTCCGGAGTTGGTCGCCTGTCCAATCTCGTGGGTTTTCTTCGCGTCCTCCGGTCTCCTCCCACTGCTAAAGACCCCTATGCGCAAGCGAATTATTGAAATAAAGAATTAAACCATACGTTAGTCCCGAAATGACCTAGTTTGTGTCGAGTGGACGCTAAACCCCATTTCTCTCTCTCTCTGTTCTACCCCTAACCGGGGCTAATGAAGACAGGCATACGCCATACAGTGTGCTATGGGGGAAATTTTTGCGCTACGGCCTACTGTTATATCGTATGTCAACTGCCAAGGGATCTTTTACGTACACGCCAATGTGTACACGGGACCTTGGTTTTTCGTCCCATCCGAAAGGCTAGTTATCGACAAAAGCTTTAAAATAAATCGGGATATAGCTTAAGAGGAAAATACAGTAAAGACACTATCTTTAGTACACACAATGAACTGTTAGACTTCCCAACATATTTTTCGAACCCTGAGAACTCTAGAGTACAGTGCCATTACTGTACTCTACGCACCACCACTAAGAACGCCAAGGAAAGTATCAAGACATGGCATTTCAATGGAACATCTGACAAAGACGGATTCCGTTGATTAACTGTCTCAATGTAAGATATTATCATACAATCAGCACTGGGTGATTAACTCTCTGACTTCGTGTTGTCTTCCGTCGTCTAAGAAACTAGCAAAACTAAAGATTCTTCTACACGATAATCCAAGGCTATGCGTTCTGGTCGCTGTTTACTTTAACTTGTGATTCTCATGGAATATGGAGCAGAATATTTCGGATTTCAAGAAAAGGAAGGTAAACATTAACGTTTAATTGTTTTACCGTTATCACACATACTTATATAAATTAATTCATTCGTCAGACCGCAATTTTTTTTTAACAAGTGATTGAGAGAGAGAGAGAGAGAGAGAGAGAGAGAGAGAGAGAGTTTAACGTCCACTCGACACAAACTATGTCATTTCGGGACTAACGTATGATACAATTTTATTTCCGTAATTCCCTTGTGCGCGGGGGTCTTTATAGCAGTAGTTGGAAACCGGAGCACTCGGCGAAAGCCCACGAGGTTGGACAGACGCCCTTACTCCTTGTCACGTACAGCCGGAGAATCGAAACCATACAAGTCGAGTCAATGACAGACCTTATGATACCCACACCTCCCATAAGAGAGAAACGAAAGAACACATTAACGTTGACTATTTTACAGTGCTGAAACAAGAGTTAATCTCGGGTTATTCTTCAACCATCTCCGCGAATTTTTTTTAACATGTGATATATGTAAGGATGGATTACAGCTAATAAAAATATAATTTGTTATTTTTAGTCTTAGAATCCGCTTTACTTAATTTTTGTTACACTTTTACGAGGATATAAGGATGGTTATTATGATATATCAGTCTAAAAATGGTTGAATGCCCTTCGGTATTTAAGACCGCCCCAAGATTTCGTCAAGGTCGCTGAGATAAAAGAAAGGTTAAGACATGTAATTGTTGACGAGATTGTGGGTTAGGGTTTGGATAAGGGCGAGGGTTAGGTACAGAGTTGAGGTTGGGGTTAGAGCTAGCCCTGTTTAAACCTCGCGACTGTTTACCAAATCTAGAGGCGGCCTTAAGAAATGGATCTAGACTCTTTTTAATTCGATTATGAGAATCACCGTTGATTTGATTTCTACATTAAACAGGTATATTACAGTTCTTTATTCAAGCCTTAGAGCTACAATTTCATATTTTTAAAATGTATTAAAATAAAACCTTAAAACAGATGGTATCTATAAACAGTCCTACCTTGTTAAAGAATAATCCTATTAATTCATGATTTTTAAGTGTGGGGAATAATGCCTATGATCGTAGAATAGTGAGTTGACGACTTATTGAGCAAAAGACATGGCATGATTATGTTTTGACTTCTAAGAAAATATGAAATCCTCGCTTTAAGTGTTATATTAATTATTGAATACCCATTAATTAACTTACTAAGACCATACTCACGATATCATCAGATTCTTCAGATTGTCAGCAGATTTAAATACGGTTTGCGGTTAAGGATTTAACGTAACATGTATAATCGACTATTAATCCGCTAGAGACGTTGTTTATTATCGCAGTAATGAAAATCGAGGCTACACTATTCTTATATCGACGATAACTGAGCTTTATTATCGTAACAATGATAATCGAGACTAGACTGGTCTTATAACGACGATAACGTAGCTGAAGCGGTTGTTTATTATCGTAGCATTGATAATCGAGACTACACTGGTCTTATAACGTCGATAACTTAGCGTGAGACGTTGTTTATTATCGCAGTAATGAAAATCGAGGCTAAACTGTTCTTATAACGACGATAACTCAGCTTGAGACGTTATTTATTATCATAGCAATGATAATCGAGACTACACTGGTCTTATAACGACGATAACTGAGCTAAAGCGGTTGTTTATTATCGTAGCAATGATAATCGAGACCACAACGATAACTCAGCTGGAGACGCTGTTTATTATCGTAGCAATGATAATCGAGGCTACACTGTTCTTATAACTCAGTGTGAAGTAATTTGACTGAAATCTCCAACATATTCCCTTTTCATTATCTACTTGTTTTAACTATCACAGGGAGAACAATCAGGCCCCCAGTTCACAAATCATTCACAGACTTAAGTTGAGAATTTGCTCAATTTTCAATCACTCTTCATACGAAATATCTTTGATCCAGAAACACAAAAGTGTGCACATAGTTTCTTATTAATGTATAAAACTAGAGAGAGAGAAATGGGGTTTAACGTCCACTCAACACAAACTAGGTCATTTCGGGACTAGCATGGTTTAATTTTATTTCAATAATTCGCTTGCGCGTAGGGGTCTTTAGCAGTGGGAGGAAACCGGAGTGCGAGGTTGAGAAGGCGCCCCTATCTCCATGCCACATACGCTCACACCAGGGCTCGAAACCACAGCCGCAAGCAAGAGGTGACCGGCCAGCTGCGATTTAATTAAAATAAGGCGAACAATTTTGAGTAAATTCTCAACTTAAGTATGAGAATGCTTTGTGAACTTGGGGCCAGATCTTTATCTAAATCTTAAATAATTGACAAAAGATCACCATCTTTAAGGATCGACGACTTGAAAAACCCCAATTGATTTAAACAAACAGAAGTCAATAATTAAAAGTTCGATCAGGACAAATCATTAATTAAAAATAATCGATTTTATGTGATTTATTTAAAGTATGGTAAGGATGGTAAAACGATAATAAGATCTACAAGTCAGTGATAGAAATTCTTCGTATTGTTGTTTCCTGTAATAGACATTTTAATATATTTTAAACGTGAAGCATTGAGAGTGTACCCCCCCCCCCCCCGCCCCCACGCGACATGGATTACAAAACGTGAAGCATTGGGAGTGTAACGTAATTGATCACTGCCCCCGCGACATGGATTACAAAACGTGAATTATTGGGAGTGTGACGTAATTGTTTAATGTCCCTGCCATAGAAATCTATAAATATTTATATATTTTTGTGGTCCCTGCGACACGGGTTACAACAAAACGTGAAGAATTTGGAGCGTAACATAATTGTTTAATAAAACGGGAATTGTTGGGAGTGAAACGTTATTGTTTTCTATCCCCAATTCATGGATTACATAACGTGAAGCATTGGGAGAGCAACTGTCTGCTCCTCGTGCGACATGGATTACAAAGTGTTATCAACTGGTAGTGACAGTTATTTTATGGTACTTTTAACATACACGTGTTCTTTTTGTGCATCAGTTTTGCACACCAGTTTTACACATCAGTTCTGTTTTGAATGTGTTTCACAATAGTTCTGTTTTGAATGTGTTTCACAATAGTTCTGTTTTGAACCTTTTGCACACCAGATCTGTTTTTAGCTTTTTGCACAACAGTTCTGTTTTTAACTCTTTGCACACTAGTTCTGTTTTTAAATTTATGCACACCAATTCCGTTTTTAACTTTTTACACATCACTTCTGTTTTGAACGTGTTTCACACCAGATTTTCATCAGGCTTCTTGCACACCAGTTTGGTTTTGAACTTGGTACACACCAGTACGTTTTTTTTTCTACATACCAGTTTCAAAAGCCGTTAGTTTTGTCTTATCGCACAAACATGTAACTCCAAGTAATACAGTGGGCCAAAGCTTCGATATGTACTGAACATTATGATAGTTTATGTTCAAATATATTAATCGTTGAAACCCTTCGCCGACTTAGATAAACTGAATCTTATATTTTTTTTTCTTTCTAGGTTCGGACATTTCGATGGTATGCGATGGTTATAAAGGCAGTAAGTAAACTAGCACTAGACATGCAAAGACTGTCTATACGCATGTCCGAACAGGTACCAATGTCAGACATGTTCTATATGCCCGTCAAACAACCAGATGAAAATAATGAAGGAGAAAGTTCCAAACTATTCTTTGATAAGTCATGGTTTTCGAGAGATAGAGCGGTAAGTCACGAGCAATAGAGAAATGAAATGGGGTTTAACGTCCCACTCTTTTGCACTTAACCTGGGCTAATGGAAGACGGGAGCAATAGAGAAGTGGGTCAATGTGTTAGCAAGTCATAGGAGGAAACGAATGTCGCTAACTTTGTGCCCGAATTCAAAGTCGGTCACTGTTAATTTGAAGAGACTGTCTCAATTCGGAATTCGAAGAAGAAGGCCTAACAGCTACCAGGGAGACCGTTTACTGTCTGACATCCAGGGCCGGGTTCAGACCATGAGCACTGAGAACATTTTGGTGTCCCGTATATATGTAAAATATATAAACACTAATTAACCATAAAATAAATTGCCACACCTTTCGAAAGACTAGACACAGTTGGTTTCATTAACTTTCATGCCTTTATGTCTTGTAGATATCGAAGGTACCTCTGTGGGCACAAACTATAACAATTAGAAAACCTGAACAAAGAACAAAAGACGAGATAAAAAGACTTCATGATTTATTGATTAACATGCAGAGTTTTAGAGAGAAGTTTACTGAGGAGAAACGAGTCAAGATATGTCAATATATCAGATATACCAAGTAAGTTACTAAAATATATTACCAAGTGAAATATACCAGATATACCAAGTAAAATATACAGAATATACCAAGTGAGATATATTAGATACAACAAGTCCAAGTTGTTTATATTTTTAGGTGTGCGAGAGGCCATGTTGTTTATAGTTTTTAGGTGTGCTAGATTTCAAGTTGTATTATACCTCAAGGCCGTGATGTTTATATTTCTTAGGTATGTTAAAAGGCCATGATATTGATATTTTTTTAGGTGAGCTAGAGGTTGTGCTGTAGTAACACAAGACCGTGTTGTTTATATTTGTAGGTGTACAACACAAGGCCATGATGTTTCTGTTTTAGGTGTCCCGAAAGGCCATGTTGTTTGTATGTGTAGGTGTGCTAGAGGTCGTGTTTTTAACACAAGACTATGTTATTTGTATGTGTGCTAGAGGTCGTGTTGTATTAATACAAGGTCATGCTATTTGTTATTTGTATGTGTGAAAGAGGTTGTGTTGTATTAATACAAGGTCATGTTATTTGTATCTGTGCTAGAGGTATTAACAGGTCGTGTTTTTTATTTTGTAAGGTGTGCTATAGGTCGTGTGCTAAAAGGCCATGTTATTTATATTTTTAGGTGTGCTAAAAGGCCATCTTATTTATATTTGTAGGTGTGCTAGAGGTCGTGTTGTATTACGACAAGGTCATCCGGGTGAATATTTATATTTTATATATGCTGGATCTGTCATGATACAAGTTGAAATGGAAGACAAAAACGGAAAGATTTTCAATACGACAGAAAATATTATTAAAAGTGGTGCAAATTTTGGGGTAAATACTTGAATTATTTGTAAAACAAATACTGCCTAACCCTTTCATAATATTATTATTTTGTGTATTGTTGTACACCCATCCCCGGTATCTGTTTTCTTTCATATCCTCTGCTCTGTCCCCCCCCCACACACCTACCCACTCCCTCCACGCTATTATAGTGCTTATTGAACAGTTTATTGGAACGAATGAGCTCTACAAATTCAAATAATTTTTGTATTATTAATAATGTTGAATGTTTCTTAAATTATCTTCATTTAAATTGACATTTAAAATTAAAGAAGCCGACGGTACATAATTCTCCTGTCCGAGGACACACCATATGCTTAATTCGAATTACTAAGGTTGACTAAAATTGAAATATTTGCATTCTATTAAAATTTCTTATTTGAATTTTATTTAAAGGAAGAAGCTTTAATAGGGGAAGGTTTGCGATCAGCTACTATTATTGTTAAAGAACCGGCGGAGTTCTTCCACATTGATGGGGAGATATTTCTGGATATCTGTCCTCATCACATAGACTCACAGCTTCATCAAAAGATGCAGTTTGCCGAGTAAGTTCTCACCAATACATTCTTTCGTGTTTTGACCCTTTCTTGTTTTTGGGACCGCAGTGGATTTGTGGGTATTATACCAAGAGAATCAATGAATTCAATCCAGGTAGCTCCTTGGCAGGGAAATTTCTCAGAAATGGAGATCGTCCTACATTCTTATTTTTTCCTTTTTTAAGAGCCAGCGTGGCTCCAATGGCATGACGTGGGCTCATTAACCAACACTGAAAAGTTCCGCGGGCATTTATCAGTCTAAAAAAAGAATTGCTAAAGTGTCTTATACTTAATATGATGAACGTTATTGTTGTTCTTGGTGTATAACGTCCGCTTTAACTGATGAAGATATCGCGGACAATTCTTATTTTTATTATCTTTGAATAGGCGCAGGAATCCTTCCTCTGGAAGTACTCGGAGTAAACCCACGAGGTTCAGACGTCATTTCTATCTCCAAGGCACATACGCTCACATCTGAGATTGAAACCACGACCTCACGCCAGAGGTGACCGACCAGCTTGAGCTCGAAGCGCGAACCTCTAAACCACTTCATGTGTAGGCCACCCCAACACCGCATGTGAACTTTACAGACTAGTTAAATAGTTGGTATCAGGTGATAGTTGGAAGCTGATATCAATTCAACAAGAGATAGATGAGAGGGGGTTAGTAAGGACTAGAATCAGGGTTTGGTTAAAAATCTCTGTTGCCGATACGCCCATGAATCTAGAACTGACGTTGTTAAAATAACGAGCTGTAAAAAGAATAATTCCTTTAATTTTACTCCACAGGATCTTCGACATTTTCCGATCTTTAGACAAAGAGATGGTAAAAGACGTAGTCTTCAGGTCACAAATCATAAAAATGCCCCATGGCCGTGTTGTGGAAGCCGATTGGTCTAAAGCTAACTTTGTTTATTTCGTATTAAAGGTAGGTAACTCTACGGGGCTTAGTTTAACATCCACTAAGGCCAACAACGTGTGTAAGGTAAAGATTGTATCTTCAATGGATGTGACCTTATTTTAGTTAAAGTCAAGGTCAATTAGTGACCTTTATTTCACGTATTTATCATCAAGGATCAGACGTCTATATAGACAAACATGTTTGTCGGTGGGTTGTGCGCTGACTTACAAACTAAGATCGATAAAGCTGTTTGTCATGATGTTCCTTGGCATTTCTCCCGAGCCTGATTTCCTCGGGTGCAATACGAGGGGGGACGTGCAAAGAAAATGTCTAGTCGTTGGAATGGTCCGACAAATAGTTTGAATTCGACTAAAAGTAGGCCGCATTGCTGTTGTCGGGGCACAAAAAAACCCTCATAGCACACATTATGTCTGTTTGATTAGCCCAGTCGGTACATAAAGGTAGAAAGTTAAACCCCATTTCCTTTCATTTAATCGCTTATAAATCCTGAAATTTGCAAACGTTTGCAAGGATTTAGCTATGGCGGGTGTGGCGTCAGACAGGGTAAGCTTACTCTTCCGGATACCTGTTACCACTGTTTGTTGTGTATTTTGTACACGATGAACAGTCCATTTGCTGATTACACTATTTTGCCTATTACGTTTTTTGGACTTAGAATTGTGTCTAATGGTTTGGATTGTTCGTACTTGGTTTAATTTTATTTTATTACAAACCCATTGTAAGAGGCGACTGGGTATTATACAACTAGTTATTCTAATTTAATATACAGAACCGCCGCTTCAGATGGTTCATAGCTTAAGATAGATTCAGAATCTGCCTTATATTACATAGCTTCAGATAGCTTCAGAATCTGTCTTATATTACATATAATCGCGCCCATAGTAATTTGCTTGTCAGACCAAATCTTGTCATTCTATAGCAAACTGGGTGCAGAAAATGATATATTTTATTTCAGGGTACGATTAAACTTTACCGTGATTTTGACGTCACTTCCGTCCTGAAAGATATGGATGATGACCTAGAAGACATATTGGAGACCGAGGTGGCGCTGAAACGACTTGTAGAAGACGGTGTCGGCCAAACTAAACAGATAGCTTTAGTAGGAGCTTTACAAGAAGGCGATTATAGTGTAGATATTCATTCTGTTTTTTTGTTTTAATCTAATGTCCATATTAAGAAAAAAGCTTGACACGATATTTCTTAAAAAAGTAGGAGGTGTGATCCCGCGGAGGGTAGAGACAGTTACACGTGAAACCAGACGGAGAGCTTTGCTAGGACAGTGTCTTGTTCGGATGGAACGAATAAACAAGGTCCCGATGCAGAATATAGCGTTGATCTGGGATCATGGCCATGAAATTGAGCAGACAATAATCTCGGAGCAAATTAACAATAATAGTGAATAGTAAAGTTATCAATCCGATTTTTAGCTCAAATCAAAATATGGCTGAACTGTTCCAATCTATTTAATATCGGAGAAATCCGATGCCATCGAGAGTTGATTATGGTCTTAAAAAGTTAATTAATGTCTAATTAATAATTTAGAAAACATTCAGGCCTAAAGAAAGACTCGCAATAGGCAGATGTAGCTCTTGCATAATGTATATTTAACTACAAACATGCTGTTGAATGTGTTATTTATATGTAATGGATTTGTATAAGTGTTACCAAGTGTTTTATTTCGGTTGTAGGATCTATACATCTTATCAACCGATAGTAACTATTCTCTCTCACCCGTTCAAATGATAAGTCAAGGAGCAGAAGTCTTGAGGGTATCACTACGCACCTTCCGGCGAATAATACCAAAACAGGATATAACGGACTATATTAGAGATAGATATACACAACACAAGTAAGTAATTATTGACTGATCCATTTGCGATGGCGTCTTATTAAGCTAACCTGTGATCTTTACAATAGACATTTATCAGGCATGATTGAGGCCATTTTCCTTCTCTTTTGATCTGATAATGAGACGGGCTCGTGATCCGTCATTCTGTCGGCATTGAAACTAATGTTGTTATAAATTCGTTCACAATTACCATCGTTACCCTACAATTTATGCTGAACAAATCTCAAACCTTTTACGCATTTCAATGTTACATAAAGGTACAAACAAATTAGTAGGAGAATAGATCGGGGTTGTGTAATAATAATACTAATTTTCTATGGCACTGAACATTCAATCAGTCTACACTTTAATCCGGTTATTAAGAGACCAACAACATGGTCATTTGGAGACTCACAAACGGCCATTTAGAGACTATGATACGGGCGTTTTTTGAGACTGTGATAAGGAGGGGGGGACTAATATATGGACATTTTGAGACTAATATTATGGTTATTTCAAGACTAACAAACGGTCATCTAGAGACTAACATTTCGAGACTAACAAACGATTATTTAGAGACTATCACACAGCGATTTTGAGACTTACATATGATTAATTACAAACGATCATTTAGAGACTAACATATGGTCATTTAGAGACTAACAAACGGTCATTTAGAGACTAACATAGGCCAATTAGAGACCCGAACATTCAATCTGTGGCGTCTTGTCTACACTTTATTCCGGTTATTAAGAGACCAACAACATGGTCATTTGGAGACTGACAAACGGCCATTTAGAGACTATGATACGGGCGTTTTTTGAGACTGTGATAAGGGGGGGGGGGCAAATATATGGACATTTTGAGACTAATATTATGGTTATTTCAAGACTAACAAACGGTCATCTAGAGACTAACATTTCGAGACTAACAAACGATTATTTAGAGACTATCACACAGCGATTTTGAGACTTACATAATGATTAATTACAAACGATCATTTAGAGACTAACAAACGGTCATTTAGAAACTAACATACGTCAATTAGAGACCCAGATTTTATTTTGATACCAACATAGGGTTATTTCGCGACTAGCATATGGATATTATGATAGTTTTGCACGGTCGATCCAATAGTCTTTTATCCGCACCACAGTGTGTGTGTACTTGTGAAACCAGGTTTGTTGTACAATTCGAAGAGCTAGCGAAGTCGGATTCTGGGAATATTATGATCGGTTGTAAGTTGTGCATAGAAGATACTGTAATAGTTTGTTCACCCCAGCTAATGACAGCCCCTGAGACGTGATATCGTAATACGTGTTAATGAACACAATTATCGGACATCGGCTAGCGCCAGAATCAAACATGTAACCACTCGCTTACATACGTGAGGGAGGGAGAGAGAGAGAGGGGGGGGGGGGGGGGGGGGTAACGTACACTCGACACAAACTAAGTGATTCCGGCACTAAAATATGGTTTCATGTTTCATTTCAATAATTCGCTTGCGCCTAGGGGTCTATAGTAGTGGCAGGAAACCAGAGAACCCGTAGAAAAATCCATGAGGTTGGACAGGCGACCCTACTCCTTGTCACGTACAACCGGGGATTCGAAATCCCGCCAGTTGACTCAATGATAGACTTCATGATACAGCCCGCACGTGATAACCATTCGGCCATCCAACCCCCTGTTGTTGTGCTCTTGACAGAGTCCGCCAGTAAAATGACGTAATTCTGCGTTGGTAAAAAAATAATATGTCTTTTAGCAGTGCTATATATTTTTTTTAGAATTCGATAATCTTTATTGAAAACTCGGGCCAAAGGCCACCAACAACATGAGGGTGGTCCTGTTAGCTGTGTTATATCTTTTAGAATTTCAGTCTGTTTGAAATACAGACCTATATTTCGGTCGTAGTGGGATGTCGCGTCAGGGGTTGTTCGAGCGACTTTTGACCCTGATGCCAGACATTTGATTTATCATTCAGCGTTGATGTTCCTAGTGGGTTATCCACAGTTCCGTGCAGCTCACGCCAAAAGCCCGCTTCATTGGATATGTAGACATTATCCAGGGCGAGGGCTATATAACAATTCCTCCAGATCCTAGTGTAGTGAAGACAAGTAAAACAAAATTTTGAACCATAAAAACGAAATAGGATTGTAAGAAATTGTTAATATGTATTGAATCTTATGTCTTGTTTCATATATCTTCAGCATTCCTTCAGAGTTTGAACTGGGTAAACGATTTATAGAAAATGCACATTGGGCACATTATCAGAAACGGGTTATAGCTACGCTGGATCGGGTACATGGAGGAGAACTATTGGCTAACATTCCTGCTACTGCCAAGGGCACAAGTGGTTGGGCGAAATGGCCCGGATATTCATACGATGCACAGGAGAAATGCTCTGTATTCAGTGAACCAGATGGAAAATCAAAGGTAAGAAAAATGAAATCGGTTTAAACGTCCTACTGTTCTGCTCCGACTGGGCTATTGAAGTCGGGCATACATACATTTATTTTTATTTCAATAATTTGCTTGTGGGTAGGGGTCTTTAGTAGTGGAATAAATCCGGCGTGTCTGATGAAACCCTGCGGTTCGACAGGCGATCTCGGTCCATCTTAAGTTCAAGCGGTGATTCGAATCATTGGCAGACCTTGTGATTTTACTTGTTAAACCATTAGATCATTTAATCCCCAAAAATCAAATGAATGAGGTTTAACGCCCTACTGTTCTGCTCCTAACATGGGCTAATGAAGACAGGCATAGGCCATACAATGTGCTATTAGAGAAATTTTGCCTCGGCAGCGGCAAGTGAAATCGCGTGGTTCTAAACCAAGGATTGTAGGGTTCATCTGCCCAGCCCATAAACGTAAGTCCCGAATGGCATAGGTTGATTCGAGTAGACGTAAAAGACCCCCCCCCTCTCTCTCTCTCTCTCTCTCTCCCTCTCTCTCTCTCTCTCTCTCTTTCAAGCAATGATGATGGAAATAATATTTGTAAGAGACGTTGATCTCCCATTCCCTGGGATGTCTTCGGACTAAATAAAATTTATTGTCGAAGACGATTTATTGCGATGTCTTTGTTAGATCATTGTGGGTTAGTTGATGTTGTTTAATGGCCGTCCACTGGCTAACATCCTAAACGTTTACGATAGATGCTTCAGACTTTTAATTCTCTCTTGAGTCATAAACAGTACAAACTTGATCACGTTAGAAGAGTTAGCAGGCTTTCATGTCTCTTTAAATGAAAGTTGTAGACTAACAGAGACCGAAGGACATCGCACGTTATATTACTCTGTATTTATTTCACGAGATGCTATGTCGTAGAATAAATCAACATGAAATAAGCTTTAGGTTGTACTTTGCGGCACCAAACGCGATAAAGATGGGCATCAACCGTCTAAAGGCCAACTGGTTGGCATCAATTGTCTCACTGCAATGTGGGGGGGGGGGGCTAGTGGTCTAGAGTGCCACGCTTCGACCTCTAGCTGGCCAGTCACCTCTGGTTTGCGGCTGTGGTTTCGAGCCCTGATGTGAGCGTATGTGGCATGGAGATAGGGGCGCCTTCTCAACCTCGTGAGTTTCCTCCGGGCACTCCGGTTTCCTCCCACTGCTAAAGACCCCTACGCGCAAGCGAATTATTGAAATAAAAATAAACCATATGTTAGTCCCAAAATGACCTAGTTTGTGTTGAGTGGACGTTAAACCCCATTTCTCTCTCTCTCTCTCTCACCTCTGGCTTGCGGCTGTGGTTTCGAGCCCTGGTGTGAGCGTATGTGACATGGAGATAGCGGTGCCATCTCAACCTCGTGGGTTTCTTCCGGGTACTCCGGTTTCCCCCCACTGCTAAAGACCCCAACGCGCAAGCGAATTATTGAAATGAAATTAAACCATATGTTAGTCCCGAAATGACCTAGTTTGTGTTGAGTGGACGTTAAACCCCATTTCTCTCTCTCTCTCACCTCTGGCTTGCGGCTGTGGTTTCGAGCCCTGGTGTGAGCGTATGTGACATTGAGATAGGGGCGCCTTCTCAACCTCGTGAGTTTCCTCCGGGCACTCCGGTTTCCTCCCACTGTTAAAGACCCCTACGCGCAAGCGAATTATTCAAATAAAATGAAACCATATGTTAGTCCCAAAATGACCTAGTTTGTGTCGAGTGGACGTTAAACCCCATTTCTCTCTCTCTCACCTCTGGCTTGCGGCTGTGGTTTCGAGCCCTGGTGTGAGCGTATGTGACATTGAGATAGGGGCGCCATCTCAACCTCGTGGGTTTCTTCCGGGTACTCCGGTTTCCTCCAATTGCTAAAGACCCCTACGCGCAAGCGAATTATTGAAATAAAATGAAACCATATGTTAGTCCCAAAATGACCTAGTTTGTGTTGAGTGGACGTTAAACCCCATTTCTCTCTCTCTCTCTCACCTCTGGCTTGCGGCTGTGGTTTCGAGCCCTGGTGTGAGCGTATGTGACATTGAGATAGGGGCGCCTTCTCAACCTCGTGGGTTTCTTCCCGGTACTCCGGTTCCTCCCACTGCTAAGGACCCATACGCGCAAGCGAATTATTCAAATAAAACGAAACCATATGTTAGTCCCAAAATGACCTAGTTTGTGTCGAGTGGACGTTAAACCCCATTTCTCTCTCTCTCTCTCACCTCTGGCTTGCGGCTGTGGTTTCGAGCCCTGGTGTGAGCATATGTGACATGGAGATAGGGGCGCCATCTCAACCTCGTGGGTTTCTTCCGGGTACTCCGGTTTCCTCCCATTGCTAAAGACCCCTACGCGCAAGCGAATTATTGAAATAAAATTAAACCATATGTTAGTCCCGAAATGACCTAGTTTGTGTTGAGTGGACGTTAAACCCCATCTCTCTCTCTCTCTCTCTCTCTCTCTCTCTCTCTCTCTCTCTCTCTCTCTCACTGCGTCGACCGTCTGAAGTCCAACTGCCACAGGCATCGATCGTCTAAAGTCCAACTGTCAATGCGGGTGCAGGGTCGTATGTAGGGTGGGGGTGGGGGTGGGGGGGTACATTGCATCCCTAGAAAGAATGACGTCCCGAAATGACTGGCAGGTGTACGTTACCCCCCTCTCTCTCTATTGAACATATTAGGATGCGCTTTATAGAGCCCCTTTAAGATATAATTGGAGGGTGTGTAATGGAAGAAGCGTTCATCCGATTAAAATTCACATTCCACACGTAACCATAGTAATGACCCAGGTATTGTGTCGACGTGACGTCAAACCCATTTCCATTCCTGTTACAACGCCAAGAGACTCGAGTAAATTTAATTTGAATACGAAAGACTGTTCATAAACTATTGTTAATGATATTATACACCAATATCCTAGATAATAAATATTTCATAGTGGTTTCTTCACCATATCTTTGCTATCCTCTCCTCCCAACAATACCTATTATTTGATTATTTCAACATCAAAGATGGCTGGAGGTCTACTGTTCTCAAAATCAATGGTCAATATACAAAATTATATATCAATTATTTCAATTTGTAGCGTATTCACATTTTCCAGGAAAAACTATAATTACCGAAAACGCTGTCCGAGCATAATGGTCGTCATGTATTGTACGTATTGGTTGGATGGGCGAATGGTTAGCATGTGCGCGTTGTATCATAAGGTCTTTCATTGAGTAAACTGGCGTGGTTTCGATTCTCCGGTTGTACGTGTCAAGGAGTAGGGTAGCCTGTCCAGCCTCGTTGTTTTTCTCCGATTCCTCCGGTTTCCACCCACAACTAAAGACCCCTACGCACCAAGCGAATTATTGAAATAAAATTGTACCATATGTTAGTCCCGAAATGACCTAGTTTGTGTCAAGTGGACGTTAAACTCCATTTCGCTCTCTGTATTGTACATTTGAAGAAAATGTTCCCAGACAACTGTCTTACCCACTTAACCACGTGATCTCCAAATAAAGAAAGAGATAAACTGTTTCATGCATTGATATATTTCTTTTGTTTCAGTTGGAAATCTTCCAATTCGTGAAAACACCGAAACCCCCTCGTGCACGAAGGATAGCAGAAAAGCAAATGGATAAAAGGAAAGATAAAGATTCGGCAATAAGGATAGCACCACGAGTTGAAGTAGAACAGGATGAAAATGATGGTGCCAGAGTTATAATTGATAACCCCAGAAGACTCTTGTGTAAACCCCCTGGAAGTAAACCCCCTATAAAATTGTTGGACGCTTATTTCTATGATAGACCTTACAATCCTTACGTCAACAGACTACAATGATGATCTTATCCTTACGTCAATAGACTACAATGATGGTCTTATCCTTGCGTCAACAGACTACACTGATGGTCTTATCCTTGCGTCAATAGACTACAATGATGATCGTATCCTTACGCCAGTAGACTACAATGTTGACCTCCTTACGTCAATAGACTATATTAGGTATCTCACAATAGACTACAATGGTGATCTTACAACCCTTGCGTCAATAGACCACAACACTGATCTTACAATCCTTACGTCAATAGATCACTCTAGTAATCTTAAAGTTCTTAGAAACGAGAATCCCACAAGGATAAAATAGTTAATTTTAAGTTCCGACAGACAACTATAGTGATCTTACAATTCCAACAGACAACTATAGTGATCTTACAATTCCAGCAGATAACTATAGTGATCTTACAATTCCAATAGACAACTATAGTGATCTTAAAATTCCAACAGACCACTATAGTGATCTAACAATTCCAGCAGACAACTATAGTGATCTTACAATTCCAACAGACAACTATAGTGATCTTACAATTCCTACAGACTGTAATAGTGATCTTATAATTCTAACATACACCTATAGTGATCTTACAATTTCAGCTTACTACTATACTACTACAGTGATCTTACAATTCCAACATATAACTACATGTATAGTGATCTTAAAATTCCTACAGACTGTAATAGTGATCTCACAATATTCATAGACTATAATAGTGATTTTACAATTTCTATAGACTACAATAGTGACTTTACAATTCCTATAGTGATCATTAAATTCGTGCAGACTTCTACAGTGATCGTACAATTCCCAAGGACTATAATAGTGATCTTACAATTCTTTCGGACTACAAAAGTGATCTTACATTTCCTTACAGACTATCATAAAATTCCGTACAGGCTACAATATTGATCTTACCAGTCCGTCCATACTGTACTAATGATCTTACAATTCCACACATGCAATAATCTGATTTTACGTTTCCTACAAACTGTAATTGTGATCTTATAGACGTAATCTTACAAACTCTGCCTTGGTTTCACAATAAAAAATATATAGTCGTATAATTAATAAACTATTTTTTTTAATAAAGCATGTTAGTTTTATATTTTTGGTTACCGCTTCCGCCCAACTGTATTCTAGAGAACGATATAAAGATGATATCGCGTCTAGAAAGGGAGAGAGAGAGAGAGAGAGAGAGAGAGAGAGAGAGAGAGAGAGAGAGGGACAGACAGACAGACAGACAGACAGACAGACAGGCAGACACAAACTAGGTCATTTCGGGATTTTCAATCATTCGCTTGCGCGTAGGGGTCTTATGCAATGGGAGGAAACCGGATGACCCGGAGAAAATCCTACTTCTTGCCAAGTACAACCGAGGATTCGAAACCACGTCAGTTGACTCAATGGCAAACCGTAAAATACAGCGCTCGCACGCTAACAATTCGACCCCCCCCCCCCCCCTAGTAGGACTCGTCGTCATTAGTATGGTTGCTGCAAAACAGTAGGACTCAATCTGAACAGAGCGCAGATTTTGTTTCGATGTTTATGGATGAAACTAACATAATTATGATATATAGGTTCGTATCACCACTATTAATGATGATATATGTCTAACAAATCAAATAACGATAAATCTGGGTATACTGACTATCAACACCTGGATGAGAGACGTGGTGATCTTCTACCGGACCTTTAAACCCACATTTCTACATTTATCAATATGTAGTATCCTGGAAAATATAATGACGATAATGGACAACAATAAAGGTTAATGTCCCGACGGCAATTGAAAGTCCAACTGCCACTGGCATCGAGTGCCTAAAATCTCACTGCCACCAGTTGGCATCAGCTGCGTAAAATCTCCCTGCTACTTGTCTAAAGTCAAACTACCATTGGCATCGACTGTCTAATACTTGTCTAAAGTCAAACTACCACTGGCATCGACTGACTAAAGTCTCACTGTCACTTGTTGGCATCGACTGTGGAAAGTCCGCCTGTCACTAGCATCACTGACATCGATTTCTAAATCTCCATTCCCACTGACATCGACTCTTTAAAGCCCCATTGTCAAGGGTATTTACTTTTTATAGCTCATGACCACTGATACCAACATTGTAAAGCCCCATTCCCACTGACTTTCAGCCTCGTCCACAGTGGTATTGGGGTTGGGATGGCCTAGTGGTCTAGAGTGCCGCGCTTCGACCTCTAGCTGGCCGGTCACGTCTGGCTTGCGGCTGTGGTTTCAATCCCTGGTGTGAGCGTATGTGGCATGGAGATAGGGGCGCCTTCTCAACCTCGTGGGTTTCCTCCGGGCACTCCGGTTTTCTCCCACTGCTAAAGACCCCTACGCGCAAGCGAATTATTGAAATAAAATTAAACCATATGTTGGTCCCGAAATGACCTAGTTTGTGTTGAGTGGACGTTAAACCCCATTTCTCTCTCTCTCTCCACAGTGGTATTGGCTTTCCAACATCCCTTTGTCGTTAACATTATACTTTATTACCACATTCTCACTGGCACCTACTCTATTTTACTATATTAGCGATTGGTGGATTTTGAATGTCTTACACTATCAGTAGAATAGCTATACTTTATTACCACATTCCCACAGGCACCTACTCTATTTTACTGTATGAGCGATTGGTGGATTTTGAATGTCTTAGACTATCAGTAGAATAGCTATACTTTATTACCACATTCCTACATGCACCTACTCTGTTTTACTATATTAGCGATTGGTGGATTGCGAATGTCTTGCACTATCAGTAGAGCACGAATGTGAATGACATCATTTGGAATTTATAGCCTTGATTCCGATAATAATATATGGTTGACATTCACTTTAAAATGACATGGTTTCGAAATCGATTTTTAAAACTTCCTTTCAAATTGGAACATAATTTCGATTGATAATATTGATTAGCGGTAACAGAATGGGATGCAGTCGTCCCTAACCGGAACATTAATCAAGCGATGTGTAGTTCTGTAAAAGATGCTAGAGTCGATTTGTAGCATATTTTAGTCATGGTTTATATTTGACAGATTAAGCAATACGAGTGTGACGTAATGCAGTGCCAGAATGTGCAAAAACCAGGATTTTATTCCATTTGAGAGAGGGCTTACAATTTCAAGGGGTGGAATAACTTTGGGTCATTATGTCCCCTTCACTTTGTCAATGGGTTGTCCGCGTGTATTTTTGAGAGAGGGGTGGGACAAATTTGCTTCATCTCGTCACCCTCACTATTCCCCGGGGTTGTTCTCGTATATATTTAACACCATCACATACTGGAAATGTTATCCGAATTCTCCAGTTAACAACCCATTCTGCATAGTTCAAATACAAGGCGAGAATCATTTTTCTCTCTCAACCAATGAAACAAAATATGATAATTTTTGTATTACTCTTTACACTTCATACTCGTTTTGTTTAGATCAATGCTCGTTCTCGAAGCATCGACAAATTATATTGGAGCGATCGCGTCTATTGTCCGGGTAGTTTTAATATATGGACAATCCCTTTAATAAATGAAAAACATACCAATAAGTGAAATATCCCTTTGATAACTGTAAAATTACCAAACGGTGGAATACCCTTTAATAACTGAAAAAAATACCAATGAGCTAAATTGCCCTTTAATAGCTGAAAAGAATACCAACAAGTGAAATACTCCTTTAATAAATAAACATAAGTGAAATATCCCTTTGATAACTGAAAAAATACCAATCGGTGGAATACCCTTTTAATAATTGAAAAAATACCCTTGAGGGAAATACTCCTTTAATAAATAAAAATAAGTGAAATATCCCTTTGATAACTGAAAAAATACCAATCGGTGGAATAGCCTTTTAATAATTGAAAAAATACCAGTCAGGGAAATACCCCTTTGATAAGTGAAAAAACTTCCAAGCGATGAAATACCCTTTTAATAAGTGAAATAAATACCAATAAGTGAAATACTATAGATGAAAACATAGCAATCAGTGAAATGTGCCTTTTAAAAATAATTACTCAATTATGTCTAACTATAACCAACCATAACTGATCCGCCAAGCAGGTTTCTTGAATCATTTGTCGATAATGTCATCCAAAGTGGAAGACGATGTTAATCTCTACAAGAAGAAAAAAAAATGGTTGCCAGGCAACGAAACATACGCCCACACAGCAGCCAAATCGTCCGGGCAGTCAACAAGAGTTGTTGCATTTTAAGTAATCATCAGAAAATCATAATTCAAACTCTTACATAACTACGGTGTAACTGTGATATAATCAAACGTTTTTTTAAATCAGATAATAATTGTGACCACCCGAGGGACCACAAGCTAAAAAGGGGGATTTTTCGTACAATCAGGGGCCATAATTCAGGAAGTTATGATCCGATGGGCGCAAATATCGACAGGAACCAAGACCTTTGGGTTATAAACATACATGTCAAGTTTCATCAAAATCGGTTCAAAATTGTGACCTCTATAGGGTCCACAACCTTGATATAACATATTTTCACACAACTCGTGTACAAACGGCGGCCATTTTGTCCGTCAATTCTAGTCCGATTTTCACCAAATTCAAACTCTCTCTTCATTACCATGTAACGGTGATATAATCAAACGGTTTTTTAAATCGGATAATAATTTTGACCGCGAGAGGAACCAAAAGCTAACAAAAGCGATTTTTCGGACAATCCGGGGACATAATTCAGGAAGTTACGATCCGATTGGCGCAAACATCGACAGGAACCAAGACCTTTGGGTTATAAACATATATGTCAAGTTTCATCAAAATCAGATCGAAATTGTGACCTCTATAAGGTCCACAACCTTGATATAACATATTTTCACACTATTCGCGTACAAACGGCGGCCATTTTGTCCGTAAATTTTGGTCCGATTTTCACAAAATTCGAACTCAACCTTCATAACCATGGAACGGTGATATAATCAAACGGTTTTTGAAATCGGATAACAATTTTGACCTCCAGGTGGACCACAAGCTAAAAAGGGCGATTTTTCGGACAATCAGGGGCCATAATTCAGGAAGTTACGATCCGATTGGCGCAAATATCGAAAGGAACCAAGTTTCACCCAATCAGTTCAAAACTGTGACCTCTACACTGTTCACAAGCTAAAAGACATGATTTTTCGTACAATCAGGGGCCATAACCCATGAAGTTACAGTCCGATACATGCCAATATCGAAAGGAACCGAGATCTTAGGGTGATAAACCTATATTTTAAGTTTCATTGAAATCGGATAAAAATTGTGACCTGTAGACTGTTCACAAACAATTGTGGACGGACGGACGGACAGGGGCGACGACAATATACGTCCACATAAAAATGTGGGCGTATAAAAAGGAACAGTTGAAGATAATGCCAACCAGCACAAATGAAACACCCCTTTAATAAGAAAAATTAGAAATAAAGTATTCAATTACATCTTTGACCTTTAAATAAAACTGGGAAAGAGAAGAAACAAATCAGAAGGATAGCTTAAGGACTGACAGAAAAAAATGAGATAAGCCTCTACGACCTTAATGTAAAGTCAACATTTGCAATTAATAAATGGGGTCGACCTTCGCTTGGTTTGCTAGCGAAGAAATGTGGAGTTATACCAGGATCTTTATATATATAAAATGATCCGCTATTGGTGGATGAATGAGTCACGAGCGTCTGGAAAATTTTGAAAATTAACAATCACAAACCCATTTTACAAGCATTTTAGACCAAAGCAGAAGAAGGCAAATTTTTGATTTACTGATACAATTAGATAACAGAATGATTGTGTCCTGTCCTTCCCTTCCCTCTCCCTCTCTCTTTTTTTCTTTCTCTTCTTTACTTTAAAGGCTTAGGCCCACTTTTTTTATCATGAGCTTAGGCCCACTTGTCACAGACAGGTGGAGAGGTGGTCCGAGTGCGGCACTGGAAATATCCAGTATACATAGGCTTTTAAAACATTTTAAGCCACTGTAACACTACACTGGAGTACTGGCTTTGGGTTATATCATAGTTTCAAAATAGATAATGAACAATTACTTAATACTGAGCGACTTTGAACATTTCATAACGCATTGTGCTTTGCATCGTACGTTCTGTCGTTGGGTCGAGCCCTGGTGTGAGCGTATGTGGCATGGAGATAGGGGTGCCTTCTCACTCAGGTTTCCTCCCACTGCTAAAGACCCCTACGCGCAAGCGAATTATTGAAATAAAATTAATAAACCATATGTTAGTCCCGGAATGACCTAGCTTGTGTCAAGTGGATACTACCCCATCTCTCCCTCTCTTTCTCTCTATCTATCTCTCTCTATCTCTATCTCTTCTTTACGCTATTCGATACCAGATATGACCATAACCTATTTACACGTACTTTAACATGAATAAATAAAAATACTGATTGAAATTATTCTAGACAGATATTGATTTTAAATCATTTACAATCTTTGAGATTTTATTCACTGTATGGTTTATTGTGCATCATTTGAAGAAATTGATGTCACTGATGGAACAAGATTAAACGGAACGGTTTGTTTTCATTCTCCTCGCAGAACTGTTTGATTTTTGTATAATAAAAAGACATAATGGAATTGTAAAATGTCATTGATTTTTTTTTATGAACGACATCTTGTAGAATATCAACCGACATAATGCAACAATTATATCTATTCACTCACTCGTTTTTAGTTCTAAACTTAAAGCCCCAATACCACTCTTGTTGTAACTGAATAATATGTCCCAATCTTCATTCTGGTCAACAAATCGTACTATTTTACAATATTCCAATTAAATGGTGATATAAATTTCATCTTAACACACCCAATTTAAAAAATTGGAAAAATTCAACCAATTGATTTGAAAAGTCTAACGTAAACCTTTTCAAATGTGACTTGGATTTTAAAATATTTTCGAACTCTCTGGACAAGTAAAATAGGTTGTAATGGATAATTTACACAACAGGTAGGACACTTAAACATCTAGTACTTAGAATAAGGCTATTATTTATTTTCTGGAGCTACCAAGCCAGCAAGAATGTTATTGTCCCTTTAAAGATATAATTAAATGGGAGATTAAATAAAGAGATGACTGTTCTCACTATAATAGTTTAAAAACTAGATAATGTAAAGGCAATTTGCTGAAAATATCAGTCAAATTGATCCGTCTGAACCGAGATTGCAACGAATGAATTTTCGACCTAAACTCGATCATCATTAATAAAGTCGGAAGGATAAACACATTGTCTCGATTATCATTAATACAGTCCGAAGGTTAAACACATTGTCTCGATTATCATTAATAAAGTCGGAAGGATAAACACGTTGTCTCGATTATCCATTTCATGATTAAATCATGGATACTGCCAGTTGAGAAATTGGCAAATATATCATGTTCAACTTCAAATTAAACGTTTGAAAATAGCTATTCCATGGGGGCAAATAGACAAACAAGGGAGGTAATTGTGTTATCATTTCCGGTGCAGAGAATTTTAAGTGTGGGGAATAATGGCTATGATAGTGAGTTGACAACCTATTGAGCAAAAGCCATAGAAATAATTACTTGACTTTCTTAGAAAATAGGAAATTATCGCTTTAAATGTTTCTTGCCGGAAGTAGACCTATAAATGATAAAACCAGGAAGCACGTGACAAGTAAAATAAAATTTTGAACTATAAAAAACGAAACGATATAGAATCTATGTTATAAACCAGATTGTGTATCAACGGGTTAGTACAAGAGCACGAACGATGGATACGTGAAATGAATGTAATGAACAGCACGATTTATAACATATCTATTTTCATCTACTAAAACCACGCATGGATTGGGATCTGGATACAGCTTCATTATAATATATTTATGTATATTCCTTGAGCTACAGACCTATAAATCTTATTCATCTGTGAATACTTTCCACGGAAATAAAACAAATCATGGTTCTGACTAGATATATATTATGAACTACCTAATTGGGGAAACTCAATACAAAACGTTATAAAGTCGATTAAGAAATGCCCACGAAAGGAGACGAGACAAGCGAGACAGGAAATGAGTGTTGTCAAGGCGATGTGTTAATATCCGGTCAGTGAATGATAGGACCGCGGTAAATTAATCCTGAAGGAATAAAGTTTGATCATAACATGACCAGAGATTAACCTCTTCAAGTTAAACATAGAGTTACTGTTAATACAACCGAATGAGGTTAAAGCGATTATTTCATATTTTCAAAGAAAGTCAAAACATAATTATTTCTATGTATTTTCTCAATAGGTGAGAGAGAGAGAGAAATGGGGTTTAACGTCCACTCAACACAAACTAGGTCATTTCGGGACTAACATATGGCTTAATTTTATTTCAATAATTCGCTTGCGCGTAGAGGTCTTTAGCAGTGGGAGGAAACCGGAGTGCCCGGAGGAAACCCACGAGGTTGAGAAGGCGACATACGCTCACACCTGGGCTCCAAACCACAGCCGCAAGCCAGAGGTGACCGGCCAGCTAGAGGTCGAAGCGCGG